>CM060336.1:27339269-27361769 GCA_030674155.1 Stramonita haemastoma | reverse complement strand
CATAGGAAAGGCTATCTTTTATTATTTCAAACTGTGTTTAATATTCTAATAAAATGGAGTATTAAGTGCACTGATATGTATCTTACCGTACAACTTCTTATAAGAGTTTGACTTATGCCATAAAGATACGTGCTCGTGTTATCATTTTAGACTGTGTTCAATATTTTTATAGAATAAAGTATTATTTTTAATTGATATTAATTTTGTCTTTACCTACAGCGTGTTATAAAATGTTGGTTTATGTCATAAGAATGTGTGGAAATGTTTCCAGTGTTGTGTTGTGTGTGTGTGTGTGTTGTGTGTGTGTGTGGTGTGTGTGTGTGTGTGTGTGTGTTTTGTGTGTGTGTGAGTGTGAGTGCGGATGTGTGGGCATTCTTGTGCGCGTATGAGGGTGATTTGACATGGGTGAGTCCATGGCTGGCTGAGGTATTGCTGATTTGTGGGTGGTTCTTATATTGTGATGGGTGCGTTCTGATATTCGGCTACTGTCCTGGGTGTGTGGGTGTGTGGTTTTCCCCCCGTGATATTACTATGTTTACATCTTTACCGTTTTTAATGTATGGCTTGTACCCGCTTGAATTTCTCTTTCTATGAATCAGTCTAGATATGTATCTATTTGTGTATCTATTTGTGTATCTATGTATCTATCTGTCTATCTCAATCTATCTATTTATCATCTATCTACTATCTATCTATCTATATCTATCTGTCTATCTTTCTATCTTTCTATCTATCTATCTATCTATCTATCTATCTATCTATCTATCTATAGATTGACAGGTAAAACGAGTAAAATGATGGACTTCTCCAACTTTAACCAGCTGTGATTTTTACTCAAGTTTATCTACCATTACATTTTCAGCCTTTTGCTTTCTAAATAATGTTCATCACTTTTCTGACACTGGCTGTGCGGGGCATTTCTTCAATACTACATAGAAAAAGATAAAGTTGTACATACATTATGAATTAATGACAAGTGGACAGGATGGAGTGGGAGTTGCATTAAAAGTCCCTCAGGTTCAAAGCCTGTGCCTACGGATTCAAAAAACCACTATCTGCATGCTGTGGAGGATGTGCGGGCCTAAGGCAGAGGGCAGCCTCCCGCTGTGCTGTAGTAGGAAGCCATCAGCATGGCCAACACAGCACTCTCCGGGAAGAAATGGCCTGGTGTTTAAGAGCTGCGGAGGGGGAGAGAAACCTGCACAGTGCCGAGTAGTAATCTCCCGTCGTGCGACTCTTGTTTGCAAGGAGGCAGGAATTTGAACAAAAGCAAGAGAGAGAGAGCGAGAGAGAGAGAGAGAGAGAGAGAGAGAGAGGATGGAATGGTGTGTGTGTGTGTGTGTGTGTGTGTGTGTGTGTGTGTGTGTGTGTGTGTGTGTGTGTGTGTGTGTGTGTGTGTGTGTGTGTGTGTGTGTGTGTGTACGCGTTGACATTTTGTCCAGCGAAATTTATTCGTAATGTTTATTCTTTGACACTGCTGTTTTGGGTAGATAGAAGGTTAATAATAAAGGTTACCTTTTACAATTTCCCTGGAGCAATTGTATGTGGCTATGAAAACGATAGTGGACAGTGCCCTGTCTGCTTTCCGCTTAGGGCAGCAGCCTTGCTTACTTTACTGCCTGGTGACCACTAGAGCGCCGCTACGCTCCATCAAAGACTGACCTCAAAGAGGCAGCCACTACGGCAAGAAGTCTTCAACTTGATCCGGCACAGTACAGCCTGCAGCAATCCAGCACCAGCCGCGCACAGTGAAGACCCACAACCTCTGTGTGTTGGGTTCTGGAACCGTTCAGCTTGCACCCTTACGGGGGGACACGGGCTGGGGTTGGTAAAGTATGTGTCGTCATTCCTGTGTCCTAGTCTTCTGTCGTCTCTAGCTTTCATGCTTGATTTCTCTCTGCGTTCAAAACTGCATTATCAATATCGTGTCCAAAAGCTATGCGGTGACGTTCTTGGTGTTAGCTAGGATTCAGTACCGAGCTCAACCTGATAATGTACTGATATGAAGCATGAAACAGTCTGCTTCACAATGTTAGATAATACTTAATTATCTATTTTTCGTACACGTTGAAGGAGGTCAATGCACTTCAACGTTTCTTATCAATCTCCACAAAGCCATTCTTAGTATTTATAATTCTACTTTTTATTGCATTATTGCACAGATATATCAGAAGAAAATCACATACTAAATAGCTTATTGTTCATAAGCCCTTTATATTTCAGTTTTCACATCTCTACCTTAAATATAATCTGTGGCGATTTTGCTTAGACCAATATCATGTAGTGCTTTAACTCACAATTGTTACCAACTCCCCCCCCCCCTCTCTCTCTCTTCTCTGTCTCTTCTCTCTCTCTCTCTCTCTCTCTCTCTCTCTCTCTCTCTCTCTCTCTCTCTCTCTCTCTCTCTCCGTGTGTATGAAATATGCATGTATGAGTGTACATTTTTGTGCTACCTAGGTCTAAACAAAGATTGTTAGAAATATTATGATTAAGTGGGCTTTGTGTTTGTTTGGTTGTTTTATCCCTCTTTCCACCCTTGTACCTTGAAATGTATTGTGGGCAAAGGCCCATGTGCATTAAACAGTTATCTCTCTCTCTCTCTCTCTCTCTCTCTCTCTCTCTCTCTCTCTCTCCTCTCTCTCTCTCTCTCTCTCTCTCTCTCTCTCTCTCTCTCTTTTCCCCTCTCACTCTCCCTTCTCTTTTTCTTTCTCTTTCTTTCTTTCTTTCTCTGTCTGTCCCTCTTCCTTTCTCTCTCTTCTTTAATTCAAGAGAATCCTTTAAGTCCGACAGTTTGTGTTTAAATAATGTGCAAGAAATCTATCTGTGACGATGATGACCTTCTAGTATTTCCATTAGTGCAGCCTCTTCTATCCTCAATGTCTTAGGTACATTATTTTTGTGTAACATTACAAGGTTAGAAACCGTGCCACACGATGTTATTTCTTTCTTCTAAATCTGATGAGATAAACTTTTATCTGTTTCCTCTGGGAGATAAAGTTCGATGTATTCATTGGTGTATGTGTGCAAAGGGGCATAAACGGGCTTTAATTTGTGTGGTGTGTGTGTGTGTGTGTGTGTGTGTGTGTGTGTGTGTGTGTGTGTGTGTGTGTGTGTGTGTGTGTGTGTGTGTGTGTGTGTATTTGCGTGCCTGCCCGCCTGCCTGTGTGTATATGTGAAGCAATAGGCAACTGTTGCTTGTATTTCTGTAAATGTCTGGGGATTTTCTATTAGAATGCACGTTCCGAACCATCCGAAAAGTTGCTGTTATCCTCCCTCCCTCCCTCCTCTGTCTCTCTCACACACGTAAAAGCATTACATAAATATATATATACATATATATGTGTGTGTATGTATACACACACATAAGTACAAACATACAGACATACATCCATCCATCCACGAGCATGTGTGCATACACATACATGCACACATGTGCGCTCAGTACGTGTCAAGCAGACAGACAGAAACAGGGAGATACAATCAGAGGAAGCACAACTTGGTTCTCCAAACAAAAATTGAAAAAATATTGGAGTGAACTCAAATGATCATTTTTCTTCCCTCCTGGATTGAAAGAGAATGTGAACATGTACAGCCAACCTTTAACACTCCTAAGTGGCCCAATAATGTCTGCGCGCCAGACTTGCAGAAGGAACAATCGGAAAATCGTCTGGAGGAGGATTACATACTGGTCTTTCTCTCTTCACGAACCTTCCCTGAACTCTTCAGGTTTCTTTTGGTTTCACCGAGAAAGCACAGTCAACCATTCTGGACTTTGCAGGACAAATTAAAAAAGTAATTATCGGATCAACTCTCTATGTTTCTTTTTCTAAATTCAACACTGTCAGGAGGGAATAGTGCATTAATTTGTCCTTGTATACATGTTTACTGTTGTTAGTTCTTTGCATTGTTTGTTTGCTTGGTTTTTGTAGGGCTTAGTTTTTGTTTGGGTGTTTGCTTCTTTTCTTTTCTGGGAGTGTGTGTACGTGTGGTGTGTGTGTGTGTTGTGTGTGTGTGTGTGTGTGTGTGTGTGTGTGTGTGTGTGTGTGTGTGTGTGTGTGTGTGAGTGTGTGAGTGTGTGAGTGTGTGAGTGAATGTGTGTGTGTGTGATGTGTGAGAGAGAGAGAGTGGTGGGGGGCTGTTTAGACGATTAGTTTAGACAAAAGACTGCCCATATGGTCAGAGCGATACGCTCGTGATCTTATGGCCTGGATTCCAGACACTTCTAAGACCTTTCAGGGGCAGCCACCTATGAAATTTCTAACTTGGAAGAATATGAATCAAGCTCCTCACAAGCATGGGAACAAAAAAGATGACAACATTGATAATAACATCACCTAAGGCTTGAGCATCTGCAGTCACTAAACCAGACAACTTTCTTTACGGGGCTCTTTTCTTGCGGGGCTCCAAGCAACATCATTGGATTGGACTGAACTTTCTGTACTGACTGACAATCGATGCTAATGACAGAAATTTTACCAATGATGCTATGGAAGTTCACATTGGGGTTTGAGAATTTATGATAGAGCTGCAATTGATACTTCTCTCTCTTGCTATGATCTAATATCAATCAGGCTCAAGCGATACGAATACCTTAATGTAGGTCACGTAGGAGTACCAATGCTGTCAACATCAGATCCGAAAAGAGATGACATTTGACTCTGAAGTCTTCATATTAAGGGTATCTCAAGTTAACTGCCTAAAAGTAGATGTGTCCCATAACCTATGTGGTCATAGGGGAGCGATTTGTTAGAGACCTCACTTCCCCAGGTGGTCAGCATATTGAGGGCGGCGCCCATCTCCGCTTCCTCGCTGCTTTACCTTCCCTGACCCTAAAGAGAGTAGGTATCTATTCACAGCTGGGTGAAATTGGGGACTGCACTGAAGCTAAGCCACGCAAACGGCCACTCATCCACTTGGTAACCACGCACGATGCTGCTTAACACTGGCTTGGGGAAAGCGAGGGCTCTGACCCCTGAGCTGTTCCGTCCCTGCTCTCGGTAGAGGCCTGCTTAAGCCAGAAATGATAGACTTTGCCTCTGACGGGGCTGGAACTCAAGACCTATTAGCAAGAAATCCATTTTACACACTTCTGCGCTGCAACGGCTGCTACCTTACTATCTGAAGTGGGTGTCCAGACATGTAGCCATCCTGGCAAGGAACGATCCTCTGCGATATTTTTCTTGGGGAACATGACACCAAAAATTGTGTGCACTTCACTCACGTATGCCCTAGATGTGAAAAACTGCGAGATTAAATCGCTGTGTTTAAGTTTTTGGAGAGTTTTTATTTATTGCAATTACTGCTTCAGGCTATAAAAGTGCTGGGAAGCAGAAAGCAAACAAATACATAAACCCCACTAGAAAACAAGGACACCAAACAAAAACAATTGTGCCACAAGTGTACATACACAATGTAAAAAAATCCACCATAAATCAAGCTTTATTATTCTTTCAATGCTTAAATTCAGATAATGCCTCGGGCACAGAAGACTTTTTACCGTTTCCAGCTGAAAGTATTAAAAAAAACAAGAAAAGACATACACATTCATTTCTGGTACATTAGGCCATATCACGTAAATAAAAATTGAGCAAATAAGCACAAACAACGCCTGTGGCCAGGTTTGGGTTTTTATAAAATGTCAGTTGATATCGTTATGTAAACCAGTTCGATCATGAGACATGAAACAGAACAAACAACACTACATTTTGTATTATATACTACGGCAGAGAAACAGCTCCTAGTCAGAAAATAAACCTCTACAATAGTAACAACAATCATCATCGTCATTATCAATATCATCATCATCACCATTGTCGTCGTCGTCGTAATCGTCGTCGTCATCATCATCATCATCATCATCATCACCATCACCACCATCACCATCATCATCATCATCATCAATCATCATACATCATCATCATCATCAAAAGCTCTCTTTCGATTGGGAGGATACACAAAGTGTTTTAACCAAAAAATATTAATATGACGTAAGAAAAAAAGTTCTTTAATTTGCTCTGTGAAGAAAAGAAGGCCCCCTCCTCTCCTCCCTCCCTCACCCCTCCCCTCTGACGTTAGAGCCTTCCTTTCCCCCTTATCCTATAAAGAAGTTTCTCTAAAGTCAGTGTCTACGAGAATCATGTGTTGGACTGGCATTTAAGAACAAAATAACGCATGAAACAGTGTTACGAGCTCATTCCCTTATACTATTATGATCGTTCGTTTCAAAAATAATTACAGCATCTCTAAAACTGAGCTTGCATAATCTGTACTGAAAAACTAACACTCTGATGCAATATTGGGTGGGTCATATTTCCAAAGAGCAAATAAAAGTTTAAATTGTTTTCTGTCTGACATTATAGCATCAATGTCCATGCAGGCTTATTTTCTCTGTTAACTCTTTCTTACAGAAAATCTCTCTCTCTCTCTCTCTCTCTCTCTCTCTCTCTCTCTCTCTCTCTCTCTCTCTCTCTCTCTCTCTCTCTCTCTCTCTCTCTCTCTCTCCTCTCTATATATATATATATATATATATATATATATATATATATGTGTGTGTGTGTTTGTGTGTGTGCATGTGTGGTGTGTGTGTGTGTGTGTGTGTGTGTGTGTGTGTGTGTGTTTTCTTGCATACCTTCATGCATAGAGCATACTTATTCAATCACAGGTGATCAAAACTGAAGTGTACTAAAGTTACATAGATAGCAAGCAAGCGAAGAATACTTAGAATTTGGAGGGGGGGGGGATTTCTATTGCATTTTGTTGCTTTCTTATTACTGCAGTTCTTGTTTTTCATTATCTTTCAGCTTTGAGAACCTAGCATTGGAGTTGAGTGCGCAGTCAACTTCCTTCTCACTGACAACCATGTTGAATGATTTTTTAACAGAATTAAGCAGACAAAGAAATGCTATAGACAGACTTCCATCCCAAAGCAATTTTTCCGTCGTGCCCGAGACAGTCTTCACCCTCCTGGCGGCACTGTGTCTTCCTGTGACTGTTCCAGCTAGTAGCTAACCCATGTCTTGTCATGTGTGTCGCTGCCAACGCAGGTCTCACTTTCAGGGTATCCCTCATTCCTGTAACTTTGACATGCACTGTCTGTCTGTCTGTTTTGCTGTCTGTCTGCCTGAGTCCTTTGCTGTCTGTCTGTGCTCTCTCTGTTTTGCTCTTGTCTCTGTCTTTGTCTGTCTGTCTCTGTCTCTCTCGTCTCTCTGTCTCTCTTTGTCTCTCTCTCTCTCTCTCTCTCTCTTCGTGTTCGTTTGAAGGTTGTTTCTTTTGCTATCGATTCTTTGCAGCGTTGAATCACCACCAGTGCTCAGGCATACTATGATGACAATGTTCACAGATCCCTGGTTATTTTTCTCTTCTTTTTCATGCTCAGGTTTAGCTTTTCCGACAGGCTGAAGAAAAGAATTTGTTGATAGTTTCAAACTTTACTGACCGTGTGGCTGTTTTGGTTTCTACCTTCCAGCGAGACAGACACAGACACACAGATACATAGACATACAGACACATACACATACACACGCACACACACACACACACACATACAATATATATATAATATGATATATATATATTATATATATACATAATAATATATATATTAATATAATACAGTTGTGTGTATGCATATACATGCATACATAACAACATACATAACACAGCTCTTTCTTGAATCACATTACTTGAAATATGTACGCATTCACGTAAATAAATAAGTAGTAGTAGTAGGCCTCCGTCAGTCGGTGTCGACTATGGAATTCGCGTCAAAAGACAGGTCATTTGTTCAGCGACAACGCCGGCTGTGGCTGGTCAGTCCAATGCGGGAGTGGCAGTCTCTGTTGCATCTGATGCAGATGTGGCCTGTTGAGGTGGCTGGAGTACATGCCTTCCGCTTGGCTCTCTTTTCGTTTGCTGCGGTGGGATCTTTTCTTCACCACACTTCAGCTGTTTGTGGAGAACACTGCGCCATTTGCTGCGGTCAGCCGCTACCTCCTCCCAGTTCTCTGTGTTGATGTCCAGGGCTTTCATGTCACGCTTGCAGATGTCTTTGTAGCGCAGTTGGGGGCGGCTAATGCTTCTCTTGCCGCAGGCAAGTTCACCATAGAGGAGATCTTTAGGAATGCGTCCATCCTCCATCCTTCGCACGTGACCGATACACAGATGAAAATAAGACAAGAATGAGACAAAACTCCACCTGGAATAGCTATCACAGATAAAGTACGCAAACAGAATTCTTACAAACCAAACTGAAAGATATTCAGAATACCTTCCAGACAGGTACAGGAGCTGTTACATCCTTTGTCTCCTGATAAGCAGCAGAAAAAGTGAGCATCTTCAAGAGAAGGGAAACAAACGTTTCATCGTCATCATCTTCTTCTCCTCTTTCCTAAATCCCTGACGAGCTGGTGAGGGCTTTAACGATCTTTTTCTGTCCGTGTTTCTGGTGTGAAGTTACGCCTGGTCTTGCCTATTCCTCTCAAGGTACAGGGTGCATGTTGGGTACATTTCTGTTTCCACAGTCCCCGGAACGCCAACACGAACTGTGGGCTCTTTAAAATGCATAGTTTGGTCTTCTGAACACGAAAGGACATGGAAGTCTGCTGTGATGTGCTGCAATTTCAATGATGTTGATTGTTGAGGTTTTTTGTACTTTTTTATAAATGCACATATTGGAATACAATTGGCTACCTTCACTGTGGACAAAATGGCCGCAAACGCAGCATCTGACCATGGGTGAACCTCGGAGATGTAGCCGAAGAAGAAAGAAACAGTTCGTCAGATGCTTCAGCTGAGATTTGAACCCACACTTCGTGAATCCATGATAATGTTATGGAACTCAAACACAAAATAGTAATCGCCCACCCAGCTACTAGCATTTGCCCTAAAATATTTGACATTATGACTCATTTACGTTATCAAGGACTAATTCCACTCTCTTTGTCAACTAAAATTCCACATTCGTATTGGCTCTGTCCCCATTGATTTGTCTAACTAACCATGAACATGTCATTTTATCTGTATCGATTATAGTATCCGTCATTGTTGTGAAATCAGCTCTACATCTACATCATTGCCCCTACCCGGCTAGTTGTGTTTGTGACACAGCTTGTGCCTGGATGCAGACAAACCGACTTGGGTCGGTGTATGCTATAGTCACATCAGAGATTCCGCTTTTCCTCCCCTCTCTTGCTTTCCGTGAGAGGCTTTGTTTGAGAGCAAGCTCAAAAGGCAACAACATCGTCGTATTTCTTTGACATCTTAATTAATGAGGTGGTATTTTCCCCTCTCCTTTCAACTGATATCGCCCTCTTTCTCTTCCTACTCTTGCCCTCTTTCTTTCTTCAAAGCGTTCTCTTGCATCCAATCAAGACTTGTGTTAGGTCTCCTTGCAGATAAACTGATGCTGCTATTGATACACTGTTTGTACAGCCAGTATTCTCTTTACTACTCAGTGGTTAGGAGACAGCAACATACTTATTCAAACACACCGCATCCAGGATGTTGATAGCTCATCCAGGATAATCCTTCCATCCTAACTGGCAAGACATCCGCCTTTAATACTATCCTATGCAGTGTGTAAAAACTGCAGCTTAATTCAGAACGAAAATCCGTCTTTTTATGATTTGAATAATATCCGCTTATCCCATCTGTTTATTACTCTTTCCAGCAGTTTCAAAGAATACAATTTCATTCATTTTAAAGAAATCTTGAGGATGCCTGGGGCCCTTCTGATATAAATGATGTCTTCACTTTCATTAACCAAATGGGGAAAAAATCTTTTTTGTTATGCTATCTCTTTCCCTATGTGTTGCTTTTTTATTCTCTTTTTCATGCAACATTTTGTGAAGCTCATCCTTTTTAATCATCATTGTGGCTCAATTTTCTTTTTTCCAATGGGGGGGAGGGGGTATGATACTTGACACATTTACCGCAGATTTCCTGCCAAGTTGAAAAATCATTTTTCTTCCAGACAGTTTCTGGCAGTGAAGAGGTGCTATCCTTTTTCCTCTCTCTGTTTTGGGGGAAGGAGGCTGGGAATTTTCATACAAGTTTTTAGGTTTTCCTTTGTTTTAGAAATATATATATAATTATTTGCATGTACTCATGCAACTGTGTGTGTTGAGTGAGTGTGAGTGTGAGTGTATGTGAGTGTGTGTGAGTGTGTGTGTGCATGTGTGTGGTGTGTGTGTGTGTGTGTGTGTGTGTGTGTGTGTGTGTGTGTGTGTGTGTGTGTGTGTGTGTGTGTGTGTGTGTGTGCGCGCGCGCGCGCGTGTATGTGTTTGTGTATTTGTGCATGTGTGTGCTTGATTGTATGTATGCGTGCGTGTGCTTTTGTGTGTCTGTCTGCAGTCTGTGTGCTTGTCTGTGTGTGCACGTGTGTCTGTGTGTTTCTGTGTCTGTATCTGGGTCTTTTCTTTGTTTTGTTTTCTTTTAAAGCAAAAAAAAAAGCTAAAAGTGAGCATCAGCGTGGATGGAGCTAACGCTTCATTGCGTTATAGCCCCCTGAAAACTCTTCAGCCTGGGAGAGCAGAGAGAGGCGCAGCAAAATAGGCGGGAAAAGAAGAAGGAAGCCCCTCGCAATAATGGCGCCGCTGTTTGAAGGCAGCGGCTGTGAAAAATGAAATAGTCAGATTTCACAATCTCTCCTCTCACAGACCCACGCACTCAGAAGCTGAGAGTGAGTGCCTGAAGTTTGATAGGCTTGCCCAGTTAACTGTCAAAAGCTCCTCAGTTATGCTAAGTTTGAACTGTTCTTCTTTTTTTGAGAAAATGCACCCGTAGGTTAATAGAACTGTTATTCCTTAATGTATAATTTGCTTCTAATCATATCATGAACCACAAACTGTTTGGGAAAAAACTGTATTTTTGTTACGTGAAAAGAAATTATTTTTCTTTTTTTGAGCTATTTTCATTGGAATAAAGAGAATGCCTATCTAATAGAGTCTTCCATAATTATTTTGAAATTATATACTTTTAGTCAGTTTATCTGACAGTTTATCAGAAGATTTGTTTATCTGTCGATCTCCTTCTTCTGTCTGTCTGTCTGTCTGTCTGTCTGTCTGTCTGTCTGTCTGTCTGTCTGTCTGTCTGTCTGTCTGTCTGTCTGTCTGTCTGTCTGTCTGTCTCTCTCTCCTCTCTCTCTCCTCTCTCTCTCTCTCTCTCTCTCTCTCTCGTGTTCTTTCTGCACTGGCTGCTTTTCTGGTGTATTTCTTTGAAAAAGGGGCATTCAAGAAGTAGTATAACTTAAAAACAGGCGTCCCTTGATTATAGATAAAGAAAATATGTTTACTTATTGTATATAGGATGTGTGTGTGCATGCGCGCGCGCGTGCATGTGTGTGTGTGCATGCGTGTCTGTGTGTGTATGTTTGTGTGTGTGTGTGTGCGTGTGTGTGCGTGTATGCGTGCATGTGTGTTATTCTGACAACTGCTAAAGCCTACAGTTATAACAGCTGTGAATTAAAATAAAAAGCATTTGTACAGAACACTATAATGATACAACGCAGAGTTAAGGTAAATCATTTTGTTTCCACAACAAAAGGTACACACATTCCTTCTCTCTCCCTCCCCCACCCTGCTCCACTCGAAACTATTCTCTCACATCCAACTTTTTCCAAAGACCTTTACCCCTCAGTGTACTCTATCTAAAGAAACAGGCATTGCCAGACTAGGAGCTCATCTTCAGAACAACACTATCAATTGACAGCACAGCACTTCTAAAGTTGACACTTTTCTTTTGATGTGTTATCCTTGTTTTAAAACGACCAGTTCTGATGTAATGTTGAGTAACATTCTCACAGAGCAAATAAAAGTTTAAACCTACGGTTTTTCATCTTTCCTATCACGGCATCTATGTTTACAGAGACCTATTTGTTGAAGTGTTTTGTTTGGTGATGGACATCTCTCTCTCTCTCTCTCTCTCTTCTCTCTCTCTCTCTCTCCTCTCTCTCTCTCTCTCTCTCTCTCTCTCTCTCTCTCCTCTCTCTCTCTCTCTCCTCTCTCTCGTCTCTCTCTCGCTCTCTCCTCTCCGCTCTCTCCCCCTCTATCTTTCCCCTCTCTTTCTCACTGCCACGCGCGCTAACGCATGTGTATGTGTATGCGCGCGCACGTGTGTGTGTGTGTTAAGTGTTAATTAGATTCCCTTTTCCTAATTGAATTAAGCTCTTCAACAGCACAAACCCGGTCAAAAAGTAACTTAAGGTGTTTTTTAACTATTGAGCACATCGTTTTCTATCAACACAAATGAAAATATCATCCAAAATAATGATAAGAATATTTTACATAATGAAAAATCAGCCGATACTGCGGACAGAAATTGAGTACACCCTAACTTTCCAAGGAAAAGCTGTTGTTTTACTCTAACTGAACGTGCATAGAGACAATAGGAATTGTCCTGTTTGGAATGTTTGTCTTGAGATTTGCAGTCTGTACCTTTGTAGTCCACTTGGGGAAAGAAAGGTTTCTTTCTGCACGAAGTTTCCAGACCCTGGGAGAAGTTCCTCTCTCCTGTCCAGTGTGCGGCAATACCTACTTTGTGACACGTGTTGTGCGCATATAGGCCTATGACACAGTCACAGGGCGATCCTAGTTAAAGCAAGAAATCCAGCTGGAATAAACCAGGCTATTTTCAGCAGATGAGCAAAAAGTATAACTGCGAATGTGGAAACGAAACCTGTAGCTTTAGCTGCGATAGTATTGCTGGCGTTTGACTATTGTTGCTATAATGTGAATGTTATTGCCAATGTAGCTGTTCTTGTTTTAGCAGCATGTATCTCTAGTGTAAATGGTTAGGAAATTTATATGTAAAGTTTTGTCAACTCACAGACACTACTTAACAAACACACAAAATAAAGCAAACACACACCGCGCGCGCACGCATGCACATACACACACACACACACACACAAAATATCCAAACCTAAAATCTAAAGTATACCAACACCCGCACACCCAGCCCCCCCTAAACACACGCACGCACGCACGCACGCATGCATCCCACCCACCCACCCACACACACACATACACACACACTTCTACTACTGAAAATCAAATCCCCAGTCCTTCCCTAGTCCGGATTCCACATCTCTCCTGTTTGCAGTGTGCCCCTCACCTGTCTGGCAGTCATTAAGAAAGGTCCTCTCAGGCGTGCTGCTGCCAGCTAGGGTCTCACTTGCAAGGTCTCTCTCATTTCTCTGACTTGGACTCTGCACCATCCCTCCCACTTCCCGAGCCTTCTTAGGGGCTGTTCCTATTTTACAATCGATTATTTGCAGAGATGAACCAGCAGGAGAAGGGGTTGTCTGTATCCCAGTAATGGCGTTCAGAGAAGTTGTTTTCTGCTTTTGAAACAAGGTTCCAGCTTGGTGATGAGGGATACATGTGATGATGTCTATGATTTTGCATTAATATCTTGGTGTGGTGTTTTTGTGCAGAGTTTTGAACCAATAACTTTCAAGTCTTTATTTTTGCCTTTTTGGTTTTGTCTGCATTATTTTCTCTTTCACATAAATGTTGGGGCAGGATTGTCAGATTGATTTTGTAAAGTGCTGCTGGAACAGGTCATGCTAAAGGCTGTATACCTAGTATGTTCCTTTTTGTGAACGGTTGTATGCGTGTGGATGTTGGGAAGGTAACGGCTTTGATCTGCTGGCTTATTGAGACTCCGTGCTGTAAATAAAACAAATCCATAATATTATCTTTAAAATGAAAAGTTGAAAAAGTACGTATCATAGTATATACAGTATAGTTAGTTAGTTAGTTAGTTAGTTAGTTAGTTAGTTAGTTAGTTAGTTAGTTAGTTAGTTAGTTTTGTTTGTTTGTTTGTTTGTTTGTTAATTAGTTAGTTAGTGAGTTAGTTTTGTTTTGGGTTAAGAATACCAAAAAGTGAGCATTCCACCCTATCAGAGTTCAGTGTATACATACATACATCACAATACAACATATACAATCATATATATATATATTTATATATTAAACTTACATGCATGCATGTGTACAATCTTATTCATCTGCACTACTCAGACCATGTACTTGCCAAGAAGTGAGAGGGTTGAGGCATAAAAATAAAGCAAAAGTGTAATGAAATTACTTTCTCTGGGAAGGAAACAAGAAAAGAATACTGACAGAAAAATGGCACAGATATACGGAAAAGTACACAGAGTGATTTTAGACAGAATGTTTGAAGCGTTAGTTTAAAAACTGGAATACAAAAACCAGAAAAAATCATATTTTTCAGAAGACAAAATGAACGTGATGTTTCACATTCACACCATGAAAAGATATCCGAAGTTAACCTCCTAAAATGATATCATGTTGGCGTTGTCCCCCTTGCCTCATTAAGCCAATCAATAGCAGACTGTCTAGTGAGGTGTGTTACCCACAGGTCACCAGGCTTCCACAATTAACACTGTCTTCCCATCTCGAAACATCAACTCAGCACTTCTTTTTTCCCCTTTCAGACTGTTTGCATTACAGTTGCTCTGCGCACATATACAGATAAATGCTGTAGCTAGTGTGTTAGACTAACAGTTTTCAGAGGCTATACACTCCCCTGCCAATATCTCTTTTCTGGAGGAGTATTCGATTTTCTGCTTGGCGGAAATGGCGACGACGTTATGGTATTGTATTGACAGCTTAGTGATGTCTCATTTTGTTCGTTTTCCTCCCTTCATTCTATCTTCATCTCTTCCCTCCCATATACACAACTTTCACTTGCATCCAATCAAGGCTTATGTAAAACATCTTTGCCTACAGAATAAGCTAACATGAATAAACTGTTTGGTTAGCCATATAAAAGACTACCACACTGTCCACTGGTTAAAGACAGACATATACTGATACAGATCCGTGCTATCTGGACTGTTTATAGCTTCCCAAGATTAATCTCTCATCCCGAGATGAGCACATTGTGCTGTTCCTCAGACAGTTTGTTTGGATGGCTACTGATGGAGATCACAATCTAAAAAGCACACTTTAGCTTTACTAAGTCATTCACACGGATATTGGTGACTCTCTTGCTACAAGAAAACTCTTGCCTGGAAATGATGAGCGCAAAGATTTCTCTTGGTATATCCATTTCACTGTTTGGGCTTCATTCTGTTTCTTTTCATTGCTCTTTTCTTGTTTATTTTTCGTGCAATACTTATCTTCTCATGAAAGCTTTTCTCCATCATCCTTTTGTAAATCATTTATCTCTGAGTGTGGTGTAAAACCATATTCACTCTAAAAAATTCTCTATAATGTGGCAGTGTATTTTCTTCTTGTCAACTTTTTGTCTCCATGAGAAGGCATATGCGCGCGCAAGCGCGTGTATGTGTGTGTGTTTTATTATTTATCTATTTGTTTATCTACCCTTTTATATCGAGGAAAAAGGAAAAAGTACTTATATGCTTTTTTACATCTAGTTCCCGTATGTATGCAGTTTTGTAAATTTTATCATCTATTCCCACTGGCACACAATGTGTGTTTATTTGTGCCCGCGCGCATGTGTGTGTGTTTGTGTGTGCGTGTGTGTATACATGTGTGTGAGAGAGAGAGAGAGAAAGAAAGAGAGTGTGTGTGTGCGTGCTTGCGTGCGTGCGTGAGCGCGTGTGTGCATGCAGACGTCAAAATACGTCTTACTGTATGTGTGTGTATGTATGTATGTATGTTGTATGTATGTATGTATGTATGTATGTATGTATGTATGTATGTATGTATGTATGTATGTATATGAATAAACGTATGTATAAAACGTATGTATGTATGCGTGTATGTGTGAGAGACAGAGAGAAGGGACACAGAAAGACAGACAGACAGTCAGACAGACAGAGACAGACAGACAGACAGACAGACAGACAGACAGACAGACAGAGAGGGGGGGGGGGAGTGCAGGTTTCTTTGTCTATGCATCAGTGTGGATGCAAAATCTATACATCTGTCTGCTGGTTATTGTTTTATGTTTTGTTTCAGAGAGAAGGAATGGTTCGGGGCCAAATCAGCCTAGTATTGTAGAAGGCTTACTCTTTAATGCTCCATAGAATCTGAATCATGAACTTTCACCTGGTTGGTGAGCATGCAAACACACACACACACAACACACACACACATAATTATATATATGTATAGTTGTTTGTTTTTTTTACCTTCATATTTACATACACGGACACACACAAACACAAATACACACACATACACACGGATGCGAGTGCGCGCGCACCACACACACACACACACACAACACACACACACACACACACACACACACACCACACAACACACACACACACACACACGCGCGCGCGCGCGCGCGCGCGCGCGCGCGCACATCATTCTCATGCCTGTGTGCAAGAGTCTGTTGTATATCTGCACTCAAACATCAGTGCCTACCTTTTGCATGCTTTTTTTTTAAACGTCAGCTTTCCTGCATATTTTCACCCTTTCCGCTAAACTACCGGCACTTTTCTTTATTTTTCTTCTTCCAAAGCGGAAAAATTAACACTGAAAATGAGCACCAGCGCATAGCCAACGCTTCGCTGCGTTATAGCCCCCTGAAAACTCTTCAGCCTGGGAGAGCAGAGAGAGGCGCAGCAAAATGGGCGGGAAAAGAAGAAGGAAGCCCCTCGCAATAATGGCGCCGCTGTTTGAAGGCAGCGGCTGTGAAAAATGAAATAGTCAGATTTCACAATCTCTCCTCTCACAGACCCACGCACTCAGAAGCTGAGAGTGAGTGCCTGAAGTTTGATAGGCTTGCCCAGTTAACTGTCAAAAGCTTCTCAGTTGTGTTTCCTTTTTTTTCTGTGTGAGAAATGTACCCACAGGCAGACATTGTTTTTCGGGGGGAAGCATTTGTTTTATTTCTAATCATATTACGAATCCAGATTCATACTTCGAAAAATCTGCGTCTTCTACATGAAAGGATATCATGTCATTTCTCCTCCCTATTATCAGTGGAACAGAAAGAAGCCATGTTTATTGCAGTAATCTGCTTGTGTTTTTTTGTTGATTTTTTTTTCAATTCATACCTCTTGAGTTGGTAACATTTCAAGATCTGTCTGTCTGCTGTCGGTTGTGTGTGTGTGTGTGTGTGTGTGTGTGTGTGTGTGTGTGTGTGTGTGTGTGTGTGTGTGTGTGTGTGTGTGTGTGTGTGTGTGTGTTCTGGCTGGCTGGCTGCTGTCTGTCTGTCTGTCTGTCTGTCTGTCTGTCTGTCTCTCCCTCTCTTGTCTTTTATTTGTTGATACCCTGCATTAGTATTACTGAACATCATGATTTTATTTTACTTACGTGTGCTTTCTCCAATGAATTTATTTTAAATGTTTCTATGTTTCATCTGTAGTTTGTAGAGAGAGAGGGGTGTGGAGGGCGGAAGGGAGGGGGGAGAGTGAGAGGGAGGGGAGAGAGAGAGAAAGAGAGATAGAGAAAATGAGAGACAGTGCTTTGTGTGTGTGTGTGTGTATGTGTGTATGTGTGTGTGTTGTGTGTATGTGTGCATATGTTTGCATGTATGTGTGCGCATCATGTTGGTGACTTTTCATATTACATCAGTTTTGTAATCTGGAGTGAATGTGTGTGTAGTTTTTTTTGTTTATTTTGTGTGTGTGCATGTGTGTGTACGCGAGAATGTATATGTATATATCTATATGGCCCGGCAACTAAGTTGAGTTTTTTTTGTAATAAATATATGTCTTCATAGCCGTAGAATCCTGTCGACTCAAACAGGTAGCACAGAACAACGAGGTGACCTAGCAGCAGTGCAGGAACCTTCTGGTCAGTGACCTCACCGCAGTCCAGCATTCATAGGCTCTGTGTGGAACTTCAGCCCTGAGGAGACAAGACAAGACAAGACACAGCTCGGGCATGGCTAGGAGGAGAGGTCAAAGTAAACGGGATGGGCACAGCAAGACAGGCATGTCACAGAAGATGACGTGGAAATAAGGAGAACTGGTGACTCGGTCTCTAGTTACGATATACTGCACTATCAGACACGATCCTTCTCTTCAGTCTGTTAGGACGTCACACACATTCCATCACCTCACTGTCTGGAGACGGGATGGCCTAGTGGTTAGAACGTCACGCTCAGGATATCAAAGCCCGGGATCAAACCACCGCAAGGCACACATTCTTGGTGGGAATTCCCCCACCCCCTCCCTCTAAAGTTAACATCAGTACTTAATAATATTCCAATTCCCCGAAAGTCCTTCAAATGAGACGATACCGCCCAAACTCACGCAGAACATCTTGCGCACATCTAAAACTCGTTCCGCTTCAAGAAAGTATAAGGCCTTGCATGCTAAAAGAAACGTACGACTTAGAAGAAAAATCCCAAAACAAGCACACTGGGGATGTGTTTAGACATCTTATTCGGTGACGGAATGTGGATGCGTTAATGGAGGACAGAAACGGTCACCTTCGCCATATCTCACCATTGGTGAACCTTGAAGCTCTACCCGAGGAGCGGAAAAACAGAAAACCTCTGTCATCAATTTAGCTTAACTGAGGGAACTAAGCGTCCCCACGGGGACTCCCAGATCAGCTCAACTGTACATCCAGCAGCGCTGTTTGGGAAGTACCTGTTCCCTGCTATAAACATGTCTTATTAGAAACGCCCTCAAGAAATATCAAGGATTGAATTGGTCCTTTGGGAAATCAGTTTCTTTCAGAACTGGCCAAGAATGTGTTCTACTTTTTGTCCTACTGATGGGTTCCCTATGGCTAGATCAGCTCCGGGTGTGTGTGTGTGTGTGTGTGTGTGTGTGTGTGTGTGTGTGTGTGTGTGTGTGTGTGTGTGTGTGTGTGTGTGTGTGTGTTTGTGTGTTTGTGTTTATATGTGTTTGTGTGTTTGTAGGTGTGTGTGTGTGTTTGTAGGTGTGTGTGTGTGTGAGTGCATATATGTGTGAGTGCATATGTGTGTGTGTTTGTGTGCGTGTGTGCATTTGCATATATGTGCGTGTGTGTATGTGTATATTAAACATTGGTTTTCCTTTGGGATGGTTTTGTCTGTGTGATTGTCGTGCTTTCCGCTAGAAACATTCAGAGGTTTTGCTTTGTAGATTTAATTTTATTTAGTAGAATGTTTTGTTTGTTTGATTGATTATTTTGCGTCATTTTAAGAGGCATCCAAGTGAGAAAAAGTTTGAAACAAATATCCATCACATTATATGGCGGTATTTACGTGTATGTCTGATGCATGCGTGCCCACTTGGACTGATGAATAACCCCAGGGAGGTCTGTCTGCCACATGGACGAGGGCATTACAGAGGGGAAAGGGAGAAGGAGGTGGTAGGGAGAGAGAGAGTGGGAGGGAGAGACAGAGAAAACACCACAGGCAAAGAGACAGAGAGGGAGAGACAGACAGACAGACAGACAGACAGATACAGACAGACAGGCAGGCATGCAGACAGGCAGACAGAGACAGGGAAGGACAAATACAAGGAGAGAGAGAGAGAGAAGAGAGAGAGAGAGAGAGAGAGAGAGAGAGAGAGAGAGAGAAGAGAGAGAGAGAGAGAGAGAGGAGAGGCAGACAGAGACAGAACAGACAGATACAGACAGACAGGCAGGCATGCAGACAGGCAGACAGAGACAGGGAAGGACAAATACAAGGAGAGAGAGAGAGACAGAGAGGGAGAGACAGACAGACAGACAGACAGACAGATACAGACAGACAGGCAGGCATGCAGACAGGCAGACAGAGACAGGGAAGGACAAATACAAGGAGAGAGAGAGAGAGAGAGAGAGAGAGAGAGAGAGAGAGAGAGAGAGAGAGAGAGAGAGAGAGAGAGAGAGAGAGAGAGAGAGAGACAGACAGAGACAGACAGACAGACAGACAGACAGACAGAGACAGAGACAGAGAGAGACAGAGAGACAGAGACAGAGACAGAGACAGAGACACACAGATTAGAGAATTTCTCAATACTTTACTTGCTGAATTAGGGCGCAGAGCTTACAACTGAAATAAAATAAAATAAAAACCTAAATAACACATGAGGGAAAATGGGCAGTTGGGGGGAGGGGGGGGGAGGGGGGCTGTTGCGGAGCAGTTGTGAGGCTAGACAACTATTCCCTCAATCAAAAGTCTTTCAGCAACTGAAATTGGAGTGATCCGAACCTGTATCCTTTCTGTCAAGAAAGAGCCAAGTTTTTTGGAGTATTTTTCGTTTGTTTGTTTGAGTATTTATTTGTTTCCAATTATGATTCCTTTATTTTTTTGCCACTAGATTTGTATGGGGTAATCTCGTGGAAAGGGTCCTTTACCCCCAAGTTGCTTCAGGGCATTGTTTTCTATTTCCATCTGCTCTTTATCTATGAATGTAGGCGTGAGGATGTACACCTGTGTGTGTGTGTGTGTGAAGACACGTAAGCATGTCTATGTGTAAAAGAAGAGAAAAAAAGATAGATTAATTGATAAGGTAGAAATAAACGAATAAAACATATGAAAAAAAGTTTATGAGGATTCTGTAATTATCTTTGTAGATACGTTTATCCAGTTTTTGTGTTTCTCTCTCTCTCTCTCTCTCTCTCTCTCTCTCTCTCTTCTCTCTCTCTCTCTCTCTCTCTCTCTCTCTCTCTCTCTCTCTCTCTTCTCTGTCGTGTTGTTGTTGGTGTGTGTGTGTGTGTCTGTGTGTGTTGTGGTGGGTGTTTTGTGTGTGTGCTTTCTTCATGTGTTTGTACTTCATATCATTTTGTTTCATTTTCCTCATCCCTTCATCTTGTCAAGATAGTTTTTTTTCTCCTTTAGCACTCCCATCATGCCTTTGGGCATGGAGGTTTTTTATGCACTTTATAAATCATAGATTCATTAAATTTCATTCTCTCTCTCTCAATAAAATAACCTTTAATACTTTGGTCTATCTCTTAAGAGAGAGCAATGGAGAGAGAGAGAGAGGAGAGGAACGAGAGATATAGATAGATAGATAATATAGATATATAGATAGATAGACAGACAGATAGACAGACAGACAGACAGACAACAGAGACAGACAGACAGACAGACAGACAGACAGACAGAACGAAAGAAAGAAAGAAAGAAAGAAAGAAAGAAAGAAAAAAGAAAGAAAGAAAGAAGAAAGAAAGAAAGAAAGAAGAAAGAAAGGAAGAAAGAAAGAAATAAAAGAAAGAAGAAAAGATAAAGAAGATAAAAAGAAAAGACAGACAGAAAAGACAAAGAAACAAAGAAAGGAAAGAAAAGAAGAAAGAAAGAAAGAAAGAACAGAAAGAAAGAAAGAAAGAAAAGAAAGAAAAAGAAGAGAAAAAAGGTACAAAAAACAAAGAAAGAAAGACACAGCCTGCGGTGTGGGCTCACTCAGTTGTTTCCCAATTTCCTAAAGCAAGCCCCGTTGCCTCAGCGAGGTCCCCTGTTAAAGCCTGCGCGCCGATAGCTGCTTTCTCTGATATCCCTGTGACTCGGGCTCCCGATCCCCTCACTTCCTTTCTCTGCTTGTTGCTGTTGTGTTCCGTTCCTTTTTCTGGCAGTGTTTGGAAAGATGAAAGAAACAGAGGCACAGAGAGAGAGAGAGAGAGAGAGAGAGAGAGAGAGAGAGAGAGAGAGAGAGAGAGAGAGAGAGAAGAGAGAGAGAGAAGACGACGAAGACGACAGAAGAGAAGAGAAAAGAGAGAGAGGCAGGGCAGACAGAAAAGACAGACAGACAGACAAAACCCTCACACACAGCGAGAGAGACAGAGACAGAGAGAGACACAGAGAGACAGAGGACAGAGACATAATGTATATAGAGAGAAGCAAACAAACAGGGATCGATTTTGGTGATGATGAATGGTTTAACAACTTGTCAAAATTTTCAGTGCAAGAGAAAGAAAAAGTGAAAGAATGAAAGTATGGCTGAATGAATGAATAAAAGTCAAAGAGAGAGAGAAAGAGAGAGAGAGAGAGAGAGGGGGGGGAGGGAGAGAGAAGAGGGAGACAGGCAGACAGACAGATAGACAGACAGAGGGAGAGACAAATAGACAGAGTGATAGAGAAAAAGAGAGACAGAGACAGACACAGACAGATCAAAGGAGAGAGAGGACAGAGACAGAGAGACAGAGACACACAAGAGAGAGAGAGACAGATAGACACACAGACGGACAGAGAAAGCAAAGAAACATAGAGACTGAAATAATGACAGAAATACAGACAAATCGAAGAAAAATATATAGAACACAGAGAGAACAGAGAAAGACAGAAAAATACGTAGACAGACAGAGTCAGTAATAAAAGGAACAGAACCGGTGCAGACGAAATAACACTAGAACAAATAAAGAAAGAAACAAACAAACAAAACTCAACCATGCATATAGACAGACCGACAAAAACCTAACCAGGAAGAAACAGATGATTAAAAAACAGACAGTAAGAAATGAAAGGAAATACCAACAACAAAAGAAACACGAAACAGATACAGGCAAAAAGACCTAAAACAGAAAAGAAAGGGGAGAAAAAAGAAGCAAAAGAAAATAAAAGAAAGAAAAAAACGAGAAAATACAAAAGAGAAAAACTAAGAAAGATAAAACGAACAGAGAGAGAAAAAGA
>CM060336.1:27324269-27326769 GCA_030674155.1 Stramonita haemastoma | reverse complement strand
AAAGAGACCCACTTGAATTCTAGACACAAACATCACACATAGCTCCCTGAAACACGAGAAACCCAACACGTTTGTATGACACATCTACAACATTGTCCCATCCATGTCTGTACTCTTTTTTTCTGGCACTGTTTGTTTCCTTGTGGCATAGGTGTGCCAAAACGATAGTCACTGGTGTTCATGTTCCTACCTACAGTTTACAAATTCCTGACTACGCTGCACTGCTTTAAGCTGTTCTCGGTGCTGGATAAGTTGGCAAAATCAGTATCTGTTTATATGTCACTCTCACATAAATGAACAGACATGATGTTTCCCTGTTCTGTCATGTCCTCTATGGTTTTATTCAATTGGGCTGCATAATCTTGAATCTGTAAATGGGGTAAAGAAGAAGACGTGGTAGAGAGCGGGAAAAAGATATTCTTTCAGAAGCAGACCCATCTGAAACATCTCAGGTATCAGATGGAATGTATTCATCACCGGGGAGACTTGAGATCATCAATCAAACAAACTTAATGCCCCCACCCACCCCCTCACACCCCTGCAGAGCCTCACGTGGAGTGGTCGAGTGGTGTCTCAAGATCCATGCAGACTATTTCCACAGACTATAGATGTCTTTAGAGGAATCACACCAGGCAGAAAGGAGGGTACCTAAAGAGGCCTCGGCTCCAGACAATCGACACAGGATCTCTTACAAGTGTTCAGACACCAGTGATGTAATAGCACGCTGTCTGCCCATTCAACCAGCAAGGGTCTTTAGACTGTCGATACATGAATCTGATCATGCGTACACAACATTTCATCGTGCTTTATTCATCATGGTAAACTGCCTGTATATTTTCATCTATATTTCGTTGCCATAACGTCTTCATTTTCATGAATCATACATTCTGTAGCTGACACTGCACTTTTAGGGTCACCTTTGGTTTGAATGATACTGGGCCTGAAACCAAACATCTAAGAGGAATTTAACGGCCACATCATCACAAAGTTCCAAAGACAAAGCTAATGATAACAGTATACATATGAATCAGTTACTTATGAAAAAGGTACTTCCCTTCTCCCTGTACAGCAAATAAATTCTGAAGTTATATTAGTATTATATTAGTATTCTTTGTCTTGCTTGTGGCAATCATTAGCCACTGTAACACACACACACATAACTAAATCTGGACGCATTTGTCATCACCGCAGTTACACAGTAGTCAATCCTGTGCACTAGCAAAATGTAGTTCATCGGTTTCACTGACTGCAAGTATATCATTTACATCCTTCCCCCTCCCTTTCCCAGTGATTTACTCTCGTGGCTGAGAATACTGAAATCCTAGGTGAATGAACAAAAAACGAACCCAAGCGCCATGCACTTTGTCAGTCAATGAGCGAAAATGGTTGCAATGCCATTAAGCGCCATTCACCATGTCAGTCATATGAGCGAAAATGCATTGCACTGCCATTAAGCGCCATTCACCATGTCAGTCATATAGCGAAAATGCGTTGCACTGCCGTGAAGTGCCATACAGTTTAAGAGCTTGCCTTTGAAAAATAGCTCTTTCTTCACACTAACTTGCTAGCATTCTGTGTGGTAGCTACTCAGTTTTGGAGAATTGGCCTATTGAAGACCTTTATTTTTGTATTGTAACGCTTTACGCCTGCAAAATGCCTATGCTATATCTTTATTTTATTTGGTCAATAGCGTGATTCTTAAATTTGGCATGCATATTTCTAAGAACCTCTAGTCAATTTTTTGTGTGTGATTCATAAGCCCTTTGTGATGAAAAGTGAAAACGGTGCTAAAACTACACTTGCATGGACAAGACAATGCCAACATTTGTTCTATTTTCTGTGCAAAAGTATGAAGACAGGTAGTTTTGCTTGTATAACATGTACTCATACAGCAATGCCAAACCAGGTTGTCAGGTGAGTGTCTAAGTATATCCCTACCCACACAGAGTGCACCTCCTTTACACACACACACACACACACACACACACACACACACACACACACACACACACACACACACACACACACACACCACGGGGCAGAGAGAAGAAGGTAGAGTTTAGGGGAGGAGAGAGAGAGGGGAGAGAGAGGGGAGAGAGAGGGGGAGAGAGAGGGGGGAGAGAGAGAGAAAGGAGAGAGAGAGAGAGTGAGAGAGAGAGAGACAGAGACAGACAGACAGACAGACAGGTAGACAGACAAAGACAGAGAGACAGAGAGAGAGAGAGAAAAAAGAGAGAGACACACAGAGACAGAGAGAGGAAACAGAAAATCTCTCTTTCCCCCTCTCTATGTCTGCCTAATACTACCTGTCAGTACAGTCTCGCTATGTCTTTATGTCTTTGACTTGTTCAGATTCTCGTCTGCCACCTGTCTGTCTCTGTCTCTATCAGTCTTTTTCTTTCTCAGTCCTCCTCTCTCTTTCCAACCTCCTTTCTGGTCTTTTTCTTCCTCGATGTTTTATCGCTGTTCATATTTCCTTGATTGTGGTGATGTATGTAAG
>CM060336.1:27311769-27321769 GCA_030674155.1 Stramonita haemastoma | reverse complement strand
TATACTGAGACTGTCTTCGTCTATTGCACGCTCCTAGCGCAACAACTAGCAATTTCCATTAAAGGAGAAAATCAATCCCCTAAGGTCAAATACTCCCCCCCCCCCTACAGAATGACAGTTAAAAATATTCATATCAGCAAAACTTTCCATTCTGTGTGCGCTTATGGTCTGGTGGTGATTTCCTCTGGGAAATGCATAACAACCACAACAATGACAACAAAAACACAATGGCGAACAGCGATATATTCCAAACTTTGCTTCTTTTTGATGCAGTCGATATGTTACCCAAATCAAGCATTCTGACACTGCGCGTATCTACAGTCACACGATGATTCGCCAGTGTGATGAGGGAGACAGACCGTGTATAGTGGAACCTTCTTTGTGCTTAAGCTGAAGAAAGCTTGACCACAACTGCAACAGCAGCAAAGGCTAGAGACATAGAACAGTAATTTATTATTTATTTATTTATTTATTTATTTTTATTATTTTTTATTTATCTATTGTTTTATTTCGAGGATAATGAAATAAGCACCCATGTGTTTTTTTACATCCAGTCCCCGTCTGTATGCTGTTTCGTAAATCTTGTCATCTGTTCCCACAGGCACACGATGGCCTACTCTTACGAAAAGCGGAACATGGTTTAACAAGATGTTCCGCGTGGGTTCGCACACGGGGCCTCAGTTTATAGTCTCATCCAAAGGACTTTTGGGGGCAGTGGAGTCGGCACTGATATTAACTCCAGAGAAAAATCCCCTTGAACGGGAATCAAACCTGGGTCGTCAAAGTGCGAGCGCAATGTTCTGACCACTAGGCTACCCCGCCCTACGTAATAAAAGTAGCGAGAACAAAATCGAAATTGGCCCTGGCCAAAAGCTGTGTTAGTAACTGCCGTAAGCAGAGTCCTAAGACCTACAGTAAAATGTTCTCATGCTTTGAAATGCCACGCTGAGATCCTCCTAGATCCTCTCCCATGACAGGATCCTAGCAAAGTAATCTGGGATTTCCAGTGATTGAAAAAGTATCTGAGGTTGGAGTATGGCTGATTATAACGCGAATTGCTTAAAAACAGATGGTGCACAAACGTTTAACCCCCCTGTATACTCTCAAAGTGATGAGCGAGACAAAGTGTATGTTCTGGGTGACCCCCAGGACGTTAAAGCTGGGGAACGCCCAACAACAACAACAACGACGACGACAACAATAATGACGACAACAACAACAAAGACTGAAATGATCAGGGAGATATATAACAATGTCTATCTTCTATTTTTAAATGACGAGCTAGTTGACTGAATGATTGATTTTGGAGTGTTAGCTTGCTTTTGAAATATAGCACTGATGTGACAGTATGGATAACTGACAAACTGACTCACCCACTTGCTCATCCAATCCCTAACAACTCTACAGATGGCTCTGTTTACTTGTTGCTGACTAGACTGCAAGCTTTAGGACTGTTAGGGCTGCAAAATAGCTCAAGTTGTTATTGATGGAAACTGATGGTATTATATATTTATCTGTATTTCTTTTTCAGCCGTAAACTGTATATATCCATCTTTATTTCTTTTTCAGCTATGAATATGAATATGTGGCTTCAACACCTTCGCCTATCATATCAGTCTGTTTCTGTATGGCAGAGATTTTGAATGATTATGCAAATGCTTATTGTCATCATGACAACAGACTTTGTTGCCGCGCTTGCAAAATGGAGACATTGTCTGCTTGACGAGGAAAATGGCGCAAAATCTCCCTTTCTTTCACTTCCGGTTCTTTTCCTTCTTTTACTTTTTTACGATTGAAATAGAATGTTTTTTGTGGTTCGTGCATTTCTCACCTTGACGTTTTGAAGCGCTAAGGAAAATAAGATAAAACTGTGTGAGACACAAAGAGAGACTAGAAAGAAGGGGTAGGGGTCACAAAGTGAGACAGACAGAGACAGATAGACAGACAGACAGACAAACAGACAGCCAGAGACAGAGAGAGAAAAAGAGAAGACTTTTCTTAGCAAAACTCAGCTGACTACATTATGCAAACAGCAATCATTCCTTAAATAAATATTATCCAGCCACATCAACACAGGACAATATCACCATAATATTCTGCATGACAAACAACGCCTTAGTGTTGTGCAGATTTTCCACACATGTAAAACGATGTTTTTATTTTCATTCTTGAAGATCGCAACGCCGTGGAATACTCTCAAGAGTTATAAAAACGGAAAAGTATAGAGACTCAGTGTGACATATTCTATCGACCTGGTTTCTAGTTCTTGGTTTTGTTTTTTTTCTTTTGGTCGTTTTCTTTGGCTGGGGAGGGGGAGGGGGTGGCCATAAGACACAAAAAAACTTTGGCCACACAAGAAAACCCCTCAAGAGTTTTGATTATGCACAGCTTGACTTTACAGTCAGCCTTTGAAACACTGTTTTTGTTTCATTATCAACAGCGAGAAACTTAAAAGGAAACCATTTACAGCAGCACTGCACTCTGGGTAAAGGAAAGAAAGAAAATATTCCCCAAATGCCATGACCATGAAGCGCTATTGGGTTGAAGGTTTCAAGCACTGTGGCCGACTGGGCGACACTGTGGAGAAGTGCTGGGGAAACTCGACTGAAGTGTTGACACTTTTCTCTCTGCCATCTTTTCGTTGCCACGAAATCGCTCCATGGGCCAGGCCAGAAGACGTGTCAAATATTGATGCAAGCAAAACGTCTGCATGAAAATAATATTGTTGTGCCGTGGAGTATTATGTGTCGTGCTTCTCTCCATCCATGGCAACTACTTAGCATAGCAACCTGTCCTCTCCAATAGAGGAGAAGCAATCCTCTGAAGTCACAGTATGGCTGCCAATATAACAAGAGTGATTTAAAACAGCCATATTAAAGTTCGCCGAAATACTCACCCAATGTGTTCTGAAGATCTGCAGGGCGATTCCATAGTGTGATAGTGGGACTGGTGTGTGTTCTATTTGTTACTCAGGGTGTCAGCACTGTCGATGGACCAACGCTACAACTACCACCACATCATGCTTTTCTCTGCTCTTTGCTACAGCCCACGTTTGGAATCACAGAGAAAAGAAGAATGGAGGTTCAAAGAGCAAAAAAAAAAACGATGCAGAACAAAGATGCTACAATAGCAAGGAACTCTGTACAGTAGAAATACTGCATTGACAATCTTATTATCGCAACTCATTCTGTCACTTTTGAGTGATTATATATATATATAATATATATATATATATATATATATATATATATATATGCATATTATATATATATATATATATATATATATATATATATATATATATATATATATATGGTGCTCGTGCGCTCTCTACAACACCTATGCATCCTGCTGTGATAGTTGCAGTGTGTGTGTTTGTGTGTGAGTTGTGTGTGTGTGGTGTGTGTGTGTGTGTGTGTGTGTGTGTGTGTGTGTGTGTGTGTGTGTGTGTATTTGTGAGAGAGAGAGAAAGAGGAGAGAGAGAGTGAGAGAGAGAGGGGGGGGAGGGAGGGAGAGAGAGGGAGAGAAAGAGAGAACTAAAAAAAATGGAAGTGTGAAATTTGACAGTAACACACAGAGAGAAAATACAACCTAAAAATATATTGTAGACATAAAATGCATAAAATTTTCAGCAAAAACAAAAAAGCAAAAGATCAGCACTGTTTTGCTTTTGTTTCGAGAATTTCTTGCGTGTTTTGATTGTAGCAGTACAGAAGGGCGTGCTTTAAATGAGGGACAAGGACATAGAGGATGGGAAGTATCAATACTGCTGTTTTCATATTGTCCTGTCACCACCCTATGCTTGTGGACACAGATTTCAGCACACTCCAGCATTTCTATGCTGTGCTTAGTTTCTGTTCCTTCACCTGTTGTTTTAAGGATGCAATGTTTCGAGCGTGTTCTGTTTCTTTGGCTAGAACTGGAATAAATCCTACATGGAAAAAATAATCTTGTATATCAAGCTAAACATGATTAAGTAAAAATCATATGGCTAAATTGTTTTCTCTAACCTAGCTCTTCGTATCTTGCGGGAAATAGATGTCATTAATATACTGAGGGGTTTTGTCTGTATTTACACAGTATGTCACACTTGTGTAGATACTAAATACATTCCCTTATTCTCTTTTCTTAGTTGTCTATATCCCTGTGTGTGTTGTTTTATTTATTTATTTTTTTTTAATTTATTTATTCTTTTATATCGAGGATAATGGAATAAGCAATCATAAGCTTTATTACATCCAGTTCCCGTGTGTATGCAGTTTTGTAAACGTCATCTGTTCCCACCGGCACACGATGGCTTACTCTTACGAAAAGCGGAACAGTATTTAACGTGTGTGCAAGATGTTCGGCGTGCGTTCATTCATTGTCATTCATTGAAAGAAAGGAACAGAATTTACAAGACAAAAAATGCTAACATAAAAACGATGTTGTGAAATGTTAGAACCCAAAGTAAAACGCGCGTTTCCGCATGCGACTTGTGTTTATACTGTCATTTGAAGCACTTTCACAGGAGTGGAGTCAGTACTGGTGTTAACTCCAGTTTGTGTGTGTGTGTGTGTGTGTGTGTGTGTGTGTGTGTGTGTGTGTGTGTGTGTGTGTGTGTGTGAGGAGATGAGGGAGGGAAAGATGCACAAACTCCCAGATCATGCTGCCTCAGGTTTTTATTGATTTTGGAATCAAACAAGCTGTTAATGGCGAAAATCAAAGAAAACAAAGTGACGAGACAAACATTTCACGGAAAAGAAAGGAAGGAAGAGAATTTACAAGACAAAAAGTGCTAACATAAAAACGATGTTATGAAATGTAAAAAATAAGTAAAAAAGAAAAAAAAACACGTCATTCTCTAAACATGGTGGTATTGAAATGCTTATGCAACAAAAGACCAGGCATGATAAAGCAGATGAAAAATCTGATTTCTCTCTCACACTTCTTGGCCATGAGCTCAGAGGCTCTCGTGGCAGTGTGCGTATGCGATCGTTTACCCATCACAAAGGTAGCTGCACTCCGGAGTTGGGAATGTTTAAACACATTAGTTTTTACAGTCTTGTCATCCGTCCCTACTGAAACGCAAAGCACTGATCTTGCAAAAGGTGGAACGTGTGTGGGTGACGTTCTATGCGCGTTTCCACAAGCGACGAGTTTATACTGTCATCCGAAGGACTTTCGCAGGAGTGGAGTCAGTACTGGTGCTAAATCCAGTGGGAAAAATCCCTCGAACAGGTCTCTCAGAGGAGGTTTAAAGCTGGCCATCATATCACGAGCTCAATGCTCTAACCACCAGGCTAGGATCTCCCGCCCCCACAACTGGAAGCAAAGCAATGCCCAGTGTTCATTTTGTTCTATTCTGAAAGCTTGTTTGTGTGTGTTTTGCTTTGTGGCACAGAATGGCCAGTTTTGTATGAGGAAAAAGACGCAGAGGAGGGAGTGTCAACACTCCTTGTTTTCATGCGGTCTTTTCCAAGGCAGTTTACCCCCCAGTCAGTCCACGTGCTTATGTACACAGATTCTGCACACTCCATCATTTTCCTGTTGTGCTCGTTTTCGTAGTCATGTCCCTCAGGCTTTCAGGAAGCAACATCTCGAAGCTTTTCGGTGTTTTTCCTAAGGAAGTGTGAAATATATCCGAACGGAAATAAGAAAACTGAAATTAAGCTAAAAGTGCAGGTCTATTATTGGAATTGTTTGTTTAACTGATAGTTGAAATTCAGAGAAACGTATATGTATTGAATACACTGTGCTTCTCTATATCTTTATCTGTATCTGTATCTGTATCTGTATCTGTCTCCTCTCTCTCTCTCCTCTCTCTCCTCTCTCTCTCTCTCTCTCTCTCTCTCTCTCTCTCTCTCTCTCTCTCCCCCTGTCTTTCTGTATGTTTTTTTGCTCTCTCTCTCTCTCTCTCTCTCTCTCTCTCTCTCTCTCTCTCTCTCTCCTCTCTCTCTCTCTCCTCTCGCGCGCGCGCGCGCGCGCGCGCCCCACAGTACCACGTGGTTATCAAAACAGAATGAATTGAGAGCATAATCATTGTAACACTATCGAATCAACTACAAACATAATTAAAAGACAGCCCATGGTATTAAGAAAAGGAGAGTTTTCAAAGAAGACAGGAGGAATGATTCCATGACGGTAAGAGATTGGAAAAGGTAAAAAAAATATTTAGGATTAAGATTTACAAACACTAATAAGGCTTAAAAGAATAGCACATTGCATTTAACAACAAAACGGCAAAAAGGCAGTAGATCAGCTTAATACAGTCTTTCAAAAATGTCTTGAAAGAGAGACACCAAACACGTCCTGTAAATTTCGTATACAATATAACAATCAGCATCGCTTTATTATCGCAGAAATCTTGGGATTCAACTAGTCAGAACACATGGAAAATGTGCACACGTCTCTTTACACAAGGTTCCTAGGTGCACCAGCTAAAACGCTTTACAGAATGGCAAATGGAGGCCTAGATGGGTACTCACTGAATGTGAATTAATATGTATAGGGTTGTACTGTGTGCAAGACGTTCTGGATATGTTCACACACGGGAACTCGGTTTATAGTCTCCCTTGAAGGACTTTCGAGGGTGTGGAGTTGGCACTGATGTTAACTCTCGGGGGAAATCCCAGGCTGTGTGTGTGTGGGGGGGGGGGGGGGTGGGGGGAGAGAGAGAGAGTGTGTGTGTGTGTGTGTGTGTGTGTGTGTGTGTGTGTGTGTGTGTGTGTTGTGTGTGTGAGTGTGAGTGTGGGTGAGAGAGAGAGTGTGTGCGTGGGTGCGTGTGTGCGTGCGTGCGGGTGCGTGCGTGTGTGCGTGCGGGTGCGTGCGTGTGTGTGTGTATGTGTGTGAAGTAGACAGCAGACAAACAGACAAATATACAGACAGACAGACAAAGATATGCAAAATCTCGGAGATCATTAGGTCTCGCGTTTTATTCATTCTTGAGAGTAAAACAATTTATCAAATATGAAATCAAAAAATACATGACACAAATGGTGAAATTGCAAGTCATCAGGAGATATGTAAAGACACACTGATGAGAAAAAATCTAAAAGGAAGAAAGAAAAGTCTGTGCCACAAGAACAAAAGCCATTATGGGGGGAAAATGATAGCACTGACATCACCCAGGGAGCAAACAGTCAGCCATGTCAAACCGGAATAAAGAATTGCAACAAAGTATAGCACACTGTTACACTTTTTGTTGTGCAAGTTTCCTGGGTATTTTGCCCTTCGGCGTGGGCTAGTTGGCTCTGCTTTCTTTTTTATAGAAGCAAGGGCGCAGAAAAGGGGAAGTATCAACTCTGCTGTCTTTATGCTTTCTACTCCGAATCATTTCATCAGTGAGCTTCTCAGCTTGTTCTTACAGGTTCACGATTTGTATGTGGATTTTTTATTATCTGTTACGGAATACGTATTGATCTATTTGAATGTCATACTTAACGTATTTCAAAATAAACGATGGTGATATCTTAACCGAGACAACACTACAGTCTTTATAATTATGCGAGCAACTTGCAAAGTGTTTCACAAAATGTGGATACTCAAGTCATGATTTTTATTTTCAGGATAATTTTGTAAACATGAAATACAGTCTTACTGATATTATAAAGAAGCAGTGCTTAAGTTTCTACCATGATTATGTGCAGAAGCGGGTTTTTTTTTTCAAATCGGTAACAGCATATAATTGAAGAGTTCTAATTTCTCCTTTTTCTTATTCATTCAGAAATAAATATTGCCCCTCGATTTGGCTTCCCAAATTGTTAAAACAAATTATGAAACTGTAAAAGTAGTTTACCCAATCACGTTAAACACTTTTAACTTCTTGTATTCATGGTTTCTTCACTATTCTGCTGTTGTCCTGATATTTTGTTCCTGCCGCTATTGTTTTCCGATAGCAATCTTTTCGAGATGTAACTCCGTATTTCAAAAATAAAGAAAGAATATGAAAAGAAGTAGCAAAGTACGGGAATATATCTAAAGATTTGTTATAGTATTACATTGGAGGAAAAAGATGTGTGAATTTCATTTTCGTGCTTGTTTATTCTAGTTCCAATTTTACCTTTCTTAGTTCTGGTTAGCAGTGAAAGATTACTTTTTTCTCGGTAGTGTGTTGTTATGGAGTCGTGGTGGATGGTTGGTGATGGTGTATCTATGTTCATGTTTACTCTAGCACAGAAAAATAAATCTGAGTGGAGACAGAGAAAGATGGAAGGATGAGGATGCGGGGGGATGGGATGATAGAAAAGGACTGAGTGAGAGAGAGAGAGAGAGAGAGAGAGGGGAGGGAGATGAGAAGAGAGAGAGAGAGGGAGGAGGAGGAGAGAGAGAGAGAGAGAGAGAGAGAGAGAGAGGAGAGAGAGAGAGAGAGGGGAGAGAGAGGCGGGGGCAGGGCATCAATAAACAAAGGTCTCTCAGATATTGATATTAAATTTTTCTTTTAAGAGCAAAAGATATGACAGAAATGGTAAGGAAGAAAATGAGGAACAGGACCAACACGACCGAGGTATACAGTAAAACCGAGGGGACATTTTTGTTGCCTAAAGCAACATGCCCGTCTCTGAAAACGACTGCTCTGAAATCAAACGTGCAGCAAAGTTTCAGTAAACACCAAATAAAAAAAGAAGAAAAACTACAGAAAAACCCTAGTCACGATTGCTTTGTTTTAATTTTGTAAGCTTCTTGCGAGGTTTGTCTTGATGCACAGAGTGACTCGATATTTTTGGTTACAGGACAAAAACGCACATGAGGGGAAGCGTCAATATTTTAATGGTTTTAATGCTGTCTCCTCCAAAATGTTAATGATTTCATCGGTCAGCCCTGTTCTTAGGCCCACATACAGAAAGCACTTTATCGCTTCAATGTTGTTTCAGTATTTTATTCCTATAACTGGTGTTTTTGATTGCAACATCTTAAAATTTTCTTCCCACCCTTTTTTTATCGATAAAACCATGGTGAAGAAAATGAATAAAATTGAGTCAAACCAATCGAACATGTCCAAAATTTAATATCATTGTTGATTTACCTTGATGGTTAGTTGCATCCTGGAAAAGAGAAGTCCTAAGTCTTTGAACAATTGAGAGAGGGGCAGACACCGAGACAAAGAGACAGAGAGAAGGCATGACAGGGACACACAGAGAGCGCACTTGTTTGAATAAATTCAGTCTGAGATTTTAAAATTTGGAAGTTAAAATCCTCTAGAATAGAAAGAAAACGGTGGGACATAAATGGCAAGAAAAAAAAAAGAAGTAATACTAAAGTACAACATAAAGTGATGAAAACAAAAACGTTTGTGACAAGTCCATGAATATTAAAACATTAAAAAAAAGCACACACTTTAAAGATATTAAAATTAACATGAAAATAGCATACACTTCAAAGATATATTAGAAGCGAAGTCATAAATAATACAGCTAAAAGAAAAAAAGGCTAGCAATGTTTTGTTACTGTTTTTTTGGTACCTGATTTTTATTTTGGTTCATGGCACAGAATGGTATGCTTTTAAGAGGGCTAAGAGACCAAACAGTGGAAGTGCAGCACTGCTGTGTTCATGCTGATTTTTCCGAACCATTTCCCTTGTAAGCCTTCGTAGCTGTGGACACAGGATAAACACATCTCGTTATTTTCTGTTGTGCTTCTGTTTACCGTGATTCCTGCTGGTTTATTAGCAAAACGTTTCCAAGTTGCACCGTTTATTAACTGAAATGCACCGAAACAGTGATAAAATATTGGAAAATCAAGTTAAATGTGTCCAAACATTAGGTAGCTAATTTGTCTAAGTAGTAGTTCAAAGCTGAAGAAAATACCTGGCTGGAACATTATGTTTTTTGTTTTTCTGTCCCTTTTTATATACCCATTTTTTTGTAATGCTTTTTGCGAGCATTGAATGCACATTCTGTTTCAAGTATGTTTGTGTATGTGTGGGCTGAGTACACAGCGCAGGTGGAAAGAAAAAAGGAAACAGAGAGAGAGTAGAGGCAGAGACAGAGAGATAGAGAAGACAGACAGAAAGACAGACAGA
>CM060336.1:27301769-27306769 GCA_030674155.1 Stramonita haemastoma | reverse complement strand
AGAGACAGAGAGAGAGGACAGACAGACAGACAGACAGACAGAAGACAGGACAGACAGAGAAGACAGACAGAAGACATTCAGACATTCAGACAGAGGCAGACAGACAGACATTCAGACAGATAGGCAGACAGACAGAAAGAGTACGAGTCAATTCGTCCAGCTGTCTTTTCAGTGACCTAAGATATGGGCAGGATAGCAAGACGTCACCATCGAAAACAATAACAACAATAACACGCACGCACGCACGCACAACACACACACACGCACGCACGCATGCACTCACACACACACACGCACGCACACACACGCACGCACGCAGCACACACAGGGAAGGGATAGCCTAGTGGTCAGAACATTGCGCTCGCAATTTGATGACTTGGGTTCGATTCCCGTTGGATGGGATTTTTCCCCTGGAGTTGAACAGTGCTGACTCCACTCTCCCCAAAAGTCCTTCAGATAAGACTATAAACCGAGGCCCCGTGTACGAACGCACGCAGAGTATCTTGCGCACACGTTAAATCTTGTTTTGCTTTTTGTGTGCGGGTGGGAACAGATGACAATATTTACAAAACTACATACACATTGGGACTGGCTGTGCAAAGGAACATGAGTGCTTATTCCATTATCCTCGATATAAAAGAATAAATAAATAAAATAAATAAAACACAGACACGCACGCACGCGGCACGCACGCACGCACGCACAAGCGCGCACTTGTTTAGTAAGTGATATTAACGAGGCTATGTCCTGTGTATGTGATGCTGCTCTATGATTTAAACAAATTCTCAAGGACTGTACTGCAAAGCCCGGGATTTTTTCTTCACCCAAATGGGATGGTACTGTCTGTTCATAATTTCCCAGCAGGCTTGATGCTACAGACAATGTATCCACCTATCTGTCTTTCCTAGACTTATATCCGCATCAACCTTTCTATAATACATTTTTTCTTCTTGCCAATGTATACCACACGATTACACAGTAACCCTAATGTTAGCTGCTTTACTTGGAGAGGCTTAGGGTAGTTGTAGCATTTCAAAATGTTTCAGACTTTTTACTCACAATCATACAGGCAAAGGCTATAGAAAGCCAAGCAAACAGGAAGACAATGATGTATTAGACTTAAGGGTAAAGGTAAAGGTGTCCCATAACATAATTATGTGGTCGTAGTGGAGCGAGGCGTCAGAGACCTCAGCTTCTCCAGGGGTCAGCATATTGAGGGCGACGCCCATCTCCTCTCCCTCGCTGCTTTACCTTTCCTGTCCCTAAATAGGGCAAGTACCTATTTACGGCTGGGTAAATTGGGGCACTGTACTGAAGCCAAGGCGCAAACGGCCACCCATCCACGTGGTAACCATGCTCAAAGCCGCTTGGGAAAGCGAGTGCTCTGACTACTGAGCTATCCCGTCCCAGTCTTAAACTGTACTTCTTTACCAATAGTGAGAAAATCTTGGGATTTTGTTCAAGTTGTTAGTTAGGGTGACTTACAACCGACGAATAAAAAAAAAGTCTGTAGCACAAAAATACAGTTTTATACCAACAAGTATTCGTTTTTCGGTCTAAAGTGTTTGTTTTACTTTTTCCTGAACTAAATTGGGAGTAAGTAGAGTTCTGCATTGACAAAAAAATCCCAAACAGGCTGAATCTTTGATAAAGATCCACATTCATCAAACCATATGGCTTAAAAAAACTATTTATGGCTATATTTGTATCTAGACCTAGTTTTCCCTATATCTTGCACAGAGAGAGAGAGGGGGGGGAGGTAGGGAGGTAGGGAGTAGAGGAGAGAGAGTAGAGAGTGAGAGGTTAGCAGACGTAGGAAAATAAGGGAGAGAGAGTGAGAGGAGGAGGGAAAAAAAAGAGGAGAGGTAGAGACGAGGGAAAGAAAAAAGGGAGGGAGAGAGAGAGAGAGAGAGAGAGAGAGAGAGAGAGAGAGAGAGAGAGAGAGAGAGAGAGAGAGAGAGAGAGAGAGAGAGAGAGAGAGAGAGAGAGAGAGAGAGAGAGAGAGAGACAGACAGACAGACAGACAGACAGACAGACAGACAGACAGACACACACACACACACCACGCACGCACGCACCACGCACGCACAGCACGCACGCACGCACGCACACACACACACACACACACAAATAAAAGACAGACAGAGAGAGTTTATTTATTTTATTTATTTTTATTTTACTCTTTATATCGAGGATAATGGAATAAGCACTCATGTGCTTTTTTACATTCAGTCCCCGTGTGTATGCAGTTTTTGTAAATCGTGTCATCTGTTCCCAGATGATGGTCGTCAGATTACGAGCGCAATGTTCTAACCACTAGGCTATCAAGTTCCCGCAAGAAACATATAGAGATAGATAGATAGATAGTATAGATATAGATATAGATAGATAGATAGATGATAGAATGATAGATAGATAGATAGATAGATATAGATAGATAGATAGATAGATAGTAGGTAGGGTAGGTAGTGTAGATAGAGATGAGAGTTGGTGAGGCAGACAGAAAGACAGACAGAAAGAGACAGAATAAGACAGAAACAGAGAGAGGGGGATAGAGAGCGAAGTGAGAGGAGAGACAGACAGACAGACATACAGACAGATAGACAGCCAGACAGACAGACAGAGATAGAGACGGGAAGACAGAGAGAAGACAGAAGAGAAAACAGAAAGGAAAAAGGAAGGGAGCAGTAGAACGAAGGGAAAAGCATACAAGAAACACAGGAAGGAGAAGACAAGACAAGACAAGACAAGACAAGCATAAAAAGACAGAGAAGGAAAAAAAACGAAACAGAGAGAGCAGAAGAAAGGAGGAAGAAAGGAAATGAAGACGACGAAGGAAGAAATGATGGTCAAAGCAGAAGGAAAAGACAACACCGTCTGTAGAAATGATAGCGGTGTTGAAAGCAGGCACGCAGCTAGCAGCTAAGATCTCGCCATGCCCAAAGTGAGAGGGAAGGAGGGGGGGGGGATCTGTGAGAGGAAAAACACTTCACAATTTCTTCTCTGCTTTTATTCTTTTAAAATCCCCCTCCCCTGCCCTTCCTTGCATGTTTTGCCTTGTGTCACAGAGCGGGTGTCTTTGCAGGGTAAGGCCTGAAGAGGAGGAGGAGGGGCAGTGTCAACATCGCTGTGGTTTTGTTTTTTTTGTGTTTAGGTTTTCGAATTATTTTACCGTTAATCAGCTCCTATGGCGGCGCTCATCATTTCATATCGTTTCAATATTTTGTCTGTTGCGTAAATATTTCGTGCCGCACTGTTTTCTGGCTCTTTTGTGTTTATCTGTGAAAGAAAATCATGTGAAAATCAATCGTAAGCAGTGGCAAACTACCAGTTGAGGTTTTACATGTCCAAATGTTGAACGAAAGCTGTTGGATAGGAGTTTTATTGTTAAAACACAATCTGATATATATAGTTTCTCAGTCACACGTTTCTCTTTTTCGTGTCTGTTTTATGCTGTTTGTGTGGTGTGTGTGTGTGTGTGTGTGTGTGTGTGGTGTGTGTGTGTGTGTGTGTGTGTGTGTGTGTGTGTGTGTGTGTGTGTGTGTGTGTGTGTGTGTGTGTCGCTGTTGTGTGTATGAGTGTGTGTGCGTGTATAGTATTATATAATATATATATATATATATATAATATATATATTGATATATATCTGTGTGTGTTGTGTGTGTGTGGTGTTGTGTGTATGCGTGGGTTGTGTGTGGGTGTATGTGTTGTGTTGTGTATGTGTGGTGAGCACGGATTGTGTGTGTACGATGTCTGTATCATGGCACGCATAAATGCGCATTTCTAAAACAAATTAAAAAATATAATTGAAACCCTCTAGCTTTTGAATCATTTATACAGTTTTTTTGTTCTGAATTTCATCTTACACCTGCTGCATAAAGTACAAGTATTCCATTCACATAGTTATGTGACGAGGTCAGCTAAGCAGCCGACTGGACACACACTATTCTAGGGCAGCCTGTTCTCTGTGCCTCCGCACAGAAAATACCATACAGCTTCTGTGACTGGCAGGGACCAGTTAGTTCTATCTCCTTAGTGTCAGACCGATCCAATTACACAAGCTGATTTGGCATCACATAGTCCCTGAGTAACCATAACTTGGCTTGATAATACTTGCTGCTGTTGTTGTTGCTGTTGTTGCTGGTTTGTTGCTGCTGCGTGTTGCGCTGTGCTCCCCAGTTTTAACATCCTGAGCTTCAGCTAGAATATAATCTGTCTTACTCAGCACGTTTTGGAATTATTGTACAACTGAAAATACACACTGGATGAGAAGTTTGCGTAAATGATTCTAAGTACCCTGCCACATAAAGCAGGACCACTCTGACTTCAGAGGGTTGATTTCTCTCTATGAAGGTGAGTGCGGGCTGTTATGCCTAGACCTTGTCATGTCTGACAATCATTTTTGACATGTTCTATTAAAGCATAGCTACACTTTGATATCAGGCTGGGTTTGGCACTTAGCTTTCATCATGATGGTGCTGGCTCGGGTCAACAGGTACTGGTAGGTGCCTACTCCTTTTAGACACTGGTCTCTGGTCACAATGATTGCAATCAGAGAAATTAGTGTTTGACCACACATGATTTTCATTGTTTGCGCTAGTATCAAGGTTCTTTGCGTTTTTCTTCGATTTCTTTTTTTCAATATTGTTTTTTTTTAATGTTTGTTTGTATCATTTTTTTAAAGTCTTTCTTAAAGCTTTTGGTTGATTTGTGTTTTGTGTTCGTGTGTGTGTGTGTGTGTGTGTGTGTGTGTGTGTGTGTGTTGTGTGTGTGTGTGTGTGTGTGTGTGTGTTTGTGTGTGTGTGTGTGCTCGCGCACGCACGCATGCGTGTGTGTGGCTATGTGAGTATATCTGTGTACGTGGTGCGTATGCATGTGTGCGTGTTTGTCTGTGTATGCGCGCACGCGCGGCGTGTGTGCGTATGTGTGTGTGCGGTATGTGTGTATGTGTGCGTGTATGTGGTGGGTACATCTGCGCGTGTGTGTGTATGTGAGTAGAT
>CM060336.1:27279269-27291769 GCA_030674155.1 Stramonita haemastoma | reverse complement strand
GTTTGCAGCAGTCAATGAGTGTTAAGGTTTTCTGCCTGCCATTCATGGGGAGGAATCTAGGGCACGATGTTAGGACCTCGTCGATATGACGTGTGTGTGTGTGTGTGTGTGTGTGTGTGTGTGTGTGTGTGTGTGTGTGTGTGTGTGTGTGTGTGTGTGTGTGTGTTTGAGTGACGTGTATGTGTGTGTGAGTTTGTGTGTGTGTTTTTGTATGTATTGTGTATGAGTGTGTATGAGTGTGTTGAGTGGTGTGTGTGTGTGTGTGTGTGGTGTGTTGTGTGTGTGTGTTGTTGTGTGTGTGTGTGTGTTGTGTGTGGTGTGTGGTGTGTGTGTTGTGTGTGTTGTGTGTGTGTGTGTGTTGTGTGTGTGTTGTTTTGTTGGTGTGTGGGTGTGGGTGTGTGTGTATGTGTATGTATGTGTGGGGGGGGGGGGCGTGTGTGTGTGTGTGTGTGTGTGTGTGTGTGTGTGTGTGTGTGTGTGTGTGTGTGTGTGTGTGTGTGTGTGTGTGTGTTTTATTAGCGATGCTGACGTCTTGCTGACCTGATCATATCTACGGTCGTCAATAAACCTGGTGTGTGGTTGGATCAGCTTATTGTCTCTGTCTATGTCTATCTGTCGGTCTGTCGATCGGTCTGTCGGTCGGTCGGTCGGTTCGGTCGGTCGGTCGGTCGGTCAGTCGTCGGTCTGTCTGTCTGTCTGTCTGTCTGTCTCTCTCTCTTCTCTCTCCTCTATCTCTCTCTCTATTTCTCTCTCTCCTCTCTCTCTCTATCTCTGTCTGTCTGTCTGGTCGTCTTCTCTTCTTCTCTTGTCTTCTCTCTCTCTCTCTCTCTCTCTCTCTCTCTCTCTCTCTCTCTCTCTCTCTCTCTCTCTCTCTCTCTCTCACGAGCGCTACCAGACCTAAAACAGACTTAGGGATGCCAACAGGGATATGTGTGTGTTTGCGTATGTTAGCGCGCGCGCGCGTGCGCGCGTACGTGTATGTGTGCGTGTGTATGTGTGTAAATGTGTGTGTGTTTGTGTGTGTGTGTGCGCGCGCGTCTGTGTGTGTCTGTGTGCGAAAGAGATAGAGGATAGGGGGAGGTTCTGAGAGAAGAGAGAAAAAGATAAGAGCAGAGAGGATGACAGAGAATGAGAGAGAGAGATGGAGAATGAGAGACAGAAAGACAAACAGACTGAAAGATAAAGAAGAGCAGATTTATGCAGACCTACCAAAGCATAGATGTGGTACAGAAATTTGCTTTGTAACGCCTCGATATAGATGTTTTACCTTGTATGAGCAAAATATGAGTTACTGGTCTTAACTAACAACATGTTCTACATTATGCAACAAGATATTGTTGATTGTACCGAGATTTGTCTATCTTCCACGTAGGGAAACTGAACGACATAAGACAGCAAAACTAAAAGAACAAAAATTAATTGATGGATAACACGGTGCTAAAGATAATGCCTCCCTTAACGAATTCCACTCCACACCGGATATTTTTAGCTACAAGACCAATCCTTCCCAAAGCTTGTGATGCAGGAAGGAAAAACCACCCCACACCTCTACTACTCACATGCCTTTAGCTTCCTCTGCCGACTGTCACAATTGAAGTGAGGGTACAGGCCCTAGCAGTGTTTGCTTTCCACTTCTGCCTCCTACGTGTTCACAAACTCGTGGGTGTGAGTCAGTGTGTTCGTGAAATCACGTTGCAGCACACTGGACGGTGAAAATATTACATTGAATAATTCGGCATGCACTGGCTAATATATCAGTTTGACTGCTCTTATCTTCGCCCAACCCAGCAATATCAAAGAATGATTGAATCAATTTGTCACAATCTGTGATAGTTGCTGCTACGTTTTGCCATTGTCGAAGCAGCAATAAACTTTATGTTGCTGAAGTGAACTTGATGAATTGTGTTTCTGCCTCTGAGTGCCTGCTTTATTGTTGGTTTACAATCATATTAGTTCCTGCAGCTTCCTAAGGACTGAGCACAATCTCGCAACTACTCTACTAAAAAAGGCATCTCGTTTTGAACAAAACAAGATACAGAAATACATGACACACCTACAAACACACACATGCGCGCGCGCGTGTGCGCGCGACATGGTTTTATACATAATCACACATACACGCACATGCTTGCAGTCATATTTTCTTAAAGTTCTTTCATTTTATTATTTCGTATAACTTTAGTGGCATCGTGACGGAGCTAACAGCTGGGAAAACTACCATCTTATGGTTCTACTACATGTACAGCGGATAAACTTTCAGCTAATGAATGTCTTACTCCTCACTTTTTTCTACGACAGGTAACAAAGTAATTCACTCGTTTCATTATTTGAGCACTCTTTCTTGCATCTTGTTTCTCATAAATCATTCAAAACGAAACTGAAAATAAACAACGCAGGAAAAAGTGACGTGACATCTTTAACAGCATTTTCGATGGAGGGACGCTTTGCAGTGATCATGGTGTTTAAAAGGGAATGGTGCTTACACATAGTTGTATTTTACTACCACCAGTACTCCATTGAGATAAGTCCCTGAGTTTGCCCAGTTGTAAGCAGGTACTCTTCCTGTTCAGGGAAGGTTAAAGCTGGCTAGGGAGAAGAGATGGGCGCCGCCCCAATATGCTGGCCCCTGGAGAAGCTGAGGTCTCTGAACATCTCGTTCCCCAACGACTGTAATAGGTTATAGGAAACGTATTTACCTTTAATTTTTAAGCACGTATTGTCTTAGGCAGGGAAGATAATGTAGTGAAAGGCAGGAAACAAACACCTTACTACAGTATTTGGCCCAGTGAAATGGATTCTTGAGCTTTCATCTTGGGCAATCACACAGCCATAGTCGATGGGATACCCTTCCCTTCATTCCACACATCATCAGACTGACAAAGCATGCCAACACACAGCACAGAGGGGCAAGACGAAAAGGACGTTGGTAATAAGCATGCGGGGAATGGATGCCTGATGCATACGTCAGTGTAACAGCCGAGTGATGAAGGTGGTCGGCTTTACACTAGGCTGACTTGAAGTTACAGGTTCAAGGTTCTTATTCCATAATTGTCTGATTATGCAGGAGTAGGGAACTTTGTTGTTACACATTTCTAAGGAGCCCTTGCGGGACACCGAGTGTAGATTACACTCCGTCTAACTCGTCACACCTTGAAATCACCGTGAGATGGTACGCACACCATGAACTAGAAGTCTGCGTGTAAACTGTTTTAGATTACCTCGCCATATAGGCAACCATACTCACACTTCAGATGATGTTTTTTCTCCTTTCGTGGATAATACTAGATGGTATGCTAAGATCTTGCAAAGAATAAAGACACCCTCACATAACATTGAAAATTGGGACAATTTTAATATAGGTGTTTAATTATCATGCTTTTTCTTTCACATATAACCTTTCAGCAGACCTACCATTGCCAATTCTCCTGTATATCTCTATGTAAATGGATATAGAATATGCACTTTCAACGTCCTGTAACTCATAACAGTATTATTCCATACACACAAAACAATCATACGCAGAATGTGTAGCTTCAATTGCGAACTTTATTTCTATAGCATCTGCCAAACGTATTGCTTGGTAGATGTGATATAACGTATAATCATGGAATTGTCCGCACGCAGTGACTCCTTTGGGGAACCAAAAGAAGAATGCTAAGAGTGAAGACGGGTGAAAGCTAAAGATCTGAAGAACAAAAGGTGGAGATGACAGGAAAGACGATAACGCATAAAAGAACAATAACAAAGACAAACAAACCACAGAAACATGAGAAAAACATGATAAAGAATAAATGAATAAAAGCTGGCACTGAGAGAAGGCAATGATCAAAGCACTAAACCAAACCCCAACACAAAAACCAAAATCAAAATCAAAAACCAAAAAGACGCAGACAAAACAAACCTAAAAAAGAAAACAATCCAAATTAAAATCTGGTACAAAAAAGCAGAGATGAGAGAGAGCGAAAGGAAATGACTTGAAGAAAAACAGAAGAAAACAAAAACTCAGAGGTCACGCAAGAAAGGCAGAAGATAAAGCGACAAAAATGAGACAAACTGTAAAGGGCAAAACTAGAATAGAGTAATTCAAATAAAAACGAACACGCTATACAAAAATTGAGCAAAAGAAAAAAAATTGTAGGCAAAAGAAGAAAAATTGCAAAAAAGTGTTGTAAAAAACAAAAGACTTAAAACAGTGAAAGCACTTCTGCAGAGTGATAATGGCAATAAATCAACGACAAAAAACATGTGCAAGAAAACCTCAAAGATGAAACAAAAAAATCCTCCAAGCTTTCTAAAGAGTGACAACCAAGGTAAAATATAAGAAAATTACAGGAGATAACACGAGAAGTAAAAGTGTTAGAAAAATGTAGCAATGGTGATACTTGATATAAAAGTGTCAGAAAAGCACAGTAAAGGATAACACTTTGAGAGAAGCGTTTTAAAAGTTTGGGGTCAATTTGAGGTAAAAATCTCAAGCGCAATAATAGGTGACACTTGAGGCAAACGCATTAGAAAATCGATGTGAGGAGTCACATCATTTTATGAGGGGGGAAACGTGAATAAAGAATTGTAAGGAGTCACATATGTGGGGAAAAGATATGAAGAAAGCATAGTAAAGAGCCACATCAGAGAAAAAGTGTTAGAAAAGTGTAGTAAGGAGTCACATAGGAAAAACAGTGTTAGAAAAACATAGTAAGCTATCAACATAATTATAAGGAAAACTTGTGTTAGAAAACATAGTAAGTGATCACGTATAAGGGATAATATTTTAGAACATCGTGGTAAGTGATCACATATAAGGAAAAATAGTGTTAGAACATCCTAGTATGTGATCACACCAAGAAAAATATTGTTTTAAAAAGGTAGTAAAAGGCCTGGTCACATATAAGAAAAACTAGTGATAAAAAGCGTATTAAAAGGTCACTTTTAGAGAAAAGTGTTAGAAAAAGGCAGTCAGGGGTAACACAGGGTTAAAGTGTAAACAAAAGTGTAGAAAGGGGTAATAAGCTGTTAGTGTTCGGAAGGCATAGTAAGGGATAACACAAAACAGAAGTGTTGGAATAGTGTAGAGAGAAGAAACATTATAGACATCGTTGTTAAACAGGCGTAGTGAGGGGTAACTGTTGGGTTAAAAGGGTGATACTTTAGGTGATAGTGCCGTAAAAAGTGTTGGAGAATCTGACATGAGATAAATGTCTGAGAAAAGTGTAACAGGTCGTAACACTTGAAGCAAAAGCGCAGCAAAATTGTAGTGTAACCCTCGAGGTGAAACTTGCAGGCACACGCAGCAAGGAATAAAAACTGTAGGTATTTGTCTGAGAAAAACAACGTAAGGGAAGGCCGCATGTGGTGAAGGTTTTAGAAAACTGTTGTTAGGCTACACATGGGCTAAAGTGTACGAAAATCGTAATATATGACACTTTAGGCAAAGTTTACGAAAAGCGTTACAGGTAACACTTGAGACAAAAAGTCTACATAATGCTCAAGGGGTGATGCTTTAGATATAAGTGCACAAAAATCGTAGAGGAAATACTTTGCAACTCTGTGAAAGGATAGATAAAGGTGTAAGTAAAAGCATCAGCCTTATTTTTTCTTCGTCGTCCTTGTCGAATGACCAGACAGCAACCTGTCGTCTGTCATTTAGAGAAAATACCTTGCGCTACCGTTAAGTGCCTGAATAGTGAGGCCCACAACCATTGGAAAGTTGATAGGAAACTGTCAAAAAAATTATTTGTGACTCGGTTGCGAAACGTAAAAAATCCAAAACAATAGTATACATACGTATGCCTTTATGATACTGGGAGAAAGGTGAAAATGCATGCTATCAGTCAGAGGAGGTGGTTACGGAAGGTCAAAAGTGTCAAAGCAAAATAGGAGAAGGTTACAATGTATAAAACACAAACGTACAAGGAACCCCGTGGCTGATTATGGGATGCTGTTAGATATAAAAGAACGGTGACAGAAAAAAAGCGAGCACAAATAACAGCGACACCAAAGATAACGAAACAAGCACACAGCAAATACGGGATAATTTCTTTAGTTATCTGTTGAAACAAGTATTTAAAAAAAAAACCTAATGTTTCTCTCTCTCTCTCTCTCTCTCTCTCTCTCTCTCTCTCTCTCTCTCTCTCTCTCTCTCTCTCTCTCTCTCTTCTCTCTCTCTCTCTCTCTGCCTGTCTGTCTGTCTGTCTGTCTGTCTGTCTGTCTGTCTGCCTGCCTGTCTGTCTGTCTGTATGTGTATGCGTAGACTGTGAGTGTATAGCTATTTACCTGTGTACTACCTATCGCTTTATCTATATCTGAGTCATACCTCTCTCTCTGTATGTATGTATGTATATGTGTGTGTATATATATATATATATATATATATATATGTATATGTATGTATATATATATATATATGTATATATCTGAGCTCAAGAATTTGAATTATATTATATATATATATATATACAAAGGTAGAGAGAGAGAGCGTACGTACGCACGTGTGTGCATGCGTGCGTGCATGCATGCGTATTCATTGTCTACATCTGCTCTCACCCTTGCGCCTGCATACAAAGTGCTCAGGTAGTTGTGACACTGAAAGAAGTCCCTAACACACGTGAGGCAGACCGTGCAGTAAACCAGCAGGTCAAGAACCATAGCTGTCTTTCATTAGAACCAGCAATGATTGATACTACTGCCGGGCACGTGATAACCTCCCTCCGCCATATTGACACTGCCCATTTAGCACCATTGGGTCTGTCCCTGAGACAAGTGGACAGGCTGATGAAGGGCGTGCAAAGTTCAGGGGGAAGCTTCCATTTGTCTGTGACAAGAGATAAGAGTCACACGTGATGTTTGCCAGCTGCTGGAAACCAAACGAATGAATATACAGCAAAGCAAGCAGAAAAAAGGAATCCACAGTACAGTGGAATAGAATGATGTCAGAAGTGCACGCCAACACAGGACAAAGGTAAAGGGGTGCATCTTCGTCTTTAGCAAGTGTTCATGTGTGTACATTTGCGTAGACGTGTGTATGCACCCAAACAAAATGGGGTTTGGTACGTGCGAGCGCATGCATGTACACACACGAACAGACACGTGTACATGCATTCACATTTACACACACAAATACACGCGCGCACACACATACACACAGACACACACACACACACAGATATACACATACATACACACACATACACATACACACACACATACACACACGTGCGCAAGTGTAGTAGATACGGGGACGGGATATAGCCTAGTGGTCAGGACATTGTTCTCGCAATTTGACGACCCGGGTTCGATTCCCGGTCGAGGGGATTTTTCCTCTGGAGTTAACATCAGTGCTGACTCCACTCTCCCCAAAAGTCTTTCGGATGAGACTATAAACCGAGTCCCCGTGTGCGAACACATGCAGAACATCTTACGCACACGTTGAATCCTGCTCCGCTTTTCGTAAGAGTAGGCCATAGTGTGCCGGAGGGAAATATGACATTTACAAAACTGCATACATACGGGGACTGGATGTAAAAAAGCATATGAATGCTAGTTCCATTACCCTGGATATAAAAGAATAGAATGAAATAAATAAAATACAGACAGACACATGGTCAGAAAGACATACGCACAAAAGTCAGATACTTCTACTACTACTATTATCATTATTACTATTACTATTATTACTACTACTACTACTACTACTACTACTACTACTACTACTACTACTACTACTACTACTACTACTACTATCACTACTTCTACTAATATAACTACTACTACCACTTCAACTACTATTACTACTACTACCACACCTACTATTACCACTGCCACCACTACTAATGCTCCAGCTGCTGCTGCTGCTGTTACTGCGATTACTACTGATGCTATTACTATTACTACTGATAGAGTCAAATCAAGAGGAAATATTTAACAATAAAATCACACACACACATACTCGCGCGCACACACACACGCACTCTCTCTTCTCTCTCTCTCTCTCTCTCTCTCTCTCTCTCTCTCTCTCTCTCTCTCTCTCTCTCTCTCTCTCTCTCTCTCTCTTGCAAATATTCATAATTAATATTTGTCTAATATCACAGTATGTTAGGATAACTAAATAAAAGAAACACGTGTCTACACACACATACACACACATACACACACACACTCACACACATACACACACATCTAGACCATAGTATTTATTTAGCCGTAAAAATAAGCCAGCACAAGCACTTTCTGTGTTTTGACACTGCAGAGAAAAAATGACAAAAAAGAAAAGAAGAAACAAAAAGGCAGAGTTACAAAAAAATCAAACACATAAATAGAAAAATGAAAGGAAATGAAAAAGAAAACACAATTTAAGAAAAAAAAACACGGAAATTCAGATATCAAAAGAAAAGCATGAAAAATGAATAACACAACGCACACAGAACTAAAACAAATCTAACAACAAGCAAACGAAGAAGAAATAGGACCACTCAATAAACACACACACACACACACACACACACACACACACACACACACACACACACACACACACACACACACACACACACACACATTCTACAGGAACATATACAAACGAGCGGACAATCCACATTAGAGACTACAAACAAACAAACAAAATAACCCGCACACAAACTGGACGCAAGAGGCCAGAAAGGACAGAGAGATCAGAAACCCCTAAAACCTCGCTGCCACTGACTGGGTATGACTTTTTCCTGGTTCCGGGGGATTTGTAACATTAAGAAATCTTTGCACCCTCTCGCGGTGATGGAATTGGGTAACATCATGATTAAACTGTTCCCAGCTTGACAGATGATTCCGTGTAAGAGCTGCCTGCTGCAACCTCAGCGAGGTAACCCCCGCCATTGACGTTGAAGCAGGGAGACAATTCCTTTTCGGTGACATTTCGCAATGAAGTGTTTCAAGCACTCACAGCGGAAGTGCACGCGCGATTGGGCGGCTAAAGAAGCAACGGCTTTTGTGATGTATTGTCGTTGATGACAAATGACCGCATAAGTAGGGATTAACTGGTCAGTTACGAAGAATGTTTAATGATTCTGTGCTTGGACAGTGCTGATATGAACAGGGCATGTGAACGTGACTTTTTTAATTAAAGTGTGATCTTGAAATAGAAATATAAAATGAAGAACAACAACAACCCACAACGCTCCTATCAATCTTTAGGCCTGCATAATCTTTACATATGAAAGCAAAACTTCTCAATAGAGTTTGTTGTTTTGTTTAGATCTTTTGTTTTGTTCTTTTCGTGGCTGGTTACGGTGAGGTTTAGCTTTTATTTTTTATTTTATTTTATTTTAACCACTTTATGTCACAGCAGATTTCTCTGCGTGAAATTCGGGCTGCCCTCCCCGGGGAGAGCGCGTCGCCACAAGTGCAGCGCCTACCGATTATTTTTATCCCCTCAGGGATGGTGTCTAAACACAACACCTGTGTGCATGCTGGGTTTTTTTTTATAATAATTTGAATAGCTTTGGTTATTGTTTGTTATTTCCATTTGTGTTTGTTTATATGCTTCATTTCGTTAGTTCAAGGACCTTTATTTTAGGATCCCAAACCAACAAAAATCATAAAGCCAAACTCAGTTCATTTTTTAAGAGGAATTTATAGTCTATTGGAAAGAGAGAGTGGCACGAAGAGACGAGGGCTTCTAAAAAGAGAGAGACAGAAAGAGAAATAGAAAGTAAGACAAATAGAAAGTAACGAATATTGAGAGAGAGAGAGAGACAGAGAAAGAGAGAGAGAGAGGGGGGGGGGGTAGAGAGGGAGGAGGGGGAAGAGAGTGAGAGGGAGGGAGAGGGAGGTAGTAGAGGAGAGAGAGAGAGAAAGAAAAGAGAAGAGAGAGAGAGAGAGAGAGAGAGAGAGAGAGGAGAGAGAGGAGAGAGAGAGAGAGAGGAGAGAGAGAGAGAGAGAGAGAGAGAGAGAGAGAGAGAGAGAGAGAAATTGATGGCTCTTGAGAAGAAGGGATAAGGTAGGATTGACAGACAACAAGAAAAATAGAGATGAAGGCAGAGAGAATAACGGACTGACAAACAAGACAGACCGACAAATGGAAGACGTAGAAAGCATGTTTAAAATCTCAAGAGTTAGCAACTCTCTTCTCATGTGAAAAATGAACTTTGGGACAAAAATGCATTCACTCGAAGTGCACCTGATTAAGGAATAGGTCAAATAGTGCTGGGAAGGGTGTTGGTACATTATCAGAAAAGTTCGGGCTATACCCTCTGCAACCCTCCAACCTCCCACATTGTTCATCTCTTGCTTCAATGGTGTCATCACGGACACCTTGATGCATTTAATTATCATGTAGCAAAGCTGTCCACCGCAATCTTCTTCATACCAGCTGCTGAAAGACAGTCCTAAGTAGATGAGGGGGAAGCATTGCAGTAATTGGATTGACGGTAATGAAATGTTTCTGGTGACGCAGACGAGAGTTTACTGGGCTGGCATATCCTGGTTGTGGATGGGAATCTTCGCTTCCTCACTGTCTTTTGCAATATTGACATGGACAATGAAAATTCGATTTTGTCAAGGTGGAGTGTGGACTCAACACAGAAATATGGATCAATAGCCCACAGAAAGCTCGAATATCTTGTTATCTTATAAAGCAACCAGTTTAAAGTGTGTCAACTGAGGTTTGGGCTTTCTTTGTTTAAAAAAATAATTGTAGAAAGGGGGCTGCGGGGCTTGAGTGTGTTAGTTTTGGGGGGAAGAAGCGCCTTTTCTTTTGACCACTTGTATGTCGCATTTTTTCTTTTCTACTATAACATGCAACACCCCAGTATCTCCATGCATATCTTTTATTCACCTTACAAGAACATATGTCATAAGCACACTAGACAAAGAGATAGAAAAAGAATGGAAAAAGAAATTAACACACGTATGCATGCAAACAACCAACCAAAGCGAAGGAACTGAAGTGGAACAGGCACAGACTTAAGACAAATAAACAAACACCAACAAATCTAGTTAAAAGGCACAAAAACAAAAGTAGATATTGTATGCAGAAAGAACAAAGAATAAATCAAAGCCATTTCCTGTGTCCAAGAAATGATACAATAAACAGAGACAGACAGACAGTCAGACAGACAGCGACAGAGAGACGAAAAACATTTTGACGCAGATTAATCACCAAGATAACAATATTAGCCTAGCAAGTTTGTGCTAAGGTAACACTCTCTACCATGTCTAAACGAGCTGTGTGTTTGGTGTGTTTCAGAAACATCTATTCCCAAGAAACTACAGTCTCCAGCAAAATAGCAGCCTTAGAACCAACAAGATGCTGACGAAAAACTTCAAACTCGCCCCCCTCCTCGCCTACCCTTTCCTTCTCTTGATAACTACCGCCACCCTAGTCACGCAGACGCCCCTGCGAGTGTGGAGGCAGACCAGGAGAAGTCACTGACTGATTCAACATACGACAAAACAGCCGGAATGGACACCAACAGCTTCTCAGCTCACTGGACAAACGCGAAGGGAAAGCAGGCATGGACCGCCTGGCCTTTTTCGGAAGGCTTGGAAAAAGATCGAAGGACGACAGTGACCACCAGGACAAAAGAGGCATGGACAAATACGCTTTCTTGGGACATCTCGGAAAGCGGGACAGCCAAGATCTGGGACAAGAGAACCAAGATGAGGAATCTGCTCACCTGTCTACAGGACGCACGAAACGAGGGCTAGATGATTTTCTATCCACTTCTAACCTTGATAAACGCCCTATGGACAATATGATGTTTGGACCTCAGCTGGGCAAACGACGTATGGATAACATGATGTTTGGACCCCAACTAGGCAAGAGAGAGAGAATGGACAACATGATGTTCGGACCTCAACTGGGCAAGCGCGAGAGAATGGACAGTAGGATGTTTGGACCTCAATTGGGCAAGCGCGAGAGAATGGACAGTAGGATGTTCGGACCTCAACTAGGCAAGCGGCGTATGGACAATATGATGTTTGGACCTCAGTTAGGCAAACGACGAATGGACAACATGATGTTTGGACCTCAGTTGGGCAAGCGCGAGAGAATGGACAACATGATGTTTGGACCACAACTAGGCAAGAGGCGTATGGACAATATGATGTTTGGACCCCAATTAGGCAAGCGTGAAAGGATGGACAACATGATGTTTGGACCTCAACTGGGCAAACGACGCATGGATAACATGATGTTTGGACCTCAGCTGGGCAAGAGAGAAAGAATGGACAGCAGGATGTTCGGACCTCAACTTGGCAAGAGAGAAAGGATGGACAACATGATGTTCGGACCGCAGCTAGGCAAACGAGAAAGAATGGACAGCAGGATGTTCGGACCTCAACTGGGCAAGCGAGAGAGAATGGACCAGTTCATGTTTGGGGGCAGACTTGGAAAACGACAGGACTGGGAAGACGATTCCACAGAAAAAGAGGTAAATACCGGCATTCTCTTTCACTGCCTTTTTGCTTTATGAAGTTCGTTATTTTTGTTTTGTTTTGTTTTTTGTTTTGTT
>CM060336.1:27234269-27269269 GCA_030674155.1 Stramonita haemastoma | reverse complement strand
ATGGTAAGTCAACTACTGGCACAAAGTTAAAAGGGCTGTCTGTTGACGCAGTATTGTTGGTAGTGGGGTCTTAGTGGGGTCGATCTTTCACATTTTCAGGAGCTTTAAAACGTCTGAAGTCTTCCTGAAATGACGACGTGAGACACTGAAATGTCTTGCAACCGCACGACCTGAAATCCTCCCATCGATTCATGCTTCGGCCGCCTCAGTCTGCGGTGTTCAGTGTCTACACCTCTGTAGCAAGTTCTCCCAGATAGTCACAAAAAGCCAAGAAAAGAGACTATTTACCACGCCAATTCAAACCAAAAAGCAACATCAAAGATGAGCAATGGCTAGCAGAGTCTCTTAGTGCACTTGCATGACAATTTTTTTAAAGTTAATTAGTCTTGAACCACGCTTGCTTCTTTTCTTTTGAAAAACACGCCGACATTTGAGGTTAAACGCTTTTTTCCCATGGGATATTGGATATGTTGCTTAGAGCACTTTCGGTCTGTAAATGTGCACACTTTCGTTTGCACAGCGATAGTTAGTTCAGCTTTCTAGCAGACGTGCACTTTAGCTGGGAGTTGCAGACATACACTGATGTGGATCATGAACACCGACTTTTAACTTTTTGCCGGCAGTCTGTCAGTAGAATAGTTTTGGTGATGATTAAGCCCATTAAGCAATGGTTGCAGTTCTAACTTTGCACAAGGAGCCTACAAATCTTATTTTTCCCCATAATATAGAGCCATGTTATACGTCTAAAGCAAATTCTGTGCTGGAAACGTTTTCGCTTTTTGCAACCTAATAAAGATTTACCTAAAGAAAAAAGTAACCGCTCTGTATCGTGCTCTCTCTCTCTCTCTCTCTCTCTCTCTCTCTCTCTCTCTCTCTCTCTCTCTCTCTCTCTCTCTCTCTCTCTCTCTCTCTCTCTGTCTGTCTCTCTTCTCTGTTCTGTCTTCTCCTCTCTCTTCTCTCTCTGTCTGTCTCTTTCTCTTCGTCTGTCTCCCTCTCTGTCTCTCTCTCTCTCTCTGTCTGTCTGTCTCTCTCTCTCTCTCTCTCTCTCTCTCTCTCTCTCTCTCTCTCTCTCTCTCTCTCTCTCTTCTCTCTCTCTCGGTTTGGGTTTTTTTGTATTTTTTGCTCGCTCCTCCTTTATCTGCTGAAGTCTGCCACTGTCTGTGCTTTTCTTTTTGTTGGATTGGGTTCGATCAGTGCGTTCGCTGCCATGGTAGCAATATCTGATTTTGATTTGGATGTCTAGTTCTAGCTTTATCTTGGACAGTTTGAAAAGAAAGGGGAAAAAAGAGCATGAAAAGAAATAAGCCTGTTGCCCTAACAGCAATATGAAACCAGTGGTGTTTTGGATTTTTACATGCACGCAAACGCACATATGCACGCGCTCGCTTTTCACACACACACACACACACACACACACACACACACACACACACACACACACACACACACACACACACACACACCACACACACACACAAACACAAAACAAAGCACAAACACAACACAAACACAAACATACACACATTTGGACACAAACTTCGGTCAAACTTTTTTCAGGAAAAAAACTGATACAAAAGTAAATTACCGTTAAACAATGTTACTCTGAACCTGTTACATAAAGTTACTGAGAAAGGCAATATTACGTGTTAACTTATCTGCATTGCATAGCCATGCTGCCAACTGTTTACCCCCAAATCTTCGTAAGTTCTGCAGCCTCAGAAATAAATATGTGAAACCCAGAAACAAATTGGTTTTCTTCTTCTTTTGTCCTTTATGTGTGTGTGTGGGCTGTTTTACGTAAAGAAAAAAACACAAAGAGTGTAGTGATCTGGCTTGTGCAAGCGTGTAAATGTGTTTTGTGAGATGGTATGTTTTCGTGTGATTTGGCGTCTTCTTTTTCTCTCTCCCTTTCTGCCTTAATGTCTCTGTCTTTGACTGTCATCCTGTGTGTGGGGGGGTGGGGGAGCGGAGCCGTGTGTGTGTGTGTGTGTGTGTGTGTGTGTGTGTGTGTGTGTGTGTGTGTGTGTGTGTGTGTGTGTGTGTCTGCCTGCCTGCCTGCCTGCCTGCCTGCCTGCCTGCCTGCCTGCCTGCCTGCCTGGCAGGCACCCCATTCTTTCTGCACTGCACATACTTCTGGAAACCAAACGATAAACAATGTGGACAGGACAGACTCATTACCATGATCCAGAATCACAACCTTCCCCCAATTATCCTGGCACACAGTGCACACCAACACGTGCCCGCTATGCAAACGTGAGAAAATCGACAGATTAAGCAAGGTTGGTCAACAAAAAGCACATGTGCAACGAAAACAAAACATTTGTCCACGTTAAATCTTGTCGATTGTACTACTACAGTTTGTACGATTAGGGTCAAGTGGTATTTCAGGATATTAACAAGAAAAGCAGCAGAAATACCATGGAGTGACAAGCTTCATGTGCCGTTATATAAAGGGTACAGATTTGTTTTCTGAGAGCATGCATGCCATTGTGAGTGTATGCATGCGTCATGTATGTCTGAACATATGTAGGTACATGATTTGTACACACACACACTTGTCATCAAGCTGCTGTCAAGTATATAGATTTGTCTTAATATTATAACCATGTTGGTGTTTTTTCCGACATCAGACACATACTTCGGTAAATCAGAGAGCAGCCTGCTCTGCAGGCTTTATCATCTACAGGAACTGCAGAAATATTAACTTGTACAACCACTTTGAAAACAAGTTCTCATTTTTTTTTTTTGCATTTGTGTTAAGCGAATTGAACCTCTGGTCTCTACGAAAATCTTCTATCAATCGTAAAGAAGCGTAAACATAAATGGTATGGGCATGTCACAAGGTCAAAAGGATTTGCAAAAACAATACTGCAAGGCACTGACTGACCAAGTAGGAAGAAAAAGAGACAGACCAAAGAAGAGATGGGAGGACAATATCAGCGAATGGACAGGCAGAGAGCTCAACAAATTTTGAGAAAGACCAGCCGCCTTGGCGCAGTGGTTATCGCCTTGGATTTCGGACTGGAAGGTTGCGGGTTCGAGTCCCATAAGAGTCATATGGATTTTCCGGACTCCGACCGGCTCCTACCCAGAATGAGTGTGCTGTGGGCTCCGTGGGGAGACTGAGACCACACAGTCGAGCTTCATTCACTTTACAGATGCAAATTTGAGAGTGTTGCTTGAATTACCTGACCAACACTGCAGGTGTCTGTATCTCTCGGGCCCGGTTGACGCCGGAATATATTATGACAGTAAGCGTAGAGTACAACCCTGTCAAGTAGTCTCAAAGCGGATGCACTTCCACAGCAGCATTATTACATCATCCCCATCATCATTGATCTTCATGCAATAATAAAAAATTCACTGACTAGGTGGCTCCCGTTGCTCTGGTCTCATGGTGACCTCAGATTCGGTTTCCACATACACTCATGCGCCTGTGGTGAGGTTGTGTCAAAGCCTTTGGGGTTGGAGGTTCGCGGGGAGACGGTCTTTGGAGGGACGTTGTGGTGGTCGCCCCCTCAGGTGGGTGATTCACTCCGTCTGGCTCCGCGACTAAGCTGATACTGTAGTTAGTAGGGGGCTTGGTAGGTGGTGTCCTGCGTATGTTAGATCAGAGCAGGCACCACTGAACACCATCAAAGTGACTCAGCAGAAGTGCAGGGCCCCTCTGGCTGGTGGCCCCACGGCGGCCTAATATTGATGTGCTCCCTGTGGGCTGCCGATCCCGAGGATGAGACACAACGAATCAGGGTATGGCTGTGGCGGGGATATCGAAATGAGCGGCAGACAGACAGAGAGACAGAAGACAGACAGACAGACAGACAGACAGACAGACAGATAGATAGATAGATAGATAGATAGATAGATAGATAGATAGATAGATAGATAGATAGATAGATAGATAGATGGATAGATGGATAGATAGATAGATAGATAGATAGATAGATAGATAGATAGATAGATAGATAGAGTTGAACCAAACATTAATTTTCATGTATAGATTTGAAAAAGCGGTTGCAGCTGAGACAAGTCGATCCTTTCTGAACCTTCTTCTTTCCTTCATCTTTTAGTACAGTGTGGGATCAATGTCAGATGTGACTGGCTACAAAAATAACGCTTCACAATAACATCCACCGTACATAACTCACATAACCAGCGAGGAAGTGAAAACCAGAATTGAAAATATAATCGTCCCATAGTAAAACGATGTAAACTGAAGTGGTACGGGCGCATCACACAAACATCTGGACTGGCCAAGACTGTCCTACAAATAACTGTGCAGGGAGAAAGACGGAGAGGCAGACAGAGAAAACGATGGGAAGACAAACAGTGCACTGGCCTCTACATACTACAATAAGCTACTACAAAGAGTGGAGGAAGCTGGTTTAAAATTTTCAGTGGTGCCCCAAAAGTTTGACTAGAATACTGGATAGGTGAAGATGAAGGTGAGCGAGATTTGAATTCACGATATTTTAAGTAGATATCTTGAACAAACATTGACAGCCATGCAATTGATTTATCGATTATAACAAGTTTGGACTATTCGATATATCTATCTGCTTGATACAAAGAAAACTGTATCGTCCTTATCGACGGTAAGAAACAGCCATCATCAAATAGTCACACTTTGCCTGGTGAAAAGCACGCATCCAGCAGCAGCAACAGTCAGAAATACAAATCAAAACACAAAATGACAAATCAAAGCACACAAAATGACAAATCAAAACACACAAAATGACAAATCAAAACACACAAATGACAAATCAAAACACACAAATGACAAATCAAAACACACAAAATGACAAATCAAAGCACACAAAATGACAAATCAAAACACACAAATGACAAATCAAACACACAAATGACAAATCAAACACACAAATGACAAATCAAAACACACAAAATGACAAATCAAAACACACAAATGACAAATCAAACACACAAAATGACAAATCAAAACACACAAAATGATAAATCAGAGCACTAGGAAAAGGACAAGACAAGAAGGTTTTCGGAAGACAACATGACAAAAATTTACAGTGGCAGTGCACAACCTGCTGCAGAATTGTATTTTCCGTGTGAAATACTAATCATCAGGCTGCTGAGACACTTAGAAGAACGTACAGATACAGAGGAGTTTTTCATTATTAAAAATGCAACAGATGCATTATAATGTAGTGGTCAAAACTTATTTTCGCTCTCGCCTGGAGCTCCGAGGCTCGCCTTTGTGAGGTTTTGCGCCTTCAACCGCTTTTACCCACGTTTAGGGTAGCGACATTCCGACTTTGGGATGAGGTCTTAACACGACACCTGTGTGCGTGCAATTAAAAAATAGTCATCTGGTTCTACTGGCACAAAATGGCTTGCTCTTCCAAAAGGTGGAATGGATTTTTAATGTGTGCGCAAGATGGTCTGCGTGTATTTGCACATGGGGCCTTGGTTTTTAGTCTCACTGAAGTACCAATGGGGGAGTGGAGTCAGTACTGATGTTAAACCACGGTGAAATTCCCTAAAACAGGCGCCTCCGTGATAACTTGATCGGGACTGTCAACAAAAAAGCCAAAAAGGACCTAATCTTTTTCTTTTCTTTTTTGTGCCTCCTCTTCTGTGACGTCCCCGTACTGCTGTTCCCACGCCCTCATTTCAATCTCCCTGCCACAGCCATACCCTGATTTGTTGCGTCTCATCCCCGGGATCGGCAGTCCACAGGGAACACATCAATATTAGGCCGCGTGGGGCCACCAGCAAAAAGGAACTAATCCTCATACAAAGAGTAAAATCAAAACGAATTCAAACCTTTACCCATTCAGTCGTAACGTTCTAATCTTATGCTCATCATGTGGGCTCCAAGCTTTGTGTACAATCTGTTAAGATTTTCCATTTTGTTAGTTTGTCTCCAATGCTTAACTTCAACAAATTCAAAAGAATAAATTGATAAACCTGTGACTGTAGAAGGCAAATAACCTCAGGTCCATGCTATGAACATCACTGATGCTGTAAGTTTGAATTCTCCTGTTTTGAGATGATCAAGTACTTGGAAGCTTTCTATTCCAGTTTTGATAAAAGCATCGAGAAGAAAATGCTTCAGTAAAAGAAAAAGTATACAGAAAACAGTTATGGAACAGCCACACGCCACCCATCCCTATTGTTGCCATCTCACTACAAAGTAGTCGTAGCAGCGTGATAGGAAAGCACACACTACAGTGCTAGCTGTGCAAAAAGAAAACTAATATGAATGTCTTATAAAGTAGATTACAGTAAAGATCGCTGTCTTAGTTTCAAGACTATCAGACAATTTAAGTTGTGAAACAACAAAAAAAGAACACCGTAAAACAAAATGGGCGTTGGACTTTTTCCTTTGAAACTTTTCACTGACTAAAGGTTAAATAATTTTTCACTGTAGAAAACACTTTACTTGATCCTGAAGCCGATCATGAATGAATTTCTTGAGAGAAAAAAAAAACATTGTTACGCAATATCAACCAAAATCACACAAACACCTACCAACTCAGCAATATTGTCAAAATGATAAAAAAGAGAATCGGTTGTTTTAAAACATCAGACTATAAGCTCTCACAATTGACTTTCTTAGTCCAAAACACCAATCCCCACCTCTCTCTTTTGCAATAGTTTACTATTTGGGGGTAAAACTACACGGGAAAGGACACACACACACACACACACACACACACACACACACACACACACCACACACACTCTCTACTCACACACTCACACTCACATCTCACCACATCTCACCATCTACTCCACACACACACACACACACACACACACACACACACACACACACACACACACACACACACACAACATCCCCCACCTCTCTCTCTCTCTGTCTGTCTGTCTCTGTCTGTCTCTGTCTCTGTTCTCTTCTCTCTCTGTCTCTCTCTCTCTGTCCTCGTGACTTCGCCCGTGTCGCACTCAGCTCTTGCGCACCGTTAACTCCTGTTCCGCTCTTCATCTCGTCTCGATGCTTCTCATCCCCATGCTATTCTTCTTTCCTCATTCTCTCTCTCTCTCTCTCTCTCCTTCGGATGAGACTATAAACTGATGCCCCGTGTACGCACGCAGAATATCTTGCACACACGTTAAATCCTGTTCCGCTTTTCATAAGAGTAGGCCGCCGTGTGCTAGTGGGAACAGATGACATTTACAAAACTGCAAAAACACGGGGACTGGATGTAAAAAAGCACAAGAGTGCTTATCTCATTATCCTCGATATAAAAGAATAGATAAATAAAATAGATAAATAAATCTCTGGGGAGGGAGGTCGTGCGAACTATCGAGAACGACATGTGGTGCCACAGCTCTGCTGTTTATTTTGAATTGTCAAGGATACAGTGCAAACCAGATGACGATTTTTGGAGTGACAGCAGATTATCAACGTTTTGTCTGTGTATGTCAACATATCAACATGGTAATGAGTACACAGTTAGTAATTAGCTGTGTGAATTATTACTGATAAAATAGAGAATCAAAATGTTGTTGTGATTCACAACCATAATTCACTCTCCTCCCTCTCTCGAACTTTATATATCGTGTATTGCATGTGCCCTAATGTAGAGACACGCAAGACTGGGCTAAGACAAGACGTAAATTGAAATTCGGTGTCTGTGCACGTTGAACCAGATGCCCAAGGGACAGAACTCAGTGAGATAAGATAATTTATTGACAGTAGGTTGTCAGTAAGAGTGATTACCCTTGAGCAAGAATATAAACACACACTTACGTTGAAAACGTCACAACAGGACATGCCCGATCCTCAATTCCACCTCATATATACAATTCCCTTGACTGGCGTTTTGCTCAAATTCAGGAGCTTCAGCTTCAGCCTGCTGGCATCAAAACTGCCATTAATGAAAAGTTCAAAAAGTCAGACAACAACATGGTATGAGTACTTGAATGAGATGAGGGAACTGAAGCATGTGGTAGAAGAAACAGAGAAGACATTGATGATCTTATGGAGGATAGAAAGTCAATTTGTGACAGACTTGACCAACTTGAAAAAGTTTGATTGGCTTTAACAAGCCTGCAATGTAATATTTTTCAATGTTGAAGGTAACTACCATAAAAAAAAATAATGAATCAAGCATGCAGATCATTACGGATCTCTTAAATTCCTTTGGTCCTGCAACCAGCTGGTGCCAGGAAGACATAGTCAGGGCCTTACGTCTTGGGAAACCTCGGGCACATGGAAACAGCCCACGACCAGTCTTGGTCCAGTTCAGCCGCTGGTCCTACAAAATGGCTGATCTGGGGGATACCCAACTCAGAGACTATCTCAGATGGAAAGGGATCAGTGTTGCGTCTGACCTTACATCACGTCAAAAAGAAATGGTTGACTTTTACCGCAGTCAGGGGAAAATAGCTTATATTTTCAACAGAAAGTTACAGGCAAAATAAATGTATGTGTGTCTTGTCTGTCCATCCGTCTATCTGCGTTTCTAATTGTGTCTGAGTGCCAGTACTGCTTATAAAAAATAAAAGTGTGAATGTATAGACTATAAATAGTTTGAGTTTTCTGAATTTACAACTCTTGATTATCCCAAAATCAAATCCACTAAAGAAAAAAACCTGTCACTATGGTCTGATTTTATAACCATCATTATCATGGTATCTTGGACAGTCAGTGTTAACTACTGAGGGCATGGTCAGGGAAATAACCTCCAAGGGTATACCGCATAAGGTGAGAATGCTAGACCCTGTTTGATGGCAGATTATGTCCAGCTTTGCAAGAAAGAAAAGCGTCTATGCGAGAGACCTTTAAAAAGCACAGTTAAAAATAATATAGTGTATAATGAGGGACAAAAAAGGATAAAACTGACAGATAACTGTGAACAGAATTTGCTGAAAGAGGGTTTTTTTTAGTATGTCATCGCCCAAAGACATTTGTCTGGACTACATCCTTAAAGATGCAGCGTAGCAGTGATAACAAGGGGAAAGATAGATAATTAAAAGCGCTGTCTGAGGTATCTCTTTTTATATCAGAAATCTATTAGCTCATTACTCGTCGCTGGCATTATCACGGTATGTTCCAAAACTAAGAATGAAGCTTTAATCTTTTGCCGTGGACGGTGAAGGGTTTGTATTGTTTGTTCTTTTTGGTCGCCAACCATAGGTCAGCTGATCACTGTGAAAGGTATTTGGTGGCTATTTTACCTTAGGTTTCCAAGATACAGGCATGTCAATTCTATATGTAGCATTTCTTTCAGTGAAAATAACTCTTAATTCGCTACTTACATTCTCTCTTCGCTTCAATTACCCAACCCCTCAAAAAGAGGAATTAACCTTCCTCAGTCACAACTACGAATATACTAATTTCTTCTAAACGATCTCTCCTCCTCTTCCTTCTCTCTCTCCTCTCTCCTCTTTCTCTTCTCTCTTCCTCTTTCTCTCTCTCTTCTTCTCTCCTCTTCTACTTAAAGACATGCGTGGTTGTCTGTTATCCATGTGATGAATACACGTAATGTTTTAGATACATGAACATAATATTTTATCAGAAAGATTATACTGTAATTATTGCAACCACGTTATATCCATGCTGATTTCATATTGGCTGTTATTCATGTGTTCTTTTTTCATTCTGTGTTTTTTCCCAGTCCCTCCCTCTATCCCCTTGTGAATAGGCGTAACCTGCTATCACTAACAACTGTTGTTATATGTCATTCATTCCTCTCTCCTCGATCTTCTCTCTTCTCTTCTCTCTCTCTCTCTCTCTCCCTCTCTCTCTCTCTCTCTCTCTCTCTCTCTCTCTCTCTCTCTCTCTCTCTCTCTCTCTCTCTCTTCCTCCACAAATAAATGGGTCGGAGGAATAGCATATTGGTTAGAGCGTAATCTGGTGGTCCCGTGCCTGCTACCACCGAGAATTCCCCTCACAGGGAAAATTTCCCAAGAGTTAACATAAATAGAGACTCCACTCTCCACAAAGTCCTTTGTATGAGATTTTAAACTAAGTTCCGGAGTGCGAAAGCAATCAGAACACCTTGCGCATACGTTAAAACCCGGTACGCCTTTCGGAAGAGTAGACCATTTTGTGTCGGAAGGAACATATAGTACTTAAAAAAAAGGAAAACTGCGTGCACTCTACAGGTCGTGTTTAGACAACATTCCGAAGTCGGCATGCAGCTACCTTAACAATAGGCAAAAACCTTTACACATGCCTGTTCTTACATCGGCAGACTTCATAGCTCTACCCCAGGACGAGAAAAAATCCACAAATAAAACATGGACTTGGTCAGTAGGTGTAAACTGGCAACAGGTGATAACGAGTTTTACAGGATATACAATGCTCATTTATGTGAATAGTAAATGCCTCCAGCTAAGAACAAAATGCGTATGTATATTCAACAATTTGTTCACAAATCCTGTCAGGAGACTAACAGGCTCGGAAAATTATCTACTTGAAGGGACATGCACTTGGTGAACTTGGTAAGCATTAACGAATGCTATTTACTGAAACGTATATGCAAATTGTTCATATTGCTTTTTAAGCTGATCGACTTTCGACATGGCAGCTTCATGTTTGTTTAGCAATGAGTTAGTGTCATCATGTGAATGTATCAATAATCATGTCAAGCCAAAAGCTTAAGCTGGCCAGAGTGATAGTATGACAAAGGAAGTGAGTACATCTGAGGTTTAATTCTTCGCTGAGGTCAGCCTTTTCCCTCTGTGGACCTCGAGTTCACAGAGCAAGTTATTTAGCTCAAAGCTACAATGATGTGTGCATGTTGTGGCATAAAATTTGATTCACAGCCATGAATATGTTGTTTTTCCGGTAGATTCTGAAGGAATAAACAAAGTGTTACATGCACATAAGTATATGTGAACAGTGACACAGAATGGATGGAGTAATGTTGATGGTGGTTTAGATACTATTGGGGAGATTATAATATATGTATATATTTATATGTTATATATATATATACAGTACGTGTGTGTGTGTTGTATAGTTATATATTTATATTATTTATTTTATGTATGTATATGTGATATATATACGTGTGTATATGTATATATATATATTACGTATGTATGTGTGTATATATATATATATTATATATATATTATATATTTTATATATATATATATAATATATATGTACATATGTATATCCATATGGACGAGTACATTACTGTACGCTGTGGTGCATTACAATATAAGTAATTTTCATACGTAAGGAATCCTTTAGCTACACTCTCTTGATATCAAATTAAAGAAATTTTATATGTATATTAATCGTTTTGACGAATCATTTAACATAAAGTAAAGCAGACGACATTAAATGATATTTTACAAATGTTTTAGATCTCATTGTTGGTGTTTTAGTCTTCTGGCATTAGTTTTTGATACTCAGCTATCCACTTATTCCGTCTTCTTGTATCAATCATTTATATCCACCTATCCGCTCATTTCCTCTCAGATTCTATCCTGGTAAACGCATTTGAAGCTGTGTTGAAAATCTGCTTCGAATATAAGAAATGCAGGTCAGCAGTTGCTGCTTATTTATGAAAATGACAATCAACTGACATGCAGCTCAAGGTAGGCAGGCAGAATTCCTTGCTGGAGATTTGCCGGCTCAAACCCGTAGGAGTGATAGATATTTTGGGATTCCGGCCAGCTCCTGCCCAGAGTGAGCTTGCTATGTGCTTGGGCAACAATCTCAAGTAAACAAAGGAACACTGCAGACCTACAAAACGAAATTCTACAGTTGTGTACAACTGTCTTTCAAGTATTAATCACCCTTTAAGCTTTTTTTAAAAAAATCTCTGATCTAAATGGATCAACAGAAAACAATGGGAATTACTTCACTTATTTACGTCCCATATTCAACATGATGAACTTAAAACTTGTACAGCAGAATGAAACAGACTTAGGTCTCTTTTCTACAGTTGAAGAACTCCTACTGGAATTGGTTGACTCACATACTGTAGATCGTAACTCCTGGCTACTCACGTCAGTCACACACGTAGTTTTATTGAAACTCTCAAGAGTAAACAAATCCGTAGCAGGCAAACAAGACCGTGTCCAAGAGTCTGATTATCAAAGACAAGCAGATCCTAAGTCCTAAGGAAGTTGACGACCTTTCCCCAAAGCTAATGACAGAACCACATTTCTTTTCCCCATCCTCATCTCTCACATTCCTCCCACCCTTCCCCAGCTTATCAAAGACAAACAGTCTCATCATCTTTCAGTAAACCGTAACATTGACTTCATGATTTTGTCCACAAGTCGTACGTCTGTGTCAATAGCCGGAGGCTAGGTTAACGGACACCTCAGCCACTGAAGTATAGTGTTGGTGACACTAGTAACCGCAGCCTGTAATCTTCATTAACACAACATTTCTGGCAAATGTCTGTATCATGACGGAAAGGACAGCGTACCCCTTAGGGGACATAAGCGTGTCTGGTCATGGGTAAACGGAAGGGGGGAGAATAAGAAAGACAGGAAATGACGGGTGCGGTGGAAAGGTCAGGAAAGGACCGTTGGACCAGACACAGCGAATCATCAGTTCAATCAGATAACGCGGTGTACCATTATTGCATTTGGCTGGTCAATCATCCAGCAAGACAACGCTAACAACCTCCCTTCATACCAAGTACCTATTCTTAGCCACTGAGAGTGGCTTTCCCTCTCTCCCTGAGGGAGACTTCCTTTTCCTTCCCCCATCAGTTCTGGCACACTGCAAAATGCAGACAGTTTTCCTGCAGGGGCTAATTGTTACTGTGGCATTACTGCCTTGTTACTGACTGCCACATTCTGTTAGTAGGCAGAACTGAATCCTGCACCGGCGTGTCCTGATAGAGAAACAAAGAAAATGAAAGCAAATGTATCAACTCCAACTGAATAGCCACCATAACCTGACATTGTTTTCATACAAATTGTTCTCCTTTTCACGTCTCCGAAGTTCATTTTAAGTCTGTTTGAATCATCCTCTCGTCTTATCACTATTTATACTCCCGTATCTTATTGCATTGCTATCTTCAGCATGATAATGATCACAAGCATGCCATTTTACATAATTATGCCACTATTTTTGGCTCACAATGTGTAACATTTTCCAGCTAAAGTATCAGTTATGTATGCAGTGTGTTACTAAATAAAAACACATGCACTCACATGCATTTGTGTGTGTGTGTGTGTTCTGTTATATGTGTGAGTGTGTGTGTGTGTCTCTGTGTGTCTCTGTGTGTCTGTCTGTTTGTGTGTCTGCGTGTGTGTACGTGAGTGTGTATGTGAGTGTAAGTGTGTCTTTGGAATAGATAATGCACATCACAACGTTACCAAAAGAGTTTTATAATGGTTTACGTTCATTAGTAAATTTGTTTCCTTTCACATTTTTACAAATGCTATAGTAATGCTTTCCCCGTTTCTGAAAACCCATCGAAATGCCACTGCCCAGATTTGGTCTGTTCCACACAGTGCACACAGGATACATACAGATGGACACAGTCCAAAAGGTTCCATTCATATCACTGGACAAAGTCCATTGTGTGGCCAGCAATCAGACAAAGACTAATCCCTATGGTTTGGCTGGACAGGACATCAGCATGGGACACTGTGTCAGGCTCTGAAGTCAGCCAGGTGTGAAGGAGGCAGCGGACCAGTGAAGGAGTATTGGTTCTGTTATCTACTGAACATGCTGCACCGAGAGGTCAGGTCAGCAATGCAACCCCCCCCCCCCGTGGGTATGCCGTATGCCTGTCAGTGTAAGTAACATTCGCATCTTCTGGAAATTCTGTGCTAGAAATTCCCTGTCTTCAATCTTTCTCTTTGTTTCTGCCTTGTTTTTTTTCCTGTCACCTTCTTTTTACTCTGTTTTCTACCTTTTTTTCTCATTTTCTTGCCTTTTTTCAGAAAGACTTAAAAGACAACAGTTATCTCCCATTCCAAAATTACGGGGTCTATGAAGAAATCACTTTCAAAACCAATATTGATGATAACAACAACCATCACGAGCATCCCAGCTGTGATTGTTGATATTCTCATCGTCATTGTCAACACCACTACACAAGATCCAGCAAACCAAACTGCTGGTCACAATAACTCACGTAAAACTGTGTAAGAAGAAGCTTAGTTCTGGCTATTCCCGGCAAAAAGACAAGCAACTAGTCCTGGACGTATCACAGAGCTACGGATTATACACCAACAAGCCCATTTCTTAGGTTCGTAAACCGGAGCATGCCTACATTTATGCTGCAAAATGTTTGCAAAAAGGATGATTTTATCAAATACATCATTTATTATCGTTTGTTTGTCGATTCTAAGCAATACTAGTTCTATATTCAGCTTCAATTTAGAAATATTTCACATTTTAGCTGATGATTTTATTTGGTGTTTTTTTTCAAAACACCTTTCAAATTTTTGGCAACCTTACACGTGTTTTTGTGTTTACCTGGAACTGTATGGCATCTTCAATGTCTCAGCGTTCTTATCAAACAGCAAAAGGTGCTTTTGAATTTCAGTCATTTGTGAAAATGTGGACCTTTCTTACTTTCCAGATTGATAGTGACTCTTCTTAAAGGTCAGCAAATTCAGCTTGACTGTGCTTGGAAGGAGTGTTCGTTAGAGGCCTGATGTATATATCTTTCTGATTTTGCTACTAGAAAATGGGTCATTACCCTTCTTCTTCTTCTTCTTCTTCTTCTTCTTCTTCTTCTTCTTGCTTCTTCTATTGTCTTCTTCTTTGTCGATAGCTTAAAAAGCAGCTATTGCTGTCTGTCATAACGAGCAAAAATGCGTTTTGCTGCCGCTAAGCGCCTGACAAGTCAGGCATGTGACTTTGGCGTTGGAGATAATTGTTATCTTTTTAAGTTTTTTCTTGAAAAAAAGTCAGGGGAATGGACCAAAAAAGTAGAAAGTAAGACAAGAATGGGGTGACAGGAAGAAAAGAAGAGAAAGGCGGAAACAAAGAAATGGATAGAAAAGAGGGGAATTCTCAGCACAGAATTTCAAGTAGACGGAGATGCTATCTATATCGACAGGCCCCTGATATCCCAATGGGGGACAATAGGTCAATATTCCAAAATTAACTTCTCCTGCTGTAGTCGCAAGTAACTTGATGTACGAAAGATCTACAATCTGTTTATAGCTTCGGATGAGACTAAACCGAGGTCCCGAGTGCGATCACACGCAGAACATCTTGCGCACACGTTAAAACCCGTTCCACCTTTCAAAAGATCTGGCCATTGTGTGCCGGTGGGAACAGATGACAAAATTTACAAAGCTCTATACACACGGGGACTGGGTGTAAAAAAGGGCATGAGTGCTTGTTCCATTATCCTCGAAATAAAAGAATAAAATAACGATGATCAAATAAAAAAAATAACACGAAGGCTGTTCTGATGTGCTGGGTCCTCTTATCTACTGTCCGAGTTTTGCAATTTCCAAATAAACTAACAACTAAGTTTGAATATTTACAGAGATGTCCTTTTTGTATATCCGGACTTTACTTTACCTTTTCTCTTTTTCTAAGTATCTTTTCTACATGAAATACTGATTTATGTAAAAAGCTCTATACCTGTGCACATTTTTTGTAAATGCACTTTGATGTTATTGTCGAACCAATGCCTAGACTTGTCTATTTTTTCCAGTTTTTACTGAAAAGGCTTTACATGCTAAAAAGAAAGTTAAAGAACGCTTATATGTGACTTTTTTTCACTATCAGGATCACCATAACTACCATCATCGCTTTCACTAACACCACCAACATTCTCACTATTAGCACCAACATCGGTTTAGGCTTTCTTGGCTGTTTCTGTAATTACGGTGATAAAGTGTATGTGTCATGTTTAAGTGTGTGGTGGGTGTATATGAAGTCAAATCAAAATTTTATTTCCGGACGGTACATTGAGTACCATTGAGTATGTGTGTGTGTGGTGTGTGTGTGTGTGTGTGTGTGTGTGTGTGTGTGTGTGTGTGTGTGTGTGTGTGTGTGTGTGTGTGTGTGGTGTGTGTGTGTGTGTGTTTGTGTGTGTGTGTGTATGTGTGTGTGTGTGTATGTGTGTGTGTTTGGTGTGTAGATGCTTGTATGTGTGGGTGTTTGGGGTATTTACGCACATGAAGCTCTCTCTGAGTCTGGGTGAAGAATGTAAATGACTCAAAAATCTAACTGAAAGCGGTTTATGTTTTATCAGTTTAGAGATCACCCAAAATCAAACCCATTCAATTACTGTAGCATTATTTGATGACTGCCGTTATCTGGGAAATTTCACAGATCCCTGTGATGTTTTGAGTACATACTTATTCAGGGAAGTAACTTTAAAGGGCACCACATTCGACTACTAGGCTAAACTATGACCAAAAACGCCCAGTATTGCATTTTGATAAATAAAAACGTATATGTCGAAGACCTCTAAGAAAAGTACCTAAAAATATAGTGTAATGAAGGGATGGAACAAGGCAGAAAGCACAGGCCTCGATGGACAAAGACAGCTTAAAGAGGGTTCCTGAAATAAGTCATCACCCAAAGACATGTCTCACAACCAGACCTCAAAGATGTAATGTTGCAGTGGTAACAAGGTAGAGAAAAAATAACAAGAGCACTTTCTGAGGTTTTCTTTTTGTTATGTCAGAGGAGCAGCAGTTCATTAAATGTCTCTGGCGTCATCAATGCTAAGTTCAGAATTTAAGAATGCATCGTTATGCTATGCCGTGTACAGTGCAATGCATTTTATGATTGTTGACCTAAACATCAGTTGACCCATTTTCTTACCTTGCTGAGGCACCAGGAAAATATATATGTATATGTATGAGTGTATATAAATATATACATATATATAGAGAGAGAGGGAGAAAGAGATAGACAGACAGACGGACGGACGGACGGACGGACGGACGGACGGACGGACGGACGGACGGACGACGGACGGACAGACAGACAGACAGACAGACAGACAGACAGAGAGAAGACAGACAGACAGACAGACAGACAGACAGACAGACAGACAGACAGACAGACAGACAGGAATATAGATTAGATAGATATAGGATTAGATAGAAAATAGATAGATAGTTTCTCTTGCCAGAGTCAAAAATACTTCAAACTTCCTGTGAAGGGCAATTACAATACAACACTGACAGGGATATTGATACGAATCATAATCAAAAGACACAATACATTTCGTATTTGTTCAAGCTTCAAATAAAAAGATTACAAACGCTCACACACGTACGCACGCAAGACACGTACGCGTGCGCGCGCACACACACACACCAATGTATGGATACAATGTTATCACGACCATCGACTAGAAAAGACATAGAACTATTATTTACACATGTACGCACGCACTCGCACACGCATGCATACATGCACGCACGCTCGCACGCATACACACACACCTACACACACACATACGCGCGCGCACGCGCGTGTGTGTGTGTGTGTGTGTGTGTGTGTGTGGTGCGTGTGCGTGTGTGCGTGGTGCGTGCGTGCGTGCGTGGTTGTGTGCGTGTGTGCTGTGGTGCGTGGTTGTGTGTGTGTGTGTGTGGTGGATGTGTGAGTGTGTGTGTATGCATTGTACTGCACTGGACATTTTCTTGATGATATTGCTCTTATTTTACTTTTATTCTCTGGCCATGTAATATGCTATGTATTGTATGTGCATGCATTTTGTCCTTATTTTTTTGTGCTTGTCAAATTTTTCACGTTCATATGTAACCTATTTAAATTGATTTGATTGTACAGCGCGATGAGCCCATGTTTTGGGGAATTTGCGCTATATAAGCCTCCATTTTATTATTATATTATATTATATATTATTATTATTATTATTATTATTATTATTATTATTATTATTATTATTATTATTATTATTATTATTATTATTATTATTAATACAATGTATTCAGACCATTGGCTAGAAAAGACATATAAATTTACGAACAATTCAAAATATCAATAAAGCCAAAAATAAGAATACTTATTTTAAGTGCGCATATGCACGTGTATTCACTCTTATATACATTGACCACACACATAACGGTGGCAATCAGTAAGTAATTCAGAAAAGTGTAAACGTTGGCTAGTCTTTGTTATCATGAGTTTATAATTTGGATGGCTACAGAGCTCCGAGGTTCACTGCTTGTTTAATTCTTGTGTTTGAGATAGTGTTTGCCCACAATGAAAATAGCCGCATGCCGGCTTCCAGGATGATGTCTAAACACGACACCAATATGCAAGCGTTTGTTGGGGTTTTTTAAAATATTTTTTTCACCCGTTCTGACTGTTACGAATGGTCTACTTTTACCACAGTAAAAACGGGTTTTAACGTGGGCGCAAGGTGTTTCCGTGTGCGTTCACACATGGGGTGTCGGTTTCTAGTCAAATCCGAAGGACTTCCAGGATAGTTGAGCCAGTACTGATGTTAACTCCAGGGAAAAAACTCCTTTGAACGGACGTCTCTGTGACGGCTTAAACCCGAGCTTCATCCGGAGCCTTCAATCCGCCACTGCAACGTTGTGACCACTAGACCCCCCTCCTCTTTACTACATCTAGTGGATACTTTTCCGTTTCATCTGAAAGGCACATGCTTGTCATTTCTACATTTGTCATTTCCTTGTACAGAAATAATTCCTAGATTTTCCACGATTTTACAGAGATCAGATCCCCATCCTCTTTTTGATTTTTTTCCCCAATTAGCGTTTTCTGATTAGGATAAAAAGGGTGAATAACTTTTCACTTACGTTATTTTGATAGTGATATGGATACCAAATTGTTACTTTTGATACATCTCTCTCTCTCCTCTCTCTCTCTCTCTCTCTCTCTCTCTCTCTCTCTCTCTCTCTCTCTCTCTCTCTCTCTGAATAAGAGGGATGTGTTAAAGATACTAGCTAACTGAAAATCCTGACTACCAGACAAACCCATCCTACCTGTTGGAAAAGGGCCAAAGGCCAGAATCCTCTGTGGGTGCGTGCGTGCGTGCGTGCGTGCGTGCGTGCGTGCGTGCGTGCGTGGTGTGTGTGTGTGTGTTTGTGTGTGTGGGGGGGGGGTGCTAGTGTGTGTGTGTGTGTGTGTGTGTGTGTGTGTGTGTGTGTGTGTGTGTGTGTGTGTGTGTGTGTGTGGTGTGTATGCGTGCGTATATCCTGTGCAGCTACATGTAACGAGACACGCGCATCATTATATCTAACTTTGCTACACGCTTTGCATTATTATTCATATTCCGAATGCTGATAACTACAACCATGTTTGCTTTTCTGTAATTTCTTCTTTAAAGTCCAAGCAAACTGTATACCGATGGACATTGTATGGGTTAGAGTGGAAAAATGTTAGGAGTCTGAAGACTTATCAACATTAAATCATTTTAAAAGCAACAAATATAACATACTTTTATTTTTAAAGAAACACCAAAATGATACGGATTTTGCACGAAAAGACAATAACAATCCACAATGTTCTAATGTAATAGTATATACTTGTGTTCTAACAATAAACTGTTGTGCAAATACGTTTTGGCAGGAAACTCTCCGTGATATGGTGAATAGTGCTTAAGATTTGACACGTGTAGAAACCTAATGCCAAAACTTTACAACTAATTCGAGGTCTTTCTATAAAAAAAAAGCTGCAATAGCAACAAATCCATAGCTATCCACTCTGTGTGTCAATGTCAGTAGGTTAGGTGAACAAAGCGACATGTTTTCACACTTTTTTTAGGAGAAAGATAAGCTTTCAGGGGGTCAGGATATTTTTTGTCTCTTTAACCTCCGGATAAACTGGCAGATATACAATGCTACTATAGATCTAACTTCGATAGCACTTTTGACTGCTGAAGATCAGTATATTTCTTGAGGTTTCATGCAACTCCAATTTTTGGCTGTTGATGGTTTGATATCTACTTTTTGTTTTCCCCAGTATAAGTTTTTTTAGCACTCTGTCCTAAACTAACTGGGGATTGATCATACCAGTTACTCTTGATTGCTACTTTTTGTACTCAAGTCAATCTTACACGCTATTAAAGGGAACTTTTAAAGTAAACATTTTTATAGTAGGCAAACAAAACAATTTCCAGAAACCTGATCACTAGAAACGCACAGACACTTGGCCTTAAGGAAGTTGACGACCTTTCCACAAAGCCAGTGACAGGGGTACCTCTTTTTTGCATTCTTATGTCCATTCACATCCTTCCCACCCTTTCCCAGCTTATCAAAGACAAATAGTCTCATCATCTTTCAGCAAACCGTAACATTGACTTCATGATTTTGTCCTTAAGTCGTACGTCTGTGTCACAAGTCTGGAGGTGAGGTTAATGGACACCTCAGCCACTGAAGTGTAGCATTTGCCACACTGGGGACCTCGCCAGTTACCTCCTTGATCAACCAGCACAGCTCCGGTAAAGGTCTGCATCGTGGAGAAAAGGACACAGCACCCCTCAGGGGACACAGACGTGTCTGGCCATGGGAAAACGGAATGGGGAGAGGAAGGAGAAAGGAAGGACCGGACTCGTGGAGTGAAAGGGTGAGGGAAAGAAACAGACACACCGAATCATCAATCCAATCAGATGATGCGGAGTGCCGTTATTGCATTTGGCTGGTCACTCATCAAACAAGACAACACTAACAATATCCCTTCATGCCAAGTGCCTATTTTTAGCTACTGAGAGTGATTTTCCCTCTCTCCCTGAGGCAGACTTCCTGTTCCCTTCCTCGTCAGTTTTGGTGTAGTGGTCATGTCGATAGTTTTCCTGCAGGGACTGATGAGTGGATTGTTATTGTGACAGTATTGCCTTGTACCAACCGTCACCTGCTGTCAGCAGTCCACTCTGAACCAGGCATAAGCGTCTATCTTGACAGTGTAAGAGAAGGAAAATACTTGTTAACAAATAGCAATCAAACTGCCGCCATTATCAACGTTACTGTTTTTCTTTTCTTTCTCGTCTGATAATGCTCAACTTTCAACAACCTTAAACATCTCTTGTTCTTTTACTGTTCTGGCCATAACTAACATACTGTTTCGTGTGTGAGTGTGTGTGTGTGTGTGTGTGTGTGTGTGTGTGTGTGTGTGTGTGTGTGTGTGTGTGTGTGTGTCTGTGTCTGTGTCTGTGTCTGTGTGTCTGTGTGTCTGTGTGTGTGTATAAGACAGAGAGAGAGAAAACAATTTCAATTTTCTTGAAAATATCCATCAATTCTATGACACAAAAAATAACTAGAAAACTTTAACAATTTACAAGACATAAAAAGATGCAATGAAAATCTAAACCATAAATGAAATTAAAATAAATTATAAATCGTTTCTGATTCAAAATTTTCCATTTGTGATCATTAATCTCATGTTCATTCCATGTGGCCTGAGGGTTTATTAGCAGTTTGCCGTTAAAACAATCATTTATGACGACTGTCTAGACGGTAGGTCTTCATATAAACTAAACCCCGTACGAAGTATTTAGTTGTTATTTAGTTGTTTGGCATTGTTCACAGCTAAATCAAGTACTATTGACATGTGAGGGGTTCATCCTGGTGTTTTTTTCTAAGCAAACCACAACAGATAATACAAATTGCTAGTGTCGAATGCCTCATGTCATTAACCTGCAAAGTACCACAGGCTACGACATGTTCATTAACCCATCAACTCCCACAGGCAATCTGTCTGTCTGTCTGTCTGTCTGTCTGTCTGTCTGTCTGTCTGTCTCTGTCTGTCTGTCTGTCTATCTATCTATCTATCTATCTATCCCTTCGTCTGGCGACCGTGGGGGCACCCCTGAAGACTTGACAACCAGTTCACTCCATTCCTCTCTCTGTTCTGCCTTTCTCAGGGTTTTGTTGAGTTCTAGGCCTGTCCATTCGCTGATGTTGTCCTCCCATCTCTTCTTTGGTCTGCCTCTTTTTTTTCCTCCTTGGACAGTGCCTTGCATGCAGCATTGTTTTTGCTAGTCCTTTTGATCTTGTTACATGCCGGTACCATTTAATTTTACGCTTCTTTGCGATTGATAGAAGATGTTTATAGGGACCAATGGTTTGCTGGATTCTGTTATGCACGTCTTTGTTGCTTATGTGGTCTCTGTAGGAGATGCAAAGGAGTCTCAGGAAGCATCTCATCTCTACTGCCTGTACTCTTCTCCCCAAATCTGCAATCAGGGTCCACGATTCACGGGCATACAGGAATGTGGATATGACAAAGGAGCGCATTAATCTGATCTTGGACTTTAGTGAGATGATTTCAACACAGCTGTCACTGAAACAGCAAGCAAACGCCTTGGCGAACATCGACCAGTCAAAAAACTTGGGTCACACCTAACATCTTATAGCTATGTTACAGACGTAGAGAGTTGAACAAAAAATGAAACCACAGAAACAGCAGAACAATATAGGGCACTCAACAAAAGAATCAGGAAGTCCATGACAGAAGCAAAGGAGAATTGGATTGGCAAACAGTGCCAGAACATTGAAGAAAACATAAAGAAAAACAACAGCAAGGAAGCATATCAACTTATAAAATACCTGACTGGTACAAAGCAGGTAAGAAGCTCAACAATCCAAGACAAAAATGGGAAGTACCTCACTGATGACCAGGATATTCTGAACAGGTGGACAGAATATTGCTCCGACCTATATAACTTCAAAACCACAGGAGATCCAGAAGTCCTCAATGTCACCACAAGCGCAAATACAGACAGCCACCCTATCCTTCGAGAAGTGGAAACAGCAGTCAGATCGCTGAAAAAGGGGAAGTCAGCAGGGGTTGACAACATTCCTGCTGAGTTGTTTCAAGCTGGAGGGGAAGCCATGATCGACGCTTTACTTAAAATCTGCAACAAGATCTGGCAGACAGGAAAATGGCCAACACCATGAACACAGTCACTCATCATCACCCTCCCCAAGAAAGGTAATCTTCACCAGTGCCAGAATTACCACACAATCAGCCTCATATGCCACCCAAGCATGGTCATGTTGAAGATTATATTAAACAGAATGAAGCCACAAGCAGAGACCATCAGCTGAGAAACAAGCATGTTTCAGAGCAGGGTGTAGCACAACTGAACAGATATTCAACCTTAGAATACTCTGTGAGCAGTACCATCAACACCAACAAGACCTCTTCCACGAATTTATTGATTTTAAGAAGGCATTCGATAGGGTGTGGCATGCAGCTTTGTGGGCAACCATAAATTTGTGTACCATCAATGTAAACCTGATCAGAGTCATCAAAGAGCTGTACAACAAGGCCACCAGTGCAGTGTACTACAACAGCAACATTGGAGAGTGGTTTCGAACAACAGTTGGAGTAAGGCAGGGCTACCTTCCTTGAGAGATTCATGGCTGATGCACTGGAATACCACAGAGGATCAGTCAGCATTGGTGGCAGAACAATCACAAACCTCCGCTTCGCAGATGACATTGACGGACTAGCAGGATCAGAACAGGAGCTTACAAGCTTAAAAGAACTCCTAAGCAAGGCCTCTAAAACATACGGCACGGAAATCAGTGCAGAGAAGACCAAACTGATGACCAATAACACTAAGGGCATCAGCACTGATATCAGGGTCAATGACCAGAAGTTGGAAACAGTTCAAAGCTTTAAGTACTTGGGGGCCATCGTATCAGACAAGGGGTCCACGCCAGAAGTAGTATGTAGGATTGCACAGACAATAACAGCACTGTCAAAACTGACCACCATCTGGAAAGAAAAAAATATCTCACTCATGTCCAAGATCAGACAGGGAAACACTATATAGATTTAACCATGCTAAATACATCAACCAAATTTACCAGTTTGTTCTACGCAGGTTTAAAAATAGTCCTGTCAAAACTGAACACCATCTGGAAAGAAAAAAATATCTCACTCAAGTCCAAGATCAGACAGGGAAACACTATATAGATTTAAACATGCTAAATATATCAACCAAATTTACCAGTTTGTTCTACGCAGGTTTAAAAATAGCCCTGAGAGGACACATACTACAGTTAAGCATCACCAAAAAATATCATAACGGAGGTTATACAGACGACTAGCACCACAGAATAGACACCCCATTCCCATACCATTTTTTTCAAACATCACTTCAAAGAAAACAGGGTAACATGATATAAAAGTACCAGAACAATGCTTCTAATTAAAAAGAAAGTTATGGTCAAATCTCAAGTTAAAGTTGTCGAGAGGTTCGCTAGGTAAAGATTACTTTCTTATTTCTCAGTCGCCATTCAGTTCGAACTGTGAAATGACACACAAACAAAACTATAAAGTAAAACTGATCATGTTTTTGTTCCTTTGTGCTTACTGAAGGCTAGTATGGTTGTCCTACTGCTTAATATGGATCAAAACTAAATCTGGATTAAAACTGAAGAAAGATATCCAAAATATCAAAAGCAAAGAAATAAATTACCTACAATATAAACAAAAACAGCGCACAAAATTTTCGCTTACATATTCCTATTTCTAAAAATGTAAGGTTACATATTCAAAGGGTTTTTCTTTCATACAACGGGTTCTTTTTAATCTTATTGCAGGTCATGATATCAACAAGTACATAACCAATCGGAGAATGTAGCGCAAGTTTGAAAGAATTGATGCAAATTATGGAAGACGTAACAAACACAGATTTTTTTCATGCATAGGAGCAAGCCATTGTGTGCTGATAGAAACTGATAACAACATTTCCACAACTGCTTTACACATGAGGACTGGGGGTAAAAAAAAAAAAGGACACGAGAGTTTATTCAATTATCCTCGAAATAAACATTCAGCACATAAGCATGTAAGTGCGCATTCATTATTTTCAAAATAAAAGAAGTAGGACTAAAATAAACAAACATCACTAAAGTAGTATTTTAGTTTATCTTTGAAATGAATCTCTTAGAAACTTGACACCAGTGATTAACAGATGCACCAATGAGACAACAAACTACAGACATTGTTGACCTTTGAATGTGACTATAAACCAAAGCCCCCGTGTGCGAACGCACACAAAACATCTTGCGCACACGTTAAAACATGTTCCCTGTGTGCCGGTGGGAACAGATGACAAAATCGACAAACCACATGCACACGGGGACTGGCTGTAAAAAAAAAGCAAACGAGTGCTTATTCCTCTATCCTTGATACAAAAGAATATGTAAATACGTAATAAGATAAATATTCTCCAATCCTGTTCAACCGACTGACAGATCACTATATTCACACCCTGTATTCTACAGGTGCTTTATTCGTGCATGGCCTCCCCAAGATTGTGAGCTGGGAGCAATTATTTTCGCATGTTGAATTTTTTAGAGTTGCTCAAATGAGTAGGCATGGTGTATTTTATTTCATTATTTATTCTTTTATTCAGAGGATATTGGAATAAGCACTCGTGATGTTTTTTTGTTTTTTTACATCCAGTAATAATGTGCATGCGGTTTTGTGAAGTTTGTTATCCGTTTCCACCGACACAAATAGCCTATTATTCCAAAGGCGGAACAGGTTTTAACGTGTGTGCAAGATGTTCTGCGTGCCTTCGCACACGGAACCTCGATTTATAGTCTTATATGAAGAACTTAAGAGGGTTGGGGGAGGAGGATGGAGTCTATACTGATGTAGATTGCAGGGGGGGGGGGGACGGGGGACGGGGGACCCTTGAACGGGCGTTTCGGAAGTGGCTCAAACCTAAGCTCGAATCCGGGTTATTGTGAGCTCAATCCGCAACATCCAACCCGCTATCCCGTCCCCGTACATGATGGGAGTGTGTGTTGTGTGTGTGTGTGTGTGTGTGTGTGTGTGTGTGTGTGTGTGTGTGTGTGTGTGTGTGTGTGTGTCTGTCTGTCTGTCTGTCTGTCTGTCTGTCTGTCTGTCTGTCTGTCTGTGTGTCTGTGTATGCCTGTGTGTGTGTGTGTGTCTTTATGTCTGTGTGTGTCTGTGTCTCTGTGTGCGTCTCTGTGTATGGGTGTGTGTCTTGTTTGTCTCTGTGTGTCTGTTTATTTATTTACTTATTTATTCTTTTATATCGAGGATAATGGAAAAAGCACTCATGTGTTTTTTTACATCCAGTCCCCGTGTGCATGAAGTTTGTAAATGTCATCTGTTCCCACCGGCACACAATAGCCTACCCTTACGAAAAGCGGAACAGGTTTTAACGTGTGCGCAAGATGTTCTGCGTGCGTTCACACACGGGGCCTCGGTTAATAGTCTCATCCTTGTTTGTCTCTGTGTATGTTTGTGTTTATCTGTGTCTGTGTTTGTGTGTGTCTGTGTTTGTGTGTGTCTGTGTTTGACTGTGTGTGCATTTGTGTGCGTTAGTTTATGTCCTGAATAGTGTAACTGATTATATGAAATAAGATAAAATAGTATTAGATTAATTCTTTGAAAAATCACCTTACATCAGAATCGGTAAATTGTATATAATGATCATATGCGTAGATATCACTGTGGGTTAATAAGAGTTAAAGATGTGAACACATTTAAAGAAAAAAACGGTTAAAAATTACTTGAAGAACACCACACACTCATTTAGATTATGATACGAAAACACATTTTTTTATGGATTTCAGTGGACAAATCAACTTCTTTGTGGGAGACTGTGTCATACAATCAAAGAGAGAATGTCTGAAAAAAGTACTAATAGTGAGTTAAAAAAGAAGAATACGATACACATCACAAGGCATAAAGCAGAAATGGAGCTTATGGAATATGAGAGGAATTAAATACATTTATCCGTAACATACGAAAAAAAAATCGTCGGTGTAGTGATGATATGGCACACAATATAAGCCAAAACCCCACGATTGTTGCAGTTTTCCTTTTTATATCAGAACCACAGCAACCCATTACTTGTCGCTGGAGTCGTTACGGTAAGTTCAGGACCTGGTAATGTCCTGCAGTAGACTGTGCGGATTTTCTTTTACTGTCTCTGCTATAAACATTAATGGCTCTCCTTTCTCACCCCGCTGTGACGTCAGACAGACATGTAACTGTTATTTTACTATTACAATAGGTCGACCCACACATGTCCTTTTCTGCATCTAACATTTCTTTTAATCTGTAACCCAATGTATTTCCTCTTGTTAAGAAACGTTTTTTTTTTTTTTTTTACATGAATGTAGATTTTGTTGTGAAAGCGAAATCATTTCTGAATGTACGCGGGCGGAAACTTGCGCACGCACGCACACATACACATACACACACGCGCGCGCCCGCGCACGCACACGTGCACACATACACACACGCACGCACACACACATCCTCTTTCTCTCTCTGTCTGTCTCTGTCTGTCTGTCTGTCTCTGTCTGTCTGTCTCTGTCTGTCTGTCTGTCTGTCTGTCTGTCTGTCTGTCTGTCTGTCTGTCTCTGTCTCTCTCTCTCTCTCTCTCTCTCTCTCTCTCTCTCTCTCTCTCTCTCTCTCTCTCTCTCTCCTTTTATGTATGTATGTATGTATGTATGTATGTATGTATGTATGTATGTATGTATGTATGTATGTATGTATGTATGTATGTATGTATGTATGTATGTATGTATGTATGTATGTATGTATGTGTATATAGTCATCCTGATATGATTATGCTATACAATTATGCTGAGATACAATTTGCAGAAAGTCAAAGACAAAATTTGCTTTTCTTTTTTACATGAAGTATACAAGTCCATGAATATAACTGACGTACAGAGTGCACTACAATCTGTGAACCACCAGCGTATTCACAAATACCTTAAAACCTTCACAACCACGAGAATGATTTCAAACTGATATCCATGCAGCTAATTGTGATAGATAAACATAGCAGATCATTAAAGCTACCATAAAACAATCAAAATGGTCACAGTGCAATTGGTGTTAAAAACAACAGCTGGAGACGGCAATGATAATTCATTACTTGCTCACATCTTAGTGAACATTAAAGTTCCAACAATAGTTTGTCAACGCAAGTAATGTTTTCATGAAGGGGTCAAGCACTATTACAAAATCGTTGTATCAAGCAAATTGACATAAAATCAAACTTCCCGTATAAGTCAATTACTTAGAGGTAAAGCAATAAAAATGGACATCACATTGTACCGTCTTTCTGAACGATATGTATTCACAGTTTTCAGGCCAGAAAAATATAGGGGGCATGGAAATAGAATTTGTGCAAGAATATCTTCTGCCGACAGTCAATGTCTTGTCGATGAATTACCTACCATCAGCCTTTTTTGCATTATTTCGGATCATCTTGCCAAGTGGAAAGTATCTACAGCAATAATTACTTACAGTCTAGCCGTTAATGCATTGGGCAAGACCTGCATTAAGGGTAACAGCATGTTTTTGGCTTACACATGCTTTGGACCATCCTCTACAATCCTGGCATGGGAAACAGCATATTGGCCATCTGTTTCCTATTCCAGTTGATGCTTAAAGATATATGACCCACTTTTTACAGACCTTGATCAGCATAACCACCCCTTAACATGTGTTGATCCACTTGTCCTTTTCAGCTTAAGCCCCACACACCAGCTAAAGACAGGTGGTAGCTACCCAGTGAGATGTGAAGATCTCTCCCACCGTCAGAAGCATCATACTCCTCCCCCTAAACATCTTCCCTCCCTACACCTACCCCTATCATACCCCTCCCCCTATCATACCCCTCCCCCCTAAACGTTCTCCTTCCTTACACTCATACTCCCTTTAAACCTCCTTTCCTTTACCTACCCCTATCATACTCCCACCCCTAAACCTCTTCCCTCCTTACACTTACCCCCATCATACTCCTCCCCCTAAACTTCCCCTATCCCCGATCATACCCCTCCCCCAAACCTCATCTTTCCCTAAAACTACCCCCATAATACTCCCCCATTCCTTCCCCTAAACCCCACCATACTTCCCCCAACCTCCCTAACCTACCCCGCCCTACACTTACCCACAAATCTTCATTTCTCTTCCTACATCTACCCTCATCATACCTCCTCTTCCTCCTTCCCTACACCTACACCCGTCACATGCCTCCCCCTAAACCTTCTCCCTCCTTACATCTACCCCTCTACTCCCCCCTAAACCTCCACCTCAATCCCTACACCTACCCCCATCATACCCCTCCTTCACTACACTTACCCCCACCATACTCCTCCCCTTAAACTTCCACCCCCCTCAATACACCTACCCCTACCAAACTCCTCCCCCCCAGACCTCCACCTTACCTACACTTACCCCCATCATACCCCCCTAACCCCCCTACACCATCATATTTCTCCCTCTAAACCTCCACCTCCCTCCACCTACCCCCATCAGAAAGTTCCTTCCCTACACCTACCCCCTTCATACTACCCCCCTAAACCTTCCCTACACCCACTATACTCTCCCCCCCAAAACCTTCTCCCTCCCTACACCCATCATACCCCCCCCCCACCTAAACCTCCTCCTCCTTCCCTACACCTACCCCCATCATACTCCTCCCCATAAACACCTACCCCGATCAAACTCCTCCCCATAAACACCTACCCCCATCATACTCCTCCCCATAAACACCTACCCCCATCATACTATAAACACGTACATGCTGTCACTCTTCATGTCAGAATTTAATCCTTGGCGGCTGTACAATTAATTCATTATGTTTTCCTTTTTGCTGCTTGTTAATTTGCCTGTTCTTTTATCACTATCATATTTTTTTTTTTCATTTCTGCGTGTTATGTTTGATTTTGTAAGTGTTTTTCTGTTCTTGCTTATTTTGTTTCTTATTGTTGTTTTAGTTAGTCTTAGGATACTATTTTTTATAATGAGGTTATCCCTGATGAGGGTGGGGACTAGATGTAAAAAAGCTCACAAGTGCTTATTCATTAGCACTGATATCAAAGAAATTTGATTTATTTTATTTGATTCTCTCTCTCTCTCTCTCTCTCTCTCTCTCTCTCTCTCTCTCTCTCTCTCTCTCTCTCTCTCTCTCTCTCATTACAAAATTATTTCATTATGCATATATTCATGGTTATATTGAATATAGTTCTACATTGTGGGATCAAGGTACCAAATTTGTGCATACACCATTATTTAGTGTTCATAAACGAATCATTACAACAACTTTTGCAAAGTATCCTCGTTAGCAGTATCGGACTTAAAAAAAACAAAATCAATATCCTACCCCCTGCATAGCAATGCTCCATCTGCTCTTAAGATTATGTTTACACCTTAATGAATATCAACATTCACAAAGACAAATATTCTATGCAAATCTAATATAAAACATTATGGTGTTTTTTCTCGTTCCTCTGCTAAAGCTCCGACGTTCAACAATGGTGAGATGTATGCATATGTGACTGGTTCCCCCCCCCCCCCCCCCCCCATAGGTAGCTGTATTCCGACTTTGGGGGTGGTATCTTAACACGATACCTGTGCGTGTTCTGGGGTGTTTTTGTCATCCGCTCCTACCGGCACACAATGGTCAACTCTTTCGAAAGGCAGAACGGGTCTTTAACACGTGCGCAAGATAATAATTATGCGTGCGTTCGCTTATAGTCTCATCCGAAGGACTTTGACATTCAATTCGATTTTTTTGTGAAAGTGGGATGAAAGGGATAGGCTAGGTTCTGAAATAATATGCTAGAGATCATAAGATCCAAATCAAACTTTAAAAAGTTTAAAAGCAGGTTGCGAAATCATCTTATAAATCATTCTGATTTGATCTGTCGATATCCAAAAATATTTTGAAAACACTTGTTTTAATGACATTATAATCATACGATATTTTATTCGGTACATCAAACTTTAAAGCGCTCTCTCTCTCTCTCTCTCTCTCTCTCTCTCTCTCTCTCTCTCTCTCTCTCTCTCTCTCTCTCTCTCTCTCTCTCTCTCTCTCTCTCTCTCATATCAAAAGTAACAGGGTAAATGGATAAGAATTGGGCTCGGGTCACTCAGTGCAAGCTGAGACAAGCCGATCGCAAATATCGCAAGCAAATATTTTCACCTTCTCTTGAACATACGTGATTCAAATCAGTTGATGATAAATTCGCCCAGCAAAAGCTCAAATATGCATGTATATTACTCTCTAGATTGAGTTAGGAAGCAGACGAGCCCGGAACATAGTCTGCTTGAAGTGAAATGAACTTGTTGAACTTGACAGCCGTTGGCCAATGCTCTTTGCCTTAGAATCTATATGCAAATTCTGGCATTGCCTATGAGGGTGACATAATCAATTTTTATCCAGATACATTTGTGCCACACTGGTTTATCAATGCGTTGGTGTCATCTCAATTTATCTATATATATTGCTTCTGTCGAGCAAAAATAGAACAATGTATGTTTGTTTCTGAGAAATAGTTTCTAAACGGTAGTTTGTCGAAAGAAAAAAAGATAAAATGAAGCAAGCAAAGTTAAGTAAAGTGGTGTTTGTTAGTCTTAGTTGAGAAAGATTACAAAAAAGCAAACTGTACCATGAATAGAAAAAGTCATCCCAGTTCAGTTTAAAAACATTCGAGCCAGCCTCTTTGGTATATACACGTTTAAGGGTGTCTGTTACCCTATAATTATAGCCTCTGGCGTATATAACGTGAAACAGTCGGACCAACGGCCGAGTTGGGCACGAGCTAAACATTGGGTATGCTTTGGGACGCGTTAGTTCATATCTCATACATCCTCTGAAATCGGAGTATGGCTCCCTTCATGGAGAAGTGTTTCGGGTCTTTTTATTCTCCTTTCCTTAATCTGTGTTAGCAAGCTATGTACTAATCTACAAGACTAACACATTCAATCATATTTGGTCTATGATTTCAGTATTCCTATTTTGTGTACTGTACGCATATCCATTTAAACAGCTATTTTGTGAGATTTGTAGTGTGTGGTCCTTTACTGTGCTTGTGACTCTGCATCAAGGTCTGCCTGCTGGTCTCAGCCGACACAATCCGACTTCAGAGCAGCTTATGACTAGTTTAGCCTGCATCCCTTCTTGATATATGGGTGTTAAAAAGCACAGGAATGCTTCTTCTATTATCCTAAGAGTAAAAAAGAAAAGGAAAGTAAAAAAGGGTAAAAGATCAAAGATGCTCAGGGCTAGTTCTGTCACTGTGGTGGTTTTCTGCGGCCCTGCCACGTTCTCACGGATGGAGGATGTCCTCGCACTGTCCATAGTCTCTCCAAAAGAACACCCGCATTAACCTGGCGTACAGATGCGTAACTTTTGAGTTCGCTCTCGACAAAACACAGTAGATCTTCCCAGAGCACATGTTAAGCTTACAAAATAAACCACCAAATCTGAGGGAGTGACTTATTTTTGAAGGTATTATAAATGTGTGAAGATGCTTTACTTTCTTCTCATCTTAGCTGAGGTTTTTAGTCCCAAAACTATGATCTATACACAAAAAGGAAAACTTTTAATGAGTTCCACCATTTGTCATAATATAATATCTAACACTACATTTTATTCCGCAGAATAAAACACAGACACAGGTTTGCGTTTTTACTTTTGAAGAAACCTATCTAGAACTAATTGCATCACTTACTCTCATTTGCTCTCGTTGAGTTTATAATCATCAAGTCATGCATACCAGCATACACGAGCTCTCAAGTGCCAACATTCCAGTTGTAGGAAAACAAGTCATTAGTGCTTATCCAACAATATGATTTCTAACAATCTTCAGGCACTCGACCTTCATGGTGTGGATGACCTTTCCACAAGGCTAGTTTGGAAATTGTTACTTTTCCACCCCATTCAAATCCTCCTCCCATACCCCTCCCAGCTTTCTGCTGTCTGCCTTACCAAAGGCAAATGGGCTGGCTCATCATCTTTCAGTGAACTGTAACATGGACCTAACAATAGCAGACCGTCTGTGTCAATAGCCTGGGGGCGAGGTTACCCTCCACCACCGAAGTGTAGTGTCAGTAACACCAGGAGCCGCAGCAGCAGCCGCCTATCTCCTCCAAGACCCGTCACAACTCTATCAAAGGTCTGTGCCGCTAAAGAAAGGACAGACTAACCCTCAGGGGAGCACAAGTGTGTCTGGTCACAGGAAAGCGGACGGGACTGGGGAGAGGGGGAGAGAGAGAGGGGTGAAAGAGGGGGGTATGGATGGGTCAGGGAGAGAAACAGGCGTGCTGAATCCTCACTTCAATCAGAGGACGCGGAGCACCATTATTGCATTTGGCCGGTCAATCATGAAGCAAGATACGGCTAATCACCTCCCCTTGTGCTGAGTGCCTACTCTTAACTTCCGAAAGTTATTTCCCCTCGCCTCCCAGAGAATGACTTCCTCTTCCTTTTCATTATCAGTTCTGTCACACAGGAACTGCAGACAGTGTTCTGGAATAGACTACTTGTTATTGTAGCATTATTGCCTTATACTAAATGTCACTTTCTGTTAGTAGTCAGCACTGAACTGTGCAACAGCATCTCATGCTACAAAAAGAGAAGGAGGATAATTACAACTTTGACCAAACCTACCATCATCTTTTTTCTCTTCAGCTTGTTCTTTTCGTAATTATCTGATGTCTGCTATTCAGAAATTCTTGGTGCTTCTTCTTGTTCTTCATCTTCAATCATTGTCATCATCATCACCATCATCACTATAATTATGATTGTTATTTTCCTCACCAGCATCATCACACTACCTTTATGCTGACAATATGAAAAGTCCTTCAGATTAGACTATAACCGATGTCCCCTACAGAACTCACACAGAACATCTTGAGTACACGTTAAAATCTGTTCTGCTCTTCGGAAGAGTACGCCATTGTGTGCTGGTGGGAACAGATGACAAAATTTACAAAACTACATATATAATGGGTAATGAATGCAAAAACAAATAAAGAAAAAATGTTCTTAAATCATCCTCGAAAAAAATAAATAAATATATACATAAACAAATAAACCAAACGAATGATTACTATTATCATTACAATCTTGAATAATGCTTGAGACTTTAGTCTTTGGTCTATTACGACTGTCCACAATCATCTGAGGCTATGTACAAATTTCTAATTTCTTAACACTACAATTAATGTCATTGGTTATAGGTATGGTTTTGAAGCTTTCCCGTGCTCTGTGAGACCGGTGTCTTGTCAATGCACTGATCGAATTTTCATGTTCTTCTTCAAAAGTTTTTTCCCTGTTTAAAAACACGTTGATACAGCTCTGCAATACTGTGATTGTTCTGATCTAATCAGTGCGAGATGCTTTCTGTTGGGCTGATATCCTCTCTCCAATAAACCGGGGCCAACGTGCGAACGCACGCAGAGCATCTTGCGCACACGTTAAATTCTGTTTCGCTTTTCGAAAGAGTGTGCCATTGCGTGCCAGTGGGAATGAATAACAAAATTTACAAAACTGCATACACAGGGGGACTGGATGTAAAATAGTACATGATTGCTTATTCAGTATCCCCGATATAAAAGAATAGATAAATAAATAAGGAACATCAGGTCAATCATATAGTCAGACTGAAAGAGTAGCTTACTCCAGGCTAAAAGCTATCACTTCAACCTCCAAAACCATTTCGCCATGAATAAACACAAAGAGACGGAATTCCAAGCACAAAGGGTATCTTTTACTTCAATAATTGTCTATGTGAAATGTAACTTGGCGTCATTTTAGATGAGACTATCAACCGAAGACGCGTGTGCGAACGCACGCAGAACATCTTGCGCACACATTAAAAATAATTTCCACCTTTCGGAAGAGCAGGTTGTTGTGTGCCGGTAGGAACAGATGACAATCATTTTTTTAAAAAAACAGCATGCACACCGGTGATGTGTTTAGACACCATCTCTGAGGAAAAATCGGGCAGTTGGAGTCCCCAGGGCGGTTCGGGGCTGTATATTGCAACGTTCTGGCGGCTCCTGCGATGACACTGGAATTATGTGTATCGGGGATTGTGTTTCCAATGGACCATTCCAGCGACGTAGAAAGGGGGGAGGTCTGCTGCATGGGTAACAGCTTGCCCTCCATACCTGCTTACCTATGCTTTATCTCTATTGCAATCGTTACAAAACATGCAAGCCAAGCTTTAAACTGTCTCCCTGCCATCATTAATTTCGTAATACCATCTTTGGTATTCACTACGTTGAATTCACAATACAAATCAGATCAAGAAACTATCTATGTGCCAACATTATGCAATGCCCTTGT
>CM060336.1:27216769-27224269 GCA_030674155.1 Stramonita haemastoma | reverse complement strand
GTTTGGCTGTACAGTAGATAGAACACTAGTTTTTATGAGTCAAGAAGATCGCAGTACAAACCCCAAAGTGCTGGACAGAGCTTAATGTGCTGCTAGAATTATTGTCATTATCAGCCAGAGGTGTCTCAGAGAGCACAGTAGCACAGATGATGCAGAAGGACACACTTGAGAGGGTTTCCTCTGAGACCAGTCCCCGCACTGTGACTTTGGCACTTAGACATTATTCTCCGTATCATTAGCATCCAACAGAAATGTCCTCCCTAATGGCAGGGACTGCAAAGACAGCATCGTGGAGTACTGTGTTCACTGAAGTCCAACGGTACATGAGGGAAGCAGTGGATCTATGGAGGTATTATCATGACGACCCATGCACAACATGCAGTAATAAAAGTCATATCGGCGATCGGTGGTCTAGAGGTAACGCACCTGCCCAGAAAGTAAAAAGTCCAAGTTCGAAGTATGCGGTGGTTCGATCCCTGTTTTTTCCCCATCCTCTACACCGTAAGTGGTGTCTGGGTGCTAGTCTGTTGAACGAGACGATAAATCGAGGTTTGTGTAAACACACATTTGCCTCAGGTAACAGACTCCTAAGCAACAAGGCCTTGTCCCTTACAAAGCTATGTAGAAAAAAGAACTGTGGTGGGGAAACAAATACACATGTAGACAGGGCAAGAACAACATCATGGGTGGCGCTGCACTTGTGGTGTTGCGCTCTTTTCACGGAGAGCAGCCCAAATTGTGCGCAAAGAAATCTGCCGTACCTTTAAGTGGTATACTAAACAATATCATACAATACAATACAGTATCAGCATTCTGATTCAAACCGTGGGCAGAGTAGATTAATTTGTTTCTCAAGCAGGACTGGTCAGCAGCCCCAAACGCTTTTTCTCCCCCTGTGGGAATACCAGGAGCCTGTCAGGAAATTCTGTGCTGTGAATTTCTTCTTCTCTATCCCTCTCTATGTTCCCGCCTTGCTCTTTTTCTTCCTGACACCTTCTTCGTGTCTATTTTCTGCATTTGTGGTCCATTCTCCTCCTCCCTTTTCCAGAAATACTTAAAAGATAACAATTCTCTCCCATGCCGAAGTCGGATGCGCTGGGCCTAACATTTTCAGGCGCTTAACGGCAGTGCAACACATTTTTGCTCAAATGACAAAAAAAAACCCACATCTGCTGTCTAAGCATACAAAGAGTGAGAAGTGCTTTTCAAAATCCAATGACTCAATCACAGACAAAAACAATGTGCTGTCGATGAAATTATTTTAACCTTGCTGGAAACCATATACAGGTAATCAGAGAGGTAGACAGACAGATGATTATGTTTACCTACAGGAGTGTTAGAAAACGACAGTAAGAAGGTTGAAAAAAAACAGACAAAGAAGGGGAGGAGGTGTATAAATGTTTCCATCAGAGAGGTTGATCTAAGAACCATATAGTAACAGATGTTTGGGATACCGTCGTACGTTTGTAGGAATAAGCACAAGATATTAGAATAGAAGCAAACCAACAGATCACTCGCATTTGAAACTGAAACTACTATACTGTCAGTTTTTTGTGCTGCGTGAGGTATATTTAGGACCTGATACTCGTGTTTGTTTGGGGTTGTTTGTTTCGTTTGGTTTTGAATTTTTGTGGGATATTTTGTTTTATATACTCTAGTTTACTCAAACCACGAGACAATTACAAGGACGCAATATAAGGATAAGGAGGAAGAATATCATCACCATCATAGCTGTTATCATCAATGTGGTCATCTTCATCGTCATAGTCAACACAATCATCACGACATTATCACCACCATCACCACCACCACCATCATCCTTGCACACGTCAGTGTGACCTTGCCTCTGCAAGTAAACAGGAAAGGTCATTACAAAATCACGTCTCTTCTGCCATTAACCAAATTAATATTGCCTTTTTTCTCTTTTGCCATTAACTAAATTGACACTACCCTGTACTTCACTCCAGTTCCTTATTCAGAAGAAACTAGCAAACCAATATCAAAAGCTAAAATAATCTTAACGACAAACACTGCGTTAACATAATTATTAGAAAACCAGGTTTAAAATGGAAAAAAAAAATCTGCGACAATCAAAAATACTTGTTGAGCAGACGGAAACGTCCCAGATCTGTCATTCACTTACAACAACATCCTGTTTCGCTCAATAGAACCGAGAGAGAGAGAGAGAGAGAAAAAGAGAACAAACTCTTCCATTAATATGAGAGTGGACGATGCCACATAATGAGCTTTAAAGGCAGGAAGGATGCCAGCTATAGAGAGATAGAGGGAGAGCGTAGGGGACAGTTAGAAATGATTAAGAGACATAAAAACACGCGGCACAAGAAAACAGAGTGAGGGACTACAGCGTTGCATCAAATTGTCGAGGACAGAGAGAAATATCTACACACAGGAACTAAACTTGACTTTATGTCTGCTGAAATTGCTACTACTGCTGCATAAGGGACTGGGGGTTGTGGTTAGGGCTCTCTTTAAAAATTCAAAATGATTTAGAGCCAATGTGTGAACCTTAAAGTTATCATTTATTTGAAATATATAAGCCTACAGGCATTATAATGCACGCTAGCAACCTACTCAAAATGATCACACGGACTCTCCGCTGCTTGCACAAGTAGATCGGACACGCAATTTAATTTCGCCAGCTGTATTATGTTTAACTTTTTTTTTAGAAAATTAGGTGTGTGCGTGCGTGCGTGTTTGTGTGTGTGTGTGTGTGGAATGTTTAAGCCGAACGATCCTTCTAGAATCCCCTCTTTTGGAAATACCAAAATCTTGTCCACCTCTATATCTAAATATTGAGAGTGCCAAACTATAGTTTTCTTTAAATAGATAAAAACAGTTCTTAATTCCAGTTGTACAGCTTAAAACGTCAACAGCTTGTGGACAGCTGCCGACTCTAAGTGCAGAAATGATCATATGCCAGAGCGACTAAGCCAGAGAGAGAGAGAGAGAGAGAGAGAGAGAGAGAGAGAGAGAGAGAGAAAAGACAGACAGACAGACAGACAGACAGACAGACAGACAGACAGACAGACAGACAGACAGACAGACAGACAGACAGACAGACAGACAGACAGACAGACAGACAGACAAAGACAGAGAGACAGTAAGAAAGACAGAATGAGAGAGAGAGAGACAGAGACAAAGAGAAAGAGACAAAGAGACAGAAACAGAGTGAGAGAGAGAGACAGAGACAGAGCGCCATACAGACAGACTTACAGATAGATAGACAGATAGGCAACAGGCAGGCAGAGACAGTGAGGAGGGGAGGGGGGATAGGATGCTATGAAACTATTTTCGTGTTTATTTCCAAAATATTCTTTTCTTTTGAAATTCGATCTCTATTTAAAAAACGGTTACCCCCTTAAGAGATATTGAAGGCCTTTCAATAATTTCTTTTTGAGAAAATGGTGATACACAACTTCAGCGACTTTTTGGCTATAACTTCTTCCTAGTTTCTGTGGAGACGAGAATCCAAAATTTCATTTCTCGGTAAGATATTTAACACCTTCAGGCACTCGTTGCAATCAATCTTTGAGAAATATGAGTAAAACGAATAAAAGGAACTCATTCGGTATTCTTATCGACTTAAATTCTTTTCATCAAACCCTCTACTAACATCATCAGAAAAGACTACATGCAAAACTGGACAGTGAATGTTTTATTACGTGTGCGCATATTTGCAGCACATTGTGTGTGTGTGTGTGTGTGTGTGTGTGTGTGTGTGTGTGTGTGTGTGTGTGTGTGTGTGTGTGTGTGTGTGTGTGTGTGTGCATTTTAACTTCTGTTCACTCTCAGTGATATTAAGAGAGAGAGGAGTGTGTGTGTGTGTGTGTGTGTGTGTGTGTGTGTGTCGTGTGTGTGTGTGGGTGGGGGGGGGGGGGTCCATATCTGTGTATGTGCGTCTGCCTGTCTCTTTGCTTATCTTATACCTGTCTATGTCTGCTCAAGTGGACATGACTGTATGGGTTCTGTATCATGTCAGTTGAGCCAGTTATTCGGGGAGCAGTTCGTTTTTGCCACTGCATTATGTGCCCATCGTTCTAAATTGCTTCCATTTTTTTAGTAAGACATTTACAAGAATAGTCTTCACGTTGATAAAAAAAATTTAAGTTAGCTGGGTCTCTAAAGAACGACACTATAACTATTATGCATCACAGTTATTAATGATAGTGTAACTACTGCCGTCATGTATGCAGATCTAACTATAACCTTATTTTTCTGAAGAAATTTACAACAAAGAAAGCAAACAAACAAACAACAAGTGATAACACAAGGAAATCAAACAAAGCAAGGAAAACCCGCTAACAGTGCATTTTTTATGTGTTAAGAGTTATATCCTGTTATTAACTAATTTCAGCAACAGAAACCGAAATTTGGATGTGCCAGATCATTCAGGCAAGTTCACCAGAGTTCGCATCTATTAACACGCTCGTCATCCTCCCCTTTGCTATTCATCTCCCTCCCCCCAAAAAAAACAAAATCCATTTCCTCCCCTCTTCAGCCTTCCGATTCAAAAAGAACGGTCCTGACATTGTGTTACCAGCCGCAATAAGACCACAAGGGTCAGGAGGTTATAAAAACATTGTGAACTGCACTGCACTTTATGGGCTAGCATTTTGTTGTTTGTTCTGTTTTTTTCAAATGAACGACGGCAGTTTGGGCTTAATCTGAAAAGGAAATAGAACACGAAGATTGTTGCTGAATCTCCTGTTGATCTCCAATCTCATCAATCAGAGTGATGTGATAATGAACAAGGAAGTGCTCAGCTACTTCACTTTTGCAGACGTACACTTTGAAATAAAACAAACTGCGCTCTGGATATTGGTTGACAATATCATTTCAATCAATGAATCAATCAATCGATCAATCAACAAACTATCAAAAAACAAGAAGCTGTTTACTACTTCAAAATTTTTATTTGAACAAAAAGGAGATTAGTTGTTAAAAGGAAATTGTAGGTTACTGACAATAAACTAATTAACCAGATATGGGCTGATACGCTTACCGTCTGTCTGATTAACTGGCAAAGAACTGAACAAATCATCAAACTAAAAGGGCAAATACAGACAAAAAAGGGATAACACAAAGCGGTTTTAATATATGTAGCTTTCTTTCTTTATCTATCCCTCTTCTTTTGTTTTCTTCTCTATTTCCGTTTACCTTTAGAGCACATAAACAAGACATCTAGCGAAGTAAAAGAGCTATACATTTAAAAATCAAAAACAAACCACCCTTAAAAATTGAAGTAGCTCTTTCATCTGTCTCTGTTCGATTCTATCCTGCTGATCTCTGTTTTCTTTCTCCCCAACTTTATACTTCTTCCTGTAGATAACCAGATGATCTTGTGTGTCCATTTTGCTAAACCAAGCGTTGGACAATGCCCTGACTTCATGCAATGCAGCGCTAGCTTATAGAAAACCCTCACTGTGGCACTAGGGTTCGAATCTCGTTCAAAAGGATTTTTCCTCTCTGGAGTTTATATCAGTGCTGACTCTACTCCCCCAAAAGTTCTTCGGATGATAGTATAGCTATAAACCGACGTCCCGTTTGCGAACGCACGCAGAACATCTTGCGCACACGTTAAAACCCATTCCGCGTTTCAGAAGATTAGGCCATTGTGCACAGGTCGGAACGGATGACAAGAGGGCACACGAGGGCTTATTCCATTATCCTCAAAATAACAGAATAAATAAACAAGTAATTAAAATAAACAATAAAGTGCTCAGAGGCTGCGAACGCTTTCACTGTTGCCCGAGGTCATGTCAAGCCAAGTCATCAGAAGCTCTGGCAACGTTGAACACTGCACAGGGCTAGCTGCCAAGTGTGACTTAAGGTAGCCGCACCATACAAAACATGCAACAACAACGAGTTGCAGAAAGTGTGTGACTAAGAAAGTACAGCAATAGTTCTGAACCTTAACAGAAAAAAGACACCCAGAAATCATCAGGTAGAACAGCATGATGCTGAATACATTTAAACCTCAAGTCATCAAAACAAGTGATAATATCCTGGCAGAATGGGAGAAGTTTTCATACACACAAATGGGAATTCAGAGGTTCATAAGTTCACCCCAAAAATATGAGGTGATCCATTATCCAAGCTTAATTAAGTCATCACCCCCTAGAAGTTCAATGAGAAAGCCTACAGGCATATCTAAAACAGCGCTAGAAGCCTCTTCCAAATGGTTGGAAACTGTTTGAGCCAACTATTCTCAATCCGGGAGGATGGGAGTGATGTTGGTAAATAATGATTTCCATACAAACACAGATTCCCCTGTGACAGAGTAGTTGTGAATTATAGAACCCACTGTCGATTTGTGTTTGGGCGTGCACAATTCTGAAGGCAAGACTTTGTTCTTGGGTCTAGGCAGAATAAAAACGTGAACATCAGAAGGCATCTAGCTGTTGTGTGGCAGCTCAGTCACATCAGTGTCAGAAGCTGTATAGTGTAGTCAATCCTTGCATTTCGCAAAGAACTAATTGCAATAGTTTTCAAACTTGGTGCAATGGGTAGATAAAAATACCATAAACAACATTATCTAAAAAGTAGGAAAAAGTAGGTGTCGGAAGATGCCGAAAATCAATAAACAAACACACTAATAAACGATATTTCACACTCTGAGACTGATCGTTTGCTAAAGCTGGCCTGCTTCTGGCACCGCGGCATCCTCCCTTATTTGGCAGTGCTCCACCCAGTTTTGACCAAGAAAGACCCGTGGCTGCAAGAGAAAGGACCTCGGTGCCAAAGCTGTAATGCTACTTATTCTTATTTCGTTTAGCATTAATGACTTATCTTTTGAAATTTAACACACACTTAAAGTAACTGCTTAATTGTTTTTTTACGAGATGCATGGTATGTACTGCGCTGATGTGCGTATTTGACCAGACAGCATCGAAACAACTGTCCACGTGTGTTGGGCCAGCTCCTACATTATACAGTAATGTAGGAATGTATGTATGGTAAACCACTCTTGTCAAAATCGGCTCTCTGTGTGCATTGTTTTGTTTTATTTGAAAGTGTGTTTCACTTTAATGAACATGGCCAGAGGTCCTGGCATGAAGATAAATAGTCATTGTTTAGAGTTTTAAGCCATGGGCCTGATATATATATATATATATATATATATATATATATGTATATGTATAAACTGTGTGTATGCATATATACAATGTATATATATAATATATATATATATATATATATATATATATATATATATATATATATATATATGTGTGTGTGTGTGTGTGTGTGTGTGTGTGTGTGTGTGTGTGTGTGTGTGTGTGTGTGTGTGTGTGTATAACACCATTATATAGATAAAGAACAGCATGCATATATATATATATATATATATATATATATATATATATATATATATATTATATATATATTATATATATATATATATATTATACGGGATTGTTTGTCACGCATTGGACTGAACAGCCACCAGCGAGCCTGCACCGGACGTGGACAGTGCCC
>CM060336.1:27209269-27211769 GCA_030674155.1 Stramonita haemastoma | reverse complement strand
TAGCATTATGTGCAGTATACTTTCATTGCTTTTTGCTTTATCTTGCGTTTAATAGTGATTCTATTGTCAAATTCGTAATCAGTATGTCGAACGCTTTCCAACGATATGCCACAAAACCATATTACAAATTGTTTAAAAAATATGGTAAAATCCAAATTTTATGACGTCATAAAATCTTTAAAAAAAGTGACCTTCCGACACTTAGATCGCCCTACTTTTTGAATATGTTAATAGCTAGCTACTTTTCTATCCAATCATCGCAAAAGCATTACTATTACAATTAATTCTTTTCTCGGCACTTTTTTTTGCAAATATTGACTAGACTAGTATGCTGAAATCCGAAATAAAGGGATTCGTTATCTCTGAAGGCTGTCTGTCGTGAAGTTCTCCCTTGTAGAATGTGTTTTCAACATTCTGTCTATTCGATTCTGTTTTGCTCTGTTCTACCTTGGGTTTCTTTGCCTCATTTTGGCTCATCTTGACTCGGCCTGGTTTGTGGGCTGATTTTCATTTTCTGTGTAAATTTGTCTCTGTGTGTGCCCTTGATTTCTACCCTGCTGCAGTTGTTGTGATTGCTCTGTTGTCGATGTGTTCCTTCTCCCTGTGTCCACTTGTTTGCTGGCTTGGTTTCTTTTAGTGTTTCATTTTGTGCTTCATTAGGTTTCTCCGTTTCCATGTTTGAATCATACCGTTACAAAAAGCCTTCAAAATATCACTATTTATGGACGAAATAAATATTGATAGTTTGTGTCAATATTTCCTCATTTTCGTGTTCCTATTTACAGAAAGCAAGAGGAATCGATAATACGGCTAATGAATTCGTTAGCAAAACTATGATAACTATGCCGTTCTGAATGCCGATGCCAACTGCTAACCTCTATGAATCCAAATCAGGTCATAAATTGAATTGAAATGAAATAGCCATCAACACCGAGTGTTGCACAATGCTAACAAGAGGTCAAGAAAGCCTAGATGAACGTCACCTTGTGCAAACTTTCATTCTTCAATGTTTGGAACTCTTTTTTCAAGTGTCATTTTACATGCAAAAAAAACATGCCATTGTTTCCCTTTGATTGTTACGCGTAGTTCTCTTTTCATTTTGAATCTATGACCGTTGTTCATGCTACTGCTACTGCTCTCTTCCATATAATGATGAAAATTGGTTGAAGTTTTTTTTCTCTCTCTTACCAAAATGTTATGAGTTATATGGTTTGTTTTGTTTGAATGATAGTGGAGTAATTTTTGTCAGTGGCTTGAATCGCTTTGTTTTCTTGTTTGTTGCTTATTCATTGACTACGTACCTTTACCATTATCATTATTACCTGTAATCTCTGTATGTGAGGCTTTTTGTTGTTTTCTTCTATATTTGTTTCTTGTTGTTGTTTTGATTTTGTTTTTCGTTGTTCGTTTGATCCTGTATTTTTTCTAGTATGATGTTCCCCATTTATTATCCTCTAAATAAAAGAGTTTGATTTCATTCTCTCTCTCTCTCTCTCTCTCTCTCTCTCCTCTCTCTCTCTCTCTCTCTCTCTCTCTGTCTCTGTGTGTGTGTGTGCGTGCGTGCGTGCGTGCGTGCGTGCTGCGTGCGTGCGTGCGTGCGTGAATGTATGCGTGCATGCCCACACGCGCGTGCATCTGTGAATGTGCGTGTGTTCATGTGTTTGCGTGAGTGAGTGTGTGTCTGTCTGTCTGTGTGTCTGTGTCTGAGTGTGTGTGTGTGCGTGTCTGTGTTCTTGTGTCTGTGCATGCCTGCACGCCCTCATGCGCGTGTGTGCATGCATGTATGTGCCATTAGTACTGACCCTTCCCCCTTTCCGGAGGAAATGACTTGTCCCCTCACTCCCCGCCGCCATCTTCAAGGACAGGCAAAGAACTTTACAATCACTGTCCAGCCAACCCTCTCCCTCCCGCCCACAGACACACACTCCCTCCCCCTTCACCCAAGATGACTGTACTGGGGGACAAAAGGGCATCAAGCAATCGGCCAACTTGTGATTAATTAGCATAAAAAATTCACATATTTTACAGCGTGCCTGAAACAGCTTTAGAACCGCACAGTTTCTTTGAGAAAACAGAGCTGATGCCATTGCTGGTAAACAGGTTTCTTCTTCTCCTCCTCCTCCTCCTAATCCTCCTTCGTCCAACGCTCAGACAGCAATGTGTTATGCTGCCATCGAGCGCCTGACAAGTCAGTCCCAGCGCAGCCGACTTCGGCGTGAGAGAGAATTGCTATATTTTTAGTCTTTCTGGAGACAAAAGGCAGGAGAATGGACCAAGAAAGCTGAAAAAAGACAAGGAGGTGACAGGAAGAAAAGGGACAGGACAGATACAGGAAAGGGATAGAAAAGAGGGATTTTTTACACAGAATTTCCAGAGAGTGGGGACGCTATTTATACTATTACTGGCAGACTCCCAGCATTCCCACGGGTGGGGGTTTACTTACGCTCCTGTACAGTTTCCCAGCCAACATGGGTTTTTTGCTGCTAAACCTTTTTTGTAA
>CM060336.1:27191769-27201769 GCA_030674155.1 Stramonita haemastoma | reverse complement strand
CTTCTGGAAATTCTGTTCTAGACATTTTCTTTCTCTGTCACTCTTTGTTCCTGCCTTGTTTCTTTTCTCCTGTCGCCTCCTTCTTGTCTGCTTTCTACCCTCTTGGTCCGTTTTTCTGCCTTTTTTCGGGAAAGACTTAAAAGAGAACAATTCTCACTTATGCCGATGTCAGACGTGTTGGGCCTGACTTGTCTGCGCTTAACGGCAGCGTGACGCACTTTGGCTCATGTAACAGACAACAATAGTTGCTGTCCGAGCGTTCGATGATGAAGAAGAATTTTTTTGGCTAAAACTGGTCATGTCAGCACTGAGCTGACAAAATATCTTTCCTCCGCCAGGGTTGATCATGCACTACTGCCCGATTATTGGCACAGTCTTTTAGGTCCATTTTTTTAGTGTGTATGTATGTCCATTTAGTGTGTATGTCCATTTAGTATGTATGTATGTATGTATGTATGTATGTATGTATGTATGTATGTATGTATGTATGTATGTATGTAGTATGTATGTATGTATGTATGTAAAATTTAGTATGTCCATTTAGTATGTATGTCCATTTAGTATGTATGTCCATTTAGTATGTATGTATGTATGTATGTATGTATGTATGTATGTATGTATGTATGTATGTATGTATGTATGTATGTATGTATGTATGTATGTATGTATGTATGTATGTATGTATGTATTAGTATGTATGTATGTCCATTTAGTATGTATGTCCATGCATCTCTTTCCTTAAAAGTTGCCATTAATTTTTTTCTCGGCGGGAAAGGAGGTATGTCATCTATATCAATTGGCAAAATGTTTTACAAAAACAAACGTTTCTATTGTACACAGTATTTTTTCTTGGTGATGGTGGGGAGTGGTCCGTTCACTGATATTTATTACCAATCTCTCAATACAACTGTTTCTATCTTTCATCAAAGTAGCTGAATCTGTCAACTTTGTACCGCTTCCTTTACCAAACTAATCAATACTCTGACTACTGGTACAACAACGTCAAGAGTCAGATTAAGCCCTGTCTCATTATCGATTTTCCTCTACACATGAAACTTTTACTTTGTGACAGGTTCAACGTAAAATTATTCAGATTTAACATGTTCAAACTTGTTTTTGCATTTTGATTTGTAGGTTCCTTACGAGCAATCTGCACTGGAAATAAGGTTACGTATGCCAGCAAGTTTGATTTTTTTTAAATCATAGAATACCATGTTTCTATGATTCGGAATGGGATAGGTTTGATCATGTGTGTGTGTGTGTGTGTGTGTGTGTGTGTGTGTGTGTGTGTGTGTGTGTGTGTGTGTGTGTGTGTGTGTGTGTGTGTGTGTGGTGTATCGTGTATTAAACATTTTTGGAGATGCCCCTAAAACCCAAAGTAGTGCAATAATACTGCAATTAGATTACCATTGTTTCTTCATTAATTCGATTTGTGGTGCAATTTATGTCCTCTGAGGACATAGAAAATGTTCCTAGAAAGGCGCCATATAAAAATACTAGACTACATAATGTTTAAAAACACAAAGTCCATGCTTGGAGACAAAATGGGATTTCTTTCCTCTTGTCGCTTAATGTCTATTCACTGTTAGATGATTCGATTATATCAACATTCACGCTAAGTATTCTTTATTACTCTTTTATTTCAAGGATAATGGAATAAGCAACCCTGTTCTTTTTTACATCCAGTCCCCGTGTGCATGCAGTTTTGTAAATTTTGTCATTCGTTCCCACCGCATACAGTGGCCTTTTCTTCCGAAAAGCGGAACGGGTCTTAACGTGTGCGCAAGATGTTCTGCGTGCGTTCGCACACGTGACCTCGGTTTATAGTCTCGTGTGAAGAACTTCGGGGGGAGTGGAGTCGGCACTGATGTTAACTCCAGAGGAAAAATCCTCTTGAGCAAGATTCGAACCCGGGTCAACATCACGACCGCATCACTCTAACCACCAAGCTATCCCGTCTCCCTAAGACTGTAGATATTTTTTTAAAGAGCATAAGGGGTAGGGCGGGGGAGGAGGCAAATAGGCAAATGTAAAGGGCGCTGGGAAGTTCACAAGGTCAATTCTGTCAACTGATCGACCGTTTTAGCAACTGGTACGAAAACACGCTGCGGAAAATCATTTAGAGCACTTTGAACATTTCCATATTTCTCACTTAATTTCATTCCTTTGCGTTTATATGAATTATTGATCTGTGCACAATCAGACAATCTATGATGAAACGATAACCAAACAAGTGTCCTGTGATTATCGCTCTAGCTTAAGACATTTCTGTGAGAGATTGTATGTCGTAGCAAGAGAGAAAAAGAAAACATCCAAGAAATGCTGGAAATATAATGCAATGAAATCGAAAGTCGGAGAGTACGAACTGTGATGAGGGGAACAGAGGTGAAGTTCTTTTTTAATTCTTTTATTTTGAGGATAATAGAATAAGCACTCATGTGGGGACTTTTTACATCCAGTTCCCGTGTGTGTGAAGTTTTGTAAATTTTGTCATCTGTTCCCACCGGCACACTATGGCCTACTCTTTCGAAAAGCGGGAAAGGTTTTGATGTTTGCGCAAGCTGTTCGTTGAATGTGACATTAGTCATGAACTTCTATGCACAGACCTCATAACATACGATTATGATAATAATAAAGCGCAAGATACCCACAAAAGACAAATGTCATTGTATATTCCCTTTATATACCAAAACTACACCAACTCATTACATCTCGCTATCATTATAGTTAGGATCCTGACATAAGAATAACTTTGCATTGAAGAAGTTGACGATCTTTCCACACACTACCTCTTCGTTCATCCCCCAGCTATCTCTAGCTTATCGCATATACTCATCATCTCTCAGTAGATAGTAACACTGATCTACCGAATCAGTCCATAAGCCCAACGTTTGTGACAAAAGCTTATATGCACAGAGAAGGGTGTGGCTGACATAAAGAGCCACAGCCAGCCTTCTCCTGGATAAACTGAAGATGCTCTGTTTAAGGTTTGCTTGTCTATCTATCTATCTATCTATCTATCTATCTATCTATCTATCTATCTATCTATTATCTATCTATCTATCTATTACATATATGTCTAATATCCTTTGTCTGGCGACCATGGGAGCACCCTTGAAGACTTGACAAGCAGTTCTCTCACGTACTTGAAGCTTTGAACTGTTTCCAGCTTCTGGTCATTGGCCCTGATACCAGTGCTGATGCCCTTGGCTTTATTGGTCATCAGTTTGGTCTTCTCTGCACTGATTTCAATGCCGTTTGTTTTTTAGGCCTTGTTCAGGTGTTCTGTTAGGCTGGCAAGCTCCTGTTCTGATCCTGCTAGTCCGTCAATGTCATCTGCAAAGCAGAGGTTTGTGATCGTTCTGCCACCAATGCTAACTGATCCTTTATGGTGTTCCAGTGCATCAGCCATAATCCTCTCACGGAAGATGTTGAAAAGAGTGGGTGAGAGTAGACAGCCCTGCCTTACTCCAACTGTTGTTCGAAACCACCCTCCAATGTTGCTGTTGTAGTACACTGCACTGGTGGCCTTGCTGTACAGCTCTTTGATGACTCTGATCAGGTTTGCATTGATGCTGTACAAATTCATGGTTGCCCACAACGCTGCATGCCACACCCTGCCAAATGCCTTCTTAAAATCAATTAATACGTGGTAGAGGTATTGTTGGTGTTGAAGGTACCGCCCACCGAGTATTTTGAGGTTGAATATCTGTTCAGTTGTGCTTAAGGTTTGTACCATAAAAAAAGGACAGGAGATACTCCTGGGAACATAGGGGTAATGTTGATTATGGGAAAACGGCAGGGAAGGGGTGAGGGGAGGAAGTAAATGAGGGGTGAGGTGGAAGGGTCAGGGCAAGAAACAGCCGCGCTGAATCACCCATTCAATCAGAGGATGCTAAGCACCATTACTGCATTTGGGTGTCAGCCATCGATCAGGACACTGCTAATCCTCTTCCTTCATACCTACCATCTCCTCTCTTCGCAAAGGGATTTCCTCTTCCCACCAGACAGTGACTTCCTCTTGACTACCTCATCAGTGTACTATGGCACGGTGGGAGGTGCAGACTGTATTCTGCACATACTAATTGTTATTGTGGCATCACAGGTATTTGGCAGGTAACAGTTACAGTTTTCTACCAATAGTCAGCACTGAGCTTTGCATCAGTATTCTTTGATGAATACAGAAAATATCCAAATAAAAAGCGAACAGAATCGATTCAAACTTGACTGTCATGATAACTTACCGTTATCAGTTTTATTATGTATTATATTACTTTCAGATCATCTCTGTTTCTTTGCTAGCGTTTCTAACTTTTCTTTTTATTCTTTTTCTCCATCATTATGATCACCATTATGATTGTCATCACTTTCCTCTGAACCATTATTGTTGTAGTAGCAGCAGCAGGAAGCTGCAGCAGTGGTAGTAGAAGAGTTACCAAAACCATTAAAAATTTAGAGCAAAAAACATGTTGCCCTGCTATAATCTTCAAGTGTTTTACAAGATGAATACGGTTAGATTAATTTAAAAACAAATAGAATGAGGTCCATCAGTCACAGCACATATGAAAACAAAACCTTGAACTCTTACAGTTCGCTAAACAGAACGAAACAGACTCAGACTTGGATTCTATCCTGAAGAAAAAGTCTGGGATTGATCGAATGACTCCCTTTTGATTGCTAATCTTGGTTTTTTCTTTAACACACAACTCGAGTCATACAAAGCGTTATGCAGACACTATTGATAGCAAAGTTATTAGAGGCAGGAAAACAACAGCTTGTCTGGAAATCACATTTTCAGAAACAAGGAGACCAATTGCCTTGAAGTAGTTGGCGACCTTTCCACACAGCTGGTTCAGGGGATAGTCTTCGCTATACATCCCCTAGCCTCTTCCCTCATTCTTCCATCCATCTCCAGCTTATCAAAGACAAAAACACTCATCATCTTTCAGTAAACCGTCATATTGATTTGCTGATTTTGTCTGTATGACATATGCCCGTGTCTATAGCCTGAAGGTGAGCTTAAAACTGGCACCTTCATGACAGGAGTACAGTATAGGTGACATTAACAACCCTAGCCAGTCATCGTCTTCATAAACCAATACGACTCCGGTAAAGGTCTGTGCCATGAGGGGAAAGGCAGAGGACCCCTCAGGGCGTGTCTGGTCATGGGAAAACGGAAAGAAGAGAGAAAGGGTAGGAAGGAAATGACAGGTAAGACTGAAGGGTTAGGGGAGAAACAGGCGCACCAAGTCATCATTTCAATCAGAGGACGCCGAGCACCATTATTGCATTTGGCTGGTCAATCATGGGGCAGGATACTGCTAATCACCTCCCTTCGTGCCTTCTGCCTACTTGTAGCCTCCCTCTCAAAATGATTTTCCCTTGCTACTAGCCAGCGACCTCCCCTTGCCAGTATCATCGGTTCTGGAACAGTGGAAATGCAGACAGTTTTCTGACACAGACTATTGTTGATGTGGCGGTTTGAATACCGGCAGCCTGTACTTAACGCCACTGTTTGTTGGTTGTCAGCACTAGACTATACACTAACATCATTAGTTTGATACATGAAAATAAAGAGAACAGAAACCATCCAAGCCTGCCATTATTATCTTTTTTCTGTTTTCTATTGATCAATTGAAGTTTATTTGCTAACACACAATAATTCCTCTTTTCATCTTAACCAGCATTTGACAGCCATGATATTATGCATACCGACGCCAGATGGGTGCCTTCATGAATCCTAATCAGGTATTAAAGGAACTAAAATAAATCGCCTTTCAGCAACCACTGTTGGACACGGATGTCAAGAAGCCAAGGATCTTCAATAAATGTCAGTGATAGGTGAATAGGGCAGAGCTCGTTTGGATTTCTCAATCACTTTTTAACCTTGCCGCCCCAAAAGTTATATTTTTCACGAACATACAGATTAACACTAACATTACCATAACGCATCCATTAAATAAGAAATAAGAATGTTACTTATGTTACAGAGGTTCAGCTACGATATTAATTGCACTAACAGTTGAAGTTCATAGCTAGCTTGTATTGAGCCATGTATCTATGTATCGTCTCTCATGTCTCCTCCACGACCATTCCGGTCATGGAAAGAAGAAGAGATCTATGAACGCTTTAGGTGAAGGTGAAGACTTCGGCTCCGATCTTGTGAGACCGTAATGTCGTGGGTTACTAAACTCAGCACCAGGGTTTGGTGTAATCAGAATGGGACTTTCCACTGTTTCCCATGTTAACATAAAATGCAGACCTGCTAGTACCTTAAGTCCTTTTGTGTATACATACAGGCAGAAAATGAAATATGTATATCAAAATTGCGGAATTCATAGTGTTCGGTGAGTTACAGAAACACGAACATACCAGTACGCATCCTCTACAAAAAGATACGTTGCTCTGAAGTCAGAATGTGTCTGCTGAGGACAGCCAACAAACTTCCCAAGGAGTTACAAGCACAGAAGACCAGGGGTGTAGAGAAGAGGGAAGCCATTTATTACATATATGAATTATTGCCTGTAGATATTGTGCGAGATAGCGAAAGAGCACAACAGTAATAAACACAAATAGTATCAAATAAGACTAAACATCCCATAACGACACCACACACACAACACACCACACACACACACACACACACACACACACACACACCACACACACACACACACACACATACAACACACACATACACACACATGTACGCACACATACACACACACGTGAGCACAAACACACACACACGCGCGCACATACACATACATACACACATGGCGTGCACACACACACATGAACGCACGCACGCACACAGACAAATACATCACTTCCTGTGTAAATGCTTGCGCGCGCTCGTGCGTGTGTCGTCTGTCTGTCGTGTGTGTCTGTGTGTGTGTGTGTGTGTGTCGCGCGCGCATTTTTTTGTAAGTGCACGCGCAAGCACGCATAGCCACTCGCAGTCACTGTTGATCCAATTCCCTCTAACGGCAAAAAATGGCTTCTCCTTAGACACTCCCACGATCATCCGGGGCAGACAAACAGCTTCACCATCCCCGTCCAACCCCCATCCCACCCACATACCGCCTACATCCCTCCTTGCAAGATGTATGGGGAATGAAAGGGCATCAAGCAGTCAGTGTCCCGACTTGTGATGGAGAGGAAAAAATCATGTCCTTTGCAGCACCTCTGTACAGACAGCGTTACAACCGCGGGGTCTGCTGTGTGTAAACAGCCCTGAGGACATCGCGAATGGACTTTCAACGTTGCTGTACAGTTTTCAGCTATCTTGATTCTAAAGTAGCTTGCTTCTTGGCCCGTTCTTAGCAGTCTGTATGTTATCAGTTTTGGAGGTCGAACAAGCTTAAGGGTGGAGAGACAGACAGACAGACAGACAGACAGACAGAGAGCGAGAGAGAGAGAGGGGGGGAGGGAGGGGCAGACAGACAGACGACAGACGGACAAACGGACGGACAGAGAGAGACAGAGACACACACATACAGAGACAGACAAAGATAGAGAAAGATAGAAAGAAATTCCGGATCTGGTGGTTTATTGCATCAAGCATCGCACACTGCAGAAGGAGGGGGTGAGATAGTGGAAGCTATATAATACAAATTCAATTCGACATCATCACATAAACAAGTGTGTGTCAAGGCTTCCATGTCACTACGTTCCGTCTCGCAGATCCGTTAGCTTGTCCCCTTTCAAACAAGAAAAAAGACAGAGAAATATTCAGGCACATATAAACAGACAGACAGACAGACGGACAGAGGACATCTGAAATAGAAGTGCAGAAAAAATAACAAAATGACAGGCGTTGTATGCTATTTTTCAGCAGACAAATTACAGATATTGAAGTGTTATGTGCTGCAATGCCTCTGTGCAATATAGATATGCTTTCTCCTTGGTGCTAAAATCTTAATTTTCCGTAATTCTCCTTACAAAAAATTGCTACAATTTTACTTATGAAGAAATGATGGTCTCTCCAGAGCATAACTTCTTAAAGATGTGTCTGAAGGGCTGCTCCATTTTGTACACATTTCTGCCTCCCTCTTCTTTTTATACACACAGGCTCTCCTCTCTCTCTCTCTCTCTCTCTCTCTCTCTCTCTCTCTCTCCTCTCTCTCCTCTCTCTCTCTCTCTCTCTCTCTCTCTCTACCACACACACACACACACACACACACAACACACACACACACACACACACACCACACACGCACACACACACGACACACACACACACACATACACACACACCGCACACACACACACACACACACACACACACACACACACACACACACACACACACACACACACAGAATGGCTGATTTTACCCATCCCCAGTTATCCATCTCCATTATCTCTTGTCCTCACCCGGCCAGCAGGAAGAGGCCTGAACATTTCCTGCTGCCCTGATGAGAGATACAGCCACGTCAGGCAACCCACCACGTGGAGTGGTACACATGCACTGGTTATGTCCCTTTCCCCAGTACACCAAACATGGCAACCTTACGGAATAGAATGAGGCCTACCTGACGGCAGAACTGGGTTGGGCATTTTTTTTTTGTTGGGGTTTTTTGTTTATTGCTCGTTTCGTTGTTGTTGTTTTTGGGGGTGTTGTAAAATGAAATCGCGTTTTCTATATGACTGTTGTCTATCGTTGACACCTGCGAGGCTATCTTTTTATCATCTAAACCTAGTTCCTACCTCTTTTGTGACTGTGTTACAACTTGTCAAAACAATAGTTACTTTCTGAGCGTTCGACGACGAAGAAGAAGATGAAAAAGAAAAATTGGTAACAGAAGAAAAAGGAAGAAGCTTAGAAATATATGATGATGCTTGTTTGTGTGCTTGCGTATCTGGGCCTTGTTTGCCTACATTTAGCTTCCAACGCTCTGTCAGATTGTGTCAAACCAGATCAAAAAGCATTATTAATCTCGTCGTTTGACGCAGTTAGAGATTACTAATTATATTCACTTGGAAGTCAGAAAAGTTAGTGTAACGATACATTATTCATACATGATTCACAGAGATACAGGGAGAGACGAAGAGAGGCAGAAGCCTGAACTCTGAAAAACAATATTCGCAATAAACCGTTGGCCCATACATGAATGGGGTTGCTGACCAACTCAATGAATAATGATAGGAATGCACGGTAAGTACAGCTGAGACAAATGCAAATAAATCCACATGGACAAAAAACCTAACGATCTTATGATAACATAATATATTTTATTTAAAACACTTTATATAAACATAAATCTAATTTCTAATGATACTAGGATTACTAAATCCTAGGAGTAAACAAACTCTAAATGCATTTGGCGTATTAGTACATTTTACTGGAATATATTTTGCTTAATGCCATTAAAAGGCAACCTAAGACCTAAGACAAAATGTTCTTCATCTTCTATTGCTTCATTATATAAGAAGCATGTTGTTTCAGATTTACTGTGCATTCTGTATCTAAGTTTATAAACATTTATATCAGACACACCCAGTCTGAATTCAGTCATTATTCTTTTAAAGTGCATATACATTTCAAGATTTAGATAAGGCAGACACAGAGAGAGAGAGAGAGAGAGAGAGAGAGAGAGAGAGAGAGAGAGAGAGAGAGAGAGAGAGAGAGAGAGAGAGAGAGAGAGAGAGAGAGAGAACACTGAACACTGAACACTGAACACTGAACTGATTTAATGTACATTGGCCATGGACCACAATACATTTCTTGGGCTTGGGATGGAACAAAGGGTTCATTCGTATCATAGGCAAGGCAAATGCACAAAAGGTATTCATGCTGATCAAAGAAGAAAAACACACATTATTCTAAATCATGATTATGAATCTAACATGAAACAAAACCAAATCACAGAAACATAATTTCTAGGGAAAATTGTGGAATCATGCATATCAATTACGTAACGAATCATAAAAGTTTTCAAAATACATCCTGAATTAGCATTTTCTTTCTTTATGATAGAATGAAAAACATATCTAG
>CM060336.1:27186769-27189269 GCA_030674155.1 Stramonita haemastoma | reverse complement strand
AAGCATGTTTTTCATGTTATGGTAACAAATACATAATTATAATCACCAGAACTGGTATCAATAGCAATAAACACTAATCATATATAGTCAAATTTTCATAGATAGATATTAACATTGTATATAACGTAAGTATATAACGTGCATACATGCACACCTACTACCTACCTACCTACCTACCTACCTACATACCTAAATACCTACATACATACTACATACATACATACTACATACTACATACATACATACATACATACATACATACATACAAATACAATCTACATACATAATACTAACATACATGTCAGTGTCTAAGAACCGTTACCTCGAAAGCGAAAAGTCCTGGTCGGAGTGTGTGGTGGTTCGAAATCCTGTTTGGGCCCAAAACTTTACCCCCTTCCATGAGTGGTGGTCTGGGTGCTAGTCTTTTGGATGAGAAGATAAACCAAGGCCCCGTGTGTCACACATCATTATTTAACGCACATAAAAGAACTCACGACAACAAGAGGTTTGTTTCTGGCAAAATTCTGTAGAAAAAAGCCACTCTGGTAGGGAAACAAATACACCTGCAGGCAGGAAAAAGAAAAAATAATGGGTGGCGCTACACCTGTGGAGACGTGCTCTCCCTTGGCAGAGCAGCCCGAATGTCATGCAGAGAAATCTGCTGTGGACATAAAGTGATATAAAATCAATAAAATAAGATAAAAGTAAAATAGAATAAGATACAGACAGACAGACAGACAGACAGACAGACAGACAGCGACAGACGACAGACAGACATACTGTACACACTGTACATACTGTACATACACCAATCCATCCATCCATCCCTCCATCCCTCCATCCATACAGACATACATACACACACTACGTTCTCATATTTTAAAATGGTATCATCTCCCCCCCCCCCCCCCCCCCCCCCATTCTTTGCAATGAGGTCTTTAAAGATAGGGCAATCAAAATGTAAATGATGGACTGTAATAGAACAAGAAAATGAGCATGTCATATTTTTGGATTATTTCCTGCTCCGGGCGTTAAATTATAATTGTAAACAATTATCCCTATATTTCTTGGGGACAAGATATTTGCAAAATGCAATATCTGGAATATAAAGTACGCCCAAGATGTCAAAATTAATTTTATTTCATCTGGTAATATTTTAGGCCAGTTGTGTTCACGTGGGTGGTGTTAAAACTGTCTGAAGCCCCTTGTTTGGCGAGAAAACCTACAGTCTCTTTGCAGCACAGTACTTAATATGATGGCGTGCAGCAAAAAGTGTAGTCTCTGCCTTGTGACTTGATACAGTTTTCTTATAGTGATTTCTTTGTTTTTCTTTCTTTTTTTATAATTTTCATATTTCACTAACTCTTTTCATGTTTGTGTGTTTACAAATACATATTGTAGGATTAAGTCTTGCCTAAAATCTTCATCCTTACGTATAAAGGAACGTGCTGAATCATTCGCTTGTTCATTCATTCTATTATTCAGTCAGTCACAGTCAGTCAGTCAGTCAGTCAGTCAGTCAGTCATCCATTCAGTCATTCATTCAGTTGTTGTTGTACGTTTCCCAACCTAGCACTCTGAAGGGTCACCCAGAATGTGCACTCTGACTCATTCATCCCACCTGGGATCACTGTGAGATTGGAACTGCACACTGCATAATGAGAAGTTTGTATATGTGACTTTTCAAGTACCTCGCCATCAAGGGAGCCATACTCCGACTTCAGAGGAGGTTTATTCATCCATTCATTCATACTCATGCGTATTCCATTCTCCATAACAACTGATAATTATACCCTTTTTATACTTAAGAATATCTCATCCTGCACTTTATTAAAGCCATCCATTGATTTTATGCTAAGAATTGAGAGAAAAAGGGACAGACAGACGGACAGAGAGACAGAGATAGACAGACAGAGACTAATGGACGGACAGACAGAGACATACAGAGAAAGACAGACAGAGATAGAGAGAGACAGAAATACAGAGAGAAAGAGTGGGAGGGAGAGAGAAGGTGTGTGTGTGTGTGTGTGTGTGTGTGTGTGTGTGTGTGTGTGTGTGTGTGTGTGTGTGTGTGTGTGCGTGCGTGCGTGCATGCGTGCGTGCGTGTGTGCTTGTGTGTGTGTGAAAGTCAAAGTCAAAGTCAAATATTTATTTCCAGAAGGTGCATTACATAACCATTGATTTGGTTTTTTCATCAAACCATCTATCCATGAAAACGTTCCTCAATATTATATAACTTACATGATTACGGCAATCTGAAAAATTAAACATACCTATAAGGAAATAAACAAGCAAAAAAAAGCAAGCCATAAGAATGCAGTCAAAAGTCACTACACACACACACACACACACACACACACACACACACACACACACACACACACACACAGAAGAGACAAGTGTGTGTGTATGAGTGTGCGTGTATGCGTGCGTGCGTGTGCGCATGTGTGTATGTGTTGGTATGTGTGGGTATGTGTGTGTGTTTACGCACCCGGGCGCA
>CM060336.1:27179269-27181769 GCA_030674155.1 Stramonita haemastoma | reverse complement strand
TCATTCGTTCCCACTGGCACGAAATGGCCAGCACCTCCGAAAGACACAACAGGTTTTTTAACATGTGTGCAAGAAGTTCTGCTTGCGTACGTACACAGGACTGTGGTTAAAAGTCTCATCTGAAGAAATTTGGGGGGAGTGGAGCCGGTACTGCTCTTAACCCCAGGGAAAAGATCCCCTGCAAAAGGCATCTCATGGGAGGCTTAAATACGGGACGTCAAGCCACGACTTCAATACTCTCAACCACTAGGCTATCCCATTCCCGGGAAGATTCATAATCATATTCACATACACATTGTTACGAATCATCTTTCTGAATAAGGAAGGACATTATACAGCCAATGTCGTCACAGATCCGAGGAATGAAGCAAATTCACACTAAGTTCAGAAAAACGAGATCAGCAAACCACATTAACTCCATCCGCTGTGATATGATCCTCTCCGCATTACTGATGCTGTCACATACATCGTGCATCTTCTTATTAAAGCACAATGACTGTATGGACCACTAAAAACCCTTTTGTAATTCTCTGAATACAATAAATGACCAATCAGACGTGTGTAAGGGGTAACAAAAACACAGTTAGACAAATCGAAGACAAAACAGAGTAACGACTGTTTTGCGGTGTAAGCAGTCCTTGGGTTCAAAGGTCTGCAACACCAAAGGTACAGTAGTTTTGCTGAATATTGACGGACGCTAATAGCCGAGTAGTTAGAACAATAATATCATCTCCTTGGGTCCATAAAGTCCCAGGTTCAAATCTCGGCGCCAGCATTTGGTCACTCAAATCTGTCACCTCCAACAAAATAACCATCGGGTGACAAATACGTGGTTCTGACGGAATGGTTACTTTTTCCAAATCGTGATGTATGAAAAACGAAAATAATAACTAAAACTATGAAGCGTGGAACACGGCAAAGTTAATCTTTCCTACATTCATCAAATTCAGCTCTGTACTTCCAGCACACACCAAGCAATCTGTTATTTCACAGCCTTCGCATCACACATGCCAACGCACACACGTGCAGACCCCTCTTTATGCAAACACATCAATGTCATGGCAATGACCGTTACTAAATCAACCGTAACGTACACGTTTTTACAGCATATCAAAAGAAAACAGTAAGAAAAGTGGAGTTCAGACAGATATCTCTTTTAGAACATCATTGCCGAGAAAGCCGATAAGAATGGCATTCCGTGGATTTCATCTGACAGGAAACTCAAGAATAATGTCGAATTATAAGACTTTTCAGTGATAATGTACAATGCGATATACTGTAAAGTATTATGTTGATATGTGTAGCTGATGCATTGTGCCGTTTTAGTTTACCTTAGGTTTAACTGATGTAGTGTGTCATGTGTAGGATCACCATACTTCACCAAAGCACTTCATAAATAGCAGTACAGTAGGACAGAGCTGCAGTTCAGTGTTTTACGGTACCCTCTTTTAAAACACAACCTTCTACCCTACTCCGTGTGTTCTTTAGAAACTTCCGTCATAATGGTCTCTTTCTGTTTTCCAATTTGGAAGTAGGTCAACAATGAAATCTTCATTGTCTTTTCTATCCCCGTAATCCGGGCCTTTTCTCCTTCCTCCTAGTGCCCACAATGTTGCCTTTAGTTCAGCCCTTGCGTGCAAACCGCCGCAGACTTTTGGTTAAAACTGAGCCGCTGAAGAACTCAAAGAGGGTTTAATGGCCTATTCACTGAGCAAAATGGGTCTTAAAGCAGACAATACCGGTCTTTGGCAGTGCCGGCATGCATGATGTTAGTGGAGGCATCCAAAGTCGGCCAACGTGGTTACGCCAATACTCTGCCCTTATAAGACCAGACGCAGAGACCTCAGACAACATGCAAATCACTGTGGCTTCGTTCTATGCCCATTCTTTGAGGGGCCCAGAGAACAAGACGGGGGATGAAAGCGCGACTGTCACTCAATCAATCAGTGGCATCGATTGTACAGTAACCTCACAATGGGGTGGTTAAATGAATAAGTCTTTAAGGTTATGTTTGTGAGCATACTTTAGTGTGAAGAATTTCGGTGTTGTAAGTATTGAATTGTGATGAACGGTAGTGTAATGTATCGTATTGTGCTTTGTACTCTGTTGTATTATATTACATTGCTTTCTGTTGTGTTTCGATGTGCTGTTTTATAGTGACTGGATTAAATTCTACAGCACAACTCTGAATTGAATGACACTACACAGATATGTGGATGTGAGCACGTCTCTTCATCTTCTCTCTCTCTTTTCTCTCTCTCTCTCTCTCTCTCTCTCTCTCTCTCTCTCTCTCTCTCTCTCTCTCTCTCTCTCTCTCTCTCTCTCCTCTTGGTATTTGTATCACTATAATTGTTGTTTAGTTGAGGCTATCTTTTTATCTTGATGTTATCCCTGAAAAGGGCGGGGACTGGATGTAAAAAAGCACACGAGTGCTTATCTATTATCCTCGAATAAAAGAATTTTGCCTTCTCTCTCTCTCTCTCTCTCTCTCTCTCTCTCT
>CM060336.1:27164269-27174269 GCA_030674155.1 Stramonita haemastoma | reverse complement strand
TCTCTCTCTCTCTCCTCTCTCTCTCTCTCTCTCTCTCTCAACCACTTGTTTTGGTTGTGTTATTGACTGTTAGTGTTAATGGAAGGTGTTTTTGTTTTGTTTCTGTTACTGATCTTTTCGTGGTGGTTTTTTGTTGTTGTCGGTTTCTGTTTTTGGTTGCTTGTTTGTTGGGTAGAGTTTTTGGTTGTTTGTGGTCTTATTCATTTGGTTGATTTGCTTTGTTTTTCTTGCTTGTTGTTTCTTTATTTACTTATTTTTTATTACTTTTACTTTTTTATCTGTAATATTTTTTCTTTGTGTGTGTGTGTGTGTGTGTGTGTGTGTGTGTGTGTGTGTGTGTGTGTGTGTGTGTGTGTGTGTGTGTGTGTGTGTGTGTGCAAGCGTGTGTATCGTCCATACCACATGCAAGGGCCCCCTTTTTCTTTTTTTCAAAGATGGATGGAGTGAAAACTTTTGCGCAACGTTGTTTTTGTTGTTGTTTGGGGGAGATTCACCAATAATGAAATTTCGCGTATGCAACCACTTTTCTTCACCATTAAGGTAGCTGCATTCCGACCTTGAGGGATATGTTTTGTATGAATAAGGTTGGAAAAATAATGTTAAAGAATTCTTTTGAAAGGGCAGCTCACAGGAAACTCTAATCCCTACATGCTGATTTCCTGTATGCAGGTGCATTGTTCTCATCACCTCACTATTCTTCCGTCTATATATTTCTATAGCTATCACGAAACACTACCATTGCCACTATCAGTAACACACCCGTCTAGAGACTGGAAAGTTGTGGGTTTGATCCTCATATCAACCCACATTTTTCTTCCATGGCAAACCGATAGCTATACCGGGCAAAAATATTTAGGAAAAAAGCCATTATTATAGGGAAACAAGCAAATTTGCAGACAAGAAAATTACCCCACCCCCTCTTCCCGGCCAAAAAAATGGTGGTTCAGGTCTCGTGGCGACACGCTCCCCCTAGAGAAGGCCCAAATTTTACGCTGAGAATTCTGCCAACACTTGAAGACGTACACAATTCAAAGAAATATCTAGTCCCAATTCAATCTGTTCATCCATATGAACAACAATTGCATCGTATTGGATTGGATTGGATTGGATTGCAGTGTGTTGCATTTGATTGCATGAGACTGGATAGAATTTGTCCTGTTGTGTCGTGTCATTTAGTTGCCTTAAAAAGTATTATACCGTCCAGAATAACATAACGCGAACACGTGACATGAGCACAACAAGCAATGCTTGCATTATAACATCTCAAATATTTATGTGCAAAACTGGGCTGCAGCTGAACAGAATCGCCTCAAACAGGTGGGAAAAGACAAGATAACTGTAGGTTTAAGTTACCGTATCGTCTTTTATTGTAGTTTATTGTATTGTCTAGTGTTGCATCGTACTATAATTATACCACTTTCAGTCATAGCCGATTCAATGCATACAATGCAGGCTGCTCTCCCCAAGACAGTGGGCGTTGCCCTGTTCAACAGCCTCCTTCAACTCCACCACCCTACGTCTACCCAAGCGTGTTCGCACGCACGTGTGTGTGTGTGTGTGTGTGTGTGTGTGTGTGTGTGTGTGTGTGTGTGTGTGTGTGTGTGTGTGTGTGTGTGTATGTGTGTGTGTGTGTGCATAAATTTGATATCTGTTTATTCTAATATTTGTGGCAGGTTGCATGCGCGCAAATGACTTATGCAAGCGCTTTGGTTTGTTTGCTTTACAAGATTCAGCGCTATGTAATTTCTATATTATTATTATTATCATTATTATTAAGAATAGCACCGACCATTTAGGGGGTAGGGGGGAATTTTTCAGACGGTGATTGAATTTGTTTCCTACTAAAGTCTTTTTTTCTACAGAGTTTTGCCAGAGACTATTTCTCGCTTTTCCAGGCAGATGCATTACCTCTAAACCACCAGTCCTGTTTTTAGTGTTCACATGTTTATGTGCACGAGTATAAAGTACAAATTCCCACCCTTCATGTTCATTCTCCGAGACCCTCCCTTAAAAAGATATGCAGAAGAAAAGTATAAATTTACATTCTTTATGTTAGTGCTCCTGAGGCCCCCCCTAAATCTACAAAAGAAAAAAACCCACACTCTTCTAAATCTTAGCCAATATGCTGATGGCAAAAACTAATGTATGAGCTCTGGCGCATTTCGCGATGTTTTAATATGACCAGGGGGAAAGCTTCAAACTGTTGCTTTGTCAGCATGATGACAATACCTTTTGGATGGAGTCCATCCAATTTCCAACTATTTATTTCCTCTTCCAAGATAAATATTAAAAGAAAATATCATTTGTGCACTAGAAAAATTTATTTTTCCGTTTAAAAAAATTGTTCCTACGATTTTTTTTCTTGTGTTTGAAATATCTTTTCCAAGCATTCTTGTATTTTGTACAGACACCAAAATCCATTCTAATAATGTTGCTTTTGAGACTGTAACCCATGTCTTCTGATTAACAATGATTTAGCCTGCGTAAAAGAAGCCACGGCAACAAGAGAGTTGTCCCTGACAAACTCTGTAGAAAGTCAATGCCGTGTAGAGACAAACACACCCGCAGACACATTTTTGCTGTACAACATTGCGACAATGCTGTACTATTGCAGCACACTTTCCTTGTGGAAAGCAGTCCGATTTTTGTGCAGCGAATTATGTCATAATCAAATTGTACAATACTTAGGCAGTAAAACACTGCTATAGATGCCAATTACTACCATCACCACCGGGACCTCATCACTCCCACCCCTAAGTAATAATGGTTCAACCACGACCCCTGCTAAAGTTAAAGTTAAAGTCTGTCCCGAGCCTAAGGCTCATCAGGCCGGTGCTTATCCTGGTTTCTGTGGCGTTAAGCGACTGAGAGTCATAGACTCCCCCCTGGATAGGACGCCAGTCTATCGCAGGGTTAACCCCCAACACAAGGTTGGTACCCCTTTTACACCTGGGTGGGGTGAGAAAATAGCCGTAAAGTGCCTTTTCCAAGGGCACAACGCCATCGAGCCCGCAACCTTTAGATTACGAGTCCAACGCCCTAACCACTAGACTACAACAGCGGCGGCTACAGGACCCCTGCTGCTGACATTTAATTATGCCACCACTACTATTTCTGCTGCTGTTGCTCACTGTGTTAGTGTTGCTGCTGCTTCTGCTGTTGTTGCTGCTGCTGTTATTGCTCTTGCAGCTGCTGTTACTAATGGCACAGATACTGCCCCAATCCCAACAGCTACTTGTTTGTTGGTTTGTTGTTTTATTTTTTTCTACACCCCTTAAGGTGCCCGATTTCTAGTAGCCTCTTCGTCAATTTATGTGACAGTATACTCGTTAAGTTAATACTCAAATACAGGGAAACAAAGCAAAATATCTAAAAGGATCCCACCTATAAGGCACATGGATTCTTTAGATGATTTTGTTCTTCTGCACCCAGTTGGGTGATGGTGCAACATATGTTTTGAGCATGTTTTTCTCTTTTTCTGTCTCATCTTTCTACGACAGCTTTGGAACGCCACAAGGATATCAAATATGCTTGTGAGTGTGACTGACACTTCTCAATCATGAAAAAGTGTCTGGCTGTAAAGCGTCAATGAGGGTGAAGCTTCAAACACCGCCAGGACCTCTGAAGAGTGCTTAACCAGGAGCCCAAACTCGAGTCAGGTCCTACCAAAGGCATACTTCTTGCTCAATAATGCCTTAAATACTGTCGTCGAAAGATGTCATGTTCTTCTTTTGATCTTGCTTTCATCGAACTTTTTTTTTAATATATATTTTCAAAATCAGTTGTAAAATGATGAAAAAGTTCTAAATGGTCACCCACACTTGTTTTCCTCCGCTGCTATTTCCTCAAGAATTTAGGAGAAAATGGGTATTCATTCCCGCACAAAAACAGACAAGAGAGCAAACTAACCAACAGACAAACAGAGAACAATAGAAACAGGGAAAAAACATTAAAACAATAGAAAAAAGGGAACGAACAGAAAAAGAAGAGAAAGAGGGGAACAAAGGAAGTAGGCAGGGAAAACCGCAACAAAGTGACCCCCAAAAAGGAAAGAAAGAAACAAACAAAATTAAAGAGAAAAATTCGAAAACCCTAAAATATTAAACGTAAAAATAAGCCTATAACAAGCAAACAAACGAAAATAATTACAGATAAAAACTGACGTGAGAAAAATAAAACAAAGGAGGAGAAATGTCAAATAACCAAAACAAAACCACATTATGTCATTAAATACGAACAACCTCTAAATAAAATAAAAAAAAGATTTCTGAAAGCAGCAATACTTAAAGACAGAAAGGAGAGGAAAAAGAAGATGTGCACATTTGCAAACGTAAGGATGGTCTGGATGGCAAAATCTTCATTGATATGATCCACAATCATCAAAGGAAATATATTCATAAAATTTGCAATGTCCCTAACCAGTCATGGTTTTGATGATAAAGGCTCACAAACAGAAAACAAAAACTTTCTCTCTAAAAACAGTGATGGTAAAGGGTTTTAAAAAAAAAAAAACACGTAGAAAGAAAGAAAGAAAATTGAGGCCAGCCAAGCTAGTAAAATCTTTTCTGTGATATTCTCCAGAATCGTCACGAGAGAGATCACTCCCTGAAATTCATAACGTCTATAAACAGCCATGGTTTTCATGGTATAGGCCAAGGGAGAACAGTAAAAACTTTACAGTGGACCTCTTCACTTCCTCAAAATACCCTGCAATATTCAAAGTGGCAGAAGCATCAAACCGACTTTCCATTTAGAAGTGCCCTTGGGTTTCAAAACTGGTGAATAATTTGTACATATTCTTTACCTTGTCCTCACGCCAAAGTCCTTAGACCCATGCAGACGTAGAGATATGTATATGTGTATGTCAATGTGTATGCAGGTATGCGTGAGCCCCACAGGTATATGTACACGCACATATATACACGCACACAAACACGTAAGCGCACACACACACACACACACACACACACACACACACACACACACACACACACACACACACACACACACACACACACACACACACACACACAGATGCTCGCAAGACAGGCAGACATACAATCAAAACAAAAAGACATAAAGAGAGACATGCAGAAAGAAATACACAAAAACTGAAGAAAATATGCGGATGGAAACTAATGTGGTCACTGTCTACTCCCTCCCCTAAGGCACACAGTACTAATACGATTGTACACAGAGGAGTGTTATTGATCGCGTCTATAAAGGTGGAACGAAGAAGCGCACTGATTGGTCCACTGATAGATAAATGAATCTGCTGATAGATAAATGGATCAAGATCTACGGGATTGCTACAGTTTTGTGTCGTTGATTATGGTGAAGTTTTGTTATTGTGAGATTGCTTTAGCATACCAAAAGCATGCATGGTTTTGTTCTTCCTCCCCCTCCTCCTTCTTCTTCTTCTTGTTCTTCGTGTTCTTCTTGTTCTCTCCTCCTCCTCCTCCTCTCCTCCTTCTTCTTCTTCTCCTCCTCCTCCTCCTCCTCCTTCTTCTTCTTTCTTCTTCTTCTTTCTTCTTCTTCTTCTTCTTCTTCTTCTTCTTCTTCTTCTTCTTCTTTCACTTATTAAGAGACCATATTGAAGAGCTGCTTACCAACTTTCTCCATCAGAGTTGTATGGCTGCCAAAGCAAAGTAATGGGGACTGTACTGAGGAACTATTTGCTTAACTCGTCCATGAAAATTGTATGAGTACCAAACTATTGGAGGGCCGAAATGATAAACTTTTTTTTTAATCAAATTCTTGTATCATAATTTTATATCTATCTATCCCTTGGTCTGGCGACCGTAGGGGCACCCATGAAGACTTGACAACCAGTTCTCTGCATTCCTCTCTCTGTTCTACCTTTCTCAAAGTTTTGTTGAGCTCTAGGCCAATCCATTCGCTGATGTTGTCCTTGGCCTGCCTCTTTTACTTACCCCTTGCAGTAATGTTTTTTGCAAGTCCTTTAGATCTTGTTACATGCCCGCTTCATTTAAGTTTACGCTTCTTTACGATTGATAGAAGGTTTTCATATGGACCAATGATTTGCTGGATTCTGTTCTGCATTTCTTTGTTGCTTATGTGGTCTCTGTAGGAGATGCCAAGAAGTCTCTTGAAGCATCTTATCTCTATCGCCTGTACTCTTCTGTCCAAATCAAATTATGATCCAAATTTGGATTTGGATCATAATTTTACGACTGTTAAAACAAAGTATTGGGGAATTGCACTGAAAATCTCGTGACTGAAGTCCTTCTTCATGAAAGTTTTACAATTGCCAAAACAAAATATTGAGGGACTGCACTAAAGAACTTTCTACCAAATTCCTCAATGGAAATTTTACAACTGTCAAAACAAAGTATTGAGGGACCTCACTAAAGAACATTTTTATCAAATTCCTCCATGCAAATTTTACTGCCGCCAAAACAAAGAATTGAGGATCTGCACTGAAGAACTTTTCACAAAATTACTCCATGAAAATTGTACGGCTGCCAAAAACAAAGGATTGGGGACCACCAAATTCCCACATTAAAATTGTACAACTACCAAAAATAAAGTCTCTGTAAGTCGTTTACCTATCCATTCTACAAAGTGGGCGACAACAGGGGTTTCTTTCCCCGTTCATCTTTTCGTCTACCTCCCTCCCTCCCTCCCTCCCACGAGCGTCCGTCAGGAAGGTTTGGAGCGAAGCCACGGGATTAGCTTAAGTGGTCAGAGCTAAGTAGTTTTTTCTTCACTAATGTCAACAGACAGATATATATATAGATAATCGGTAAGGATGACAGTATTGTCTGATGGACAGACGCATTTACCTATTAGGGATTTGCTCAGAACGTTGCCTACACCACCACGATGAACCATGACCAGCCTGGGAGAAAGGTCAAGCTGTTGGTTCTCTACCCTAACCAGTTTTATCAAGTCCTAGATTTACGTCGTGACGGACGGTGGTTTGGGGATTAAAAGTTGGGATCTATGTGGACCTGTGGTCTTGAAGAAACTCTCACCCGTCCTAGAACACGAGAAAACCATCTGAAGTCAGAGAATGGCTGCCTATATGTGACGTACTTGAAAACAGCTTTACACGCAAACTTTTCATCCAGTGCATTCTTAATACTCATCTCACAGTCAGTCACTCCCAGGTGTGATGGATCAGACAGAGTCTATACCTGTGGGTGACCCCCAGGGCGTTACGCTGCAGAATGCCCCAAAACAACAACAGCAACAGCAATAAATGCTACTATAAATCTGTTCCAAACCAAGAATCTGAAAGGTAATGACACACATGCTTTTGAGGAAAAGGTAATATCTGTAAAATAATTTTGATATCAAGACAAGCTTCCAAAATCAAGCAAACTAACAAAAAAAATAAACATAACCAAAAGACAAGCAGAAAAAAGAAGAAATAATCCACTTGTTGGCTTTCCTTATTAACAGCCTAATTGTAAAACTGAGGATCTACAGAGTTTCTCGTCATAAAGAAACAAAAAGCGGAAACAAAAAACAAATAAATAAGCCCAATCAGTCCAAGACAGTGTTATTCTTTTACGCCCTCAGGCTCTGCACTCACACGTACAAGTGTGTGCTCAAAACAGTGTCATTAATAAGATCATGAATATTCTTTTTACATACACTAAACCTTTGTATTGAACAAAAAATTTTGTAAGGGACAAGAAAGCAACCAAACACATTCTTGAAAAATAATTTTGTTAATCATCGACATCTTCTTATTCTGACATGTCTTAAGACTTAAAATGGATGGAAAACCAGTTGAATCCATGATGATGGCGACAAACCGCCTTGTCGTTGAGCGTTGATATCAACCAGGTAGAGAACACAGTTTATGAGCCATTAAGTCCTTCAGTGAGGACTCCAGACAGCTTACTGATCTCAGCTGTCCACACAGGGGATCTGTTATTTACTGAGATACCCACAGGTCAGTTTTTAAATGCTTTAAAAAGTCCCTTGTCTGCCTTTGACAATATATTGTTTATAGTGTTTCTAGCTGTCTTATAAGACTAATAAATTAAATGCTTTCTTATTTGAGAAGCCCCCATATTTAATTGATTAGAGAGAGAGAGAGAGAGAGAGAGAGAGAGAGAGAGAGAGAGAGAGAGAGAGAGAGAGAGAGAGAGAGAGAGAGAGAGAGAGAGAGAGAGAGATTGGAAAGGAATTCTGTGTTCCGTCACACAAACTAAGCGAGAAGCTAAAAACAAAAAGAGTAGATTAACACTCCATGATGAGATGATTTCGTGGAAACAACAGCGAGAGACGATGTAAACAATGACATTTTGTACCCAGATTCAAACACATCTTCTATCCAATGATTGCTCTTCGATTTCAGTGCTGTCCTCTCCAATCTCCTCCAGATGATTTTAACAAAACAAAATGAGAGGTATACACTCACTCTTTGATTGTGAATAAAAAGTGGTAGATTAGTGTGGGAGGTTAGTTAAAGGGTAAAGAATGTCATGTACAAAATCCCAAAGATGATTCTACGGTGTCTTTTCCACTGTTCACTGGCAGATGGTTAAGGATTGCACAACTGAAATTAAACACGCGCGGCTGGGAATCTCATAGAACACTTTGGAAGTTTCCCATTTTTCTTACTTTAAGTCTTCTCCTTCGTTCTCGTATGAATGACAATGGATAAGTTACCAAGTGTTATAGGAGCAAAAGCTTTCCCATTTTGCAAGTTATTTGTCGTCACATGTCTTTCCCCAAGGTTGTTTTTATTACTAGTTACATCTAAGCAAACAACCAACCGAATAAAAAAAAAACCAGAGAAAACAAAACACAGAAACAAGCCGAAGCCTTAAAAAGAGAAAGGAAAAGAAAGATAAACAGAAAGGAAAAAATGAAAAGAATAAAGGTTTTTTTAAAAGGACCCAGCAAAAAACAACAGAAAACCAGAAACCACCCCCCCCCCTCCCCTATAAGGATCCTTCCCGCTTCTGCCCTTTCCACAACTTGGCGTTAAGTTGAATAAACCAGTGTAACGAGAGAGAGAGAGAGAGAGAGAGAGAGAGAGAGAGAGAGAGAGAGAGAGAGAGAGAGAGAGAGGAGTGGGTAGAGAAAGAGAGAGAAAGAAAGACACTGACACTGACACTGACACATTTTATTGCTTTAAAGCTGTACAAGCTCATCAAGCATGCATCGCGAAAGATCGAATCGAACACGACGCGAAATGTTTGACATGGAAACCATAACAAACAGTTTTTCTTTTTTATATCGGAATTGACAAAATTTGTCAATGACTGTCATTTCATATGAACACGTCAAACAGCACACTGGTCCACGGTACAACGGCCGTCATCACCCCAGGTAGAACCAGATGAGGTCACGGAGCACCTGTAGTTTGCGCAGAGCACGTGCCTGTGTGTCGGGGTAAGCAGTTCTGCCAGCACGCCTTCCCCTCCGTAGGTTGTCCAGTTTCGTCACCTCTTCTGTCAGCATGTTCTTTCTGTCTTGCTTGACATACCAGAATACACAGTCATTCTCACTCTCTGTATGTGCCTTGCAGGAAAATTCTAGCACTATGTCATCTGACTCACAGAGTAAGAGATCGCCGTTTTCCGTGGTATGAAGTATAACTTTTCTGAATAACTTATTTCGGTCTCTGTCCCTTAATCGTCGTTGCACTGTTTTGTTGGTCATGGCAGAGACGTAATCATTTACTACACCTGCGTTGAACCCATCTATTGTCTTCTCGATCCTATTTTCCTCATTCGTGTCCAGTTCTGGAACAGCCAGAGAGACACTGACGTCGCAATCAGCGGCACACGAAGTGTCTAGTACGTTCTGCACGTGCAACACACCTGACACACCCCCTTCACTGTCTGACTGGTCTGTTTGTGTTGTCAGGTGTGTAGGGTTGAGATTCTCCTGTGTGCATGGCGATTCAAACACATTTTCAAGCACAGGCAACACATTTGGCACTGAGTCACCTGGTGTCTGGCCACTCACTTGATTTTGCTGCTGTTGCTGTTGATGTTGCTGTTGTCGTCGT
>CM060336.1:27154269-27159269 GCA_030674155.1 Stramonita haemastoma | reverse complement strand
TCCCTCCCTCCCATCTCAACTATATCATCTCAGATATACGTGTGTCCTCCTCACGACCCCCCCTATCCCCAAAACCCTTAACCCCCCCCCCCCCCCCCCCCCCCCCTCCCCCCCCCCCCCCCCCCCCCCCCCCCCCCCCCCCCTGTACCCCCCCCCAATTCTATTCCCATATAACACATAACACACACACACACATCCTCCGCTTGTCTAAGCAAACCCACTCCTAACCCCCCCCCCCCCCCCCCCCCCCCCCCCCCGAGATCCATCTAATAATAATGATATGTGTCGCCACACTGTGTGTCTTTAATCAGGAATAAAATAAGAAACGATCACCACCCCCCCCACCCCCCTGTGTCCCCCCCCCCCCCCCCCCCTCTACACTAACCCCCCCCCCCCCCCCCCCCCCCCCCTCCTCTCCTCACATAAACATCACAATTCATCTCTGTATCCCTCCCCCCCATATCAAATCCCCCCCCCCCCCCCCCCCCCCCATACCCCCCCCATCAATACCCCCCCCCCCCCCCCACCCACTCACAAATCACCCCAACCCACACCCCCCCACCCCCCCCCCCCCCCCCCCCCCCCCCCCCCCCCCCCCCCACCACATCCACCACACACACCCACCCCCCACCCCCCACACCACACCTCCCCCCCACCCCCCCCCCCCCCCCCCCCCCCCCCCAAACCCCCCCCCCCCCCCCCAATGACCCCCCCCCCCCCCCCCCCCCCCCCCCTAAAACACATCCCTACTCTTCACCCCCCCCCCCCCCCCCCCCCCCCCCTCCCCCCCCCCCCCCCCCCCCCCCCCCCCCTCACCTCCCCCTCACTCAATACTCATTTGCCCCCCCCCCCCCCCCCCCCCCCCCCCCCCCCCCCCCCCCCCCCCCCCCCCCCCCCCCCCCCCCCCCCCCCCCCCCACAATCACCCCCAATTACCCCTAAACACCCCCCCCCCCCCCCAACACACACTCTATAGATAAACCCTAATTCAAGTATCATTCACCTTCCCCCCCCCCCCCCCCCCTTCCTGCACACACTCGTATAGCATGTGTTGTACATCCTCTCGAAGTGTGACACACGATGCTTTCATACGAGAGACTACACACACCCCGCCACGGATTTGTAGCAGGGGGTGTTTTGTGGGGTTAAAACTAGATATTGAGGCTAGATTGTGTGTTTGTCGCTCGGTGGCCTTGGAGGTGCCCTGTTCTCTTCTCATGTCTTGCCAACCCCTCCCCCAAAACCTCCCCCCCCCCCCCCCCCCCCTGCCCCGCAGGACTCGTGGCGCCCCACCTCCGCGGGTGGTTAGCGTCTGAAAGAAGGTCTCGCATGTGTAGAATGTGTGTGTGTCTCTCAGGCCAGAATGTGTCTAGTGATCTAACCTAGACGGTTGCCCCCCCCGAACCCCCCCCCCCCCCCCCAACCCCCCCCCCCCCCCCCCCCCCCCCCCCCCCCCCCCCCCCCCCGGAAGAATCTCGTAGAGAGCAGTAGTGTACTAGGATACAAGAGGGATTGTCTGTCGCTCAGTATGTATGTGAGTAGTGTTTGGGATGCTCGCATAGCCACCTCTCATAGCAAGTAGATAGTCTCTCTTGTGTATGTTTGTCGTAGGCTTCGCTAGAATCCCATATAGTGCAGTCGTTTGTTCGGGAGGTGACAGTATCTTTGGGATTGGCGTACTCTTTCGTGCAGAGCTGTAGTCGCTCGTGCCACCTTCTCCTTTACTCTGTACGATACAGTTGGGGTCTGTACTATGATACAAGAGTTGATAACCCTTCTTGAGTTAGATGTTGTGAGGAGAGCGCTCTAAACTGCCGACCAGCCCCCCCCCCCCCCCCCCCCCCCCCCCCCTCCCCCCCCCCCCCCTCGCACTCTGTTCCCCATAGCTTGTTTAGAGACACTCTGTGCTCAAGTGCTTGTGTGTGAGATAGATCATCAGAGACACAGATACACCCGGTGTGTTGTTGACACTCGCCAGCCCTCCGCGATATTGCCTTGCTATTTACAGGCAGTGTGCTGACCACACTTGGACTAGGTTTTTTTAATAGGGAGGTGAGCATGCTAAATTTAGCACCTATTGACTAGGTCCTTACTGAGTGTGGTGGGGATTTGTGCACTGTGTAGCCTCTTCTACACAAAGAATGTGAAATTGCTGCTTTTTTACAAGGATTGAATCCATAAACAGTCCAGTAATTCACTAGATGTTCTGTGACCTTTTTTTTTAGCACTTTGCTTTATCCATTAAAGGAAATGTCCACTCAATGATTAAAGGACCTGTAAATCTGCCCTTCAGGAAACATTGAGTTTTCCCCTGAAAAGTGTTATTGCTGTTTCTTTTGCAGAGTTTGGAGGATGTTACAGATCAAATGCACAAAATAGTGAAGAAGTATTTGATGTGGCGAGAAAGCCAGTGGTTAGAGCTGGGGTTTGAGCCACACCAAGACACCCGGTTGAAGGGATTGCCCCTAAAGTTAACACCAGGACCAACTCCACTCCGCCAGAAAAATCCATGGATTGAGATTATAAACCAAGGCTCTGTGTACCAATACATTAAGAACATCTTGCCTACATGTTAAAGCCCATTCCACCTTTTGGAACAGAAGACCATTGCGTGCTTTAAGGAACGGATTTTTTGTTTTATCAGAAAAATGCATTATACTGGTTTTGTGTTCAGACTTTATCCCCAAAGTCGAAATTCAACTACCTAGTGCCTTAACACTTAACTGTTGCATAAATTATGCAAAATAGTACTATTGGTAAACCTTGTAACTCTAGCTGAGGAGCAGAAAACGATAACAATAAAGAAACAGGTGCCAACATAACTCAAAAAGGTATCACACAGGTCCACAACCAACATCAAATCTCTGAAATCTTTCCTAAGAACTATGACACAGCTGTTAGTTTTCCCCTACCCTTAGCTCTTCTCAGCTGTTTATCAATCCATCCCATCCCAGCCCAGCTGGGGCCAGCTGGTACTAATTATAGTAAGAACTGACCACACTTGGACTAGGTATAAGGAAGGTATGTGCTTAATATAACACTCTTGACTGAGTGATGTTGGATTTGTGAGCTGTAATGATGGAATAAGAAAAAAGGGTGTTTCACGTAGAGTGGTGCATAACAGTCTGCTGCACTGGTCCTTTGGATGGGACTGTATATTGCTGCATCCTCTGTGAATATACCCAGAATTTTTCCCACACAACACAAAGACCCACCTTATCTTAATCAAACAGTGAGAAAGCTAGCATCGGTAGCGTCAGTAATACGAAAGTACTCAGTATGCACCATATGACTTGAAGAAGGACAAGCTCCACAGGGGTTCACTTTTCCAAGACGGAGTGCCTGAAAATACTGATCACAGTGCCACTCTTCAAGGTTTGAGGCAGTTCAGAAGGAAATACATTACTATCTTCTGACTTTGCGATTCAGCGTCACGGCAAGTGAAAGGTCATTCAACTTCATATGTGAATACTGGAAGGTTGAAGAGTTCCTAGCCGTTGTCTTGTGCTGGATAGCAATCACCACAATTTTCAGTATGGTTTTAGGAGTTTGCATTTGTTGAATTTGTGATAATTAGCAAGTTTTCAAAACTCATTTTTATGTTTACGTATACATGTCAACACACACACACACACACACACACACACACACACACACACACACACACACACACACACACGCACACACACACACACACACACACACCACACACACACACACACACACACACACACACACTCACTCACTCATTCACTCACTCACTCACTCACACACATTCACTCACACACACACACACACACACACACACACACACACACACACACACACACACACACACACACACACACACACACACCACACACACACACACAACAAACACACACACACACACAGCTAAAACATGCCAGGTTTTGACAAGAAACTGGCCTGTTCAAATCCAATTCTCCGGTGTTTTTTTTTTCTTTCTTCTCTTCTTTTTTCCCCTAGAATGTTTTTCTTTCTTCCTTTTTTCCTTATCTCTCACCTTTTTTTCTGCCTATATTTTTCTTTCTTACCTTCTTTTCTTCTCTCTTTCTTACTTAACTTTTTTTCTCATTTGGAAACTGTCTGTCTGTCTGTCTGTCTGTCTGTCTGTCTGTCTGTCTGTCTGTCTGTCTGTCTGTCTGTCTGTCTTCTCTCTCTCTCTCTCTCTCTCTCTCTCTCTCCTCTCTCTCTCTCTCTCTCTCTCTCTCTCTCTCTCTCTCTCTCTCTCTCTCTCTCTCTCTCTCTCTCTTTGCCCACACGTTAAATCCTGTTCCACTTTTCGTAAGAGTAGGCCATCGTGTGCCGGTGGGAACAGATGACATTTACAAAACTGCATACACACGGGGACTGGATGAACAAAAGCACAAGAGTGCTTATTCCATTATCCTCGATGTATAAAAGAATAAATAAATAAATAAATATAAATAAATAACTCTCTCTCTCTCTCTCTCTCTCTCTCTCTCTCTCTCTCTCTCTCTCTCTCTCTCTCTCTCTCTCTCTCTCTCTCTCTCTCTCTCTCTCTCTCTCTCTCTCTCTCTGGGTCTGTCAGTCTGTCTGTCTGTCTATCTGCCTCTTTCACACATTCATTTCATAAAAATAAAAATGAGCACTACGAAGGAAACAGGTTGTGAAAAGACAATCACAACTAATGCAACAAAGAGAAAGGAAAGAAAGAGAAATAAACAAAGAGAGAAATAGAGAGAAAGAGAGAGAAAGACAGACAGACAGACAGACAGACAGAGTTTCCAGAAAATTTGGAGTGTGTGTGTGTGTGTGTGTGTGTGTGTGTGTGTGTGTGTGTGTGTGTGTGTGTGTGTGTGTATGCCCACCTCTTTATTTTATATATATATATATATATATATATATATATATATATATATATATATATATATTATATGTCTTTACTAGTATTTGTGATAGGTCTGGTACTTTTCAACAGTTGGAAATTTGTCAATTTCATCAATAATCAGCTTGATG
>CM060336.1:27146769-27149269 GCA_030674155.1 Stramonita haemastoma | reverse complement strand
CATGCATGCATGCAGGCTTACTCTCTTTATATCTCTGTGTGTGTGTAACAATGTAACACACACAATGTAACACTTAAACACACACAACAAACACACACACACACACACACACACACATGCATATGCACACACACACACACACACACACACACACACACACACACACACACACACACACAGATGTACACACATTCACATGCCATGCACATGCACCTAATCTCTCTCTCTCTCTCCTCTCTCTCTCTCTCTCTCTCTTCCTCTCTCCTCTCTCTCTCTCTTCTCTCTCTTCTCTCCTCTCTCTCTCTCTCTCTCTCTCTCTCTCTCTCTCTTCTCTCTCTCTCTCTCCTCTCTTCTCTCTCTCTCTCTCTCACACACATCACACACACACACACACACATACACATACATACAACATACAACATACATACATACATACATACAAATACATACATACATACATACATACACACACAACACGATGAACTTTAAAACCGAGGCCCCATGTGCGAACGCACGCAGCAACATCTTGCGCACACGTTAAATCCTGTTCCGCTTTTCGTAAGAGTAGGCCATCGTGTGCCGGTGGGAACAGATGACATTTACAAACTGCATACACACGGGGACTGGTTGTAAAAAAGCACAAGAGTGCTTATCCCATTATCCTCGATATAAAATATAAAATAATAATAATAATAATAATAATAATAATAATAATAATAATAATATATATATGATATAGATATAATGAGATAATGAATAATATGATGAGATGATGATGATGATATATAATAATAATATATAATAATAATAATAATAATAATAATAATAATATAATAATAATAATAATAATAATGATGAATGATATGATAATAATAATGATGATGATAATAATAATAATAATAATAATAATAATAAAATAATAATAATAATAATAATAATAATAATAATAATAATAATATAATAAATAACACACGTGATCGTGATCGGACCCTGAATTTCACATAACTATGTGCTGTAAGTTTTAAGTTTTATGCTTTTGTATTTCAAAGTTGACATTACAGATAGACTCTTACACAAAGCATTGACTGTTACCATTCACTGAATCGAACACTGGAAGCAGAGGAAGTCATTGACAGCGTGCAGTGGTCTGTTTTCTGCTTTTCATCTCACTGTTGCTTTCCGCCCAACTTAGCTTCCCATCATTTGTTTTTAGAGAACTATTCTCTTCCATGTAATGTTGTTTCCTGTGGTCTGTTTTCACTTGATTTCTATCCAGGTTGTTTTCCTCTGGTTTACTTCAATGTAACCATCGGCTTTCATTCAACTTAGTCTCCAGGGGTGAGCTTCTCGTGTAATTATTGCTTTACGTCCATTTCAATCTAGCTTCTTTGTTCGATTTTTTAAATGTAGCTATTTCTTTCCATCCAGCATAGTTTCCTGAGGTCTGTTTCAATTTAATTATTGCTTTACGTCCAATACACTTCCCGGGTTTTTTTATGTCCTTCTTTTCATGGAACTATTGCCTTCCCTCCAATACACTTCCCTGTTGTCTGTTTTCATGTTTCCAATGACTTCCGTTGAAATAACTGATTATTTATATTAGTTATGGTTCACATCCCCATGGAGATTAACGATTTAAGGATCAAACTTAGTTTCATGTGGTCCGCTTTTATGTAACTATTGATTTCCATCTGACTTACTGTTATGTGGCTTCTTTTCATTTAACTATTGCCTTCCATAAGTTTTCTGCAATCTATGTTTATGAACCTAATTGCTTACAGACAATTGGCTTCCTTGTGATATACTTCCATGTGATTATGGATCTTCCATCTAGGTGAGTTTCCTGTGATCTGCTTCCATCTGACTCTAGCCTTCCATCTAGTGAGGGTCCTATCCTCTGATCTCATGACAGATGCCTTTCGATCCAAATTAGTCACGTATCCTCTGCTTTCATGTAACTATAATAATTATTGACTCCCATCCCGCTGTTTCCTGTGGCCTGTGTTCATGTGACAGCTTCCATCCGGTGTATTTTTTTGTTATTGTTGTTTGTATTCACGTAACTATTGCTTTCAACCTACTGTTTCCTGTTGCCTGTTTTTGTGTAACAACCTCCATCCAACTTAGTTTCCTGTGATCTGCTCCTATGTCAGTATAGCTTTCCTGTGATCTGCTCCTATGTCAGTATAGCTTTCCTGTGATCTGCTCCTATGTCAGTATAGCTTTCCTGTGATCTGCTCCTATGTCAGTATAGCTTTCCTGTGATCTGCTCCTATGTCAATATAGCTTTCCTGTGATCTGCTCCTACGTCAACATTGCTTTCCTGTGATCTGCTCCTATGTCAATAATTAGCTGTTCTCTGTGATCTGCTCCTATGTCAATATAGCTTTCCTGTGATCTGCTCCTATGTCAAATAGCTTTCCTGTGATCTGCTCCTATGTCAATATAGCTTTCCTGTGATCTGCTCTATTCATATAGTTTCTGGATCTGCTCCATCAAC
>CM060336.1:27109269-27136769 GCA_030674155.1 Stramonita haemastoma | reverse complement strand
ATTCACATTGAGTAAATGGAGCCTAGATTTATTTATTCTGTATTCTTTTAATCTTTTATATCGAGGATAATGGAATAAGCACTCCTGTGCTTTTTCACATCCAGTCCCCGTGTGTATGCAGTTTTGTAAATGTAATCCGTTCCCTCCGGCACACGACGACCTGCTCTTACGAAAAGCGAAAAGCGAGGGTCTATGACTATGAATTTGCGCGTTGCTTTCAGAGAGAAGAGTCGAAAACCAAATCTAAAATGAACAAAGATCTAGATGAGCGCTAAGCATAGAAACAAGAAAGAAGAATATAAGTCACACGAATGATGCCATGCAAAACAATAGACTGACACGACAGTGGCACAGGCGCTAGAAAAAAAATCCTATTTCCTTCGTGGCTTCATGCCCAAGAAGCGAGTAGCAGCACGGCAGTCAAAGTCTGAGAGATTCGCGTTCAATTTAGATTTAGTTTTGCTGCCCAACAATCCCCCACTCCCTCACTGATTAGTTTCGTTTTGTTCACAGTACGTATTGGATTTTATTTTCTGGGGACCGATTTTGGGGGAGTTGGTCAAGATGTCTCTGAAATGGCAACTCGCAGTACCGGTTTTAAAAAATCCTAGCGCGAACCCTGTCTTATGATATGAAAGAAGTTCTAAGCAGTTAACAGTAAAAGAACACAAGAAAGTTAAACTAGAAAATGATGAGAGCATTGATCACTGTGTTTGCAGGAGACAGCATCATGTGCCATCGCTGTTACTCCGCTATGGGAGGCTGCAGTGACCATGTGGTCTGGCGCATGTACCCCTGGAGAGAGTGCGGCGATGAGTTTTGTGTCAAGGTCATCGAGAAAGTGCCAGGTGAGTGGTTCCACATCCTCAGTTCTGAATTCTCGTTTTCATTATCAATATATATCTAATCAAGAAAACATTAGGCTGACAAAAGGTGCTCGTTCAGTACCTTATGTTTGTCTCCCATGTCTGAAGTTTGTCACTAGTGTCAGCAATATCAAAATATAATTTATACTTTTCCGTGATGCAGCTGCCTTGATTGTTTTGTTGGGTTTTTTTGGTTTGTTTCCTGCATTAAGTAAACTTTATAGAGATTTAACATACAAAAAAGAAAAATCAAACACAATATCCTTTGGTTTTAGGGAAAAATATTATAAAAAACAAAAGATGCTCTGAAAATGTTTGTAACCGAACAGCTGCGACATGAATGGTTTGAACTTGTAATGTATTGTGATTCACTACAAAAATTCTGCATTCCATGTATTTAATCCATATAAAATCAGTTAAAATAATAACCAGAAAATATTTTTATCATGATTTTACATCGCTAATGTTAAACATGGGTCCAAAAGAAGGCAAAATTATGGGGTTTTTTAGAATTAAAAACTGCTGTGTACATTTATAGAGATAGATCTTCCTGTGTGAATTTAAAGAATTCAGGTTGTAAAACATGTCTGTAAAAACAGATTACTTCTACTTATAGATAAAAAGGTTTAGGAGTTTGAAACATTTTGTTTTGGTGGCCATATTGGATTGTTTCCATGGCAACAGAGCACAAAACTGAGTAATTCTTAGATTTTTATGCTTTACAAGTGATGCCCTTTCAATATATGGCATAACTTTTAACTTCATCTTGCCAACAAAATTTCATCAGTTTTGACCCCTAAGTCCACCAAGCTTCCCACAACACTAAAGTTTTGTCTGACAGTCGCCATATGACATGTCCAGAATTGCAAAGTGTGATTTGAATCATGAACCTTTGCTGAATTGCTTTGATTTCTGGTCCCTGTTTTTACAGTGCAACACATCTAAATCACTCTGTCAAGAATAAATGGTTTTCTTCATCTTTGAATCCTGTAAAAGACTGTAAAATGGAAGATGATTATAGTATTTCTTGAAGTTGAATGCATGTGATGTACATGTCTGAACTTCACAACCATCAATTTCTTTTTCTTTTTTATCAAAATATGAAAAAGTTCAGCTTTTCACTTTTACAAAAGTGGCCCTATGTCTGTGTGTTTCAAAATGGGGTAGGTCTTCAGGTACGCCATGCTGCAAGACAGGAGAGAAGGGAGCTGAACACTGTATGTCCCATACTTTTGAGTTACCAGAATTTGTAATGACCATTGGATTCGTCAGAAAATCTGCTAATAAATCAAATATGTACCAGCATTTGCAGTTTGGGGTTTTTGGTTTGTTTGTTTGTTGTTGTTGTTTTTTATTTTAAGCAACATTTCATTTTTGAATGGAAATCAAGCTAATTTAGTATCATTTCAATTATTAAGACTTTTTTGTGGTCTGTTGTGTATAAATTTAAGTATGTCCAGCATAACAGCTGTCATATGGATGAGTTTGTTAAAAACACCAGTTTTAAAATAGTTTTCCTGTGTAAAGGAGACCAGCAGAAGATCTTCCTTTCCAAAAATAAATAGATTCTTTTTTTTTTTTTTATATCGAGGATAATGGGATAAGCACTCGTGCTTTTTTACAACCAGTCCCCGTATGTATGCAGTTTTGTAAATGTCATCTGTTCCCACCGGCACACAATGACCTACTCTTACGAAAAGCTGAACAGGATTTAACGTGTGTGCAAGATGTTCTGTGTGCGTTCACACACGGGCCTCTGTTTATAGTCTCATCAGAGAGAGAGAGAGAGAGAGAGAGAGAGAGAGAGAGAGAGAGAGAGGGAGGGAGGGAGGATACTTCCTCACCAAACTTGTCACATATTGATGATTCTCAAGGTGTGAACACATTCCTCAGCTTTCCTCTTGTTGTCTGTGTGTCACACAGGTGAGGAGCCACGCTACCTGAGGGAGTGTGAACACAACCTCATGAAGTCGGCCCGACACAGGCTGCGCATGCCCGTGCTTCGTCGCCATGGTTACTGCCTCCCAGCGCGCAAGAACGACCCCCATAACCCCTTGGAGATGACCGACAGTCGCTTCACCTACTGCTTCTGTAACGACTGGAATGGCTGCAACACTGCTGCTCACCGCCGGGTTTCTCTCCCTTTGCTAGGCTTACTTTCTGGGGTTGTTTCCCTTCTGCTGTGGAGGCTGTAGTGAAAAGTTTGTAGCGAATTGTGTGAGATTGACGGATGAGTGTGTGAAAAGTGTTGCGCTGTGTGCTTATAATTTTTTTTTAATGATTTGAATGAATTTATCCTATTTTTAATTTTATTGCTACTGTGCGAATAACATATCAGATTTTGATGAAAATGTTTGATTTCAAATAAATTGTAAACTAGCTATGTTGTTATCATGCAGAGCAGTTGATTTTAGATTTTTAAACTGCTTTTCCGATTGTTAGAAAACTGATTTTCATATTCCTAGAATGCACTTTAGTATTTGATACCCATTTGATATGTACACCTCTACACCCCCATTCCTTCTTTTTTTTATTAAATTTTTATTAAGTATTTTTGATTTTGCATTGGAGCCTGCCTTTACTACAGCAACCTTTTGAAAATCAGCAGATCATCTTTTAAAGAAAAAAGCAAGATATACAAGTCTCTGAAAGAAAAGAAGTTGTTACAATGTGTTCCTTAATTTTGAAAAAAAAAATGCATTATCGGTGTTGATATAGTAATTTTATGTACATACAGTGTGGTGTGTGGTGTGTGTGTGGTGTGTGTGTGTGTGTGTGTGTGTGTGCGTGTGTGTGTGTGTGTATCTATCTGTCTGTCTGTCTATCTGTCTGTCTGTCTGCCAGTGTATCTCACTGTTTTAGAGAGAGAAGGAGAGAGAGATTGGACATATTTGCAGGCCTCTTTATTCTTGCTTTGTTCTTGATTTAAATGGACTAAGTTGAAAATTCTAAAATAAAAAAGATGAAGTGCGTTGTTTAACATGTCAATTACCCTCAGTCTTTGTGTAGCAATAAAAAAAAAAATCTATAGATTTATTTTTCTGTTTATTCATTTTGTTAGAGTATGTTTGTTGGTGTTTGTTGCTACGGTACCTGCTGTTAATATCCGAGTGTGGTTATTCCCATGGCACTTCTTCTGACTTGACCACCCCCCCCCCCTCCACCACGCACCTGTTTCAAATCATGTTAGGATAATGTCTGTCATTTAATTGATGTAATTTTCAGCTGGAATGTAAAAAGACCTTAATTTGTGTAACTACATTGGAGTGATTCCTTCTTAACCTCTTTACTGCACTATTGACGAACAGCGTTTGTCATAGAAACCGTTGCCTGCAATGCTCAGTTGACGATCGCTGTTCGTCATAATTCAACGCTCTCTCTGTTTCGTCCTGCATGTGCCTGAGCAAAATATGATAGCAGCGAAGGGGTTAACTATGCGTAATTAACATGCCACAGTATGTACACATGTGTAAGCACATGCGCATATAATTATGAGTATGTTTATTGATGAATGCCTGTATGTGCTTTCTCACATTTATCATAGTAAATAACTGATGTTCTTGCATGAATGTGTGTACAAGTGTTGGTGCAAGTACACACACTGTACATGTTCAAAGAGGTACTATACAAATTCTTAGAGATTGCACAGTTATCCCCATCTTCACTCTGATACTAGCACTTCAACTGTCTTACAGACACACGCGCGCATGCACACACACACACACACACACACACACACACACACACACACACACACACACACACACACACACACACACACACACACACACACACACACAGTTTAAAAGTTACAAAACTGAATGAATATTTAAAAGAATGAAAACATTCCTTCAAATAACTTTTCATGGGTAGGACATCTTGTTCCAAAGGAAGACCCTGTAAAGAAACTGTTTAGTGACTTGTAAATAATGTAAAGGATGGGACAAATTTATACTACAATGTGCATATTTTTGTACTTTGACTTTTTAGATGGATAAGAGTGTGTGTTTCTTTTCCATCAATCAGCACATCTACCGTTGAACCCGTTGATGTCCTCTCCTTTTTTTTAAGGATGATTTTTTAACCTTTCAGTTTTGCTTTTTAAAGAGTATGGTTATGAAACTTGCGTGCCTTGGTCATATCAATGGGTGACTGAAAGTGAGAATATACAGTTGGCAGCAGCTTATAATACAGTGACATAGGGTTGTGAAATCTGGCAGAATTGTTAACTGTGAGAATTGATTTGCTTTTTTTGGTGTTCAGTTCTGATGATCATTGTGTGGTCAGCAGTTTGGTTTAGGTTTGTGTTTTTAATAAATTTTTATTCAGGTAATGATTTTATCACGTCTTGATCAGCTTTGGGTAGAAGAGTCACATTGACAGCATCGTAATTCATCTGTAAATATTAGCATTTTTTTCTACTGCATTTTTAAAAATTGTTGGTAAGAGAAATCATTCATGTATGGTGTCATTCTACAATGGTCTTGTTTGAGAGATAACTTTGGTGTTTAAATGTAGTGCAAGTAAGTTGTGTGTGTGTGTGTGTGTGTGTGTGTGTGTGTGTGTGTGTGTGTGTGTGTGCATGTGTGTGTGGTGTTTAAACAGAAATACTGTTTTTATCAACGTAGATCAGTTTTGTGGATTTATCATCTGTCTGTACCATGCCTCAGTCCTGAAAGCGATATTTAAAGACTGAAATGATTCTTTTTTTCGGTTTCATGTAGATTGATTTAGACTTCTTGGTTGACGAAAACAAAATGTAAAACCATTCCTATATGTGTGTGTTTTTTTTTCAAAAAGTTGTCTGGCATTTTTTTTTTTTTTTTTTATGCAACACTTTGTTATATCTAACTGGAAACATATCACAGTTTTACATAACAGAGAAGTGATTTGTGATGTATGATGAGTGTTTGTTAAAAGGGGTCAAATAATTGTCAACATTACTGTAAATTACTATTCTGAAACCCTTCATATTGTATTGAAAAATCAAAACTGCATGAATTTGAGAGGTGTTTATATTTTGACCTGTGCAAATATTTTTAGTTTGGTATTTTAAGTTACAAAGGCTTCATTTTAATTTACAATGATTTTTCTCATCTGCCCATTCCTAAGTCTGCCATGGTAAACCTAATCAGGCATGCACTTTTACCCCAGTGAGAAAAGGGAGGGAAATGGGAATCTTCTTGCTTAAAAAGAAAAAAAGAGCAGAATCATTGGCTTTTTAAAATATAAATAGATATGCAAAACTGATGAACAGATGTGGAATGTTTTGCTTCTCTTGAAATCAGGGTTTTTTTTTATCGAAATGACAACAGATCTACTATCTTGATTTCAGTTGTGCAGTGTCAAATCAACAAGTTAACAGCATATTTTGGAGCACTAACTGTAAATTGCTTATGAACTAACTTCAGCTTTGGGGAGCTGTACTATAAACAACACGAACTGAAATGGAAACTTCAGATTTTTTTTAAACTGCTCCAATGAGATTTTTTTTTTCTTTGTTACAGTTTGTACTCACTTCTGCTATTGCATTTGAGCCTCCCATCACACATGTTAGATATTGTGGTGTCCACATTTGGTGATGGCCATAAGATAGCCCTAGTTTCTGCTCTGTGGTGAAGGGAGAGGTGGGTGGTGCATCAGTACTCTGGACAATTCCAGGCTTTGCTTCCCTTACATCAGAGGTTTTAATTTTCCCATATGTATTGGAAGTACAGTGTGTTTTTTCAAAATAAGTGAAGAAAACAAAACAAAAAGAGAAAATTGTCAGGTTTTTTTCCCCCCACTTTGAAAATGCGTGTCATTCACATACTTGGCATAAAAATACTGGAACTTTGCAGATTATGAGGGTGCACAGGTCTGCAAACTGTAAACTTGACACAACTTTGAAAAGTCAAGTCAAGTCAAACTTTTATTTCCAGATGGTACATTGAATAAGCAGTGCAGTTGCTGCTGTAGGCAAGAGATCTGTTTGCATATATATACTTTCCATATCATGTTCTCAGGCATTTGATTTTGTTTTTTAACAGAAATTCAGTGTTGTCCTGTAATGCCATCATGTAGAGGTCATTACGACATATGTGTTATTGTCTTGGTGCACGTGACACAGCAAAAGTTGACTTTGATTTTTATGTACAATTAGTCAGTTGGTTGGTTGGGGTTGGGGTTTTTTTGGTTGTTTTTTTTAGTAAGTGACATCTTTAACCAAATAATTACATCATTTGTCATTGTCTGCATGTACACAGATCTGTGGAAGGTCTGAATTGTGTTACTTAATTACTAGGTGATTGTTTTTTAATCAAGACATATCAGCAACTTCAAAGAACATATCAGTTTTTGTGACTCTGTAAAAGTTTGATTATGAATAATATGTGGGAGACCGAGTTTGTTTTTACTTACATTCCAATTCATGATCTATGCATATTTAAGAAATAAAGTTTGTATTCATAATAAACAGATTTTGTGTTGTGTCTTTTCTGTTTGTTGTGCACATATTGTCAGTCATTTATGTATAGCTGCATGACACACACCACACACACCACACACACACACAACACACACACAACACCACACTGAACACGACTTACCACACACACACACACACACACACACACACACACACACACACACACACACACACACATCATTGATTATTCACTATTTAGTGGAAGGATGTTAAACTGAAGTAACTACTACACACACACACACACACACATAATCTACCATTTGGAAAACCCCCAAACAAGTAAACAGCTGTTGGGGAAAGGTTAAAACAAACAAAAAATTGCAAAATAAAGCCATCCTAAAAAAAAGTCATTGTAATGTAAAACTCAGTCTATATGGTAAACAAAACATAACCAAGCAGTCAAACAGGGCACCAAAGCACACCTCCCCTCACCTCCCTCACTACCCTCACCTGTGGTATGTAGGGTGTTGCCTGTGCCTTCAAATAATAATAATAATACATGAAATTCATATAGTGCTGTATCTTGCAAAAACAAATCAAAGCTTGTGCATTTGACCTATACAACACACAAGCAATCAATGACGATTAATAGTTTTAGCAAATTTGAATGTACACACACATGCAGATTGCGCACACGACACACACACATGCACACGCATGCTGACACGATCCTCCTGTACCAAAAAACGACCTCTTAAAAAATAAATTAATTGAAATGTAGTAAAATAATTAGTTTATCAAAAGGGAAAAAGGCAAAGCAAGAAACTGAAGGAAAAATTAAAAGAGCACTGAAAAAAAGTTTGTCTGCTGTGGTTGGTGCATTGAGTTTTTGATTGGAAGGTTGCAGGTTCAATTCCCATGAGTTGTCAGCTCCTGCCAAGAGTGAGATTGCTTTGGGTTCATTGAAGAAAAGACTGGGACCACAAGTACAGCTTCATCCACTTCACGGTGGGATTCTGAGAATGGTGTGCAAATTTTGCCATCAGGAAAATCATTCAAATTTTGCCATCAGGAAAATCATTCAAAATTGCACAGGAAAATCATTCAAGCAAAGAGTAATAAACAATCAAAGAGCATTGCATCTGAATGTTGAAAATTGTTCACTATATTCTGACGTCTCCGAGTTTACCAGTTGGATATATTTATTGATGTGACGGTTACAGCCCACCAATAATGCACACTTGAGGAATAATGTCTAAGCAGTTGTTTTGTTGTTTTTTAAATTTCAATTGGCCCGGAGGAAGTTGTAAGCTAAGGAAACAAAAAGAAAACATTTGATCATCTATCCTCCATGCCCCAAGAGGGGTCAAAGGCAAATTAAATCTTGAATCTTGTGTACCCTGCGAGTGAACAAATTTATACAGTTTATATACCAGATGGTATTGTGTGTACGGGTGCATCGTGTTCCGTAGTATTGTTGTTTTGTTTATATTGTATTATGACAAAAATAGATACAAGTTTGTTTTTTTAAAACGACCTTGTATCCCCTTCAAAGCAGGGCAGACTTTTATATGCATTCCTTTCTTATGTTTACAGATTTAACTGTCAAAAGTCTATTCACAATATGATGAAGGTTTTTTTATATCATCATGGTAGATTTCAATCCGTCTCTTTGGCTTGATTGAGAAGCAGATGCGGTGTGTGTGTGTGTTGTGTGTGTGTGTGTGTGAGCGTGCGTGCGTGCGTGGTGCGTGCGTCGTGTGGTGTGTGTGTGTGTGTGTGTGTGTGTAGTGTGCACCAGCCTGAACCATTTGTATTAAAAGGAGTTGGGTGGGGGTGGGGGCACGGGTATCAGAATATCTTATGCTTTTCTTTTAATTCCCCATTTGTTGCCGTACCAAGGCAGCAGACTTAACGAGGTATTCAGCCGCGTGACTAAAACTTAGTCTGTTCTGTCCTTTATCAACGCAGTCATCTCACAGTGTGTGTTGTGTGTCTGTCTGTCTGTCTGTCTGCCTGCCTGCCTGCCTGTCTGTGTCTCTGTATGTCTGTGTGTGTAATGTTATTTTATGTGATTTTCACAGAAGCCACTCTCTATTCAACACTTAACAGTCGAGTTGATCAGGGCTCTTACATAATGTAATATTACATTTCCGTACGTTCCCGTCATAGGAGCATGTGCAGGTTCATCATGGCTCCAAAAGGCCATCACAATAGAATGCACGATAACTTTTGTTTAGAAAAAAAAAAGCAAAAGAAAATGTTTCCCATTTGTGTGAAAACGGTTAATATGGCGGTAGTTCTTTTCTTAATAGCTTGGTTTTATAACTCGAATTTTTCTCTTTATGACACTGTGTTTTTCCCCAGTTCCTCGGCTCGAGTACAAGGGTCCCCAATGGTGAGATTTTTGCGTATGCAACCCTTTACCCATTTATTATTTATTCTTTTATATCGAGGATAATGGAATAAGCAATCATATGCTTTTTTACATCCAGTCCCCGTGTGTGTGCAGTTTTGTAAATGTCATCTGTTCCCACCGGCACACAATGGCTACTCTTACGAAAAGCGGAACAGGATTTAAGTGTGCGCAAGATGTTTGCAGTGCGTTCGCACACGGGGCCTCGGTTTATAGTCTCATCCCCCATCGTTAAGGAAGCTGCATTCCGACTTCGGGGATGATGTGTAGACCCCACACCAGTGTGCCTGTGTTCGGGTGTTTGTTTTGCGATTTGTCAACCGTTCCTACCGACACGTAATGACTTCACACTTCCAAAAAGGCGTTAACAGGTTTTATCGTGTGTGCAAGATGATCTGAGTACGTTCGCACACGGAAATGTGTGTGTGTGGGGGGGGGGGGGGGGGGGGGGTATGATGCGTGTGTGTATGAGGGGGGTGGGGTGCGTGCGTACGTGCATGGATGCCTGCCTGTCTGTCTGCCTGCTGTGTCTGGCCTGTTCTGTCTGTCTGTCTACCTGTTTGTCTGGGTTTTTTTAAATTTTCGTTCTTTTGCTAAAGCTCCGAGTTTCCCCATCGGTGACATTTTTGCGTGTGCAGCCTTCTTTGCCCGCCATGAAGGTAGCCGCAGTCTGTCTACGGGGGTGATGTATTTATAATAAACACACCACTTTCCTGCAGGCATGCATCTTTTTTCTTCTTTTTTCGGTCATCCAGTCTTATCAGCACAAATGGCCTACCCTCCTGAAAGGCAGAACAAGTTGTTGTTGTTTTTTTACGTGTTTGGAAGATATATTCTGCGTGTGTTTGCACACGATGCCTCGGTTATTAACAGTCTCACCCGAACGACTTTCAGGGGAGCTAAGCCAGTGCAGATGTTAACTCCAGGGGTAAAGTCCCCTTGAATAGGTGTCTGTCTGTGGTAGCTGTCAAAACACGTGCACAACACTGTCACCTCCCAACCTTCCCCCCCCCCCCCCCCCCCCCCATTATGTATGTCGGTCTGCCTCTCTTTCTGTTTGTCCGTGCGCGTAAACGTATTATTTTCTCTCTGCTCTGCATATCACTGATTTGCATAGCGTCTACTTTTATGTGAAGAAAAGCCATAAGGCAGGTGCAGGCAGATTTAAAGACAGTGCCCCCAAGACAAAGGCTGAGGAAAGAGGATATGGCGGGGTATGTTTGATGGTGATGCACTCAACTCGCGCGAACAGAGCGGCACAGCCATTCTGGGAATCATAAACACACAAACGTATGCACACACGGATGCGCGAGCGTGCGCGCGCGCACCACACACACACACACCACACACCCCACCACAACACACACATACACATTCACACACACACACGCACACACACACACACACACACTCCACACACACACCACACACACACACCACACACACACCACACACACAACACACACACCACAACAAAACAACAAAACAAAAACACACACAACACTACACACACTCACACACACACACACACACACACACACACACACACAACAACACACACACACACACAACACACACACACACACACACACACACACACACACACACACACACACACACACACACACACACACACCACACACACACACACACACACACACACACACACACACACACACACACACACACCACCACACACACCACACACACACACCACACACACACACACACACACACACACACACACACACACACAACACACACACACACACACCACACACACACACTGAACGATAAAAATCTCACACGCCGTGAGCGTCTGACAATCAGACTCAACACATCCGACTTCGGCATGGAGAGAATTATCTTTTAAGTCTTTATGGGGGGAAAAGGCAAGAGAATGGACCGAGAAGATAGTAAATAGACAAATAGGAGGTGACAGGCAAAAAAGGAGCAAGTCAGAAACAAAGAGAGTGATAGAAAAGAGGAAAATCCTAGCACAGAATTTGAAGAAGGTGGGGATGTTATCTATACTGACAGGCCCCTGGCATCCCCAAGGGTAAAGAAAAGGGAGTGAAGAGAGAGACACACAACAGACAGACAGAGAGTGAGAAACAGAGTGAGAGAGAGTGAAAGACAGAGTGAGAGACAGACAGAATGAAAGACAGGACACACACAGACAGAGACAGGGACACACGCAACAGACAGACATACAGACAGACAAAAAACAGAAAAGACGAAGACAGACAGATAAAAAGACAGACTGACTGACCCTAGTCATTGGCACGTATAAACCTTTCATGCACACAGCAACAACAACAGAGTCAGTTAAAGTTAAACTAACCCATCTGATTACAAACCCGGCAACACTATCTGCTGTTGCTCAAACTGCACCCTGCCCCCTAGGCCTGTTGCAGCTGTTGGGCCCTCAGAGAAAAGTAGGCCAGGTTACTAGGAGGTTTCCTATCTAGAAAAACGGGCAGCTCGACTTGGCGTTCGGCTACAGTGCTTACCGTTGAGACAAGAACCCATGCTCACAAACACAAAGATACACACATACTCTAAGGTAGGTGTGGTAAGGAGACAGGCAAGTAAATGCGTGAGGACAAACAAAAATAATGTCTCCTATATTTTTATTTTTATATTCGTTCTTTTATGTTTTTTCTTTTATATCAAGGATAATGGAATAAGCATTGGTGTGCTTTTTTTTTTACATCCAGTCCCCGTGTGTATGCAGTTTTGTAAACCTTGTCATCTGTTCCCATCGGCACACAATGGCCTACTCTTATGAAAAGTGGAACAGGATTTAACGTGTGCGCAAGATGTTCTGCGTGCATTCGCACATGGGGCCTCGGTTTATAGTCACGTCCGAAGGACTCTTGGGGAGAGTGGAGTCAGCACTGATGTTAACTCCAGGGGGGAAATCCCCTCAAACGGGAATCGAACCCGGGTCGTCAAATTGCAAGCGCTATGTTCTGACCACTAGGCTATCCCGTCTTGTCTACGTAGGTATATTCTGTGTTTACTGAACACAAGCAAATGCGCGCGTGCGCATGTTGGCGTGAGCGCGCACACGCACGCACGCACGCGCGCGTACACACACACACACACACACACACACACACACACACACACACACACACACACACAGGGCAGAAGGTATGAGAGGTGCAAAGTTTGTATCCTGTTGTCCCCACACAAACTCCAGTAGGTCTGTCTGCCCCTCAACTCTCCACACCCACCCAACTCCCCCTGGCACCTATCCCCACCCCCCACCCCCACCCCCTTACGTCCCCCTACCCCCCCCCCCCCCCCCCCTCACCTCCCGTCTGCCCCCATGTTGAGCTAAACAACGTAAAGAGGATGTAAAACCCTGGCCAAATTACACCACTGACTGACTCACTGTCAAACAACCACCATGAGCTGATTTCAATGATCTGGACGTGTGCGCACAAAGACACGTACAGACACATTCTTCTCGCATGCATGTGTGCATGCATACATACACATTTACAATGTAAACATACACAAACCTTCACACTGGCATACACACGCAGGCACACACGCACGCACGCACGCAAGCACACACACACACAAGCACGCACGCAAGCACACGCACACGCACACATACATATAGCATACATACATACATACATACATACACGTGCGCACGCGCACCGCGCGCACGCACGCACACACACACACACACACACACGCACACACACACACACACACACACACACACACACACACACACACACACACACAAATCATGCATTGCGATTTATTGGCAGCCCCCGGCTTCAAAACAATTCTTTGAATGATCACTCAAATCATATATACATCGATCAGTACACTGCATTTTAATTACTGTATCAGTTCTATAACTTTCCTTCCTTGGCTAGACCTCGATGATTCACTGGGTAAAATTTTTGTGTAAAGCAACCGTTTTTGAGGTAGCCACATTCCCACTTTAGGGCTGATGTTTAAACACAAAAGTAGTGTACATGTCGGTTTGTTTTTTGTTTGTTTTTTTTTTTGGGGGGGTTGTGTTGCTTTGGGCTTTTATTTTCATCTGTTCTTACCAGCCCCAATTGCTTACTCTTTCAAAAAGCATAACGGGTTTTAACGTGTGTGCAAAACGTTCTGCATGCGTTCGCACACCGGACCTCAGTTTTATTGTCTCATCCGAACTGAACTAGACACAAATACCCAGGCTCAACAGTCCAGTGCGGGCCCTTGTTCTTTCACTGTTTCTGTTCCATGTATCTGGAATGACCTCCCTCCCTTCCTTCGCCAAAATCCGTCATGTGACACTTTTAAATCCAGCCTAAAGACCCACTTCTTTCCTATCTAGGATCTTCCTCCATCATTGCACCTCACATCTGTCCCTACTTTCATTCAGTCTCCTCCATCTTCATCAACTTGCCGTGTTTGTGTTTGTTTTTTGTTTGTTTGTGCATGCGCGCATGTGTGTGTGTCTGTCTGTCTGTATAAGCACTCATGTGCCTTTTTACACCCAATCCCCGTGTGTATGCAATTTTGTAAATGTCATCTGTCCCGACCGGCACACAATGGCCTGCTCTTACGAAAAGCGGAACAGGATTTAACGTGTGCGCAAGATATTCTGCGTGCGTTCACACATGGGGCCTCGGTTTATAGTCTCATCCGAAGGTCTCTGTGTGTCTGCGTGTCTGTGTATGTGTGTCTGTATAAATATATAATTTGTTGATTCTATTTGTGAACGATTGCATGCGCGTGAATGATTTGAATACAAGCGCTTTGATATGTTTGCTTTACAAGATTTAACGCTATATGAATTCCTTGAAGGGGGTAGGATAGCTCCGTGGTCAGAGCACTCGCTTTCCCCAAGCTGAGGTTAAGCAGAATCGAGCGCGGTTACCAATTGGATGGGTACAGCAGACCAGGCACTACGCACCCCGCACCGGTAGGGGCGAGAGAGAAATGGGGAGGAGAGAGAGAGAGAGAGAGAGAGAGAGAGAGAGAGAGAGAGAGAGAGAGAGAGAGAGAGAGAGAGAGAGAGAGAGAGATTTATTCTTTTATATCGAGGATAACAGAATAAGCAACATGTGCTTTTTTTCATCCGGTCCCCGTGTGTATGCAGTTTTTGTAAATATTGTCATCTGTTCCCACCGGCACACGATGGCCTACTCTTACGAAAAGCGGAACAGGATTTAACGTGTGCGCAAGATGTTCTGCGTGCGTTCGCACACGGGGCCTCGGTTTAAAGTCTCATCCGAAGGACTTTTGGGGAGAGTGGAGTCAGCACTGATGTTAACTCCAGGAAGAAAATTTCCTCGACCGGATTCGAACCCGGGTCTTCAAATTGCCAGCGCAATGTTCTGACCACTAGGCTATCCGCCCCCCAGAGAGAGAGAGAGGAGAGAGAGAGAGAGAGAGAGAGAGAGAGAGAGAGAGAGAGAGAGAGAGAGAGAGAGAGAGAGAGAGAGAGAGAGAGAGATTAAATTGTTCAATTTAAATCTATCTCGATCTAATCTATTTCACTTTAAATTCTTTTATTTCGAGGACAGTAGAATAAACACGTATGCGCTTATATATATCCACCCCACCCCCATGTGCATGCAGTTTTGTAATGTTTTTCAACTGTTCCCACCAGCACACAATGGCCTACTCTTCCAAAAGGCGGAACAGATTTGTAGGGGGTGCGCAAGATGTTCTGCCTGCTTTCCCACACGGTCTAGTCTCATACCAAGGACTTTCTGGGAATTGGAGGCGGCACTGATGTTAACTCCAGGGGGAAATCGCCTTGAAGGGGTGTTTCAGTGGATGCTCGAACCCTGACTGTCAGATCGCAACCGCAATGATCTAACCACCAGGCTCTCTCTCTCTCTCTCTCTCTCTCTCTCTCTCTCTCTCTCTCTCTCTCTCTCTCTCTCTCTCTCTCTCTCTCTCTCTCTCCGGGGGTGAACTGAGTTCACTGTTGAGATAGGATGCACATTCAAGTTGTGCTCCCGAAATTTAGTTAATTTCTTTAATTAATGAACCGTAATTGATTAATATTTCCATGTTTTGAATTCTACATGTCTCAGTGATCATGCCAGTACAAAATTTATCAGCAAGAGTTGCCTGTGGCCATTTTTATTGGACTGTTCAGAACTTCATGTTCCAACGTGTATTAAACTGTGTGGCTGCACGTAAACACCAGCTGGTGTTGTGTTGGCCAGTGAGTGGTGTGAGGACACTGTGTGTGGCAGTGGTGTTGGCAGCCCTGTATTGCTGCACTCCTGATTTCAGTCATGATCAACTGAGTGATGTGCAGGGTAAGTCAACAACATGTGTTGATGTTCAACTGACAGTACAGAAACTGCATTGTGACTTTCTTTCCCTTGCTACAGCAAGGTTTCTGCAAACAGTAAAAACTGACCCAAGACAGAAGTTCAGGCTCATATTCTCTGCCAGTGCTGGGGTGATGTATGGAACTGTTACAGTAATGATTATTGTATTCCTCTCACGTTACCTGATGGTTTGTGGTGACATAGAGCCTAACCCTGGTCCTACATTTGGGAGGGGGTATGAACGGAAATCGTCTTCAGCCTCTCAAGGCCCTAGTCGGGGTGGGGGTACAGACAGGAATCTTACTCTGCACCACAGGCATACTATGATAACAGTGCCTCACACACTCATTACGACAATGTGTACCCAAGTGATCATCCCCTTGCTCATCTTCATTCAGAAATGGCTCAGACCTTGCAGGATGCCATATCAAGGATAGAAGCAAGCAGCTTCCGTCATGAGCAAAATGTCGAGGAGCATTTCCTTACCATGGAAAATAAACTGTCAAGTGTAGAGAGGAAAATCGACCATCGTCTGTGTCAGTTGGAAGAACAGCAAACGCAACTCACCAACAGTCACAAAATGTTAGAGGAGCAGTGTCACTTCATGCAGTCAGAAGTGCACAGCCTGAAAGAGACAGTCAGTGCCTTTTCAGACAAATATGACCACTTGGACAACCAAAACAGACGGAACAACCTCCTCTTCTTTGGGCTCCCACTGCAAGAGAGTGTTAACTTCCTGCCAGCCAGTGAGGAGAAAATCCGGGAAACAGTGCAGGTTGGAATGGGCATCGAGGAGGACTTACGCATTGACCGCATCTACAAGGCTGGCAGAGCCATCGCCGTGAAGTTCGAGTCTCACCTTCAAAAAATGCTAGTGCTCCGGAACGCACATAAACTGAAGAAATGTGAGGGTTTCCAGAACATCTTCGTGAAGGAGGATTTCTCTGAAAAAGTTCAACAGAAGAGGAAGGAACTCATACCTCTACATCGCCAGCTCAGAGAGAAAGGACTGAAGTCAACTCTACGTTATGACAAACTGATCACAGATGATGCTGTATATACTTATGATCTTCAAAAGGAAACAATGCTGAAAGTGGGTCAACCATGGCATCAAAGCCAAAGCAAAAGTCAACACTTTGGGAATGACACAACAGGTCATCACCCAGGCAAGAAGCGAAGTCCTGATAGTGATCTGACTTCAAGCCAATCAAAGGTGAACCAGAATGAGTCTTCATATTGCCTGCCACCACATGACTTCCCAGCCCTGACATCAAAAAGAACTGTGCCTCCCTCTGGAGTCAATAGACCTGTACCCATGTCGACAAAAAAAGGAGGTTGTTCACTGACCAAGGCGACCAGGAATGTGTCCCGGTCTTCAGAGAATCCCCAGCAGACCCCAGACTGCCTCAATGAAGCTGGTGACTTACAAGAACAAGAGCAAGATGCAAGCACCAGTTGCAGTCAAGGCAACAGTACTGGCTACAATCTCCGGGCTCGAGGTCAACAGTCTGCAGCCAGGGGACCTACACCTGACAGGACGGGGCGTCCTGGAGGCGGGGCTGGTTCCACTCCACCTGAACGTGCCAGACAGCCAGGAAAAGGGCATGGACGGGCAGCATCCCCTTCCCAGCCCAGAATCGACCTCATGCTACAGCAGTCACGTGCTGAGGGACAGGACCACCTGGCTGAGGACGACATCCCTCCAGTTCTGAACATGTCAGAATCCACTGACATGGGTCATGGTGTGGACCCTGAAGACAGTCACACTGATGTGCCTCCTGGTGATGCCAACAGCTAGGACAGCGGCCGGCCCCAGTCATTGTCTTTCCTTTTGTTCAATGTTGCAGGTCTTGTCAGCAAGTTGAAAGATTTTGAGTGGATAAATTATGTTTCAAACTTTGATGTTGTTTGTCTAGTGGAAACATTTATTGACAATAATTTTGATTTGTCACATATTTTTCAAAGTTTTGTTAAGTACGTTTGTCCAGCAGTGAAGCTGTCACATCATGGTAGGAGATCAGGTGGTGTATTGGTAATGTTAAAAAAGCATTTGGAAAAATATGTTACTGAATTACAGAGTGATGTTGAAAACTGTGTTATTCTAAAATTATCAAGACAGCTCCTGGGTAGCCCAAAAGACATTTTATACTTAAGTACATACATACCTCCATACAAGTAGCCCATTTTATGATCAGGCTGAATCTGAATGTCATATATTGGACATTGAAAGACAAATCAGTGATCTTCTATCAAATGATGATGTCTACCTCCTGTGTAATGGCGACTTTAATGCTCGCACTGGTAACATGCAAGTCCAGAACCTCAGATCTGCTGCAGATAATTATTTAGACATTTTTGATAATTCAGTATCCTTTGAGAGTAGCAGATTATCTCAAGATTTGGTTGTCAATGATTTTGGTAAAAAACTGCTTGATATGTGTGCTTGTTTTAATTTAAAGTTACTGAATGGTTGTCCAGGTCTTGATAATTCGGGCAACTTTACTTATTTGTCTGATCAAGGGCATAGTGTTGTAGATTATTTTTTGGTTAGTTTTGATATATGTGGAATTTTTGATAGACTGTTTGTATCTGATAGAATCGAATCAGATCACATGCCAGTGGAATTATATTGTGTTGTTAGGGATTCATGCACTCAAGTTTCTGTTGATTCCCCTGTTACCATAGAAAAGGTAGTTTGGTCAGAAGACCAAGCTGCAAATTTTAGCAATAGTGTACAGTCTGAAAACTTCAAGGTTCAGTTAGAAAGAGCAATCACTTTAATCGATAGTAGTTTAGAGGATTCAGTGTCTGTTTTTACAAGAGCATTAAATGAAGCAGCAGAGTCAATGAAGAGAAAGTTTGTTCTTGGAAAACCAAAAAGACAACAGGCCAGGTGGTTTGATAGGGAGTGCCTTGTGAAAAAAAGGGAAGTAAGAAGTTATCTTAAAAAGTATAGGAAAACAAAGGAAAATGAAGATTACAAGAAGTACGCAGAAGTAAGAAAAGAATACAAGACCTTGCTTGGAAAGAAAGAGCGGGCACATAAAAACTCAAATCTCAACAATATACTTGCTTCTATGAATGATCCAAACAAGTTCTGGGGTGAAATCCGCAGACACAGAGGTCGTAGTGTTATTGTTAATAACATTTCAGAAGAAGAGTGGGTACGTCACTTTGATTCTGTATTCAATGATAGAGTTGTTGTTGATGATGATAACTTCTTTCAGGATGAAGTGGATGAAATCACACCTGATAATATATTGGACATTAAAATATCAGAAGAAGAAATTAAAAAAGCCATTAATCACATGAAGTGCAGAAAGGCAGCAGGCTTAGATGGTATTTTAGCGGAAATGCTGAAAAATGCTGAACAAGTAATCATGCCATTTTTGTCTAAATATTTCAATACCATATTTTCTAAGGGTTTTTTCCCTTCAAAATGGACTGAAGCAGCGATATACCCATTACACAAGAAAGGTGACATTAGCAGCCCAGACAATTATAGGGGTATATCCCTTTTAAGTATTTTTAGCAAAGTATTTACATATATCATCAATAAGAGACTTACTTTGTGGGTAGAGCAAAATGGGTCTATTTGTGAAGCCCAGGCAGGATTTAGAAAAGGCCGGTCAACAATAGACCACATATTTACTTTGAATGCCCTGGTAGAAAACTATTTACTTAAACATAGGAAATTGTATGTAGCATTCGTTGATTTTAAAAAAGCATATGATACTGTTAATCGTAATGTTCTGTGGTCTGTACTGCTTCGTGCAGGTATGAAGGGTAAAATGTACAGGATGCTACGGGCTATGTATTCTACTGTAAGGGCATGTGTAATGTACCAAAGCAAGACAGGCTATTCAAGTTTCTTTGATTGTTTGCAGGGGTTGAAGCAGGGTTGTATTGTAAGCCCAGTATTATTTTCGCTACTGATCAATGAGCTAGCCATTGAATTAATATCAAATGGTAGACATGGTGTGACACTTGATTCAAGTGATATTGAACTATATCTAATGTTATTTGCTGATGATTTGACCTTGTTAGCCTCAAGTGTAGTAGGGCTACAGCATCAGCTGAATAACCTGCAGAAGGAAACAGAGAGGTTAAAGTTAACTGTAAACACAGACAAATCTAAAATTATTGTTTTCAGGAAAGGTGGCTTTCTCAGTGCCAGAGAAAAATGGTTTTTGAACGGAAGTCCATTAGAAGTTGTCAATTCATATAAGTATTTGGGTCTTACCTTCTCCACTAGAAATAGTTTCACAGCTGCTATGGAAGAGGTAAAACTGAAAGGTAAAAAATGTGTGAATGATATCATGTGTACTTTGAGAAAAATTGGTAGTAATTCTCCTGACGTGTTCTTTAAGCTTTTCGATACTCAATTTGTCCCACTGGTTCTGTATGCCTCTGAGGTGTGGGGACACAAGGCTTTTAACCAAGTTGAACAAGTACATCTTTATGCATGTAAAAGATTCCTGCATGTGAGAAACAAAACTGCTAGTGATGTTGTATATGGCGAACTAGGCCGTTTTCCTCTATGGATTACAGCCATTACTAGATGTGTGAAATACTGGTTGAGACTCTTAAAGCAATCTGAAGAGAGGTATTCGAAAAAAGCATATAAAATGCTATTAGCTATGCATGAAAAAGGCCATGTGACATGGGTTACCCACCTAAAGAATATTCTTTGTGTGAATGGTTTTGAACAAGTGTGGGTTTTTGGATGTGGTTATGAAAACATTTTTATGAAAGAGCTGAGAGAAAGGTTACAGAGCAATTTCTGTTACAATTGGCGAAACCGCTTGGACTCAAATGTACGTTTTTCACAATATGGTAGGACTAAACAGCTATTTGTTATAGAACAGTATGTTGAAATTTTGTACGTTGAAGGATATAGAAATATCGTGGCACAATTCAGGATGGGTGTTTCACAACTAAATGTGCACAAATATCGCTTTTCACCTACAAATGAGAATACAACATGCCCTGTATGTACAGACACGAGAGAAGATGAAGCACACTTTCTGTTTAAATGTCCTTTATATAAGGACGTTAGACAGCAGTACAAGTTCAATGTTAATGCTGGCATAAACATAGACAGTGTGCTTGTCAGTGTGCTAGCTTGCAATTCACAAGCAAAATTAGTCAATCTTGCGAAATTCCTTTTAGCAGCCTTTAGACTCAGACAGAACTTCATTGACAATGTGAACAATTAAAAGTATTATCTCCTAGAGTAAGACTGCTTCCATCTATATTCTGCAGTTGTTGTCTTCCAATGAACATGTTCATGCAGTATCATTATTTTGTTTCCTTATCATGCTATATTTCACGTCTAAATATTTTATCGATGTTTGCGTTTCCCCCCATGAAAGGGGCTGTTGGCCTATATTCATTAAATTTCAGAGTTCAGAGTTCAGAGTTCTCTCTCTCTCTCTCTCTCTCTCTCTCTCTCTCTCTCTCTCTCTCTTCTCTCTCTCTCTCTCTCTCTCTCTCTCTCTCTCTCTCTGTCATTATCTCTCTGTCTCTGTCATTCTGTCTCTATCTCTCTGTCTCTGTATATCTGTCTGTCTTTCTTTCCAATCCAATCCAATCATGTTGTTCATAGCCCCGCCGACCACACAGGCCATATCGGGGCTGTCACCTCGACACATTTTAAAACTCAGGTTAAAACGGGGCACAAAACCAACTTTACTAACCTTGCTTGTATAAACCCCCTGGTCAACCATAAGGGTCAGCCCAGAACCGGTACCGGCTGTGGGAAAACCCACGTCTGTCTTTCTGTTTGTCACCTATAGACAGACACAGACAGACAAAGAGAACGAGAAGCACACCTTTTTGTGACGGTGCAACTTGAACTACCAAACAAAACATAATACAGCACGTGCACCAACACAACAGTCCCATAACGAAGACAGAAAACAATGTCGATTATCTACTGCATACGCCGATGACTCATTGTCACAATAATAAGGATCCTTTTCCCCTGGGGAGAAGGAATGCATGGAAGGCAGAAGGAACTCCCTGAAGCAGGACTTAAAGAAGTGACTCGTTAGCCTTTGCATTACTTAAGGTTTTTTAAAAATTATTATTCACTTGTACTTATGTCATGGCTGGGTTGTGTTTTTTTTTTTGTCAAACCCATGATGAACTTCTGACCCCCCCCCAAAAAAAAAAACTTAAGGCGAGACACTATAGTGATGAAAGTGTAATGCTTTGTTTTCTAACCAACATGGACAAGTTACCAATGCTCATAACCAACACGATAGAAATAGAATTACTTGATTACATCAATAAACAGAAATTCACATCATGGTTTACTAGCCATAATATAACATATAAACCGAAAAACATTGATCACAGAGAGTTTTAAAAATTCAGTCTTGAAGATTCCATACACGCATGCATGCACAAATACACACACACAACACACACACACACACACACACACACACACACACACACACACACACACACACACACACACACACAACACAACACCACACACACACACACACACACAAACACACACACACACGCACACGCACGCACGCACGCACGCACGCAAACATGTTTGCACACACATTAAAATCAATTTATATGTTTATTGCTCATTCACCAATGTGATTCACACCGACAACTGCTTCCGTCATTGGGATTTTATGTTGTCATTTATGTTTACTGATATGGCACATGTAGATTATTAGGAACGGATAAGGGGGTGGTAGAGGGTGGGGGTGGAGGCCAGATACTGATGAGAGGATGGAAACAGGAGATAGGGGAGGGGGTATGGGGGAGGGGGTATCTAGTGTGTTACTGCAACCACACATTCAGATGGGCAGAGAAAATGGCATTTATGACATGTTCTGTTTTATATTAGATTGGATTGGATTGGATTGTGAGTTGGCCAGTGTGGTGTGGTGTGGTGTGGTGTGGTGTGGCATGGTGTGGTGTGGTGTGGTGTAGGGCAGTTCAGGGCATGGCAGCGCAGTGCGTAGTGTAGTGTAGTGTAGTGTAGTGTGTTGTGGTGTAGTTTATTGTAATGTCATGGGGTATAGTGTAGTGTAGTGTAGTGTAGTGTAGTTGCAATATGTTATGTTCTATTGTATTGTATTGTATTGTATTGTATTGTATTGTATTGTATTGTATTGTATTGTATTGTATTGTATTGATTTGTATTGCATTGCACTAGGGAGAAAATCCTAACTGAATGTATGTTAATCTAAAATGTGTGTTTCTTTATGAGAGCGACATTTTTTTTCTCTCTTTGCCAGGAACAATTCCTTTGTTGCCGTTGGTTCGTTTACATGCACTGGACAGCCCTGAAGCTGAAAGAAGCACTAAGAGAGGCAGAAAACAAAGATGGAGAAGGCTGGCTGCCAAGTAATCCATGCGTCCTTCAGGCAAAAAGACTTAGAGACAATGAATTAAATAAAAAGAAAATCATGATTTTGACTGATGTGTCTCACCTTAACATTTAATTGAAATATCCAGACTTTCGAGGACACCATAGACAATTCATATAGAACGATATAATACTATAGTCAGTCACTGACCAATATTGCTAATCTGGATCGGGGTCAACATTGACAGGTCAGTAAGCTTAAGGTCAAACAATTGGAAATTCGGTGGAGTGTGGCGGATACTATGCAAGGGGAGATTACTGAGTACAAGTTGTAATAGATATTGTTGCTTTGTTTTAAACCTCATTTTATGGGGGGGGGGGGGGTATCATTGTTTTTGTGGACATTTTTCGTTGCTTTGTTGATATACTTTTAAAAAGTTGTTTGGTGTACAATATATTCACTTGTTTTACAATAAGATAAAATATATACAGAAAAATGATAGTGAAATGTTTTTTATAACTCCAGTAAATATGACAAAGGTTGCAGAGTTTGATTATAATCTCCGTGTGTTGTTTTTTTAATCTCTCTCTCTCTCTCTCTCTCTCTCTCTCTCTCTCTCTCTCTCTTAAATTTCAGTTCTTAATTTTCTGAAGGAACCTCGACGAAAGAACGTTCCACAAAGCGAACACCATAATTTGTCAAACGAGAAATCCAGGGCGTGGCTGTCTGATCATTTGTTATGACTAAAGACTATGGTAAAAAAATAAAAATAAAAAAAACAGGTTGCTTGCCGATTATATTTTTTCATGTTTGTGTACAACACTCAATCAACAATGGCTTGAATACTAAGTGGAGTTGGGGTGTTTTTGCTTTTTTTTTATTTATTTTTTCGTATCTGCCCCATCGGTTGGACCTGTGTAAGGACAAAGGGAAGTGTTGAGGCATTGAGTTTTGACTGAGGGATCGTCCACATTCCTTCTCTTTGTTCTGCTGAGGCCATCAACAGTGCAAATGTTTGGGGGGTGGGGTAGGGGTTTGGTGTATTGTTTTGGTTTGGGTTTTGGTTTTTTTGGTTTGCTTGTTTTTTGTTTGTTTTTTTTCTCTCCTCTTTTCTTGTTCTGTAAATCTGTAAGTAAAACTTTGACTTTGACTTGACTTTGACTTTGTTCCTCGGCTAGATCTCCGAGGTTCACCAATGGTGAGATATTTTGTGATTACGACAGCCACCCCCCCCCCCCCTCCTTCGCACACAATATTTAGATAGCCGTGTACTGACTTCCAGTATGTCTAACCACGACACCTGCATGCTTTCGATTTTATTCGGCTTTTTTATTTAATTTTGGTTTAGTCTCTTTAGATTTTGTCATCCCTTCCTACTAGCAAAAATGGCCTACTCTTCACAAAAGCGTAACGGGATTTTAACATGTACTCAAGATGTTCTGCGTGCATTCGCACACGGTCCTCTGGCTTATATTCTCACCCGAAGGACTTGTAGACATTCAGTCCAATTTTCACGTCAAACTGGAAAGCAAGGGCAAGGCTGGGAATCCAACCCAGAGCTCTACGGTTTACTGGTTAGGCAGGTCAACGTCTTAACTTTCCTGCCACCGTCCATCTTAGTCAGCTGTCGAAACAATTTGGGAACACATCACAGGGGTGTGTTAAACTGTTTTGTTTTGTCTTTCCACTCGTTTGTGAGTATCGTTGTTTATAATCTAGTGCAAAAACAACGAAACACTGTATCATTATCATACTTGAATTTTGAAAACAGCTGTTCTTTATATTCACAAACGAATGTAAAGACAAAAGGTATTACACTGTGTTATATATGTATGATATATATATTGATTGATTGATTGATTGATTGATTCATTCATTCATTCATTTATAGCGAGGATTGATTGATTTATTCTTTTATATCGAGGATAATGGAATAAGCACTCATGTGCTTTTTTACATCCAGTCCCCGTGTGTATGCAGTTTTGTAAATGTCATCTGTTCCCACCGGCACACGATGGCCTACTCTTACGAAAAGCGGAACAGGATTTAACGTGTGCGCAAGATGTTCTGCGTACGTTCGCACACGGGGCCTTGGTTTAAAGTCTCATCCGAAGGACTTTTGGGGAGAGTGGAGTCAGCACTGATGTTAACTCCAGAAGAAAAATCTCCTCGACCGGACTCGAACCTGGGTCATCAAATTGCCAGCGCAATGTTCTGACCAATAGGCTATCCGTCTTCCTTCCTATACAAGAGAGAGAGAGAGAGAGAGAAGAGAGAGAGAGAGAGAGAGAGAGAGAGAGAGAGAGAGAGAGAGAGAGAGAGAGAGAGAGAGAGAGAGAGAGAGAATCAACGTTAAAGTTGTGGGAAGAGAGAGTAATCACAGCTTTAATATATACATAATATATGTATGTATATTACATATATACAAACACAGCTATATATATATATTATATATATATATATATATATATATATATATATATATATATATATATATATATATATAATATATATATATATATATATGTGCATTTTTAAAAGATAACGTTTCCTAAATTTACAAACTAATGTATTCACAGATAAGAACTTACTTCGATGAACATTTAAAAATATATGTAAAGACTCAATTGCTACAAAATAGTTAATGACAATGCAGTCTCAACATGACATGATTGTCAAAGCATAACAACATGTACATGAAGAAATGTAGGCCTTGGCACCTTGTTTACAGCAATCATGCACAAGGGAAATTAATTGGAACAGCGGTCGGCCTGGGTGATGGTCCTTGTCACGATCATCTTTTAAGGGTGTTGTTTTTTTTTCGTCTGTCTTTGTGTACACATCAGTGTGTGTGTGTGTGTGGTGGTGGTGGTGGGGGGGGGGGGGTACGTGGTGTGGTGGGGAGGGGCGGGTATGTGTGTGTGTAGTGTGTGGGCGGGGGGGTATGTGTGTGTAGATGTGTGTGGTGGACGTGTGTGTGTGTGTGTGTGTGTGTGTGTGTGTGTGTGTGTGTGTGTGTGTGTGTGTGTGTGTGTGAACTTATGTTTTTTTCCTTTATTTTGAGGATAATAGAAAAAGTGCTCTTGTCTTTTTTACATCCAGTCCACGAGTGTATGCAGTTTGTAATTTTGTAATCCGTTCCCACAGGCACAAAATGGTCTACTCTTCCGAACGTGGCACAAGATCTGTTGCTTGCGTTCGCACACAGGACTTCAGTTTATAGTGTGTGTGTGTGTGCGTGCGTGCGTATTGCGTGCGTATTTGCGTGCGTGTGTGCGTATTTGCGTGCGTGCATGTGTGCGTATTTGCGTGCGTGCGTGGTGCGTGGGGGTGCGTGGTGTGTGTGTGTGTGTGTGTGCGCGCGCGCGCGTGTGTGTGTGTGTATGTGTGTGTGTGTGTGTGTGTGTGTGTGTGTTGGTAATATATATATAATTCAATTCAAAGCATCAGTCTCTCACAAACAGAGCAATGTATGTGGGTTGCGAGCTATACCTACAAGAAGCAGTAAACAGAAAACATTTATCACACAAACAGCCCACAACACAGCATCCGAACAATGACACGAACGCATCACAAGATAAAAAGCACAAGTGTGTGTGTTGTGTGTGTGTGTGTGTGTGTGTCGTGTTGTGTGTGTGTGTGTGTTGTGTTGTGTGTGTGTGTGTGTGTCTGTCTGTCTGTCTGTCTGTCTGTCTGTCTGTTGTGTCTGCCTGTCTGTGTCTGTGTGTGCATGCGTGCATCTGTCTGTGTGTGTGTCTGTTTGTCTGTGTGTCTGTATGTGTCTGTGTCTGTGTGTACATGCGTGCATCTGTGTGTGTTTGTGTCTGTGTGTCTGTTTATCTGTTGTCTGTGTCTGTATGTGCATGCGTGCATCTGTCTGTGTGTGCCTGTGTCTGTGTGTGTCTGTATATGTTTGTGTCTGTGTGTGCATGCGTGCATCTGTGTGTGTGTGTGTGTGTGTGTGTGTGTGTGTGTGTGTGTGTGTGTGTGTGTGTGTGTGTGTGTGTTGTGTGAGTGTCTGTATTTATAGGATATTAGGCACGAGCATTTTACCGCCGACTCCCTAAAGATCCTCTTTGGGGATGTTCCACCGGGACACCGGACCCATTTTTAACTTCCTGAGAGAATCGGGCTTTTTCCGTCTGATAT
>CM060336.1:27084269-27104269 GCA_030674155.1 Stramonita haemastoma | reverse complement strand
TGTCTGTCAGCCAAGTTCTGTCCCACGCAAAGCTCTTTATGTGTCCGTGTTCTCTGTACCAGTTTATCTCTTCCTCCTTTCTCTTTCACACACACACGCACACATTCATACACACACACACATCACACTCACACACACACACACACACACACACACACACACTCCACACAATACTCAATATATCCTATTTCAGCTGACACCGGGCTGGCGGCACACACACAAACTCACCGCACAACTACACATCACACTTCACAAACTCCACACTCGCGTCACATCACCCTTTCATCCTTCATCACCACCACCACTCACCCACACCACTCCATCCCACATCCACCTCTCACACCACACACCACACCACTCATCCACACAGCAGCGCAGATGCTCATCCTCTCTCTATAACCATACGGTACTCGACAAATCTCCTGTATTCTGTATAAGTCTGTGATCCTTCAGAAGGTAGAGAGTGAGAGGCTAGATGAGATGAGTAGAAGCTGGATGGATCTGAGACCTGACCTGACGTCTGCGCTTCGACGCATGACGACAGACGACAGCGACAGCAAACTACTACGCTACATACACTGCTTACCTATCATCTCTCATACAACATGCATACATTATACATGCATACACACTACATACATACACGCAACACACCACGCATACATAACATGCACACACATACAATCATACATACATACGTGCACCCATACAACACATAAACATCAAGCAAACACACAGACAGACTACAAACAACAGTAGCGTAGACATACACATTAGATTGCATCAATGATAAACAAAAAAACCAACACACGATACAACATGCAATAATACACACAACAACACTTTCCAAGTTAAACACAATGCGCATCATTTAGAAGTAAAACCAACGTGTAAACAAACCGACAAATCTCCTGTTTTGTTTGTAAGTTTTGGTTTAGAGAGAGAGAGAGAGAGAGAGAGAGAGAGAGAGAGAGAGAGAGAGAGAGGAGAGAGAGAGAGAGAAGAGAAGAAGACAGAAGACAGAGAGAAAAGAGAAGATCACACACTGATGATACAGACAATGAGATAGATGATGACAAGCATGAACATAATACGACAGCATACTGAGATAATACAGCAACATACATGCAGACACATCATGCTATACCATACAGATACAGAAGAAGACAGACAGACAGACAGAGGAGAGTACCAGATGCATCAATGATAAGCAAACCAGATAACATGCATAATCATACATAAGTCTTTAAGTTCATGCGATCAGAACATAACTGTAAGGACAGATGACATGCGTTGAACTTAAAGAGAGAGAGAGAAGAGAGGTGAGGAAGAAGAGGAGAGGAGAAGAGAGAGGAGAGGGAGGGAGAGAGAGAGAGAGGAGAGAGAAAGACAGGCAAGCAGACGCATAGTTTCAGACATGGAGTCACATAAAGAGGCGATTAGAGACCGATAAATCAATCATTGGTTTGATTATACATGCACAGGTATGGTCTGCGGACATAATGTAAACATGCATACAGACAGACAGGCTGTCAGATATGTTTATTCAGATGACAGTATATGACGGAGGAAATATGTAAATGTGTGTCTGTTTGTTTGTTTGTTTGTTTGTGTTGTTTTTGTGTGTGTGTGTGGTGTGTGTGTGTGTGTGTGTGTGTGTGTGTGTGTGTTGTGTTGTGTGTGGGTGTGGTGTGTGTTGTGTGGTTTGTGTGTGATGTATAGTAATATATATATATATATATATATATATATATATAAATATATATATATATATATATATATAGTAATACTATATATGTGTGTGTGTGTGTACATGCATTTCTCTGCTTAGAAACTGTCATAAATGTAAGCAGTAGGCTACATTTTACAGCCTAGCACTATTGTGACAGAGCTAAAGTTCTAAGTACTTCGCTTACACCAATAGCTGGTAAAAAAAAAAAAAAAGCGAGGCTTCACCGGGCCAAAAGCTATTTGTTACAGTTGTCGTTGCCGTTCCATTCTTACTGTGCATTCTGCAAAACCTTTTCTCAACAAAGACCAAGACCTTTCCCCCACCCCCTCTCCTCCAAAAAGGGGAAAAAACCCAAGAAAACAATAAAACAGTGTTGTTGTTTTTTTTAAATCAATCTATCACACAGCATATCAAATAACCTATCAACCGATTCTCCATAAAACGCTGAAGAAAATAAAACCCCATAAATCTAAAAATAATCCCTCTAGCATAACTGTAATCTAAACCACATACAAACCTTTCAGGGGTGCACTAAATTATTCCCAAATAGATCGTTTTAGATTACAAATAGCTTTTCTACAGTGCAGATCAAGTCTGAACAGAAATTTAGATTGCAATAGGAAATCCAACACAGGAAGCGACTGAATAGCGCTGACTGTCTGCGAACTGCTTCAGTGGCCTGGCGACATACCCTTCGGATGAGACAATAGACCGAACGCACGCAGAACATCTTCCGCGCACGATAAAACCTGTTCCGCTTTTCAGAAGAGTTGGCCATTGTGTGCCGGTGGGAACAGATGAAAAAATTGACAAAACAGCATACACACGGGGACTAGATGTAAAAAGGCACAGGAGTGCTTGTTCCATTATCCTCAAAATAAAAGAATAAAATACCCCAAAAATATTTCTTCCGTTCTATTTTAGTCAGCATTGTGCATATTTTTTTAACGTTCAGATTTAACTTTTTGAGGTTTTTTCTGCTTGACACTTCTGTTTCTCGTCAAATGTTGGGTTCTTTTTTTTTATAGTTTCAATCCTTTTGTAGTTAAGGGAGGGATTATGTTTTGAGAGTTTTCTCTGTGGCTTCATGTCCATTCATCTATGGCCTAGCCAGGCAAGTTGTCAATTAACTGACCTGTCATAAAAATAGATAGATAAAATAGATAGACAGACAGACAGACAGACAGACAGAGAGATAGAGAGAGAGAGAGAGAGAGAAGATAGATAGATAGATAGATAGATAGATAGATAGATAGATAGATAGATAGATAGATAGATAGATAGATAGATAGATAGATAGATAGACAGGTAGACAGGTAGACAGGTAGGTAGGTAGGTAGGTAGGTAGGTAAGGTAGGTAGGTAGGTAGGTAGGAAGGAAATTAGGTAGACAGACAGACAGACAGACAGACATACAGACAGACAGACAGACAGATAGATAGATAGATAGATAGATAGATAGATAGATAGATAGATAGATAGATAGATAGATAGATAGATAGATAGATAGATAGATAGATAGATAGATAGACAGACAGACAGACATGATAGATAGACAGATAGATCAGAAGATAGAAGAAGATAGACGGATAGATAGATAGATAGATAGATAGATAGATAGATAGATAGATAGAGAAGAGATAGATAGATAGATAGATAGAGAAGATGAGATAGGATAGATAGATAGATAGATAGATAGATAGAGTAGATAGAAGATAGATAGACAGAAGACAGATAGATAGATAGACAGATAGATAGATAGATAGATAGATAGATAGATAGATAGATAGATAGATAGATAGATAGATAGAAGATAGATAGATAGATAGATAGATAGATAGATAGAAGATAGAAGATAGACAGATAGACGATAGACGATAGATAGATAGATAAGATAGATAGATAGATAGATAGATAGATAGATAGATAGATGATGTACTTTTTAATCCTCAAACTTGATCTTCTAAAGTTCACCAATGGTAAGATTTTGGATATGCGCCCCTTTGTTGCCCACCCTCAAGGTAGCCGCAATGCCATTTGGGGGACGATGTGTAAGCAGTGCATGTCAATACCAGCAACAGCAGACGACAGCCCCCGTCCACCATCACCATCAGCACCCCCACTATAAACGAGAAAGGCAGGAAGAAAACACCAACCAAAATAAAAGGTGAAGGGTAAAGGTGTCCACAACCTATGTGGTCATAGGGGGAGCGAGGCATCAGAGACCTCAGCTTCTCTAGGGGCCAGTATATTGAGGGCGGCGCGGCGCCCATCTCCTCTCCCTCGAACCATAATAAAACTCTAAAATAAAAATGCAAAGCAAGGAAAGCCACTCTTTGTACCTGAGAGAGAGAGAAGACAGACAGACAGACAGACAGACAGACAGACAGAAAGACAGACAGACAGATAGACAGACAAGACAGACAGACAGACAGACTGACAGAGATGCTTTTCTAACACCAAAATAGTCTCAGTTTATTTATAAAGTTATTTTAAAGAAAGTATGATTGTGGAAAAGTATATACTATGGTGATTGAAAAGCCTATAAGAAAAAAAAGTCCACACACACGCAAACACACGCACGCACACACACACACACGCACGCACACACACACGCACGCAAGCACACACACACGCACAGACGCACGCACACACACACACACACTCATCTCTAGAGAATACTATTACTATTGTGTCAATATGACATATTTGCGATTAATACTTTTCCATTGTCATTCTGAGATTGTGTATGTGTGTGTGTGTGTGTGTGTGTGTGTGTGTGTGTGTGTGTGTGTGTGTGTGTGTGTGTGTGTGTGTGTGTGTGTGTGTGTCTGTGTCTGTGTGTCTGTGTGTGTGTTTGCGTGTGTGTGCTTCTTTATGTTCTGTTTTTTGTGTCTGCTTTGTGTTCTGTTTTTTGTGTCTGCTTCTGTTTGTGTACTGTTTGTGTGTCTGCTTCTGTGTGTGTACTGTTTGTGTGTCTGCTTCTGTGTGTGTACTGTTTGTGTGTCTGCTTCTGTGTGTGTACTGTTTGTGTCTGTTTCTGTGTGAACTGTTTGTGTGTCTGTTTCTGTGTGAACTGTTTGTGTGTCTGTTTCTGTGTGAACTGTTTGTGTGTCTGTTTCTGTGTGTGTAATGTTTGTGTGTCTGCTTCTGTTTGTGTACTGTTTGTGTCTGTTTCTGTGTGAACTGTTTGTGTGTCTACTTGTGTGTGTACTGTTTGCGTGTCTGCTTGTATGTGTGCTGTCTAAGTGTCTGCTTCTGTGTGTGTGTAATGTTTGTGTGTCTGCTTCTGTGTGTGTGTAATGTTTGTGTGTCTGATTCTGTGTGTGTGTACTGTTTGTGTGTCTGTTTCTGTGTGTACTGTTTGTGTGTCTACTTGTGTGAACTGTTTGTGTGTCTGTTTCTGTGTGAACTGTTTGTGTGTCTGTTTCTGTGTGAACTGTTTGTGTGTCTGTTTCTGTGTGTGTACTGTTTGTGTGTCTGCTTCTGTGTGTGCACTGTTTGTGTGTCTACGTGTGTGTGTACTTTTTGTGTGTCTGTTTCTGTGTGAACTGTTTGTGTGTCTGTTTCTGTGTGTGTCCTGTTTGTGTGTCTGTTTCTGTGTGAACTGTTTGTGTGTCTGCTTGTGTGTGTGTCCTGTTTGTGTGTCTGTTTCTGTGTGAACTGTTTGTGTGTCTGCTTGTGTGTGTGTCCTGTTTGTGTGTCTGCTTGTGTGTGTGTCCTGTTTGTGTGTCTGCTTGTGTGTGTGTCCTGTTTGTGTGTCTGCTTGTGTGTGTGTCCTGTTTGTGTGTCTGCTTGTGTGTGTGTCCTGTTTGTGTGTCTGCTTGTGTGTGTGTACTGTTTGTGTGACTGCTTGTGTGTGTACTGTTTGTGTGACTGCTTGTGTGTGTACTGTTTGTGTGACTGCTTGTGTGTGTACTGTTTGTGTGACTGCTTGTGTGTGTACTGTTTGAGAGAGAGAGAGAGACAGAGACAGAGACAGAGACAGAGACACAGAGACACAGAGAGAGAGAAACAGAAACAGATAGATAGACAGACAGACAGACAGACAGACAGACAGACAAACAGATAGAGTCGCGCTTAGAGGCAGAGCTCAAAAACAGCTAATCTTGTCAGCCTGAAAAACAATGCAAAAAAATAAACAAAAACCAGCGATAAGCGGGATGTTGAGTGGGGATGCATCAGTGATAGCAGAGACACGACTGTCAGGCATGCGCCTTGAGTTGGTTGGTCCTGAGAGACAAGTGGGACAGAAGACTGGGACAGAAGACTGGGACAGAAGATAGGGGCAGATAACCAGCACAATCATAATCAGCAGTGAACGTACACGGGATCTTTCTTTGTCACAGTTGTGTTGTATTATTGTGTAGTATTGTCACAATATTAAAATGTTATTGTATTCATCTGCCGGTGATGCCTGGGGTTCTTTAGGTGTGGATAGCATACCTGCATTCTGTAAAATCTGTGCTAGAAATTTCCACCTTTTTTCGTACTATTCCTCGCTTTGTTTTTATCTTATTACTTTACCTTCTCTTGTTTATTTTCAGCCTGCCCAGTCCATTCGCTTGCCCTTTCCCCACAGACAAATCTTTTCAAATAAACATTCTCTCTTTTTTTCATTAAATGACATTTTGCCTGCATTGTTCTGTGTGTTGTTTTGTTCTGGCGACCAGATAGTGATATCGTAGACCCTGGGATGGGCACAAGCCAGGATGTCGGGTCTGCAGTGTTCATGTAGCTAAGTGACTTTTGTGTGCACTGTTTTGGAATATATGTGTTTTTTATCCTTGTTGACGCTTTTTTGTGACTTTGGGGTGCTAAATTATGCGGAATGGCTGGTGTTCTCAGTACAGCAAGACGAAGAAGAACAACAACATAAGACAAGAAGAAGAAGAAGAAGAAGAAGAAGAAGAAGAAGAAGAAGAAGAAGAAGAAGAAGAAGAAGGAGAAGGAGAAGAAGAAGAAGAAAATTAATTACTAAAGTAGTTTATCTCTAATTGTTGTTTTGTTCAGGTGTTGGATGTTTGAAAGACTGGATAACGCTGATGTTGAACTTGGGATGACTGCTGCTGGAGTTGCTGAAAGTAAACGAGACAACAGCCCTGCTATAACCTTTGTGGTCGGCAGAACCATAAACCTGAAATGATTTTTGTAAATTATATTTTTCTGTATTGCATTGCAGTGTATTGTATCGTATGTCACTTTCAATCCTGGCAATTGTGTGTGTGTGTGTGTGTGTGTGTGAAATTTGAGATGCTCTCTCCGAGAAAAGACATCGCGCAATATCTGTGGCACCTAATTTTTTCCATTTATTTTCCTGTCTGTACGCGAAGTTTGACTCTAGATAATTTTTGTGCTATGCTGCCTCATCCTCTGTGACGTTTCTGTCCTACTGTTCCCACGCCGCTCTTTTCAATCTCTCCTCCACAGCCATACCCAGATTCGTTATGTCTCATGCTTAGGGTCAGAAGTCCACAGGGAGTCCATCAATGTCAGGCCACCGCCAGGCCACCAGCCAGAGTGCCCTGCACTGCTGCTGGGTCACTTTAGTGCTGTTCAGTAGAGCTTGTTCTGAGCTAGGGTTCACAAGACACCAGGCACTAAGCCTCCTGCTGACGCCAATAATATTAAGCTTAGTCGCGGAGTTAGACTAAGTGAGACCCCCCCTCCCTCCCGCCCCAGGTGGTGACCCTCCATTACATCCCTCTACCCACCCTTCTCCAGAAAGTTCAACCTCAAAGGCTTGATACAACCTCACCACACAAGCACACAAGAGAGTGGGGAAACCAAAACTTAGGTCACCATGAGGTCAGAGGCTACCGAATCAGAATACGGTTTTCCTCTATTGTAATATGATCAATGGCGATGAGAATGTATTGTGATTGCCCTTCATGGGATGATTAAAGTGTTTTTGACTTGACTTGACTTGACTTGGATGACGTAATGGTGCTGTGGAAGGGCATGTGAATGGAGAGTACTTGACAGGGCTGAACTCGACGCTTACTATCCCAATATATCCCTGTGTCAGCCAGGCCTGAGAGATACAGACACCTGCAGTGTTGGCCATGCATTGGAGAAGCACTCTCAAAAGCGCATTCATAAAGAAGCCCGACTGTGTGGTCCCTGTCTTCCCAATGAACCCACCACAAATCTTACCCCGATAAAAAAAAACCCAACCCCTCTATGACTTCTATGAGATTGGAACCCGCAACCCACCGATCAGTAACCCAAGCACCAACAACTACACCATTGTGACTGGCATGAGGATGGATTTTATCAGATATGATTAGTGTTTTCCAGGAACAATCCTGTTGTTGTCGTGGGCATTTTGCACTTGCGGTAAATGTTTGCTGGACATGGGACCTTGATATATCGTCTCACTCATCCGGAAGGTTATCATTGTCTTGTAGATAATGAGAGGGGGGAGAATAAAGAGAGAGGAGAGGAGAGGAGAGAAGAGAGAGAGAGAAGAGAGAGGAGAGAGAGAGAGGGAGAGAGAGAGAGAGAGAGAGAGGGAGAGAGAGAGAGGAGAGAGAGAGAGAGAGAGAGAGAGAGAAGAGAGAGAGGGAGAAGATGAAATAGAAAAGAGATTTGATTTGATGATTGATTTATTTTTATACTCGAGAAACTGGAATAAGCACCTGTGCTTTTACATCCGTCCGTGTTATCAGTTGAATGTCTCTGTTCCCACCGACACGATGGCCTACCATACGAAAGCGGAACAGGATTAACGGTGTGCAAGTGTCGCGTGCGATCGCACACGGCTGTAAGTCTCATCGAAAGAAGAGAGATGATAATATCTTTTTTTTCAGGTAACAGAGAAGCATTACATACTTTTTCATCCGCCATAAGGAGGGGACAGAGAGAGGGAGAGAGAGAAGAGAGGAAGAAAGAAGGAGAGTGAACAGAATGAAAGAAAGCAAACATTACTCGAAACTATTCAGTATACCTCATCTGCAGTCACACATACAGACAAACAGCTTTGTCGTCAGGCCTACCACTTCCCGACCATCCCACCATACCACCCACCATACCACTCACTAACACAATCTCCACCCACCCCCTAACTTTACCCCACCACCTCTCCCTCGTTCACCGCTTTGCGCTTGCTTGAATCCCGCTCACGCCCCCCCCCCTCCCCCCTCCCTCTTCGCTCTCTCTCTCTCTCTACCTGTCCTTCCCGGCAGGCCTCGGAATCGATCGACGCGTCACGTGACTAATCAGAGCCTCGCCCCGAACGTCTGCTCTGCGTCCCTTGAATAGAGCCGTGTGCAACTACTGTCGTCTGGTTGCGCCAAGCAGCATCACGAGTTTGGTGATCATAGAGAGAGAGAGAGAGGTCGTGTGGGAAATAGTCATTTACATAGTACAAAGTTGTGTTGTTCCCTGGAAATAATTGTTAGGTGACTGTGAGTTCTTTTTTGTGTTTGTGTGTGTGGTTTGTGTGTGATTTGTGATGTCATTAATTGAAGTGTGGGTTGGGTTGTTTGTTTTTTTTTCCAAAAAAACTATTTTCCTGATCTGGGGCAATCTTCAAAATGGCTTTCAAAGGGATTCGTGGATTGCATCTGGTGATATTCGTCCTGGTTCTCTTTATTGCCAAGACTGCAGGTAAGCTTGTTTTTTTGTTAATGCTGTAATTTGGGTTTTTTATTATGTTTTCCCTAGAAATAGTCTAAATCATTTAGTTTGGAAAGTACGTTCATAAGAAAATATTTTGAGGTAAATTGATTTTAGAGGATTTTTTAAAGGGTGTTTTTTTAGCCAAACGAGTTTTTAAGCGTTTTCCTAGACAGAAAAATTATCTTGATTTGCTTTTAGCGTGAAATGAACTCTGTCCGTTAAATACTCCAATACAGGGTGTTTTTTTGTGGAAATTTTCAATATCAAATAATGTATTGTTTATTCTTATATTAATTTATCTTAAACAGATCAATCAAATAATACCAGGCTGACGACAAAATTGATCAGTAAATCTTTTTAAAAGACGTACAAATAGTTTAAAACGGGAGCTGAATATCTATTCAAAATCATGATTAAGCATTTCTGTGTAAAACTATGATTTTTATCAGAGCCGGTTTGAACATGATTTTGCAATATTTTAACAAAAGCGGAAAAGGTTGCAAGGGCAAAAATTAGCATTTCTGTTCTTTTTTGTGTGGGTTTCTTTTTTGCTATTGGTTCTCTGATTTGCTTGGAAAACGGGGTTGTGGGGGGTGCTGACTATAAAAAAAATTGCTTTTGGGTTTCTTTAGGGAGGGGGGGTTGTCTGTTTATTTTTCTTGTGATTCATTTTTTTCGTTCCTTGCCTAGAGCTCTAAGGTTCACCAATAGTGAAACTTTTTGCCTGTCCAACTGTTTTTCCCACCATCTTGGTAGCTGCATTCCGCCTTCCTGGACATCAAACGAGTGGGACAACTCGACGCACCAAACCTGCTGTAGAAAATAAAGATTGTGTGGTATTGACACATGCATAACAGGTTTAGCTTTTATGCAGGCATGTGTTCAGTGACACACTCACACACAAACACACACACACACGCACGCACAAACATACCCACACATACACACACCGCGCGCGCGTGCGCGAGCGCAAGCGTACACATGCACACACGCACGCACAAACACACACGCGCACGCACAAACATACACACACCTACACACACGTGCGCACGCGCCGCGTACACACACACAGATACAGACACACAGACACAGACACAGACACACACACACACACACACACACACACACACACACACACACACACACAACACACACACACACACAACACAACATACACACACACTTAGATTCACACAGTATACACACATTTTTGTCTGTCCTGTCATCGCTTGTTGAATGTAGACCAGGGGGTGGGGATGGAAAGGGGGGGGGGGGTAACTGTGTAGGATAGATAATATAGATAGATAATAGATAGATAGATATATAATAGATAATAGATAGATAATATATATATAAAAACTTTTAGACTACTTGTTATTCTTTTGTTACATGTCACGTTAAAGTGAATTAATTTTTGCTGTTTTGGACTCGTGCTTGGCGGTTGTGTAGCGTTAACAGTGCTAGCAGTACTTAGTGTTGTCACACTCGTACAGATTTGGGGGACACTGCAGTGCACACTTTGGGGTTTTTACTTTTCTTGTTCGTCGCCGTCATTACCACTGTTGTCGTCACCCTTGCCTCCTTCTGCTTCTTTGTTTTTCTTTTCCTTTTGCTCTTTTTTGTTGTTGTTGTTTTATTGTTATTCTTGCTGTTGTTGTTGTTAGTTGTCTGTTGTTGTTGTTGTTGTTCTTCTTCTCTTCTTCTTCTTCTTCTTCTTCTTCTTCTTCTTCTTCTCTTCTCTCTTCTCCTCTCTCCTCTCCTCTCTACCTCCTCTCCTCCTCCTCTCTCTTCTGCACTACTGCTGCTGTCTGCTTGCTTCTTCTTCTTCTTCTTCTTCTTCTTCTTCTTCTTCTTCTTCTTCTTCTTCTTCTTCTTCTTCTTCTTCTTTTCCTTTTTTCCTCACCCTCCTTGTCTTCTTTTTTCTTCTACTCCTGTTTAAGTTTCTCTTTAATCTTGTATTATATTTTCTTTTCTTTTTTTCCCCCTCTATTTTGTGGTCGGAGCAAAATGTCAAGTGTTGTGTGACAACAGACAGCAGTCCAGTGAGCTGAACTGTTTATGACACTGGCCTGAACTTCCTGAATGATTTCAGCAATACTTTTCACATTGCTTTCATGCCGCGTTTTCTATGGGAGTGGTTGAAGATCTCTCTCTCTCTCTCTCTCTCTCCTCTCTCTCTCTCTCTCTCTCATCTCTCTCTCTCTCTCTCTCTCTCTCTCTCTCTCTCTCTCTCTCTCTCTCTCCCCATACCCGGATTTCTTCTTAATATCCATTCGTGTGTAATGCTTGACATAGTTTTCTTTTTCTTGTCTTGGTCTGCTTTATAAAAGTAATACTCGTGGCGTATGTTCTTTATAGGAAAAAAAATAGTCCTCAGAAACTCCATTCATTCACTCTGTCTAAAACCCTGGAGACTTTAAGGCTCATTGAGTATACTACCATTACTTAAAAACGTCAAAGGAGAAAGAGGAGAAAAATCATCAAAAATGTGTACAATGATAAATAGAAATGGTACGCAAAACAAAGGAATCTTTTCATCTAGCACCACCAAAAAAAATGACGAAGAGGTAAGGCCTATTTCAGTAGAGTTCTTGGTTAAGTACATGCAAAAAGTTCCCAACAAGAACATAAAGCAAAAAACAACCCCAAAATCAAAAGAAAAAAAGCACACGATAAAACAAAGCTTATTCTATTATCCTCGAAAGAAAAGAAGAAAATGAAAATAAATAAACTAAGCTAAAATAACATGAAATCAATCAAGAACTCGTAAACAAAGGACAGGAACTACAGGGGAAAACTTAGCAGTATATCTTGAGAGGAGAAGCTCCTTTCCAGCAAGCCTTCCGACCTTTACATGGTTGGGGGGGGAGGTAAAGGTGGGGGGGGGCATCCAGATCATAACCTCTGACCTCTGGATGCCTTTGGCCTTGTGTGCTGTCTCCCGCCAGATAATCAATTTTCCAGAAAATGTTTTGTCGTTTCAGATAGTTATCCCTCTTGTGGTGACACTAGAGGCCTTTCCGATTAAATAGCATCCCCACGTTCTGTATTTCTCTGCCAGGAATTCCCTCTTTTCTATCTCTCTCTTTGCTTTTGCCTTGTTCGTTTTCTTGCTGCCACCTCTTCTTGTCTATCGTCTGCCTCTTTGGTCCGTTCTCCTGCCTTTTGCCCCCTAAAAGACTTCAAACATAAGCCATTCTCTCCCACCCGAAGTAGGATATGCTGGGCCTGACTTGTCAGGCGCTTAACGGCAGCGCAACACTATTTCGCTCATTTGACAGAAAACAATGGTTGCTGTCTGAGCGTTCGACGACGAAGAAGAAGACTACAGATTTATTTTTTATCTTGATCTCGTGTAACGTCAGTCTATCCCAGGTGAAAATATTAATCTAAGAATTTCTAGGAAGAAGACACTGGGACATGGACAATGACACTACTTGCAGAGGGCCAGCCGGGGTTTGGCACTGACAGAAATGGAGGAATCTAGTAAAACAGTTCTTTTTTCTCTGGCGCCAAACCGACTTCATCAAAAAGTCAAGAGATGAAAGGAGAGGTGAAGAAGACAATCTCTCAGAAGATGTCAGCTGATCAGAAATTAAAAAGCAAATGGTATTGAAACAGAGGAAACAGGCCTGATGTCCTTTCTCTGTTATGTAAGTTTATTTGACTATCTCCTTATTCATTTATTTATTCATTTATTTATTTATCTGTTTATTTGCTTATTTACTTATCTATTCCTCTTTTTAATATATATTTTACAGTGGTACTTATTTTTTCACATGTAGAAACGCAAAGTAGGGTTCATCTACCGGTAGGCCACGTTTCTAAAGGAATTCAAGAAGAAGAAATAAAAACAGTGACCCAACCAAACAAAGTATTGCAAGCAGCTGCGCATTCCTGGCTCTTCAAAAAAAACGAGATCTGCTTGTTTCGCTATTTTTCTCAATGTTATATGGTGTGAGTTATGAAGGCAAGTATGGCACTGTAGCCATTGATATTGTGACATGTGCATTGTGATCACTATCTCATAAATTGTCATTATTATCAAAGTTCAGGGTTTTATGCAGAAATGCAATCAGCACAAGAACGGCAAAGCTTTCAAGTTTAAATTCTCTCTCTCTCTCTCTCTCTCTCACTCTCTCTCTCCTCTCTCTCTCTCTCTCTCTCTCTCTCTCTCTCTCTCTCTCTCTCTCTCTCTCTCTCTCTCTCTCTCTCTCTCTGTTTGGTTGTGTAGTTGGGGTTATGTGTACAGCTTCATAAAGACCATGGGGATCACGTAACCACGTTTGCCTCTATAGCAAAAAAGTTGTTTGGACTCTAGCCTATAGCTTTATTTCTATAGAAAATTTCAAACACATATTTGACACAGATAAAGAGATATGATGAATTATGTTAACATATTCAAAAAATTGTTGGCCCTTTCCAGAATTGGTGTAGCTCTACTGAATTGACATTATATTTCGTTTTTCGCTCCCTGAAGAAAATATTACATGCCTGCTTGCCCTGCAGTAATATGTTTGAACATGAAGGAAGACTAAATCCGTCAGTCATCTTTTGAGTTTTCATTGCGTTGTATAACATCACACTGATGTACACCATTCATGCTACTACTTGTGGTAGCTTGTATGATAAATGTGTCAGCATAAAGATTTTTTTTTAAAAGGTAAAGGTGTCCCACAAACTATGTGGTCGTTGCGGAGCAAGGTGTCAGAGACCTCAGCTTCTCTCGGGGCCAGCATATTGAGGGCGGCGCCCATCTCCTGTCCCTCGCTGCTTTACCTTCCCTGACCCTCAAGAGGGCAGGTACCCATTTACAGCTGGGTTAACTGGGGACTGTACTGAAACCAAGGTGTGCAAACGGTCACCCATCCAATTGGTAACCACGCTCAATGCCGCTAAACCTTAGCTTGTCAAAAGCAAGTGCTCTGACAACCAAGCTATCTCGTTCCCTCGTCAGTATTTTACAATTAATTCACAAGAAATGTGTGTAATTTTGGCGAAATGCATGGTTGCTTTTACATTGATGACAAAATCTGAATGAAAATGCGAAAGAGGTAAAGTGGATAAATATGGTCTTTATACAGCCCCCATACCATGGTACGCTTTTGTCTGCGTGTGTGTGTGTGTGTGGTGTGTGTGTGTGTGTGTGCGTGCGTGCGTGCGTGCGTGCGTGCGTGCGTGCGTGCGTGCCAGCGTGCGTGCGTGCGTGGTGTGTGTGTGTGTGTATTAGTGTGTGCGTGTGTGGTATTCGTGCATAGCAGATGATGTGTCACGTGTGTATTGTAGATGCATGTCCCTAAATCTGTTTAGTTTGTTTTTCTGTGTCTATAGTTCTTTTTCTTTTGTTCTTAAATGGTTTTCTCTGCCCCCAACTCCTTTTCCTTGTCCCTAAACCTGTTTTTCTCTTGCCCCTAAAGCCTTTAAATTTCTTTGTCCCTGAATCTTTTTCCCTAGGCGTTTTTCTTCGTCCCAAATTGTTGTTTTTTTCTCCCTATATCCTTTCCCTTGCCGTGCACATCTGTCTATCTGTGTGGATGCTTAGTGGAGAAAGGGGGGAGGATGTTTTGCCTTCAGGGGATATCTACGAACACCTTTCACATCCTGCAGTGGGGACATCTCTTCAGACACACACTGGGTCTTTCAAGCCCCAAAGAAAACAAGTCTTGTGGAAAATTCACCCCCACACAAACTTGTCCCACAGCTCTGGTCGCTAAACTCACGCAGTGTTGAGAATTGGCTGGGGGGAGAACAGGGGAACCCATATATGCGTTGTGAAAAAATAAACACGACTGGTATGAACAAAGAAAGCGATTCAAACTCCTGCTTGCAGGAATTATGTGTTTTGATGAAGTGTATACTGAGTGTAAGTTTAGTTGAAAAGGGGTATTTACAAACCATCCTTACAAAAGTAGGAGGTTTTTTGTGGGTTTTCTTTTTAAAGAAGCAGAGTTGTTTCCAAGCAGTTTTTATCATTTTTGCTCAAAGAACGGACAAGATTTTTTTAATTATGTGTTTGATGAAACGTACGCTGAGAATACGTTTGGTTGATAAAGGGTGTTGAGAAACCGTCCTTTGAAAGATTTTTAAAAAAATAAATAAATAAACAGAGGTAAGAGGGTTCCCTGAAGCAGTTTTCTTTATTTTCTCTGGAAGAGCTGACAAAATTAATCCTTGTTTTGCATTTGCATTTATCGGTGTTGTCGCAAGCTGCAGACTGAAGTTTTATCAACAGTCTACTATTTGTTTTGGTTCCCTCTTTTTTTTTTTGCTTTTGTTTATCCTTTTGTTTTAGATTTAAGCTGTTGAAACATAGCTGAAATTGGCAGAGATTCACTTCAGAATAACCCGATTGTAAAATGCTTTACCAATATAGGAATACCATCAACACCACAACAAGCCTCCCCCAGTTTTTATGTATAAGAATTGATGCAGGATTTGTTGTACGTTCCCTGGGGGAGGGGTGGCTCAGTGGTTAGAGCACTCGCTTTCCCCAAGCTAAGGTTCAGCAGCATTGAGCGTGGTTACCAAGTGGATGGATGACCGTTTGTGTGCCTTGGCTTCAGTACAGTTCCCCAGTTCACCCAGCTGTAAATGGGTACCTGCCCTTTTGAGGGTCAGGGAAACTAAATAGCGAGGATGAGGAGATGGGCGCCGCCCTCAATATGCTGGCCCCTAGAGAAGCTGAGGTCTCTGACATCTCACTCCCCCACGACCACATAGGCTATGGGAACACATTCACCTTTTTACCGGCAAGGAATCCGAATTTCGCCAATAGTAAGATTTTGCGTAGGCCACCGTTTCTTTTTTTTTTTTAGGGGGGGGGGTGTTTGTTTTTGTGGGTTTTTTGCTCACCATGAAGGTAGCCACATTCTGACTTTGACGATGAAGTCTGAACACACCACCGTGCTTTCGTGTTGGGTTTTTTCTTAATTTGCCACCAGTTCCTACCGCAACACAATGGTTTAGTCCTCCAAAAGGCAGAACGGGTTTCAACATGCGCGCCAGATATTCCATGTGCGTTGGCACACGGGACCTGGGTTTATATCGTCTCCTCTGAAGGATTTCGGGGGTGGAGTCGGCACTGGTGTTAGGGGAAAACCTCCCTTGATCAGGTGTCTCGGTGGTGGCTTCAGCCTGGGATCAATCCCGGACCGTCAGATCCCGAGCAAAATTAATGCAGAATTTGACAATGGATTTAACCATCTTGATCCCCAAAGGGCCGGCAAAAAATCCCAAACACACACATAGGAAAATTATTCTTCTGTGGCTGAGCCTGTAAACTGATCTCCCTGTGCCAATGCATACAGAACAGCCTTTGCATGCGGAACACTCGTTCCATTCATTCTGCCGTTTGCCTCCTGCTTTTGTTTTCACCCTAAATTCGTCCAGTATCCCCTCCTTCCCTTCTTGCCGCGTCCCTCTTTGTTTTCATTCCTCCCTCCCCCTCCCCCCAGGACGAATGCTATATTGGGTAGTGAAGGTCCATGAAGTTGTGCGATCGATCAAATCTTGGAAGTGGTGTGATGAATTAAGTGTGAGGATTTGATCAATCTTTCACATTAAAGATCCTTTAGTTTGTGTCAGCGTTATGTGCGCTACTTTCAGAAACTCGAACAGAGCCAGCGTACATCCTTGAAACTAGAATGCTTCTACCCATCCTCCATGGCAGGCAAACAACGCTTGCAGACAAAAAACAATCTTAGGTAAAAGGTAAAGCTGACCCATAACCTATGTGGTCGTAGGGGAGCAAGGCATCAGAGACCTCAGCTTCTCTAGGGGGCCAGCATATTGAGGGCGGCACCCATCACCTCTCCCTTGCTGCTTTACCTTCCCTGACACTAAAGAGGGCAGGTACCCATTTACAGCTGGGTGAACTTGGGGAACTGTATTGAAGCCAAGGCGTGCAAACGGTCACCCATCCACTTGGTAACCACGCTGGATACTGCTTAACCTTAGCTTGGAGAGAGGAAAGCGTGTGCTCTGACCACTGAGCTAGCCCCTCCCCTAGTCCTGTCACGTTCATGATAAACAATCTTACCAAAGGTACAACTTTTGGAGCGCTAGCCCAGAAACAAACACAAACATTTCACTCACCACCACCCCAAACCCCCCTCGCTCCCCCCCCCCCTCTTCCATTATCCCCCATCGTCATCTTTTCCCCCTGAACACAATGAGGCCAGAACTGCAATGTAGCAGCCGAAGGGGGGGGGGGAGAGAGGAGAGGTGTTGATGGATACAGGGCACACTGCTGTGCCATGCCTGTGTCCCCACCCTCAGGTGCACAATTTAATGCGATTTTCATTTAGCAGCCCAGGAGAAAGGGGCACAGGCGATCTCATCCACTGTATGTATGTATGTATGTATGTATGTATGTATGTATGTATGTATGTATGTATGTATGTATGTATGTATGTATGTATGTATGTATGTATGTATGTATGTATGCATGTACGTGTACACTTTGACAGAGCAGAAAACAAGTTTGACACTGTCAGAAAACGGGGCTGCCTGTACGTGATGATGATGATGATGATGATGATGATGATGATGATGATGAATGATGATGATGATGATGATGGTGGTGGTGGTGGTGGTGGTGGTGGTGGTGGTGGTTGTAATTGGTGGTATCATGAAGTGATTAAATTGACGTGTTCTGCTGGGAAAGATGCAAAAAATGAAATCTAACTTCTTGTAAACTTTGATCAGGCTTTGCCATGAAACAAAAACAGAGACAGAGATAGAGCTGATTTTTCGAGACCCCTTTCCACTTCATGTGTGTGTGTGTGTGTGTGTGTGTGTGTGTGTGTGTGTGTGTGTGTGTGTGTGTGTGTGTGTGTGTGTGTGTGTCAATGCGCACGTTCTCATATCCATGTATACACAAATGAGTGTGTGCATAAATCCTTGTCAACTATGTGCATACACTTCATGTAGGCCTACGTCTAATCCTTTTTTGTTCTTTGTTGCCTGTAATAACAGGAAAGAGATCTACTTGTCTTCCAGCCTCTGATATGTGTTTGTGTCACTTTGGGGGAGAGAAAGCCCGAAACAAAGGAACGAGGCTACCCTGAGGCTACAGGCACTCCAGGAAACGTTTTTCCAAGATGGACTGTGTATTTTCCTTCGAACGCACACTGGGCCTTTCAAATCCACAAACGACGGTTTTGGTTTGCAACTCCATGCACACAAGCTCAATACCCCCCCCCCCCCCCACCCACTCACCCCACCCCCCCCACCACCCCCCCACCCCCCAGCTTTGGCACCCTTGCTCATTCCGTATGCCGATTTGGACAGGAGGGTGGAGGGTGGATCCCCATGCCTTGTGTATGAAAAACGATTAGTATGAATGGAGATAGCAGTTAAGATTCTCGGTCTGAATGAATGCTGTGTTCTGTGACATGTATGAGGCATGCTTAGTTGAAAAGGATTTGTGAACAGACAGCCAGTTTAAGTTTCGAGAAAGAGAGGTTTGGGATTTTTTTTTTTAGGATGTTTGTTTTTTTGTGTGTGTGTTTTTGTTTTGTTTTGCTCTGAGCATTTTTCTTTTAAAAGAAATGAGAAGATCACTGCTTTGCAGTTAGATCTTATGAATTTTGTCAAAAGATACTAGTGTTTCATTTCCACTCTATGGTTGAGATTTTTTTTGGGGGGGAGGGGACAAAAGAAAGAAAATGAATTAGCAAACAGAGATACAAAGAAAACTTTGACCCGATTTTAATTATCTTACAGGTGCGTAAGAATAATTGTTTTAAAAAAATATTACATAGAGAAATTGGTACGTGATTTGACAACTGGTGCAGCCATCTTGAAGCAAAAAATAAAACGTTTATGAAATGAGCTTACTCTGTCTCTTCCTCCCAGTGTCCTTAATTAACTGTTCGTTGAAAAGATTTCAAACTCTTCACTCACCAGCAAACTTACCCCTACCCGCCATTCGGAGTACATTGCTTGGTTTCTTCTTCTTCTTCTTCTTCTTCTTCTCGTCGTCGTCGTCGTCGTCGTCATCGACGCTCAAACATTGTTTGGTTTGATTGATACGAGTTAGAATCATAGGTTGTCTGTTTTTTAAAGGTCTTGACAAAAAGCGTGAAAGTTTGTAGTGAATTCGAAAGCAGTCTCGGGGCGTTCAGTCAGCCCTGTGGTGCACTGAGTCACCAGGAGATCAGGACAATGTTCTGAGTTACTGTCGAAAGAATTCGTAATTAAAGGTTTTCATGGCTAATTCCACATCCATTCAATCCATTGTTGGCGGTGACTGGTTCTATCAGTGCATTGTTGCGGTGCTTCATGCATGTTGAGTGACTGGTTCAGTGCATTGTTGGCGGTGACTGGTTCAGTGCATTGTTTGAGGTGACTGGTTCAGTCCATTGTTGGTCCAGCTTTATCAGAGAACGAAATGGGTTTTGCCACTGCGTTATCTGAAAATCCTGCACTGTCTGAGAGATAGAAGAAAAAAACAAGAAAAAAACAGAAAGAAAGTGTGGAGGTAATTATTTTGACCAGCCTTGCCGAGCCCCCCCCCACCCCCACCCCACCACCACCACCACCACCACATACACACATGATATCAGTAAGTGTGTCTCAGAAATGACAATAAACAAGCAAACAGTACAATAAAAAGCAAATACACATTAGCACACAGATACTGT
>CM060336.1:27061769-27066769 GCA_030674155.1 Stramonita haemastoma | reverse complement strand
TTCTTTATTTTTGTTGCTCGTATTGTGGCCTATGGCCGAAGTACATTAAAAGCATTTCAGAGTTCAGAGTTCTCTGTTCCCACCTCTTTTTTTCCCATTAGTGTTATCAGATGTGTATCTTTCTTCTTTTACCCCTCGTTTGGTTTTTTTTCTCCTGTCCATCAAAATGTCACTACTACTACTACTACTACTACTACTACTATACTACTACTACTGCTACTGCTGCTGCTGCTGCTACTGCTGCTGCTGCTGCTGCTATGTCTACTACTACTTAAGCAATCGAGATATAATACGTTTTCTAACACACCAAGTACACTACAGAAAACCGAAGGAGACTCACTCACGTACTATTCACTCTTTGCAAAAGAAAAAAGGAAAGCAAAAATATTTTTAAAAATATGAGAAAGAACGTGAAACAGGACAGGGTGGGGATAGAGAATGGGGTGGAGGTAAGGGTTGGGGGGGGGGGACGGTGGCGGAGTGGGGCACATGTTAGTGGTTGGTTATGGACAAAACAGCGATGCATTTTTTGAAACAGCCATAAAGTTTACCCGAGCGCGAAAAGGAAAAACCAATGCAGTGAGTACTCTACAGCTTTACGACTTGCCGGATAGAATCTCTAACAAAATGAAATAAAGGAAAAAAGTAGTTTGGGTGATTTTTACTTTTACAGCCTTCGAGGAGACGGTAAAACATGACACTGGGTTATTTGTTCAGGTTGGTGTGTCTTATAAAAGTTAACCCTTGCGCACAGAGACCATCTTTCTCTATCAAGCAGCTTGATGCAGGCTGGGTATAGTCGGGTTGCTAGCTATGCCGGCAACCATTGCTGCTATTGTTAAGCTGGGGAACGTGCAACAACAACAACAACAACAACAACATTAACAATCATAACGACAACAACATCCAGTTGAAACCAGTCTTTGTAAAAACAGAGCCCTGGAGATGTCAGACACTTCTTTGAACCAAAACAAACAAATAAGTAAACAGACAAAGAAATAAACAGACAATAAACAAACAGACAAAGAAATAAACAGACAATAAACAAACAAACAAACAAGAAAAAAACAATAGGAATGCAAGATCATATATCCTGCTTGACGAGAATTGCGGAACCAATCACTACAATCTATGCTATCTTCATTGTTCACGCCCATAACTGCATAATATTATATTTTGATGTGTGTGTGTGTGTGCGCGCGCAGGCGCGCGTGCGTGTGTGTGTGTGTAGTTGTAGTGTAGTGTAGTGTAGTGTAGTGTGTGTAGTGTGTGTGTGGTGTGGTGTGGGTGTGGTGTGGTGTGGTGAGGTGAGGTGAGGTGAGGTGAGGTGAAGTGCGAGTGTGTGTGTGCGCACGCGCGTGCATGCGCGCGCGCGCGCGCGCGCGCGTGTGTGTGTGTGTGTGTGTATGTGTGTGTGTTTAAACCCCTTCCAATCTGTTATGTCATGTTTTGAATAAATCTATGACATAAATGTGTGTCTGTGTGTGTGTCTATGTGTCTGTGTGTGTGTGTTTCTGTGTGTGTGTGTGTGTGTGTGTGGAGAGGGGGGTGCATGTGTATGTGTGTGCGTGTGAAAACTTGCTCACAGCCTGGTAAACTTATTTGATGCTATGTTATAACTTGTAACACGATGATTGTAATTCTCTTTGTGCTGGTGTAGTTTCTCCCCTCTGGATTCCAAACTTTCAAAGTCGTAAAATGCAGCCACCTTAGTCAAGCCACAATGATCAAACAGTCCATTTTATCACGGCATCTCAGTTCTTAGTATCATCAAAATATCATGAATGTTAATAGATATTAGTGATTAACCATAACACATTGTCTAACCATGACACTACCCTGTAGCATTCTATGAGCAGAAAACAGGATGTGATTGCCTCAGTTGCAAGAAAAAACTCGTTTGCTTATGATATATTTACTAGGAAAACACTTCTTATCTAAATACATGTTGACGAAAATAATAGGAGCGTTTAAAAGCAGCATTATGTGCATGTATGTTTACCTGCAGTTTTGTGGGCTGTTATCAAGGAGCTTGTGGTCCTTTGTAATCCACTTTATTTAATGTCTCGCTCTTGGTTTAGTGAAGTAGTCAAACCCTTTTTACACTTGCCACTTAGATGGCAAAGCTGCATTATGCTCACATGTGAAAACGCATAATGCTTTTGTGCAGACAAATACACAAACGTGCGCGCGCGCGCGTATGTACACATTACCCACGAAAGGATACACACACACACACGCACGCATACACACACACACACACACACGCACGCACGCACGCACGTACACAGCTCTTAGTGTGTGTTTGTGTGTGTGCGTGCGTGCGTGCGTGCGTATGTGCGTTTGTGTGTGTGGGTGGGTGTGTGTGTGTTGTGTGCGTTGTGTGTGTGTGAGCGCGCGCGTGTGTGTACGTGAGTATATAGATAGATAGATAGATAGATAGATAGATAGATAGATAGATAGATAGATAGTGTGTGTGTGTGTGTGTGTGTGTGTGTGTGTGTGTGTGTGTGTGTGTGTGTGTAACTCAGAGAGAAAGAAAGGCATACAAAGACACAGATAACAATGATGATAAAAATGACACTTATTCAAAAAAACATCATAGACTGCATTAAAGGGGATTACACGCACACACACACACACACACACACACACACACACACACACACACACACACACACACACACACACACACACACACACACACACTGCCATCGATCCCAGAAACTCTATCCCTGTGCACTATCTGTGGCGACAGCTTTTATGAGGACTGCAGAGCCAACGAATGGTAAAGGAGAGGTAAGGAGGGAGGGGGGGGGGGGTTCAAAATACAAGAGCAGCTCCCGAAAGGTTGGTAGAGTGCGCCTTCAGAAAGTTAGTTGGGGGTCAAGTTTGAATCAGTTCTTTAGAAAGGCTTTTCTTTGGATCTAGGCTAATACCAGGGAGGGGCACCTTTGATAAGATTCATTTCTGAACAAAATCACATGTGCACTTTTACCTTGGCAAGAAAGTTCGGCTCTTGTGCAAAGCACGCGCGCAGAACATCTCGCGAACACGTAAAAACATGTTCTGTTCCAACATGCCGAAAAGTGGGTTTGTTTGTCGTGATGGGAAATGGTGGCAAAATTGAGAAATCTGCTTACACTAGGAGACTGGATGTAAAATGTCACATGAGTGCTTGTGTTATTATCCTCGAAATAAAGAATAAATGAGTAAGTAAATATAGAAACAAATAACTAGATGTTAAAAAATAATAAAATAGATAAAATATAACTGTATGTAAGAAGGGTGCTACACAAATGACAGCCACGTATTCAGGTATCAAACAATTCACTATTAATTAATTGATCTTAAGTAGCCAAGACTGCCAAAATCTATTCTTACTAAGACTTTATAATTGGCAGAACCAAACACGTGTGAAAGTAAATCCCAAAACAGTAAAGAGGTGACGGCAAAAAATATATATACATAGACTGTGATCACTAACATACGTTGATGTGACATTACGATTCTGATTATCAACATATTACAAGCACAAGCACTCTGAAAAGAAACAATGAAAGCACGGTGTAGATCTGTGATTATAAACAATGATCAGGTTTAAATGAAGAGTGGGATTACACCACATATGACTTACTGTGGTATATACTACACTACACTACACTACACTACACTACGCTACGCTACGCTACGCTACACTACACTACACTACGTTACACTACACTACGCTACGCTACACTACACTACACACTACGCTACGCTACACTACACTACACTACGCTTCACTACGCTACACTACACTACACTACACTACGCTACACTTTAAACCGAGGCCCCGTGTGCGAACGCACGCAGAACATCTTGCGCACACGTTAAATCCTGTTCCGCTTTTCGTAAGAGTAGGCCATCGTGTGCCGGTGGGAACAGATGACAATATTTACAAAACTGCATACACACGGGAACCGGACGAAAAAAAGCACATGATTGCTTATTCTGTTATCCTCGATATAAAAGAATAAATAAATAAATAAATAAATAAATAAATAAATACACTACACTACACTACACTACACTACACTACACTACACTACACTACACTACACTACACTACACTACACTACACTACACTACACTACACTAAAAAAAAAAAAAAAAAAAATACAATCCACTTTGGGATTCACTGGGGGACTGAAAGTACACACCGGCTGAGAAGTTTTCGAGTCTGGCTGTTTTAAAGTATTTCACGATACAGGCAGCCAGTCTCCGTCTTCACATGGTTTTATTTCCTCCTTTAATGCACAGTCCATATTGTGCTGTTACTGAGGAGCTTATCATAGATGGAATCAATCTCAACATAGCAGGTCAGAGCATAACAACAACATGGTGAGGTACGCCTTGCATGGCGCTTAGCTGACCTCCATCACTGACCCATAGCAGATTTTGGCCGGGGTCACAGCGGGTTAGTAAATTAAGAGGGTGAAACGTGCAGACAAGTTTCATCTGACTGAAGCCACGAGAAGCGAAACAAAACAGGAAAAAAAGATGATTTTATTGTTTAGGTTCCTCGACTAGAGTTTTTCCAAGGATAACCAATTGTGAGATGTTGCAACCGTTTTTTGTTTGTTTTTATTGTTGGTTATATTTTTGGGGGGGGGGGTTGTTGTTTTCTTGTTTTTATTTGGGGGGGGTGGGGTGCCTATACTACCATAAAAGTAGAGGCAGTCCGCCTTCAAGGGACCGTGTATAACCACACACAATACCATTGCACACGCGTTCTTTTAAATTCTGTTATCCGTTCCTACCAGCACGAATGGCCTGTTCTTCCAAAAAGCGGAACAGGTTTTCAAACGTACCGCGTTTAAGATGTTTTGTGTGCGTTTGCAAAACACAGGACTTAAAGTTTACAGTCTCACCCGAAGAACTTTTTTTGGGGAGAGTGGAGTCGGTACTGATGTTAGCTCCAAGTTGGGGGGGGGGGGGTTGGAGGGGGGGATCCCTTC
>CM060336.1:27054269-27059269 GCA_030674155.1 Stramonita haemastoma | reverse complement strand
GTAGTAGATAGGTTAGTGTAGGTAGGTAGTCTTTCCATTTTCAATGGCCACTTTCCCTGAAGGTGAAGATGAGCGCCCTTTAATGATGGCTGCACTGTCCACAGATCTGGCGCCATCTGTACTCTCATCTTTTTTCCTTTTTTTTTTTTTTTTTATTTCTCATTAGGAAGGTCCGGCAATCTTTAAAAACGTTGAGCTTAGCAGTTTAAAAAAAAATGTCCAGCTACTTTTGGACCAGGTTTGCGCAGTTGAACGTCATTATCCAGATAAGGACAAGAAAGCAATGTAAGGACACTACATGTGTGTCTCAACAGAACGTTCCCAGTCAGTGGTGTGTGGGACCCATTAGGATCTGAACGTGATGTCTTCAAAGAAGGAGGACTGTCTTCTTCCTCTCCTGTCACCAATGCTGATGCTATGAACTAGCCACCCTTTGAACTCCAACATTTGCCGTGGTGTCTTTTTGTGTATGCTTATACCGTTTGTGTTCTCTCTCAATCTCTGTCTCTGTCCCTGTCTCTGTCTGTCTGTCTCTGTCTCTGTCTGTTTCTGTCTCTGTCTCTCTCTCCCACCGCGCACTGCGTCCGCGCGCAGGTGCGTGCACTGTGCATGTATGAATGTGTGTGTGGTTTACATTTTTATCGTTTTGCACAGTGACAGAAACTGAAACTAGGGGAAAACTAAGGGGCGTTTCCCTCTCATGTTGGACTCATAAACTCTGATTCATCTTGAATGAGTTTTACCCCAATAAAAGTGTCGGATAGCTTCACAAATACACAGACCGACAGACAAACTATTAATATGTCCCTGACAAGGAAAATGAAACTAAGAAAGAGAAGAGAGAGAGAGAGAGAGAGAGAGAGAGAGAGAGAGAGAGAGAGAGAGAGAGAGAGAGAGAGAGAGAGAGAGAGAGAGAGATTTCTTGAATGTTTATGCACAAGGTTTATGAAATCAAGAAAGTCATGGAAATGGGTATTTTTTCGCCGTCCGCGGGCCGGCGCGCGGCAGCACGCACGAGACGCAAGACAACACACAGCAACACAGCAACTACACACACAACACTAACACACACATCAAACACACCCACACACACACACACACCACACACACACACACACACACACACACACACACACACACACACACACACACACACACACCACACACACACACACACACACACACACCACACAGTAACACACAAACACACTTGAAGTGTGTGTTGGGTTTGTTTTTTCTCTTTACCTGTGTGTATCTGGTTGCATTTTTTTTCTTTGTAACTATCTGTGTGATTGTTTTGATAGTGTGTGTCTTTGTTTTCGATTCTCGGCTACAGCTCCTTGGTTTAGCGATAGTGGTATTTTTGTGTATGTGCCCGGTTTTTGTTGTTGTTTTGTTTTGTTTGTTGTTTTGTTTTGTTTTGTCTTTTGGGGAGCTAAGTAAGCCGTTTTTCGGCCTCGGGAATTATTGTGAAATAAAAGTTTTGATTTATTTTCCATTCCCACGTTTGGGGTTTTATTTTATAATCACTACATGTAAATAGACGTCACACTGAAGTATCACACAGAGGGGGGTACGTGGATACGTGGGTGGGTGGGTGTGGGTATGGGTCTATCAATATTTGATTATACAACACTCATGATCTCCTAGACAGTGTTTGTGTCGGGAATTCATCCGTTTTAAAACCGGTTTGGTTTGAGGATTTTTTTGTTTACAATGAACCATAAAAATACAAAAACATACCTGTCTAGTTTACAACACATCTCACCCACCTTTTAAATGCACAGAACTTTTTTTTTCCTCTCATCAATTTTCTTCTCCTACATTCATGATCTCTTTCCGTTATTTTTTTTTCTTTTTATGATTTCTTCCTTCCTAGTGACTAAAAAAACCCAGTCCCAATCTATTTGCTCTGTTGGAGACTTTCATCATAAAAAATAAAAGAATGAAAAGTTCTACCATTCATTTCGCTAGGAAAGAGATCTCATAATTGTTGGATGAGCCGTTCAACTGGTTCACTGGACCTGAAAGGATGTGTGAATCCGCGTTACAGAAGATTTGAGCTCTACCAGAAATTGTACTTTAACGTTCTGAACTTGAGCATTCACGTTTTCATACTCACATGCAGCCATGCATACACGTACACGAACACACGCGCGCGCTTGCGCGCACTTGCTCACACGTGCATGCACGCACGCACACACATACATACATAATTTACATACAGCCATGTATGTGTTACATATATACATACATACATACATATGACAGACAGACAGACAGACATACTTACATACTTACATGCATACACACATACAGGCATACATACACTCATACACACACACACACACACACACACACCACACACACACACACACACACACACACACACCACACACACACACACACACACCGGGATAGAGAGAGAGAGAGAGACAGAGAGAGAGGCAAAGAGAGAGACAGACAGAGACAGGCAGAGAGAGAGGGGGAGGGGTAGCGCAGATAACCCATGTCAGTTGGAACATGATTAATCTGTATCATATTTGGACAGAAAGTAGTGGAGAAATTATGGTAAACCAATAAAAAAAAATGTTATGCTATAAAGTATATTGATAACAGCAAATTGACAATGATTTGCAGAAAGGACTGACAAATTTTCTCACTCTATAAAATACTTTGATGGCAGTATTTGAAATATTTTGTTGGGGAAAAGAGAACCCTATGGCTGCTTCCGAAATGCACCCAGAATAAGGCCCCAGTGTGAGCCATCGTGAACTGTGTTGGGTAGAAGTAATGGCGCTTCTTTATCGCCGACACCTTTCAGAGAAACACCTCTTGGAAACAACATGCAGAGTGCTGACATTTACGTAAAAATAAAATTCGAAATTTGAGTACATTATAAGATATATTGCTTCTTACGAAATGGAAAAATACTTGCCTTTGTGCATTTTTTCACGTGTACCTAAAACTTTATTAACCCTACTATTGTTTGGTTTCGTTTGGTTGTTTTCAAGAAAACAAGGATCTCCTCGCTGAATGTTTGGCTTTACATAATGAGGTGTATTGTTTGTAATGGGACTACAAAGAAAAATGCCAAATCCTTTAAAAAAATCTTACCTTTTTTTTATAGATAAGATTGCCCTTTCTTATCTTTTTTTTTATTCACAAAAGTTTGTTTTTTTGCTGAAATTTTACTACATTATAGGGTTATATTGTTTGTAACAGAAAAACAACTCCTCCATTTTTTACGAGTGTCCAAACGTTTATACACTAGACTATCGTTTCTCTCTTTGTCTCTCTCTTTCTATGTCTGTATCTTAGTGTTCTCTCTGTCTGTGTATGTGGGTTTACACACTGTGTCCATACACCAGGCCTAACATGGAGAGACATGGACAAATATTGGCCCAGTGGCTTACCTTGATGTTTCATTCCGGCACTGACGGCGCCATCTTGAATAATACATGAACTGGAGTGTTGGACCAATCGTAACACAGCCTGAGTGCTATTAGTCACCAAATGTAGGTTGAGTGGCTCCATTTCATTAACGAGGGTAGGTTGGAACGATGTTACAAAATTAATATGTTCAAAAATGCAAGACATACATACGTGTACATATGCATGCGTGCGCATGGTAGTGCAAACACACACACACACACACACACACACACACACACACACACACACACACACACACACACACACACACACACACACACGAGCCGAGCGCGCGCGCGCGCGCTAGCTACTCTTACGAAAAGCGGAACAGGATTTAACGTGTGCGTAAGATGTTCTGCGTGCTTTGGCGCACGGGGACTGGGTCTAAAGTATCATCCAAATGACTTTGGGTCACTTGGCATTTCGGTTAACTGAAGCATCATCAAACTTTTACAATCCCCATCCCCCCCCCCCTTTTGGTTTGGATTTTTGTGTTGTTGTTTGTTTGTTTTGTTACTATGAGGATATCAACAGAGATATATAAAGTCGATCAATGTCAGGATATTTTCCCTTCTTTTTATTTTCTGCCTCTTTTTTTCATGCTCTGCCACTCAGTCAGTCAGTCTAAATGATGTCGTGAAGTGACATTATCGTACTGCCCAGTGGGAATACCAAGGAGCCTGTCAGTATAAAAAGCATCCCGACCATCTGGAAGTTCTGTGCTTGGAATTCCCTCTTTTCTATCCCTCTCTGTGTTTCTGCCTTGTTCCCTGTCTTTCTGTCGTCTCCTTCTTGTCTATTTTCTGCCTTCCTGGTGCTAAACGGCAGCGCAACGCATTTTCACTCATATGACAGACAACAATAGCTGCTGTCTGAGCGTTCGAAGAAGAAGAACAACAAGAAGAACAAGAAACAAGACAAGAACAAGAAGAACAAGAACAAGATCAAGAAGAAGATCATGTTATCACCATCAATATTTTTTTAACGGTATGTCTGTTGCAAAGTGGTCTGTACATCATGGCTCATGAATTTTCCACAGCGTCACGGCTTCCTACCTTTGTTTACTGTAGAACCATCCGCCACGAAGAACAAATAATGGGAGGGGGGGGGTGAAGGGGGTAGGAGGTTTGATATTTGAACTGTTTGCATGTAGCACAGAGGGGAAAAGATTTGGACAGCTGAAAGTGTCAGGGTAAAGTATTATGTGGCATTAGTGGGGTTTTTTTTCTTTCAGATCTCTTTTTTTCTGTCTTGATCTAGTTTTAGAAAACTGAGTGTGTGTGTGTGTGTGTGTGTGTGTGTGTGTGTGTGTGTGTGTGTGTGTGTGTGTGTGTGTGTGTGTGTGTGTGTGTGCGTACGTGAGTGTGTGCGCGTGTGTGTGTGAGTGTACATAGAAAGGATGATACAATGTTCATAGAAAGGATGATACAATGTTCATAGAAAGGATGACACAATGTTCATAGAAAGGATGATACAATGTTCATAGAAAGGATGACACAATGTTCATAGAAAGGATGACACAATGTTCATAGAAAGGATGATACAATGTTCATAGAAAGGATGAT
>CM060336.1:27041769-27044269 GCA_030674155.1 Stramonita haemastoma | reverse complement strand
TGGTGGGTTTTTTATTGTTTTTTTGGGGGGGAGTATTTTGCTTGTTTTGGTTCTGGGTTTTTGGTTATTATTTCTTTTTCCGTTTTTTAAATTTTTATTTTGAAGTGGGGTTGTGGTGGTGGTTGGTTTTTGTTTTGTTGCGATTGTTACTTGTTTAGGGGGCTTTTATTTTCGTTGGTTGAGACCTCTCTCTATCACACACACACACACACACACACACACACACACACACACACACACACACACACACACACACACACACACACAACACACCACTCACACTTCATCACAGCTTTGTGTCATCTATGAAAATAAACTGGTATTATGTATTCATGATAATCATGCATAGACAAAATCAATGTAGGGAATAACTTTCTTATGCGCAAAAAAAAAAATCAAAGGCAAAACACACACACTAATATAGTCTGATGCTGTCTGCACATATTGCATGTGAAGAAACAATGTAATAACATTGTTGGAGTATAGACAAGTTGATGACTTTTTCTCATAATTATATACCACTTTCATCATGGCAGATTATCATCGTGAAATTTGGGCTGTTCTCCCCGGGTAAAGCGCGTCGCCACAAGAGCAGAACCACCCATTCTTTTTCCTGTCCGCAACTGTATTTGATTCCCTGTCAGAGTGGGGGTTATATCGACAGAATTTTGCCAGGGACATCTCTCTTGTTGACGTGAGTTCTTTTACGTGCCTTAAGTAATTTTGTGTAACACACGGACCACGGTTTATCGTCTCATCCGAAAAAACTAGCACCCAGACTACCACTCATGTTTTAATGGATGGGGGAAAAGGGGGGGGTTTGCCCTTAATGGGAATCGAACCACCACACACTTCTAACCCAGACTTTTCACTTTTTAGGCAGGTGCGTTACCTCTAGACCCCTGATATCCACACACACACAACACACACACACACACACACACACACACACACACACACACACACACACACACACACACACACGGCCGCGCACGCACGCCGCGCGCGCGCGCGCGCGCGCGCGCCGCACACAAGACAAAGACACACACGCACACAGACAAAGACACACTCACACACACAGACACACACACACACAGAGGAGATACAGACAGAACAGACAGACAGACAGACAGACAGACAGAGAGGACCGATCTTTCACCACAACATAGTTATGCAGTAAGTTATTAATTTGTCATTTTTGATGTGATTCACATATCTATTCACACCCCAACCCCCCCCCCCCCCCCCCCCCCCCCCCCCCCCCGGAAACAAAAAGGTGCAGATGAAATCCCAGAAAGAAAGAAAGAAAGAAAGAAAGAAAGAAAAATAATACAAAAATATAAAAAGAAAAGAAAGAGAGGGAGAGAGAGAGAGAGAGAGAGAGAGAGAGAGAGTGTGTGTGTGTGTGTTGTGTGTGTGTGTGTGTGTGTGTGTGTGTGTGTGGTGTGTGTGTGTGTGTGTGTGTGTGTGTTGGCGCACGTGTATGTGTGTGTGTCTGTCTGTCTGTCTGTCAGTCTGTCTGTCTGTCTGTGTATGTTTGTGGGTTTTTTTGTTTTGTGTGTGTTTGTTTATGTGTGTGTGTGTGTGTGTGTGTGTGTGTGTGTGTGTGTGTGTGTGTGTGTGTGTGTGTGTGTGTGTGTGTTTGCTATGGTTTGTTTGTCAGGGAAAATATTTCAGACGAAAAAGAGCAGACGGCCTTTAATCCTATAATATGTTAGTGGTTTTTGAAAAAGTGGGTTTGTTGGGGTTCATGGGCGTGGTGGTGTGTGTGTGTGTTGTGTGTGTGTGTGTGTTGTGGTGTGTGTGTTGTCTGTCTGTCTGTCTGTCTGTCTGTCTGTCTGTCGTCTGTGTGTTTGTGTGTCTGAGTGTCTGTGTACGTGCGTGTGTGCGTGTATGCGTGCGTGAGTTTGTGTGTGTGCGCGCGCGCGTACGTGTGTGTGTATGTGTGTGTATGACTGTGTTTGTGTGTGTGTCCACGCACGAGCATGTGAGTGTGTGTGTGTGTGCGCGCGCGCGCGAGCATGTACGTGTGTGTGTATGTGTGTGCGTGTGCGCGCGCGAGCATGTGTGTGTGTGTGTGTGTGTGTGTGTGTGTGTGTGTGTGTGTGGTGTGTGTGTGTGTGTGTGTGTGTGTGTGACTGAGTGTGTGAACTGTAAGGTGCGTCACTGTGAATTATATCCGACGAAAAAGAAGAGGGTGTCGTATAATCCTACATATATATCATGGCTTGTGTAAGTGGGAGCCTCTGGAGATTCATGAATACTTAAAATCTGCGTGTGTGCGTATGTGTGTGTGTATGTGTGTGTGTGGGTGTGTGTGTGTGTGGTGTGTGTGTGTGTGTGTGTGTGTGTGTGTGTGTGTGTGTGTGTGTGTGTAATGTGTTGTGTGTATATGTGTGTGTGTGTGTGTGTATGTGTTGTGTGTGTGTGTGTGTGTGTGTGTGTGTGTGTGTGGTGTAATGTGTGTGTTGTGTGTGTGTTTTGTGTGTGTGTGTGGTGT
>CM060336.1:26941769-27026769 GCA_030674155.1 Stramonita haemastoma | reverse complement strand
GGAGAGAGACTCAGAGAGAGAGAGAGAGAGAGAGAGAGAGAGAGAGAGAGAGAGAGAGAGAGACCCTGTGTGACTGTGTGTGTGTGTGTGAGACTCTGTGTGTGTGACTCTGTATGTGTGATTCTGTGTGAGTTGTGTGTGTGTGTGTGTCACTGTGTGTGTGTGTGTGTGTGTGTGTGTGTGTGTGTGTGTGTGTGTGTGTGTTGTGTTGTCATTGTATATATGACTGTGTCACAGTGTCATTATTTGGAACTATATCATTGTATGTGTCACTGTCACAGTGTATGTGTATGTATTCCAATGCCATTGTGTTACATATATAGTATACATTATAAATTTATATTTATGTTACGTGTGTGTGTGTGTGTGTGTGTGTGTGTGTGTGTGTGTGTGTGTGTGTGTGTGTGTGTCTTGTCTCACTCTATGTCAGTGTGTGAGTGTTTGTGTACAATGTGTGAGTGTGTGTGTGTGTGTGTGTGTGTGTGTGTGTGTGTGTGTGTGTGTGTGTGTGAGAGAGAGAGAGAGAGAGAGAGAGAGAGAGAGAGAGAGAGAGTATGTCAGTAACTGACTGACTGACTGTATCTCATTATATATCAATATATGTGTCACTTTGAGAATTTACAAATGTGTATAATACATGAATAGTAATTTAGTGTGTTACTGAAGAAATAGCTAGATTTTTATCCCATGTTGTGCCTCCAGCTTTAGTTTATCACTTTTATTACAAGATCACATTGAATTTTAATTAAACTGACAGAACTTAGTCCAATATCTTAACACTTTCTACCATGAATGTTTTTGGTGTCAAGCCTGTTTCACTTTCAGTGTTTGAGAGATGCTCAGATGGGCTGCAATTTGTGTATATATAGATCTATCTGAAATGATCAGTGAACAGACTTAGCAGCACTCTTATTTATAAATAACTTTATACTTAATTATAGCAAATATATTATACCATGCCAGCATGGTAAAATCAACTTTCCTTTCTCAGTTTCTGATTTACAGTACACTTACAGTGCCTGTATAACCACAGGTTTCTTATAGAGCACATTATAAAATAAGTAGTTTCTCACTCTGGGTAGAACTAGAACTAGTAGAAGCCAGGCGGAGTAAATGAACAAACAAACAAAAACAGTTTATTAAAGAGAGGGAAAAACTTTCTAACCCTATGATGGGATTCAGGCCCCAAATCCTACGCTGTTTCCACCCTAGTAGAATCAAATGGACTGTCTGAGTTTCTCGGTTTCTCTCTGACTTGCCACAAGACCTGGCAACTTTGCTTGATTCAGTGATGGGGATGGTTAATTTGAATGAAAATTACAGTTCATCCCCCCCCCCCCCCCCCCCCCCCCCTTTTTTTTTTTTTTTTTTTTTTTTTTTTTTTTTTTTTTACTATAGATCTACCGATTTTTATATCATATAATTATGATCTTCTTCAGTCTTTTTTTTTTTTTTTTTATCAAGAACTACTATGTCCTAATTGTCTAGATAGCTAGATTCAATTATCTTGGAAACAAACATTGAAACATGCATTCTTCACACACTTTTAGGCAAATTGCTATAAATATTCATAATTCTATAACTGTCATTCCACAGGTCACTGCCTGGAATGTCACGAGTGTGTGACAATAGAATCTGATGCCTGCCTGGACCCCTACGATGGTGAGGAAAACGCAGACAACATGGGGGAGTGTGACCCGGGATCCCACTGCCTCAAGTACAAGACTGTGGTCAAGATCCGGGATTCTGGCTACATCATGGGGTGGGAACGAGGTATGTATTATGTAATGACTAATGTATCACTGTATCACTGTAGTATGTCACTATGTGTGTTGATCAAGTGCAAGACCAATGTTACATTTTTAAAAAAAAAAGTTAAAGTCTGTCCCGAGCCTAAGGCTCATCAGGCCGGTGCTTATCCCGGTTTCTGTGGCGTTAAGCGACTGAGAGTAATAGACTCCCCCCTAGATAGGACGCCAGTCTATCGCAGGGTTAACCCCCAACACAAGGTTGGTACCCCTTTTACACCTGGGTGGGGTGAGAAAATAGCCGTAAAGTGCCTTTTCCAAGGGCACAACGCCATAGCCGAAAGCTGGGATCGAACCCGCAACCTTTAGATTACGAGTCCAACGCCCTAACCACTAGACTACAGCGGCGGATAATGTTCTATAGTGTACATGTTTTCTGATGTCTGTATTTTTAAACTTTTGTTCATTTCACTTTATTTCAAGAATAATGGATTAAGCACAGTCATCCAGTGTGTTTTTGTGTGTGTGTGTGTTTGGGAGGGGGGGGGAGATACTTAATTTGTCTGTCACCAGTTTTATGTTTGTCATTGATCATTTCAGGTAGGTTTGAAATTGAAAGTGTTGACAAATACTTTCTTCATGAATACCAGCCAACCTATTCTTTTTTACCAAGAATTTTTCAAGTTTTTAGCCATAATTCTCATTTTCCAGTTTTAAAGAAAATTTTCTGGTTTCGAACTTAAGAAAAATTCCAAAGCAACAGAAAGTACCAATTAAAAGCATAAATCAACTCAATGGCATCAGTGCCCATACTGGTTTCCAATGTTAGCCTTAGTTTGTACTCAAATATTTTACAACTACAAGGAGAATCTTACATGCATTGATCAGTCTTGACACTGCAAAAGCTATCATACCATCTGCTGCAATCTATTACGCTGATGTCATTTTAAGATTGCATTGGTGAACAAAATGTCATGACTGGCTATTACTGCAGACTTCTCAGTGCAATACACATGGGAAGAGCAGAGAGTTGAACCTTTTTTTACGATTTGGCATTGCAGTGCTGATTTGGTACAACTTCCAGGTCTGTTCTGTAAATGATTACAAGGATTTATGTCAAGAATAGCATGGTAGGGGAAGAGTGTCAAACTGTAGCTTATTCTAGTCCCATCTTGAATGATCCTTTACTGATAAAAATTTAGGTAATCCTCTCACTGCCGTATCCACTGAAATTCCCACCAAGAGCTATTCCTCAAGGGATTTTGGTGAGGGTGGGGGGTGGTTGGTATTACTCAACAACAATAAAACAGACATGTTTCATTGATTTAGTGACTGTGATTGAGTTTTTATGATCGTGAGTACAACAGGCAGACGATACACTGGACATATTGGAAAACTCTGATCTAACTGATGAAGATAGACAAAAGAAAATTAACATCATGGGAAAAGAGTTCTACAGCTTTTCCTGCATGAAATTCTTCTACCCACCACACCCAAAAGCCTGCGAAGGACACTGAAGAGGTTAAAGATTTAAGAAAATATATTCAAAAATTAATGAACAGGGTGTTGTGTGTTGTTGATTGTTGGGTTTTTTTTTTTTTGGGGGGCAAACTCAACCAGACTTTGATCACTGTGCTGTGGTTTCCTGTGCTGCAGACTCCATCGTGGTGACCCGAGCCTGCGAGCCGACCAATGGCCTGTCCACAGGCTGTGTCAAGTGGCAAGGGTCGGGTGGCTTCACCATCAAGTGTCGCTGTGACACTGACGGCTGCAACAGCGCCGGGTTTCTACAGCCTGGGGTCTTCCTGACTGTGGCTGTGGCGCTGCTGGCCGTGGTGTGGATGAGGAGATGAAGGAAGTGTCCACACTTGGGGTTTGGGGGTTTTTTTTGTCCTGATATGGAGTAGTGAGAGACTCAAAACTGGATCATGTAGGACCATATATAATAGTGCACAGAAGACACAGACATGACTTTGAAATTGCTTTCTAATGTAGAGTTAAACAGAATTTTTAAAAATTGTATGAAAGAAATACATTTGATACAGTTACGGTCGTTTTCATTCTTCTGAGCAAGGTTATATAAGTACACTCTTCCAAAGCTTCTCTGCATACCCGATCTTGGATGTGTATGTGCAGATGATGATGAATTAATATCATTTGTGAAATGGACAGTGAATGTGTGAAGAACTTTTTTTTCTCTCTTGAAACTGCTGCAAGCCAGTGTAGTTTTGACTTAGTAGTATTGTACATGAGAAATCAACATTCTACTTGTAATTGTTCGTTTTGAGCATTTTGACACTGAATCATTTTAATGATCAAACAAGGGTTTTTTCTTCTCTAATTTTATACAGGTTGTCTTGTAAGCCAACAGCGTATTAAGGGATATGGGTATTAATACAGACTTATTGTACTGTAGTCAGCACCTTGTATAGAAGAACAGGTTTTGGTACCTACATAAAATGTAACTTTAAACCTGCATGAATGTCAAGCCAATGTTAGTGTCTTGAACCAAGCAGCACAAAGAATCCATCATCTAGAGTGGTTGATTCACATAAGTCGATCCAAAAACTGACCGCCGTTCTTCTTGCATGTACAAAATGGAAGTACAGTAAATATAGTTGTTTGGTTTGACCAAGCAACTCAAATTTCTACGCATCTAGCTAGAAAGCGTACAGTGTAGACAGTATGTAAACCTGACATACTGAACGTAGTGTTTGAAAAAAAAAAGAGAGAGAGAGAGGAGAGTCAGTGTTTGTTGTTTAAACAAAAACGTTGGTTTCAAAAATAATTGTAAAGTTATTTACAAGCTTTTGTCAAATTCTTCTGCTCATGTTGTTTCATGTGGTATATATATATAATCTCGACCATTGATTGCTATGCAAGAGTATCAGGACATTGAGTATCTTTGAAAGTGACTGTGTAAGTTGTTGAAATGTATTTTAGGATTTTTGTTTTAGTGTGTGTGTCTGTGTGAAAAGAGAGAGGACAGAGGGAGAAAGTGGAAGAGAGAGCATACTTGTCCATTTTCCGTGAATCAATTACAAACATATCACCTTGTATTTTGGCATGTAGTGTGTTGGTCACACTACTAGAATGTCCTTGAAAACTGAAATGAACAATGGGAATGGAAATGGTATATATATATGTCAATGTTTTGGATTGTAATCTTATTTTATTGTCATATTAACAGTACTTGTTCATATTCAAAGACTGATAATCATTCCTTTAATTCTTTTGCAATTCACTGTTTCATATAAAAAAAGTTTAAAAACAACAAAAACAGGAGTGGCTCATATGTTACTTTTTTTTTTTTTTTTTGGTCATTCTGTGTCTAGAGCTCTGAGGTTCAACCATAAATGGTGAGATTTTGCGTATGCAACCATTTGCCACAAATGCACACCGTCCGACTTCAAACCATTTGCCCACAAATGCACACCGTCCGACTTCAACATTTGCCCACAAATGCACACCGTCCGACTTCAAGGAATATATCTGAGCACAACACCTGTGTGTGCACTTTAAAAAAAAATTTTCAGTTTTGTCATCCATTCCCACTGGCACACAATGGCAGACTGAATAAGTTTAAGGTATGTGCAAGATGTTCTGTGTGCGTTTGGCGTGGGACCTCAGTTAAAAGTCTCATTCAAAGGACTTTTGGCAAAGTGTCTGATATTTACCCGAGAAGAAAATTCCCTCAAATGGGTATTTTGGTGGTGGCTTAAAACTGGGCTGTAAGATTGCGAGCTCAACACAGTAACCACTAGGCTATCTTGCCTCCATACGTGACCTTTAAATTTCCTGAGAGCTTGCCTATTAAAGAAAAGACTAGTGATATTAAAAATTAAAGCAAAAATTACAAAAACTATACAAAAAAATCATTTACAGTAATCATTCCATCATTGTTTTGTTGGTGGTTTTTTGTTAAGAAAGTATGCATTTCTATGTTAACATATCACATTTTCGATGGATTTGTAGATATTTTCTGTCTTGTCATTTTTGTAGCAGGAATATATATATATATATTTTTTTAATAAAATGTGAAACATATCAGATTTCATACTAATCTTATACACTTTGTTCTTATGCATTTTTTAAGATGAAAAACATATCAAATTTCACAAGGATTTTACAGATGTTGTCTATATGTATCAGGTGAAATTGCTTTATAACAAAATCACATTCCGTGTATATACTGTCATAGATTGTGTACAATTTATATCATTGTTTGCTCTGGTTATTGGTTTGTTGTCAGCTATAGGGGCTTTTTTTAAGGGGGTGAGGGCTTTTTTGTTGTTGTTTTTTTAGTTTTTTTGGCTCCCAAAAATTGAATCTGTAGAAAAAATATTATTGTGTAAGTTTTACATAACATGAAAGGTTGTGAGCCAGGTTGTTCCCCTTATCATTGAATTACACTGAATAATCAGAATTTGTATCAGACATCAAGTGGTGTATTGAAGCATATTATTTTTTTACATTGATAAGGAGAAGGAGGCAGTGAAAATCACAGGTATCAGGACTGGTGAGGCGTCTGGGTGGTGTAGAGCAATAAACATTGGTGAGATGGAGCAGACAAAATGTGAATCCTTTTGATCATATGTGATGTAAAAAATGGAGACTGACTGTGAGTATTAACACAGTTTGGCTCTATTCCACAGTGTGAGCTGTGCTCTTGTAGATAGTAGAGTCCAGTTCAGGGTCACCCTCCTTCAGGATGTGTGAGATTCCTTCTGCAGTTTTTAGGGTTATCCTAACATAGGACCCTCTGCCAGCACTAGTTTTCTCAAATTGTAGTATTTCATTTGGTTGGGGGGGGAGGGAGGGTAGAATGCTTGTTTTGTTGTATCATTAGTATCGTAAGAGTAACCATATAAGAAATGATGTTGACAATTTTTTTTTTTTTTTTTTTTGGTGGGGGAGGGGGGGGGGGCGTTGCTGTTGTTCCTGGTTAGTGCTCCAAGTTCACCTATGGTGAGTTTTGTATATATGCGACTGTTTTTAAATGATATTGAGGTAGTCGCATTCCGCCTTCAGGGATGGTGTCTAAACCACCTCACCTGTGTGCTTGTCTTTTTTCATCTGCTCCTACCAGCCTGAAATGGCCTACTCGTTAAAAAGGCGAAATGGGATTTTAAAGTGTGTGCAAGCTGCTCTGTGTGCGTTCACGCATGGGGCTTTTGTTTATAGTCTCATTTGAAGGGCTTTTGGGGGGCAGGTGTCAGAGCTAGTGTTAACTCTGGGGGTAAAACTCCCTACAGAGGGAGGGCACCTGTGTGGTGGCTTAATCAGTGGCCAGCAGATTATGAGCACAATGCTCTAACTATACTGCCCCACGGTTTTCCATTTAAAGATAAGACTTTTTTTTTAAATTTGTTTACCAAAAACGATTATACGCTCAGAAAAAAGAGTCCTCCACAATACACAGAATCAAAAAATATGAGTTACTTTTATTTGTGCGGGTGAAAACAGATTTAGTAATTGTCAACAGTGCTGCCTGATTTTTTTTTTTTTTTTTAGGGGGGGGAGTCTATTTTTAGCAAAGTTGTATTCATTGTATGCTTAGAATCATTCTTCTTTTGAATGAGTGAAAGAATGAAAATGTATAATTTGAATTAAGGTGCATAATGATCTCCACAGAGAGTAGATTGGGAGAGGGTTTTAGTTTTCTTTCAGAAAACTGCCTGAACTGGTTTTGATGTCGAGTGTGTTCAGTTCTGTGAAATTTCTGGGGGGTTTTTTTAGTTCTGTCCAGCCTAATGGAGACTTGAATTGTAAATCTACATATTGAAAGTTAACACGTAATTTGTCATGGATTCATTCTTGGCAAAGTACTGTGTTACTATCATATTGCGTGAGTGACTTTTATGACACATCTTCTGCCTTAAGAGTCTGGACACTTACCAGGTCCAAACCAGGTGCATATATATATATATATATATATATATATATATATATATATATATATATATATATATATATATATATATATATATATATATATGTGTGTGTGTGTGTGTGTGTGTGTGTGTGTGTGTGTGTGTGTGTGTGTTATATGTTATATGCTGTCTGCGGATGCAGTTGCACTTTGTAGGCACTAGAAAAATGTAGGGCTGAGGAAGTCTTAGAATTATTTTTTATTCGTGCATACGTGTGTGCATGCACCTGTGTGAGTGGATGACTGAACAAGTGAGCAAGAAAGAGTTACATTGCTCTCAAATATCTCTTTCTTTCTTTCTCTCTCAAATTAAGAAAATGATAGCAGTTGTTGGTAATTATTTTAAAACCCCTTGCCTTTGCATATTTAGACTCGAGATCACATCATTCACTGTGGATTGCCTTTTGGAGATGTATTCTTTTATGTGCACCTTTTTCTTTCTGTTCTGTGTTCATGGAATAAATGTGTAAAAAATTAAGATGTGTTAATTAATAGGATTCAAGTTCAAGGGCATTTTCAAAAATGATTTATACTTCTGGTTTTAAAGTACATGAAGATGCTTTATTAATCTTCTCTTCATTGTTGTATATATGTGTGATGGGGCGGTAATTAGATTATCTCCCATGTGAATGGAGCGCGCATTCGCAGCGTCGTGTTTCTATTTAGAGACACACCTGTGAATTGTCGATGCTCTGATTCCTTGGGTAGTGGTCGAAAACCCTTCGTTGCATGCGCTTCGCCTTCACGGTGAAATGTATATTTATGCAACCTCTTTTCAGAGGTCACATTCTAAACTGACTAGCTGTGCCGTGTTCCCGAGGTTTGTGCAGAGATGGGACATCACACATGTCCGCTCTGTTACATATGTATACATAAAATATCAAATTGATTTTTTGTTGTTCTTCTTCTTGAGTTAGAGTGCCGCAGTTCACCAAAAGTGACATTTTTGGCATGCAACTGTTTGCCCCCATTACAATCGCCACATTCCAACTTCAGGGGTAATGCCTGAAACAACACCAGTCTGCTTGAAATTTTTGGACTTTGTCATCCATTCCTCATGGCATGCAATGACCTACTCTTGCAAAAGGTAGAACATGATTTAACATGCGCACAAGGTTTTCAAGTGCATTTGTACATGGGACCTCGGTTTATAATCTCATCTGAAGGACTTTCAGGGGAGTGGAGTCGGTACTGGTGTTAACTCCAGGGAAGTAATCCCCTCAAACAGGTATCTTGGGGGAGACTTGAACCTGCATCACCAGACTGCAAGCTCAGTGGTCAAACCACTGGGCCATCCCACCCCCAGTCATGTTCAATTCTAATTTAAGCATTGTACCAAAAAGTGAATAAATAAACCAGCATTTTAGCCTCTAATGCCAGCTTGAAAAAGGAAGGAAACTGTACACATTTGTATGGAATAAACATGTTTATACTTGAAAATGTGGTTCTTGTTATTTTTTAGTGTGTGTGTGTGTTTTAAAATTTATCATCTTAAATAAAAAATAAAACATATACTATTATTTGCATATGTGTACACACACAACCACACACACACACACACACACACACACACACACACACACACACACACACACACACACACTGTAACACACAGAAAACTTCAGCAGAAATATGACTGGGTAGTCAATGTTCATTATAAATACAGAATTCAAATGACTGCTGCCACAAACGAATTTCTTTTTCTGTTTGTTTTGCTGTTTGGGCACTGAAAGCCACGTCCTGAAGGCAGCAATAGGAATTTAGAAAACACAGCATGGGAAGGACTATCCAAGATGACAGTTGCTTTGCGTACAAGCCGCTGGTTGCAGAGTGACTGGAGATTTCTTTGTTCTTCTCGAATTTTGGGGGGTTTATTTTTAGCAGATTCTCAATCATCTGAAAACCATTCATAATTTTAACACTTAGACTATTGTACCAACAAATGAATGCAAAGCTAAGAATGCTGTCTGTATAAGACTTGTAAAACAAAGAATGTTTTTATCAACAAAAAAATCAGTTAAGCCTCTTAAGAAAATGTACACACTGATGTCCTTTTTTTGACAAAAAACATCAGTTTATTTTGTGTTAAAAAAAAAACCCCAGGTACTTATTTTCATAAGTAGGCTTATTTCATACATGGAAACAAACATTTAAACATCAATATTCATATCAGGATTTTTTGTTCACTTATTCCAAGTCCTGCCAACAACAACAAGCAGGACTGTATTCTTTCTTGCATGAGATCCAACAAAAGAAAGAATAAACGATTTTCAGAAGAAAAAAATTCCACCAGCAATCTTCCCTCTTCCATATTCCTATTTTGTACTGATCTTGACATTTATTATTTCTCATAACATCCCTTTACACCCCCTCATAATTACACACACACACACACACACACACACACACACACACACACACACACACACACACACACCATCAAAAACAAAAGTCAACCACCTATAAAACATTTATGCAAACATACCAGCCGCCATGGTGCAGTGGTTAGCGCCTTGGATTTCGGACTGGAAGGTCGCGGGTTCGGGTCCCATAAGTCATAGGGATTTTTCGGACTCCGGCCGGCTCCTACCCAGAGTGAGTGTGCTGTGGGCTCAGTGGGGAGACTGGGACCACACAGTCGAGCTTCATCCACTTTACGGATGCGAATTTGAGAGTGTTGCTCTTATTACCTGACCAACACTGCAGGTGTCTATATCTCTCGGGCCCGGTTGACGCCGGGATATATTATGACAGTAAGCGTAGAGTACAACCCTGTCAAGTAGTCTCAAAGCGGATGCACCTCCACAGCAGCGTCATTACATCATCTCCATCACCACTGATCATCATGTAATAATAAAAATTGCCTCTGATTCGGTGGCTCCCGTTACTCTAGTCTCATGGTGACCTCAGATTCGGTTTCCCCATAGACTTCTGTGCTTGTGGTGAGTTTGTGTCAAAGCTTTGGGGTTGGAGGTTCACGGGGAGACCGTCGTTGGAGGGACGTTGTGGTGGTCACCACCTCGGGTGGGTGACTCACTCAGTCTGGCTCCGCGACTGAGCTAATACTGTCGTTAGTAGGGGGCTTAGTAGGTGGTGTCCAGTGTATGTTAGCTCAGAACAGGCACCACTGAACACCACCAAAGTGTCTCAGCAGAAGTGCAGGGCCCCTCTGGCTGGTGGCCCCACGGCGGTCTAATATTGATGGGCTCCCTGTGGACTGCCGATCCCGAGGATAAGACAACTAATCAGGGTATGGCTGTGGCGGAGAGATTGAAATGAGCGGCGTGGGAACAGCAGTACGAGGACGTCACAGAAGACGAGGCAGCAAAAAACAAACGAACAAAAAACATTTATGCAAACATCAGCATAATACATACACACATGCATACACGCACGAATCGACATATCTCTCGTTGATAAATCAACACACTGACAGTATCCATGCGATATCTAATTATCTACCATTTATAAGTTTACTAAGGCGCAATCAAACTTTTATCTTACTTCACGTGAATAAGCGTAGAATGCATTACCGGAAAACCCAATGCGATTCGTGTCAAAATCACAGGACCAGATAATGACAGTGATTTCTTTTTCGAACGCTCAGACTGCCACTAGTGTTATCAGTCACATGGGTGAAAATGCGTTGTACTGCTGGTAAGGCCTAACAAGTCCGGCCCAGTGTAAGATTATATTAAATTCACAAAATTTTGTCAGAATCAATATAAAGATAAAAATAGTTGTCCGATCATACACATAATAATATCTATTCAAAAATGGAGTCGAATAATGATAACCATTACACAACTGCAAAAAAAGCAACCGCCCCCCTCTGAAAACACCAAAGCATAGCCTACACACTTTAGTATCAACCTCTCTTTCCGTCCACATGCATACACACCCCCTGTCCCCAACATAGCAGCATCTCTCACATACGATTAGAACCATGATGCCCACACACAGTCTACTCATTTCATTCACACACACACACACACACACACACACACACACACACACACACACACTTTCATATTTTCTTACATATATGGGCATACATACACTTTGGCCGGATACGGCCAGTGATGCAGTGTTAACATCACCCCCTCACGTGGTTTAGCACGCCAGCTGAGGCGAGGTCCCGGGGTGTGGCGCTTGGAGCCAGCACGTGAGAAATTTAGGAGATGGATGAGGACCAGTGATGCCCGTCCACCCTACCAGGTAGAGTGCAGCAGCCAGACATCATAGGTACCACCTCAGCCACAGCCCCCTACACCTCAAGCCAATGCTGCTTCCATAACCGGCTGGGTCGTCGCCCGGTACAAGGACCGCGCCATCCGTTGCTGACCAGAAGGACAGAGATGTCAAGTATGCGACTGTTGGTCCAACATCACTGCATGCCAGAAACAACATCACAATTGGTACATGGAACGTAAGATCACTGAGAGCGCCAGGAAAAGTGGAAGAACTCACATACAAAATGGAAAGATACAGATGGAACATCCTTGTACTCTGTGAGATACCCTGGAAAAACTTTGGAGAAACCTCTACCCCTGAAGTCCACAAACTCTACTTCAGTGGCAGTGAAGACAAACACGAACATGGAGTTGAATTTTTCATCCACAAAGACACTGCGAATACCATTATGGGATGTCGACCAGTCTCCAGCTGACTCATTATCATCCGTCTGAGGGCTGCACCTTTCAACATTTCCTTCACACAAGCTTTTGCTCCACAACAGACTATGATGACGAGGACGGTAAAGACTTCTACAATCATCTGCAAGAAGTCACAGACCAGACGTCAAAGAAAGACATTATTGTAGTTCAAGGTGACTGGCATGCAAAAATAGGAGAAGAAGCGAGCAAGAACTGGAAGGGGATCTGTGGAAAGTATTGCAACCCTGAGACCAATGCAAGAGGCTTGAGGCTCCTAGGATTTGCCAGTCTCAACAACCTGAAGGTGGTGAACACGCTTGGTCCACACAAACCATCTACAGGTTGGACAGGGCACAGCCCAGGAGGGGATCACCACAATCAAATTGACTACATCATGGTCAAGCAATGCTTACAATCAAGTGTCAATATTGCAAAGACCAAGAGTTTTTCCAGGAGCCAGCATAAGAAACCATCATAAGCTTGTGTTGATGACGTTTAGGCTCCACCTTAGGGATATCAAGAAGCAGGGCAATTTAAGAATAAAGTCCAATCTTTGACAAAGGACCCAATCGTAGCAGAAAACTTCAAAGCTAGGACAGGAGGAAAATTTGCCCCACTCCTCCTTCTCCATAACCAGAACACCAAGTAGACACCTTGATCAACAGCTTGAACACTGTGGTGACTGAAACAGCTAGCAACATCCTCGGCAAACACCGGCCAACGAAAAAGACCTGGGTCACAGAAGACATACTGAAGCTGTGCGACAAACGCAGAGAAATGAAGAAAAGAAGAAAGAGGCTGAATGTGCAAAACTATGTAGAGATATCAATAAATAAGTTTTTAAAAAGGGGGGGGGATTGAGAAATACAAAAAAGACAAAGATTGAAGAACTATGCAAAGTTATCAAAGAAAACGTGCAGAAAAACAACAGCAAGAAAGCTTACCAGCTTGTAAAAGATCTGACAAGCTCAAAATAAGGGAGAACCACTACCATCCAAAACAAAGCAGGGAAATGTCTCACTAAAGATCAAGATATTTTAAAGAGGTGGGCCCAGTACCGAGCTGTACACTCACACAACTACAGGAGACCCCAAGGGGATAGATGTCCCTCCATCAACCAACAACAGCAGCTACCCCATCCTACGGAAGAAGTTGAAAGTGCAAAAGAGGGAAGTAGGCAGGAGTGGACACCATTCCATCAGAATTGGTCCAGGCAGGATAGACCATGATAGAGGTATTACTTACCATCTGCAATAAGATTTGGGAGACAGGGGAGTGGCCAGCTCCTTGGACACAGTCCCTGATTATCACTCTCGCAAAGAAAGGCAACCTACAACTATGCCAAAACTACCGAAATCAGACCGATCAGCCATCCAAGCAAAGGCATGCTAAGAATCCTAAACAGACTAACGCCTCAAGCTTGAGGAGATTATCAAAGAAGAGCAAGCAGGGTTCAGAACAGAGATGGAGCACAACCGAACAAATTTTCAATTTTAGAATACTCTGTGAGAAATACTTGCAACACCAACAAGATCTTTACCACATCTTTGTGGACTTTAAGAAGGTGTCCGACAGAGTCTGGCATGCAGCCTTGTGGGTAATTATGAGGTTGTATAACATCAATGCCAAGCCTGATCAGAGCCACAGAATGCCTGTATAACAAGGCAATCAGCGCAGTCTACTGTAACAACGACATACGAAATTGGTTCTGAACCACAATTGGTGTACACCAAGGATGCCTGCTCTCTCCCACCCTCTTCAACGTCTTCTTAGAAATAAAAATGGTTGATGAACTTGAAAATCTTGAGGGAACAGTCAGCATTGGAGGCAGGACAATCACAAACTTACGTTGTGCCAACGGCATCCACGGCCTAGCTGGAGAAGAACAAGAGCTAGTCAGCCTGGTAAATCACCTTGACAAAGCCTCATCAGCATATGGCATGCAGATCAGTGCAGAGAAAGCCCAGCTGATGACAGATAGTGCGGCATCAGCAATGACATAATTATAGATGGTAAGAAAATCGGTACCGTCCGTAGCTTCAAACATCTGGGAGTGATAGAATCAGATGAAGGATCAAAACTCCCAATTCTCTTCGTATAGCCCAGACCACATTTGCAATGACCAAACTGAAAGAACATAGCCATTAGCTTCAAGGTCGGACTGATCGTTCCTTGATCATGTCCATAGTTTTGTACCCATGTGAAACATGGACCACAATAGCAGACATTGAAAGAAGGATACAGGTAATGGAGATGAGATGCTTTCGCAAACTCCTTGGTATTTCACACAGAGATCACATCACTAATGAAGAAGTGAAAACCAGAATAAAAATGCCATCAGTCCATATGAAGAGCTCCTGACTTCAGTGAAAAAACACAAGCTTAAGTGGTACAGGCACGTCACACGAACATCTGGAATGGCCAAGACTACGGGGAACAGTAAAAGGAGGGGGACGAAGAGGCAGACAAGAGGAAACGATGGGAAGACAACATCCGAGAGTGGACGGGCCTTGGGTGGGACGATTTGCTACGGAGAGCGGAGGATCGTGAAGAGAGGAGCAAGTTGCAAAATTTTCAGTGGAGCCCCCACGGTCCACGGGACTACGGGACAGGTGAAGGTGAAGGAAGGTCTATACCCCTTATAAATCATTCAAGATTCAACTCATTAAACCCTTTTGGGGATATGGGGGATTACAAATTAACTCTCTCTCTCTCTCTCTCTCTCTCTCTCTCTCTCTCTCTCTTCTCTCTCTCTCTCTCTGGGTGTGTGTGTGAAGTCAAGTAAAAAATAATGATCTTTATTGAGGGTTAAAGATTAAGTTTACACAACTTTTTTTTTCATCCTGCCCTCACAAAAAAGTGTGTGTGTGTGTGTGTGTGTGTGTGTGTGTGTGTGTGTGTGTGTGTGTGTGTGTGTGTGTGTGTGTGTTCGTTGGTTTTTGTTTTTTGTTTTGGTTTCTCTCTCTTTTCGTGTTCAAATTCATTTATTTAACGTCTTTTCACAAATTGTAATATTAGACGGGAGGGGGAGAAGGTAGGTGTATGAGTGTCAGGGGAAGAGAGTGTAGTTGGCAATGTATGGGATAAAGAATTTCAGGGGGTCAATACTTGCTAAGTAAATTTAAAACAACAACAACAACAACAACAACAAAAAAACCCAAACCTTTTTGTTACTAACCTATTGAACTACAGTAAACAAAAACGGGAAATGCAGTTCTAACAATCTAACAAAATCAGTAATTCCAATGAAAAATATAACTAAATATCAGTTACTCTTTTCGTGTGTGCTGTTGTAGGTGTTGTTGTTTTTCTTCTTCTTTAATGATCTTATTCCTGAGTAGGACCGGGAATAAATGCAAAAAAGCACAAGGGCGGTTATATTCAATTATCCGAAGGTAAAAGAATTTGATTTTGGTACCCTTCCGATCACACCTCTGTCACATGATTTAACTTTCGCGAAGGGGAGTAATTTCTACCTCTCTAGCTTAAAAAGTTACATAAGCTGTTATTTGCAAAACAGTATGAAAAAAAAAAAACCAAAAAAAATTTCACGTGATGATAGCCACATCTCGATAGGAACACATAAAACAATTTCTTGTGGCGATCAATCTGTAAAACACTTTATGCGATGATAGTGTGAACAAGGATACATGGGATACTTCATACTAACTGGCGGTGAGAGCCGATCGAAAACTGAAAAGCTCCCGAGATTAGAGAGCAACAGAGCTCGAACTTCCTAATTGGCCTACAGTACTAGACTAGTCCTACCCTAGTTGAGATCATTCTGAAACAACAGTTCTTCAGTTCATCACTTCAAGCCAAAAAGTTGAAAAATACGGTAAGGGGACAGCTTATTATATAAGAGTAGAAAACATTGGTCAACGGCAGACAGATTTAACTCGTCTTGAATGGTCGATCATCGCAAATTTGTTGTGTGTGTGTGTGTGTGTGTGTGTGTGTGTGAGAGAGAGAGGGGAGAGAGAGAGAGAGAGAGAGAGAGAGAGAGAGAGAGAGAGAGAGAGAGAGTGCAGCGCACACACACAGTGACACAAACAGTGACACACACACACACACACACACACACACACACACACACACACACACACACACACACACACAGAGGGCACTTTAGTGTATACATGCAAGTATTGCTGCATGTGTGTGTGTGTGTGTGTGTGTGTGAGAGAGAGAGAGAGAGAGAGAGAGAGAGAGAGAGAGAGAGAGAGAGAGAGAGAGAGAGAGAGATCAAATCAAATCAAATCAAATCAAATGCTTTTATTTTGAGGATAATGAATATGCACCCATGTGCTTTTTTACACCCAGTCCCAGAGAGAGACAGAGAGAGTCTTTGCTCTTGAAGTTTTGTTATTTATTCATTTATTCTTTTATCTCGAGGATTATGGAATAGGCACTGATGGCTATGGAATAGGCACTCATGTGCTTTTTTACAACCAGTCCCAGTGTGTATGCAGTTTCATAAATTTTGTCATCTGTTCCCACTGGCATACAATGGCCTACTTTTCTGAAAAGCAGAACAGGTTTTAACATGTGCACAAGATGTTCTGCATTCATTTGCACACAGGACCTCGATTTATACAGTTTATAGTATCATCTGAAGAACTTTTGGGGGGAGTGGAGTGGGCATTGACTCTGGAGGAAAAATCCTCTTGAATGAGATTCCAACCCAGGTCAGCAGATCATGAGTGCATCATTCTAACCACCGGGCTATCCCGTCCCCATATGAAATTTTATGAAATCAAGCCAAAACAAAAGTTTGAAAAACACAGCAAGGAAACAAAATACAGAGGTAAAAATCTTTCAAAGCATTGGTCATCAGCAGTCACTAAGACAGTGAGTGTAATTCAACGCATCATGAATGATTGATCGATCATTAAGCCTAGCCTAGTTAGAGCAGGGTGTGTGCACTCAGAAACTGAGATACCACACACACAGTATACACATGAGCGTCTGGCATATTTGTGCATGCAAGTGGAACAGACGGAGACTAAGAGAGTCTAGTCTAGATCTTAGACCTATCCTAAACTGGCAAAAGTTTTATGAAATCAGAAATGCAGTGCTGAGGTCTATGTATGATATTGTTTTTAGTTTTAGTCTGTCATGTTGTACTTTTTGAAGGCCTTCAAAGACACATGAACAAAGCCAGTTCTTTTAATAAGTTTTATCCTGATTTTTAGGTCTTGACTTGTATCAAAATCAATAATATATTATTTTTATATCTATCTATCTATCTATCTATCTATCTATCTATCTATCTATCTATCTATATATAAATAAATAAATAAAATAAAGCAATAGAAGTAGTACATAACATATTATCATGAAACGTACTTGAAATCGGACTGAAAGACTAACTTAAAATTTAAAAAGTCAGTAGCCTGCTTAGTTTACACAACTTCTCTTAAGCTTTTAATGCATTTAAGTAGTTGTTGGGGCAGTGCACTGAACATTCACTGATTAAGGCTGTGTCATGTCATGTGTGTGCCATCACTTTCATTCAAGGTAGCAGAGTTCATGCTGGTGAAGTATTCTTGTTATCCATCCTACCACTAGTGCCAGCTGTAGCTGGTATTCTGTCCTTTGAAAAGAGATGTGTGCAACTGCAAGCTATTCTGTATGCATTATCTTTTTCACCTCATGTGGTCTCATCTGAAGCCATGAAGGCCTTTTTGGGAATTTTTGTTTTGTTTTGTTTAATGTCCTTCACTACTTGGTGATATAGACACACCCGCATTCTCTCTCTCTGTCTCTCTCTGTGTCTGTCTGTCTGTCTGTCTCTCTCGATTTAACATTCCTTTCTCCAAACATGTATTGAACACAAACACGTATTGAACTGATCTATTATCAACACTATTATTGTCACTCAGCATGTATCTTACCGTTTGTCGTAGTCGTTGTTCATATCATCACCATCATTATCATCATTATCACCATCATTATCATCCTCATCCTCAACACCATCATCCTCATTAGCGTCTTTTTGTCACCCTCATCATAGTTTGTGTTATAATTATCATCATCATCATTGTTCTTGTTGCTATTAATATGATTATTTACATGACTAGATGGTCGGATGCTTTTTTTTTTTTTTTTTTTTTTTTTTCTTCTTTTTTAATTTTTTTTTTTTTTGATATGGAAATGTTAATATTTGCAAAATTATGCTCTCTCTCTCTCTCTCTCTCTCTCTCTCTCTCTCTCTCTCTCTCTCTCTCTCTCTCTCTCTCCTTCCCTATACTCTCCTGTCTGGTATTTAAATTTGTATTCCTAATAATTATATTCTTTGTTTTGATTTTCCCCCGTATTCTTCAAAAAAGAAATTGTTCATTCTTTGGTTGAGAGGTTGGTTTTCTTGATTGTTGGTTATTTGTGTTCTTTTATGCCCAGAGGGCTGGTTGTAAAAAAGCATGTTTGCTTATGCCATTACCCTCTTAAAATAAAATTTATTCAATTCAATTCAATTCAATTCAATTCAATTCAATTCAATTCAATTCAATTCTCTCTTCTCTCTCTCTCTCTCTCTCTCTCTCTCTCTCTCTCTCTCTCTCTCTCTCTCTCTCTCTGTCTCTCTCTCTCTCTGTCTGTCTGTCTCTCTCTCTCTCTCTCTCTCTCTCTCTCTCTCTGTCTCTCTCTCTCTCTCAGATATATATATATATATATATATATATATATATATATATATATATATATATATAATTATATATATATATATGTATATATATATGTATATATATATATATATATATATATATATATAACTACAGAAGAGATCTTACTGGGGAAGAATATATAACCTCAGCAACTGATGTTATGAACTGCTGAGAGTCATACAAAACTTCTTGAACAGTGGCATATCTTTTTTTAATATCTAATCCTCTCCTTTTAAAAAGGTCAATAAGAATTGGGCAATCAAACAATAAGTGGTGGATTGAAAGAGGTTGAGAACAGCAACATGACACGTTTTTAGAATATTTGGTATTCCATGCATTCAACCTCAGTTTATACATTAAAATTTCTAGTTTACGTGAACATGAAATACGTTCAAAATGTGATGTCTTCATTTTGGAATGCATTCTATTCATCAATCTTGCACTAATTTCATACAAGGACAATACAAGATTGGAATCAAACGTTTCAATACTACGATCAGAGGCACCTTGTTTTGCTAATGAACCAACCAACTCATTCCAATAAATTCCACAGTGAGAAGGGACCCAACATAAAGTTATCTGAATCCCTCTACTTGCAATACAATGTATCAAAAATTTAATCTCAAATATAATATCCGTCCTTATTTTCCCATGCCAATTATTCCAACATAAAGTTATCTGAATCCCTCTACTTGCAATACAATGTATCAAAAATTTAATCTCAAATATAATATCCGTCCTTATTTTCCCATGCCAATTATTTAGTGCCTGCAATACTGCTTTTGAATCAACACAAAAAAGTATGTGGCAAATATCAAGAGCCATATCAGACAAAAACTTCAAGGCCATAAAAATTGCAAATAATTCAGACGTAAAAATGGAAAAATGTTCTCCTAAATGAAACGACTTTTGTACTTTTAAAGCAGGAATCACAAATGCTGCGCCACTTCTGCCTGATTCCAATACAGATCCATCAGTGTACACATCAGTGTACCTTTTGGGAATGTAGACATTTAAATGTTAGTTCTGTTGAAAAAAATTCCCTTGAATTGAGGTTCAGCAGAGACTTGAATCTGCACTCCTCAGTTACCATCAACTCAGGTCATGAGTTTGATGCTTTATCATTATCAGATTTATCCAGTAGACTGTTGTATATCAGTATTTATACAAAAAAAACCTTTCATTATAGGCAAACAATTTATTCTCAAACAGGAGATATTGATGGCCTGGGATCAAGCCCAAGTTGAGCCACCACCAATATGGCTGTTCCAGGGTTTTTTCCCCCCCCCCGGGAATTAACATCAGTACTGACTCCAACTCTCTGGAAATGAGACTATAAACCAAGCCTCTTTTGCAAACGCCTGCAGAACATCTTGGGCACACATTAAAACCCATTTTGCCTTTCAGAAGGGTAGGCCATTCATGCCAGTAAGAAGGGATGACAAAAAAATACATGATTAAAAAATCACATGCACAATGGTGTCGTGTTGAGACATCCTTGAGGTCAGAATGCAGCTACCTTAGTGGTGAGCAAATACTCAGATGTATACAAAAATGTCACCACTGTAAACCTTGGAGCCCTAACTGAAGAGCAAAAACAACAACAACAAAAAAAACCCATTCCCAATTAAACAAACAAAAAAGAACCAACACTCAGAAAACTATCATTATCATTATTATAGGGAATATCAGTATGAACATGTTGCCTTTTCTTGTTTAATTAGGATAGCTGTGTAATTTCCCTCACATGGTAATTAAACAAGTATAACAAGTACTAGTCTAATGATCATAGTATTAAACATGTGCAGGTGATCAACAATGTCGTACTTAGGCCTGCTGCCCATTGCGCTAGTGCTGGTGTCTGCCTCAGCCTTCTGTTTCTCCTACATCATTGCTGTTGTCAGGGATGATGTGTCTGCTGCATTTCCCTATATCAGGTACGTTGGTCTGTCTCTTTTCGCTGTGTGTGTGTGTGTCTGCGTATGTGCGTGTATGCTTCTCTAGGGGCCAGCATATTGAGGGGCTGCGCCCATCTCCTCTTCCTTGCTGCTTTACCTTCCCTACCCTAAAGAGGGCAGGTACCCATTTACAGCTGGGTGAACTGGGGCATTGTACTGGAGCCAAGGTGTGCAAATGGTCACCTTCCACTAAGTAACCACGCTCAATGCTGCTTAACCTTAGCTTGGAGAAAGCAAATGCTCTGACCACTGAGCTATCCCGTCCCCCCACTGTCTAATAATGATTTAAATTAATGCACGCATGCACACACACACACACACACTGGAAAAAAATTGTTTCAATGATTGTTAGACTGTATAATTTTCAAACTATTCATTATCATCAGCATTTTTGCTACTACTGCTACTTCTGTACTACTTTCTGAAAAAATACATTAAATCTCAGTTAAATATCTGTTATCACCACCAATATTACTGCTGAAGTAGTAAAGTACTAGTACAGTAGCAGTACTGCCACTTCTACTGTACTACTGCCAACACTACTATGTATACAACTGCTACTACTACTTGTAGAACTTTGTACTGCTATTATTATTTCTACCACTCCCAATGCCACAGTAGCATCATGAATGCTGTCAATGTCTTTTGTTGGTGCAGTGATTCCGGAGCAGATGTTCCTGAGAGCTGTGTGTTCAGTTTGCTTCTCAACATCTCAACATTCTTGTGTGAGTATAATTTTTAAAAAATATATTTCTTTTTTTTTTTTTTTAGCCATTAAATGTTTTTTCTTACAGTACACTTTCACTCTCTCCCCATCATCCCATCTTGACAACTGACACTTTGCTTGCACAGATTAATCATGATAAAGCATGCGTTGGTGTACACACAGATGATTGTCTGTGTGCTCAGAGTTGAATGTATTTATGATATCCTTGCTGTGTTTTATTTATTTATTTATTCTTTTATATCGAGGATAATGGAATAAGCACTCATGTGTTTTTTTACATCCAGTCCCCGTGTGTATGTAGTTTTGTAAATATCATCTGTTCCCACCGGCACACGATGGCCTACTCTTATGAAAAGCGGAACAGGATTTAATGTGTGTGCAAGATGTTCTGCATACGTTCACACATGGGGCCTCGGTTTATAGTCTCATCTGAAGGACTTTTGCGGAGAGTGGAGTCAGCACTGATGTTAACTCCAGGAGAAAAATTTTGAACGGGAATCGAACCCAGGTCATCAAATTGCGAGCGCAATGTTCTGACCACAAGGCTATCCTGTTCCCCTGCATGTGTTTAAGTGTGTGTGTGTGTGTGTGTGTGTGTGTGTGTGTGTGTGTGTGTTTGTGTTTGTGTGTGTGTGTGTGTGTGTGTGTGTGTGTGTGTGTGTGTGTGTGGTGTTACGTGCACGTGCACACGCTTTGTGTGTGTATGTATGTGTGTGTGTGTGTGTGTGTGTGTGTGTGTGTGTGTGTGTGTGTGTGTGTGTGTGTGTGTGTGTGTGTGTGTTTATAAAATGAATTTAGCTGAATGTCAATATTGCCCACTAGTTTTCATTGTTGATTACTATAATTTACTCTTCGCACAGTTCCTCATTGGTATACAAATAACATTTCATGCTTGTTTTACAGTATTCAAGCATCATGTGTATCATATCTTTCATGCATGGAACCTTAGTCGTGACTTGTTCTGATCTCATTCATTGTGACTAACTGCATACATGTATATAGGGGGACAGGATAGCCTAGTGCTCAGAACATTGCGCTTGTAATTTGATGACCCGGGTTTGATTCCCGGTTGAGGAGATTTTTCCCCTGGAGTTAACATCAGTGCTGACTCCAATCTCCTCCGAAGTCCTTCAGATGAGACTATAAACCGAGGCCCCGTGTGCGAACACACGCAGAACATTTTGCGCACACGTTAAATCCTGTTCTGCTTTTTGTAAGAGTAGGCCATTGTGTGCCGGTGGGAACAGATGACATTTACAAATCTGCATACACATGGGGACTGGATGTAAAAAAGCACAAGAGTGGTTATTCCATTATCCTGGATATAAAAGAATAAATAAATAAATAAATAAATAAATAAATAAATAAATAAAAGAATAAAAAAATAAATGAATAAATAGATAGTAAATAAATAAATAAATAAATAAATAAATAAATAGATAAATGAATAAATAAATAGATAGATGAATCTACCTGTATGTTGCAGCATTCTGCACCATGTACCTGCGGTTCAAGGCTGTGGAGGCCTTGGTGGGGTGTGAGGACCGCTGGCTGTGGAGAATGAACAGGTTCACCATGGGCCTGGGCTTCCTCTCCTCCTTTGGCTGCATCCTCGTGGCCAATTTTCAGGTGAGTAGAGGGTGAAGCTGCCGCTGTAGTCTAGTGGTTAGGGCGTTGGACTCGTAATCTAAAGATTGCGGGTTCGATACCAGCTTTCGGCTGTGGCGTTGTGCCCTTGGAAAAGGCACTTTACGGCTATTTTCTCACCCCACCCAGGTGTAAAAGGGGTACCAACCTTGTGTTGGGGGTTAACCCTGCAGTAGACTGGTGTCCTATCCTGGGGGGAGTCTATGACTCTTAGTCGCTTAACGCCACAGAAACCGGGATAAGCACCGGCCTGATGAGCCTTAGGCTCGGGACGGGACAGACAGAGGGTGAAGCATGTTGCCTTGAAGACTGTAGACAGTTTAGGGAGAGCAGGACAGCAGAGAGGCCGTTCAGGAAAGAAGCAGGTGGAATAGTGAGTGTCACAGTGATCAGTGTAATGGTAAAGTTCTCACATGTGTAGAATTACTAGAAAGCTAGAAGTTGTGGGTTTGTTCCCCTGTTTGAACTCTGGATTTTTCTCCTGTCCTCTTGAGTGGTGCTCTTGGATCTAGTCTTTTAGATGAGAAGATAAAACAGGGTCCCACTATGTGCCCCAAACCCCAAAACATATAGATATATATAATATATATGTTTCAGTTGCACTGAAAAGAACAGATGATTGGCAAGAGGGTTGTCCATGGCAATTTTTTTTTTTCAAAAGCTCCTCTTATACAGAAACAATTACCCATAAAGACAGAAAAATCCACTCCCCACAAATAAACAACCAAACAAAAAGCCCCCAAACAAATCAAAACAACCTCTCCCATCCAAAACAAACAAAAACAAAAAACCAAAGGTAAACAAATAAATAAAAAAGGTCCAACTGAACAAACAGGAAGAAACCCTACCTCAAAAAAAAGGGTTGTTGTTGTAATTGTGTGCTCTCTATAAAGAGAGAGAGAGAGAGAGAGAGAGAGAGAGAGAGAGAGAGAGAGAGAGAGAGAGAGAGAGAGAGAGAGAGAGAGAGAGAAGCAGCCTGAATTTCATACGTGTAAGAAAATCTGCTGTGATGAAAACTTTCTAAAAAAAAAATTTTTTTAACACTTTTACAGTGTTTCTTCACACCACACTACTGTATAATACTTCTACATCTTTACTTCATACCACACTGTTATACACTTCTACATCTTTACTTCATACGACACCATCAATACACTTCTACATCTTTACTTCATACCACACCATCAGTACACTTCTACATCTTTACTTCATACCACACTGTTATACACTTCTACATCTTTACTTCATACCACACTGCTATACACTTCTACATCTTTACTTCATACCACACCACTATACACTTCTACATCTTTACTTCATACCACACTGCTATTGCTGTGACTAGAACTAGTCAAAAGTGTGACAGGCTTTTTAACTCTCACACCTTAAGAGGGTGGACTGCATTCAGATTATTCAAAAGGGGGTAACGGGATAGCCAAGCAGTTAGAACATTGTCTGATGACCCGGGTTTGAATCCCGTTCAAGGGGATTTTTCTCCTGGAGTTAAAATCATGTGCAGACTCCACTCTCCCCAAAAGTCCTTCGGATGAGACAATAAACCAGGCCCATGTGCGAACACACACAGAACATCTTGTGCACATGTTAAATCATGTTCTGCTTTTCGGAATAGGCCATTGTGTGCCGATGGAAACAGATGACAAAATTCACAAAACTGCATTCACATGGGGACTGGATGTAAAAAAAATACTTGAGTGCTTCTTCCATTATCCTCAATATAAAGAAGAAAAAGCTGTGAATGTCCTGTTGCTGCTTCCCCCCCCCCCCCCCCCCAACTAAACACCTAAGCACACACAATGTGTATATATATATAGTGTGTGTGTGTGTGTGTGTGTGTGTGTGTGTGTGTGTATTTATGATGTCATCACGCTGTATGGTGCTGACCAGGAGGGGACGGTGGTGGAGTGGGTTCACGTGACGGGGGCGGCCTTGACCTTCATTGGAGGGCCTGATCTACTGCTTCCTGCAGACGGCCATGAGTACCACATGTGCCCCCAGTACAACGGCCGCTACGTCTGCCGCGCACGTCCTCACCATCTCCGTCGTGTCCCTCGTCTGCCTCATCATCAGTATCCTTCTGTCTCTCAGCCAACTTACTGCACCAGTCACTGAACGAGTAAAAGGTAAAGGGTTCCTTAACCTCGTGTTGTCACTAGGGGAGCAAGGCGGGGTTCCATAACCTCTAGCTTTCACAGGGGTATCAGTTGAGAGGTGCTTCCCATACCTCTGTTTCACTTCGAGCGAGCAGGCAGGCCATTAATCTGGTGAATTGGGAGAGCAAGCCAATGGGTCACCCATAACCACTGTTGTCACTCTGGGAGATAGGCAAAAGGGTTTCCATAAACTCCTAAAGATTGTCATCTAACAAGAAAAAAAGTTCCAATCATACCTCTGTTGTCAATTAGTTGTTGCGGCAAGGCAAAGGGGGTTTTGTAATCTGTTTATCCTATAAGGGGAGCAAGGCTCAAGGGTTCTCTCGTAAAACCTTGTTGTATGCTGGGTAGAAGGTCAAAGGGTTCATAACCTCTATCAATCACTGTAGGGCTGAGCGATGTGTTAGGTACTACAGCTTTACAGTAAGTTATGATGTACTGATGGCGTTCATCTTTCTGCCGTCGCGTGTATTCCTTCCCTGATCCCACACGTGCAGGTGCCCAAGGCACCATTACAGATGGTTGAATGGGGACTGTACTGAAGCCAAGTCATGCAAACAGTCACCCATCCACTTGATAACCTCTCTCAAGATGAACTCTCAAGAGGATGTTATGCTTTGAAATGTTATGTTGAGATTGTCTTCAATATGACAAGTTCCCCTAACACTAGAGCTTGTATTCTTTGTTAAACGAGAACAAAAATCCTCCAAAGTCATATTTTTTCACTCTTCTAAAAAAAAATCTTTTTTTTTTGTTTGTTGCTCGGCAAGAGCTGTTCACTAATGGTGAGGTTTTGTGTATGTGGCTGTTTATACCTTATTAAGGTAGCCACATTCTGACTTCAGGGATCTTCTCTCGTAAAACCTTTAACTGTATGCTGGTTGTAGAGCTGTCAATTTTGTTGCTTTCATAAGATCCTGAAATCATGATCCATATTCATCTGTAGGGCGGCTGTAGTTTTAGGTTTTTTTATATAAAGTCTTAACAGTAAACGTTATTTGTATGTACATACATGTATACAAGCTGTCATTCTTGTTGTCCGGTCACGTGTGATCCTTAACCATGACCACAGCCATCGTCTCTGCAGCCGTTGCCATTCAGGACTGGAACGACATTCGGATTGGAGACAAGGATAAGTTTAAGTGGGGTCCTGATCAGCCCGTGAGTGTTGAAACCCTTTTGCTTACAAAGTCGTCTTTTTTGTTTATTTTCCTTTTTTTCATTATTGGGTTTTTTTGGTGGTCATATGTGACTTTTAAATGATTGTTGTCTTTTCTGTTTTTTTTTTTTCTTCTGTCTTCTCCCTTATGTTTAATTCTTTCTGGTTTCTTTCATTCCTTTCTTTCCTTCTCTTTTGTTTTTTCCTTCCTTTCGTCCTCCCTTCATCCATCCCTCCCTCCCTTCTTTTCTTCCCTCTTGTTTTTTTTTTTTCTTTTCTTCTATACATTTTCATTTGTTGTAAAGACATAAATTTCAGTGTGATAGATTAATGCCCTCATTTTGTCTAGCTGTTTTTCTCCTCACAGGGCTACGCAGCTCACGTGGTCAGTACAGCGGGAGAGTGGCTGACGGCCCTCACTTTCCTGGGCTTCTTTTTCACCTACGTGCGGGAGTTCCACAAGTTCAACCTGGAGGTCAGCACACGACCTCTGGTGCGCCACCTGGACGAAGAGCCCATCTTGGGGGAACCCAGCGAGCGCTCCCACCTTCTGATGTAGACTGACTGCTTTCAGCCGTGTGCAACGATTTGGGGTGTCCTGGGGGGGTGGGGGGGGGGGGTGGGGGGGGTTGTTATTAGTCTTGTGTGAAGTTTTAGAGATTGTTTTTTTTTTTTTTCTTCAAACATTTTTTATTAGTAGTAATGAAGATTTTGTTTGATTGGTAGGTGTGTTTTAGTTTGGAACATTTGGTTTTAGAGAAATGGAATATAGCGTTTAAGACGTAGATAGACTTTTTTCCCCTTGAAGATGAAGCGCTGAGGAAAGAAAACCAGCCCCAGAACAAAACCAATGCGATGCCTATTAAAAAAAAAAAGAGTTTGCACAAGGAAGAAATGATTCTCATGTCATAGAGAAGAAAAATAATGTTTAGTTTTTTTGCAAGCTCTTTTTTTCTTTTTCTTTTAAATAGCCACCAATTCCATCTGGAAATCATTTCCATTCAGCTGAAATCTGAGAGTAAAACCCCAAATGCTGTTTTGAACAGAAAGAAGTGTTCTTATTTTGTTTGTGTTTTTTGCATTGTTTGTTTAAAATGCAGCCAGTTCACAATGGAATCATTTTGAAAGGCGCTCGTTCTTTCATCCTGTCCTCTGCAAACAAGTGTAATGACAATCAGGAGCATGTGGTAGGAAGGACTGTTATGTATTTTGGTGGCTTCATCAGGTCCGCACCTCCCCCATTTCAGATGCTTTTTTGGCACTAGCCTGTTTCTGTGTACCATCATATGTAATAAAAAATAAAAATATCTTCCTCCTCCCAAAACAAAACAGACCAAAAAAATTGAAACAAAGCAAACCAAAAACGAAACTAAAACCCCCAAAAAGCAAGTCAAAAAGAAAGAAGTTGGGATCACAGCAATGTTTATATATGCAGAGGTCATCTTGATTGATTTGCTCAAGCGATCGTGTAGCATTCCTGCTCGTATAATTTGAAGCATCGTGCTCAGTGCAAAGCATGCTTGAAGAGGGAGGGTTTAATTTCAGATCCCTGTTTACCTAGATATAATTCCCTTTATCTGACTGTGCAGCATTCTGGCTCCCAGCCGCCTGCCCCCAAGTGGGATGGACAGGTGTGGTACTGGTATTGCACCAGTCAGGTAGGGTAGGTATGGTTGTGGCTCAATGTGAAATCAGCCTATGGTTGTGGATTAGGGGGCTGGGTTCATGGAAATATCCTCTGCCAGTGTTGCTCCTCTGCCTGAGATGAAGAGGAGAGCACAATCATGAACTTTATGAACCAAGCAAGCAGATCATTCAAACTCCCCCTAGCACATGAAGTATGCTACATGGACTAAAACCGGTGAAAAAGCTAGTCTTCGATGCACAAGTTCTGAAATGTTATAGGGTTTACAACTCCTGAACTGTGGAAAAATAGTTTTATTTTCATTTTTCAGCTGTCTTATAAATCACTCTTTCTGATTTATGGTATAGATTTTGTGTTATAAATAGTTTTGTTCTGCAATGTGAAGCTTGTTGGCCTTTTAAAAAAAAAAAATTCTGGTGCTTATAATGATTAAAGTTATTGTAGTATTGTATTTACTGTGATTACTTTGTTGCACATGATTAAATTTGCAATTCCTGCTTGTGCTAATCTTCATATACTGGTATGGTTTTTGCAATAGATATTTCAATTATTTTTTGTTTTTTTTTTTTTGGGGGGGGGGGCTCACCAATGGTGAGATTTTGTGGAAGTGACCATTTTTGTCCACCATGAAGGTAGCCTTGAAGACTGTAGACTTCAGGGATGTTCAAGAAGATAACAGACAAAAAAAAAGAAGAAAACAGACTTTTTAAGTGTTATGAAAATAGATTCCCATCAGTTCTTTTGGTATTCTTAGCAGCTATCAGCTTCAACGCAGAATTGTTTTAGGGTTTTTAATTGTTTTCTAGGGTTGTGGACGGAATGTGGAATGCCCTGGTTTTCTAAACAAAGGCACACAGGTTGGTGTTCTAGCTGTAAGGGGGAAAGAAATCATGAAGTGCAAAAAACTTCCATGAGCAGCTCAATGCACTGTGCTCACATCTTGTACCCAGCTCACAAACTTACCTTATAACTAGTGGGTAGCACACACACACACACACACACACACACACACACACACACACACACACATACACATACACACACACACACACACACACACACACACACACACACCATATTTACTTGAATCAGTGACTTGTTACAAGCTCCTTCCTCATTGGCTGCTACCATCAAAACAGAAAAATAGAAGTATTCATAATCCAGAAGAAACTCCTGACTTTAATGTGGAATCTTCTGCTTCATTTTATCATGATCATTTTTTTTTCTCAATGGCATGAATGCTATGTTGTACTTGGCATTTTTTCAATTTCATAATGATCTCTGATGGCATCTTTGGATTATTGATTGATGTTCTGATGTGAATAATATTGGACTTCTTTTGAAAAGTTGTTTGGCACGCGTGTTAAATAAAAATTGTGATTTTTTTTCATTTAATTCCTTTGTTTCATCTCAAATTTTGCTCATTGTAAGGTGGGTAGCTTAATGACAAAAGCTAAGAATTGTTTTCCTCGTTGAGTGGCATGTTCAGTCGATGGTTGTGGGGTTTTTTGGGGCCTTGGGTTAATCTTTTTTCTTGATCACTTGTGCACACATGAGTTTTGGTGCTCACTTCTGGGTAGGTTTACTCTTACAGCAACTCCTTTTGTAATTGTATGCTTGTTATATAGTCTGTCAGCCATTTTTTTGTAAACCCAGATTTAGTGATTTGACATGTATATGAGGTGAATGTTATTGGATTTGCTGAAATCGAGTAAAGTGACAACACTGATATGGCCTTCGTGGTCGGTGGGGCTTTTAACAACATGAAATGAAATGAAATGACACATATTGAGCAAAGATATGACTGCAAAACTGGTGTTATGTTGTACTCTCTTTTTTTGTATTATTGCTTGTAGAAATTACTAAGAAAGAACAACTAAAATATAGCCAGGTTTTTTGTTTTTTTTTGTTTGGGTATTTTTTTCATTTTATGTTTGGCACATCACAGTACAGCAAATGAGTTTCAGTCAGGAACTTTCTCATTGTTTTTGTTAAGTCTAATGTTAATACTAAAATATTGGTACTTGTAGAATTATATATGTATAAATGCTGACTGTTGGAAATGTAGTAGAAACAACCAGTTGATGTCATCCGACTAAATCTTTTCTTCTCTCTCTCTCTCTCTCTCTCTCTCTCTCTCTCTCTCTCTCTCTCTCTCTCTCTCTCTCTCTCTCTCTCTCTCTCTCTCTCTCTGTGTCTCCCCCTCTCTCTCTAATCTCTGTGTGGATGCACTCAAATCCAGCATAACTCTGCCAGGAACCAGTGTCCAGAGCGAAAATTAGCATGCCCCTTCCTTTTACCAAGACCAAGTGTGGTCAGTTCCTGCCGTAATTAGCACCAGGAGGGATGAAAAACAGCTGAAAGTGGGGGAAACTGATGGCTGTGACAGTTGTTTTTTCCCCAGTCTGTCATCTTGCTGTTTTGCTTTAGTAATTGGGTGCTGTTAGCATTGCTCACTAGGATAGGCACTATGCACAAGCTGTCCTTTCTGATGCATTTTTTATCATGTGGTTTTTATGTATTTCTCTCTTCTAGGATTTTTTCCAATATTGTTATTGTAATCTGAAGATAATATTTTAAGCAGGGGAGGGGGGCTTCAGCAAAGCCAGTAGCCTTGTCTGTTTTTGCTTCTTTCTCAGTGACTCAGAGATCACCCATCTTGCTCTTTTGCTAGAGGACTAGGTTCAAGGTTTGGGAAGATTGGCACATTAGGATGGACTGCTTTACATGGTGGCAGTTTTGATACTGCTTTAAGTGGAGAGTTGGACCGTGAAAAAACAAAATGGACACAAGAATTCTTGACCAATTACTGGGTTGATTTTTTTCTTTCATGTTTTTGCTATAGCACAGCACAGCACTGTGTTTTTAGATAATACAGTAGGCACATCACTCAAGGCCTGTCTGTTTCAGTTAGAAAGTTAACAGGATGACAGTTCTGATAGTTTCAAGTGACAATTTGGACAACAACATACAAATTAATGTACAGAGAATGAACTATCACTGGGCGTTATTTATTATTTTTTTTGTAATTGTTCTTTCTACCTTGACACACCACACAGTATTCACATGTAATGATCACATCAGTTTTGTTTTTGGTTTTTTTGCGTTAACGTTTGTGCATGCCAAGATGAAAAAGCAATGGCTAGTAACCAAATTATCCAGTTGCTCAAAATCTTGCAAAGGAAACTGCATGAGCTGTGGTCTCATATCTTTATGATAGTAGAGGATGAACTTTGAACTGAAAGAGGAGAGGGGTACTTTATGTGTAAGGGGGCCAGATTGTGCTATTCTGTGAAGTAGTTTCTTTAGAACTGACTGGAAGTCTTCTACAAGCAAGAGCAGTAAAAACAGCGAGAGATGGGCTAGGGAGTATGAAGCCCGGACCTTGTTGGGGTTGGTTTGTGGGGTTTTTTTTTTGCTTTTTAACATTTTTTTTCCCATCTTGAATTTCTTAAAATGAAAAGGAATAATTCTTATACACATCCATGAATGTGAACATTTTTTGTTTTGTTTTGTAAATCTGTATGTTTTGCATAACATAATAAAACTTCAGAATTTTGTGATGATGCACATAATTATTATGCATATATTTAATATATATATATATGTATATATATGTAACAGTATTTTGGGGATGATGTTGATTTGGTTTTTTTGTGCCATCTGGAAATTTTGGTTGTTAAATTGCTTGGGGTTTTTTATTGTTTGTTTTTAAACAAATGCATTAAGATGATCTTTGCAATTGATGATTTTGTAATTTATTTGTGATGAATTGTATCAAGTAAGATTGAAAATACTTTGTTACTGAATAGTGATGTCATAATGCAATGAGTTTACTTTCAATCAATCTGAATATTTCACTTGCTCACTACTTAAGAAAAGGTATTGTTGAAAACTAGAAATGGCCTGAGTGTTACAAGAAAACTGTCTCCTTTGTTTTTTTGTAACTTATAACCCTTTTCTCTATACATGATTGACTTACATTTGAATGGCACATGTTTATTCATGTTGATCATATAATGATTTTATGTATCCCATTACATTAACATGCACAATATTGTCCCCATTTTTAAAAAATGTATTTCAAAATTTCACAAAGTTTTTTGAAAGGATGAAGGAAAGTTTGTCATCATACCGTGGCAACCCTTTTTATATATTTTCTGAAAATGAAGATACATTGACTTGTAGAAGTGAATAGAAAGGTTGTCATCATACCATGACAACCCTTTTTATCCGTTTTCCTGAAAACGAAGATTAGTGGCTGATAGAACTGAATAGCCTGTGAATCCTATCCTATTTTCTGTAAGTTGACAGATATCTACTGTCTTCTCACAATTCTATGGAAGAAGAAAAATGACTGTGCCAGAAAAAAAATAGCTCACATGGTATGCAAGTTTGATTTTTATTTCAATGTGGTATGTGGTGGTTCTGATTTCTGTTTCATTGTGATGTGTATATAAACATAGACTTTAAAGATTAAAAGTTTTTTTTATATAGCTGATAAATAGATGAGAGATAAGGAATCACCTGCAGTGCTTTATTGTGATGTGTAAGACTTTTCAAACAGAACAAAGTAGAGTAGTATAGATTGTAAGGGCCCTATAATCAGAATTGTATGTGCTGCATTCATTGTGAATTTCTTCCGTAAGCTACCATAAAAGGTTTAGATGAAGAGACCAAATTAAAAAAAAAAGAGAAAAATCCTGAGAAAGGGTGAAGTTTTGTCATGCATCATGTGATAATTGTGACTACAGATGTCTTAAGTGGAACGGAAAACAAAATAGTGACAAGTTCTGGACGACAGAGTTTGAATAGTTCTGTATTCATGAGAATCTAGTGGCAGAAATCAAGTCATATTCTGAGATCATGGGAAGAACAAATCTGCTGTTGAAAAGAAATGGTACAGTCAACCTCTGTAACATGTGGTACAGTCAACCTCTGTAACATGTGGTACAGTCAACCTCTGTAACATGTGGTACAGTCAACCTCTGTAACATGTGGTACAGTCAACCTCTAACATGTGGTACAGTCAACCTCTGTAACATGTGGTACAGTCAACCTCTGTAACATGTGGTACAGTCAACCTCTAACATGTGGTACAGTCAACCTCTGTAACATGTGGTACAGTCAACCTCTAACATGTGGTACAGTCAACCTCTGTAACATGTGGTACAGTCAACCTCTAACATGTGGTACAGTCAACCTCTGTAACATGTGGTACAGTCAACCTCTGTAACATGTGGTACAGTCAACCTCTGTAACATGTGGTACAGTCAACCTCTAACATGTGGTACAGTCAACCTGTAACATGTGGTACAGTCAACCTCTGTAACATGTGGTACAGTCAACCTCTGTAACATGTGGTACAGTCAACCTCTAACATGTGGTACAGTCAACCTCTGTAACATGTGGTACAGTCAACCTCTAACATGTGGTACAGTCAACCTCTGTAACATGTGGTACAGTCAACCTCTAACATGTGGTACAGTCAACCTCTGTAACATGTGGTACAGTCAACCTCTAACATGTGGTACAGTCAACCTCTGTAACATGTGGTACAGTCAACCTCTAACATGTGGTACAGTCAACCTCTGTAACATGTGGTACAGTCAACCTCTAACATGTGGTACAGTCAACCTCTGTAACATGTGGTACAGTCAACCTCTGTAACATGTGGTACAGTCAACCTCTAACATGTGGTACAGTCAACCTCTGTAACATGTGGTACAGTCAACCTCTGTAACATGTGGTACAGTCAACCTCTGTAACATGTGGTACAGTCAACCTCTAACATGTGGTACAGTCAACCTCTGTAACATGTGGTACAGTCAACCTCTGTAACATGTGGTACAGTCAACCTCTAACATGTGGTACAGTCAACCTCTTAACATGTGGTACAGTCAACCTCTAACATGTGGTACAGTCAACCTCTGTAACATGTGGTACAGTCAACCTCTGTAACATGTGGTACAGTCAACCTCTAACATGTGGTACAGTCAACCTCTGTAACATGTGGTACAGTCAACCTCTAACATGTGGTACAGTCAACCTCTAACATGTGGTACAGTCAACCTCTAACATGTGGTACAGTCAACCTCTAACATGTGGTACAGTCAACCTCTGTAACATGTGGTACAGTCAACCTCTGTAACATGTGGTACAGTCAACCTCTAACATGTGGTACAGTCAACCTCTGTAAAACATCTGCTAATCAACACCTGTGTGATGTGGGTTGCAAGAACGCTACCAACAGAAACCAAGAGGTGTAGAGTAAAAAGCTCACACAAGAAAAACTATAGTGAACACCTTGAAGTATAAATTTTTTTTAAAATCCCTATGCACATACTCAGGAAAAGATTGAAACTTTGGCCTAGATGTAATCTATGCACTGGTCTAGAAAAGAAGTCCATTGCTCAAATCCTGTTTGGAGTCTGACTATTTTTCTCTCTATATTCCATTAGACTGTCTGTCTGGATTTTTGAAAAATGAGACATTAACCTAACATCCTATACATCTAGTGCACATAAAAAACCCACAGCAACAAAATTGTATCTGACAAATTTCCTCAAAAGAGGTCACCTTCATGGCTAAAGAAACCATCTGCACAAGGTGACACAGAAACTGAAAGCAAAAAGATGATGCAGTGTGCTTTTCCCCAAACCAAAATTTCTTGTAGAGAAATCAGATACAGCCAATACTATACGGTCTTTCTGTCATTTTTTAGTTTTGGAAAGAGACGAAGTGTTCAAATAAATATCAGAATTGTCATAAAAGAGAACTACAGAACTGTAACTTCAGAAAGCTCAGATATAGAAATTCTGGTTATGTATGTTTTCAAGTACAACTTTGACTGAATTGTACATGGTGTATGATGTATAAAATGGACTCTTTTTTTTTTTTTTTTTTTTAACCCATTTTTTTAATGGAAGAAGGATGTGTGTTTTGCAAACAGTCATGGCACAATTTGAAAACAAGAAATACATTTTACCATAGTTTTCATGTTGATTTCCTTGTTTGAATGTAGTATTTGGCAACACATATATAAAATAGTGACTGTTTTTAATATTGAATTATGTTCATACTTGTCCACGAGATAAATATGAATTTATAATATGTTTTGTATTGTTTGAGGACAGGATAGCTCAGTGGTCAGAGCACTCGCTTTCCCCAAGCTAAGGTTAAGCAGCATTGAGCGTTGTTACCAATTGGATGGGTGACTATTTGCATGCCTTGGCTTCAGCACAGTCCCTCAGATCACCCAGCTGTAAATGGGTACCTGCCTTTTAGGGTCAGGGAAGGAAAAACAGCGAGGGACATTGGCACTGCCCTCAATATGCTGGCCCCTGGAGAAGCTGAGGTCTCTGATGCCTCGCTCCCCTATGACCACACAGGTTATGGGACACCAATGTTTGTATTGTTTACACCTGGGGATGCCAAAGAAACCCTCTCAGTGTTACTCACTGTCAACTCTGTAATGGAAGGTGTTGGTCTGAAGTTTTTTCTGTGTTCAATTCAAGATGATTTTCTCCATTTATCAGTTTTGAATCCACTCCTTTGCATGTGACTAAAAACCAAGATCCCATCTGTGAACACATGCAGAACATCTTGCGCACAATCAAGCACAATAAATTATCCTATCCATCTTTTATGGAAGAATCTGCCAGCTATGGTTGCTGGAAGGAATGACATGAAAACAGCATGTGTCCAGAGACCTGGGTAGGAATGGGATCTGTCGGGTTCACCTGGCCCATGATACACTGCCTGACAATTCCCTGCAGGAATGGATCTGTCAGGTTCAAAACTGGCCCATGGTACACTGCCTGACAATTCCCTGCAGGAATGAGATCTGTCAGGTTCACCTGGCCCATGATACACTGCCTGACAATTCCCTGCAGGAATGGATCTGTCAGGTTCAAAACTGGCCCATGGTACACTGCCTGACAATTCCCTGCAGGAATGAGATCTGTCAGGTTCACCTGGCCCATGATACACTGCCTGACAATTCCCTGCAGGAATGGATCTGTCAGGTTCAAAACTGGCCCATGGTACACTGCCTGACAATTCCCTGCAGTGCCTAAACCACTCCTTTAGGAGTTGAAGGTGTCAGTCATGCTGTCAGCATCTTCAATATCTGTCATTGATGTCAGAATTTGTCATCAATGTCAGTTTTCTAGGAGTCCAGGGTTCGTACGGTCCTTGAAAGTCCTTGAAAGTCCTTGAATTTTGGACCTCCCTTTTCAAGGCCTTCAAAGTTCTTGAAAATCAGGCATATGCCTCCAGGTGCTTGAAAAGTCCTTGAATTTTACTGTTACCAAAGAAAAAAAGAAGGAGAAAGAGAAAGAGATTGGCATGGTGAGATCAGATATGGTACTGACTGTAAATTCGTGGAATTTTTATAAAAGTAAAAAAAAAGAGAAGAAGAAAAAAATAGGAGAAAAAAGAAATCTACGAAAGCAGGCCAAGGGAACTAACTCTTCCATGCCGGTTAGTTATTACTCCCCTTCTCTGCTTTATGTCACAAGGCAATTCAAGCCTAGGTAGGCCTAACAAGACAACTTTTTCTGTTGAAAGACCATGTGTACCAAGGCCTAACAAGACAACTTTTTCTGTTGAAAGACCATGTGTACCAACAATGGGTGTCAAGTTTCATGATAGGGATGGACTAGCAGCTCTAATATAAGGCTTTCACTGGCTGTTCCACGTGGGGTCAGAGAGCAATGGTTATATTAAATTAAATACAACAGTCAGCAGGCCACTGGCCTTCCCTTTTTCATGGAGAGTTCCCCCCCCCCCTCTCTCTCTCTATAGTCTCTCTCTCTCTCTCTCTCTCTCTCTCTCTGACACACACACACACACTGGAAGTAAATGACTGACTTACACAGGCGTGCGCGCACACACACACACACACACACAGATTTACAAGGTAGGTTTACTTGCTTTCAGCCCCAAGGGTGTAGTATTGTGGATTATTTTATTTGTTCAAAATCATTTATGAAACAGGTAAAACATATGAAAGTTAAAGATTTAATGGATTATTCTGATCATTGTCCACTTGATTTAGATATAAATATACCAAGCGTAGACATAAGTCAGAAGTCCCTCAAAATAATAAGAGATACACAGGCAGATTGTATTACTAAAGATTCGCCAGAACAAATACGTTTTGTATGGGATAAAAATTCCAAGGAACAATTTCAAAAGTCTCTTTTACTACCATCAATGCAATTACATATAACACAAATAAAAACTAAAACACATGCAGTATTAGAACAAATAAATCAAAATACAAGGCAGTATGATTCAACAAATGTAGTGAATGAATGTTCCAAGCAACTATCTGATATCTTTATCAAAGTGGCGAAATTAAGCTTGAAGACCAGAAAGTCAAAACCTTTAAGAAGAATTAAACGCAATAAAAGATGGTTTGACTTAGAATGTATCTTGAGGATCTTCCTGAGGCAGGTGTTGATGAAGACCTGGATTTTCTTCATGGTGGTGACGGTGTTTCTCCAGGTCTCTGCTCCATACATTAGTATTGGCTTGATGATGGTGTTGAAGAGCCTGGTCTTGGTGGCGATGCTGATGTCGCTTGATCCCCAGACGTTTCTGAGCTGTTTGAAGGCTGCCCTTGCTTTACCGATGCGGGTTTTGACGTCTGTGTCTGTTCCTCCCTGTGTGTCCACGATGCTGCCGAGGTATGTGAAGCTTTCCACCTCTTCCAGCGCTTCTCCTTTGACTGTGATGGGTGTTGCATTGGCTGCATTTGTCTTGAGTACCTTGCTCTTTCCTCTGTTGATGTTGAGAAATCCTACAGAGACGTTGGCGATGGATAGGACACACCCTACGGAAACCTGTATCCAGCATCACAAGACAAGCTCTCACCTGGAATCCACAAGGGAAAAGAAAGAGAGGGCGGCCTAGAAATACCTGGCGCCGGGACCTGGATGCAGATGCGAAAAAGATGGGCAAGACGTGGGGACAACTGGAACGCCTAGCCCAGAGCCGAGATGCCTGGAGACAGCTAGTTGGCGGCCTATGCCCCAGAAGGGACCACAGGCAGACATGACATGACAATGACATGACTTAGAATGTGCAAGTACGAGAAAAGAAGTAAAATCTTTACTAAATGCAATGAACAGAACCCCTTATAAAATTGAACTTCGACAAAAATACTTTTCAAAAAGAAAACAGTATAATACTTTGATAAAAAAATAAAAAGAAATTCTACAAAAATAAGTTAGTATCGCAGTTACATGATGCCATTGAAGAAGATCCGAGTATATTGTGGAAAACTTTACAAAAATTAAAAGAAAGTGAAGATGATGGATTGAAACATCAAAATCACATTAGTAGCAGTAAGTGGACTGAACACTTAAAAACACTTGTTGGAAAAGAACCGCAAATAGATCCAGACCGCAAAAAGCAAATACAAATAATGTTCGATGAATTGAAAATAACTGATAATCCACTCCTAGATAAAGAAATTACAACGGAGGAAATTACAAAAACAATCAAAAGACTGAAAACTAAAAAGATCACCAGTAGTCTAGTCAATATTTGCAAAAAAAAGTGCCGAGAAAAGAATTAATTGTAATAGTAATGCTTTTGCGATGATTGGATAGAAAAGTAGCTAGCTATTAACATATTCAAAAAGTAGGGGAATCTAAGTGTCGGAAGGTCACTTTTTTAAAGATTTTATGACGTCATAAAATTTGGATTTTACCATATTTTTTAAACAGTTTGTAATATGGTCTTGTGGCATATCGTTGGAAAGCTTTCGACATGCTGATTACGAATTTGACAATAGAATCACTATTAAACGTAAGATAAAGCAAAAAGCAATGAAAGTATACTGCACATAATGCTAAATTAAGCATTTGCAGCCCATAAGCATGCAAAATCATGTATGCTTTCCTGCATTTTACCAGGATTAAACCGAGTTTACGACCACTGTATAGACCCCACGGCTAAGTAAAGTGATAGTCTCTCCTTGAAGGTCAGAACTTTACAATGAGTATAAAATAAAACAATGCAGGTACAGGAAAACAGCATCAGAGTTAGTTCAAATAATCACTGTGGGAAGTCACTTCAGTCGGCATAATCAGAACATAGTTCCCAACGAAGAATCAGTACACATCTGATAGTTATTGAAAGCTCAGTTTATCTAGGGTACTCTTGCTGGGATGAAATGAAGCAGCAGAATCAATCAAAATCAGGCACACCTGGTGAGTCAAATTCATTCACTTCCTGAAGCTTTAAAGAAAAAACACATACAGAGAAAGAAAGAAGAAGAGAGAAAGAGAAAGGGATGATGCGACACTCACATATACACTGATACACATAAAAGAATAAAATAAAAATAAATAATAAAATAAAACATTCTTCTCCTCTCTACACTGCCCTCCTCCAATCTCTTCGCTTGACTGCCCTCCTCCTGTCTCTTCCTTTTGACTGCCCTCCTCCTGTCTCTTCGCTTGACTGCCCTCCTCCGTCTCTTCACTTGACTGCCCTCCTCCTGTCCTCTTCACTTTTGACTGCCCTCCTCCAATCTCTTCACTTGACTGCCCTCCTCCAATCTCTTCGCTTGACTGCCATCCTCCAATCTCTTCGCTTGACTGCCCTCCTCCAATCTCTTCGCTTGACTGCCCTCCTCCAATCTCTTCACTTGACTGCCCTCCTCCTATCTCTTCACTTGACTACCCTCCTCCAATCTCTTCATTTGACTGCCCTCCTCCTCTGTCTCTTCACTTGACTGCCCTCCTCCAATCTCTTTCGCTTGACTGCCCTCCTCCAATCTCTTTCGCTTGACTGCCCTCCTCCAAATCTCTTCGCTTGACTGCCCTCCTCCTATCTCTTCGCTTGACTGCCCTCCTCCAATCTCTTCGCTTGACTGCCCTCCTCCAATCTCTTTCGCTTGACTGCCCTCCTCCAATCTCTTCGCTTGACTGCCCTCCTCCAATCTCTTCACTTGACTGCCCTCCTCCAATCTCTTCACTTGACTGCCCTCCATCTCTTCACTTGACTGCCCTCTCACTTTATTCTCCTCCTCCTTTCTCCTCTCTTACATCCTCCTGAAGGGTATCATCATATGATGCCCATCTTCAGTTTGCTCACTTCTCTGACTGAGGAGCATCATTCACCTTTTGCAGGTCACCAGGAAAGAAGGCCTGGAGTTGATTTTTTCAGGATAACCCCCCAGCTTAAGACAGGCTGCCCAGGGAAATGGTCTTTCTGGAGCAGGCCCTCATCATACCTGCCCCCATCATACTCCCCCATAACTTTCCTCCACCCTCCATGTACTTATATATGTTTTTTTTTGTTTTTTTAAATTAAAGGGCATAGTTTTGTCAACTACAAGGTACATAGTAAAACTCCCACTGAAATTCGAACCCATGACACACGGGGACATACAGACCACAAAGTCTGTTGACTTATCCAACAGGCCACTGTGCCTGTCTATGAGGTAAGTGAACTTGGGAAATATATATCTGATTTCAGGCTGAGAAGCATGTAGGATATAGAAAATTCCTATTGTGCTGCATTGTGTTCTATTTTACCATAATGATCCTAAAATGTTGTTTTTCTAATGTTTATTCTTTTTTTAATTTTTATTTTATTTTATTGTGTTTCCGGCAATATCCATACTTTCGGAGATTTCTATAAATAAACTGGAAAACCCACAACCTATGAACTCTAATATTTTTGTGAGCAGTCGTCAGTGGGGAGTGGAGGAAACTGTTGCCAAATCTCCAGTGGTGCCCCCACGGTCCACGGGACTACGGGACAGGTGAAGGTGAGGTGAAGGAGAAGTCAGTTGTTTAGTTGATGGGGCGAAATGTAAATATTGTCTTATTTCCTTCATTCCTGTTTCTGATGTTTGTATATATTTTGATCATTGGCATTGTAGATCAGTGTGTGTGTGTGTGTGTGTGTGTGTGTGTGTGTGTGTGTGTGTGTGTGTGTGTGTGTGTGTGAGTGTGTTTGATTTTTTTTAAAATTCTGTTATATCGAGGATAATGGAATAAGTACTCATGTGCTTTTTTACGTCCAGTCCCCGTGCGCATGCAGTGTTGTAAATCTTGTCATCTGTTCCCACCGGCACACAATGGCCTACTCATACGAAAAGCGGAACATGATTTAACGTGTGCATAAGATGTTCTGTGTGCGTTCGCACACGGGGCCTCGGTTCATAGTCTTATCCAAGGACTTTTGGGGAGAGTGGAGTCAACACTGATGTTAACTCCAGAGGAAAATTCCCCTCCAACAGGAAAAGAAACTGGGTCGTCAAATTGCCAGCACAATATTCTGACCTCTAGGTTATCCCGTACCGTGGTGTGCTCTGTGTGTGTGTGTGTGTGTGTGTGTGTGTGTGTGTGTGTGTGTGTGTGTGTGTGTGTGTGGTGTGTGTGAGGGAGAGAGAGGGGAGGGGAGAGGGAGAGAGAGAGAGTCAGTCAAGTCAAATTCTTTTATTTCAAGGATAATGAATAATAATAATAATAATGATAATGATATAATAATAATAATGATAATGATGATGATGATAATAATATTACATGGAATTTAGATAGGGCTTTATCTTGCAAAAACAAATCAAAGCACTTGCACTCGACCCACACAGCACACAAGCAACCAGAGACAATAAATAGTTTGAGCAAATTCGAATGTACACCACACACACACACACACACACACACACACACACACACACGTGCGCGCGGCGCGCGCGCACACACACACACACTTATCGAGGTTATACACTTTGCAGGGTGACGGAATTTCAGATGTTGAGCAGTTGAATACACACTCATGTGTTTTTGTTACATCCATCCCCACCCTCATCAGGGATAAATCAATTTTAAAAAAGCCATCTAATTAAACAACACAATAATAAGCCAAAGTATCAAAAACACAAAAAGAGAGAGAGAGAGAGAGAGAGAGAGAGAGAGAGTATGAGAGAGAGACGAGAGAGAGAAGAGAGAGAGAGAAGAGAAAGAGAGAGAGAAGAATGAATGAATGATGAATGAATGAATGAATGAATGAATGAATGAATGAATGAATGAATGAATGAATGACTCAATGAATGACTGATCTTTAATACACAAGAATACAGATCTAGGCCCAGCAAAGCCTTACATACCCTTCGTGTAAACATACTTTTTTTTTTTAATCAGGATAATATTGGATGATCTTTATCAGTTGAATTATTCTTAAAGTAATGACATGTTAAGGTAATTTTGTGTGCGACTTTTGTACTCTCTCTTCTCTCTCTCTCTCTCCTCTCTTCTCTGTCTGTCTGTCTGTCTATCTATCTCTCCCCCCCCCTCTCTCTCTCTCTCTCTGCATATCATTAGTTAACTCTTTGCTATGTGTCTAGTCAATATTGCAAAAAAAGTGCCGAGAAAAGAATTATGTGCAATAGTAATGCTTTTGCGATGATTGGATAGAAAGGTAGCTAGCTATTAACATATTCAAAAAGTAGGGGATCTAAGTGTCGGAAGGTCACTTTTTTGAAAGATTTTATGACGTCATAAAATTTGGATTTTACCATATTTTAAAACAGTTTGTAATATGGTCTTGTGGCTATCGTTGGAAAGCGTTTCGACGTACTGATTACGAATTTGATAATAGAATTACCATTAAACGCAAGATAAAGCAAAAAGCAATGAAAGTATACTGCACATATGCTAAATTAAGCGTTCACAGCCCACAAGCATGCAAAATCATGTATGCTTTCCTGCATTTTACCAGGATTAAACCAAAGTTTACGACCACTGTACCACGACCTGCAACACCTTTATCAGTCTGCTTCACTACATCTTGGCTATCCGTCAGCAGTCTTTCTCCACATGACACACACAGACATAAAAAGTCAGTCCTTTCATCTGGACAAAAATGTGATCAGCCATTGGGTAAAATTCTGGGGTGAAAAGCCCAACAAAATTGCAACGAAACAATGCTTTAGATCAGTGATTTTGTAGAGCAGGTAACAAAGATAAACAAAACATTTTTTTAAGTCACACATCACCCTAAGGTTAAAGTTAAACTGAAAAAAGTTGCATCCCGTTCATTCAGAACTAAAGATATATCAGTGCCGTAAATAGGATCCACTAAATTCAGATCATATGCACACTGTCAGATAGAGACAAGAAACACATACAGAGAAAGAAAGAGAAGGACAGAAAGGGAAAGGGATGATGTGACACTGTCACACATACACTGATACACATGCTTTTCCATCAGAAAGGACTGCAGATACACTTTTTGATACTGTTATATATATATATATATATATATATATATATATATATATATATATAATATACCGTAAAATCCCTAGCATACGCCTACCCCCCCTGTGCACAGATTTAGGGCAAAATTGGGTGGTGGGCGTTTGCTCGGGATAGACCCCTTTGCACAAAGTAATTTTTGTGCTCAACCGTAATTGAGTGAATACAAACCCCGAAAGCATATAAGTTAGGTCGTGTGAGTAGAAGACCACCTATCCACAGAAAATTGATGGGCACACTCCGAAACATTCCCACCTGCTTCATTATCCAGATACTGGAGGGCTTCCAATTTGAAAGATACAGTGTAAGACTGTCGCTTTGGCATTTTGCAAAAATGGCACAGAGAGATTCAAGAACTAACTTACGGCCATCAGGAAGCGTCATCAAAGTACCGGTACGTCACTGACAAAAGACGTCAGTGGAAAAAAGCATGACGTAATTTTAATTCACTTTGTTGGGGATGGGTGGGAGTGAGGAGAGGGGACAAAGAATAAGAAAAAAGGAAAGAAATACGAAAAGGTAAAGAAAGGGAAAAAGATGACTTTTAGAACAGTCTGCACAAATCCTAGTGAAAGTGAGCATAGTCTCTTTGAAAAAAGCAAGGTGGGCGTTTGCTAGGTAGTTACCCCTGTGCACAACTTTTGGCCCAAAGTGGGGGGTGGGCGTTTGCTAGATGGTGGGCTCATTGTAGGGATTTTACGGTATATATATATATATATATATATATATATATATATATATATATATATATATATAATATATATATATATATATATTATATATATATCATCATGGCTTGGCTTCGCGAACGAAGATTAAGGGCACTGTCCACCTCTGGTGCAGGCTTGCTGGTGGCTGTTCAGTCCAATGCGTGACAAACAATCCCATATATATATATATATATATATATATATATATATATATATATATATATATATATATATATATATATGTATATATATGCATGCTGTTCTTTATCTATATAATGGTGTTATATACACACTACACACACACACATGTATATGTATATATATATATATATATATCTATATATATCTATATATATCTATATATATATATATCTATATATATATATATATATATATCAGGCCCATGGTTTGAAACTCTAAACAATGACTATTTCTCTTAATGTCAGGACCTCTGGCCATGTTCATTAAAGTCAAACACACTTTCAAATAAAACAAAACGATGCACACAGAGAGCCGATTTTGACAAGAGTGGTTTACCATACATACATTCCTACATTACTGTATAATGTAGGAGCTGGCCCAACACGCGTGGACAGTTGTTTCGATGCTGTCTGGTCAAATAGGCACATCAGCGCAGTACATACCATGCATCTCGTAAAAAACAATTAAGCAGTTAAAGTGTGTGTTAAATTTCAAAAGATAAGTCATTAATGCTAAACGAAATAAGAATAAGTAGCATTACAGCTTTGGCACGAAGGTTCTTTCTCTTGCAGCCACGGGTCTTTCTCGGTCAAAACTGGGTGGAGCCTGACCAAAAAAGGGAGGATGCCGCGGCACCAGAAGCAGGCCAGCTTTAGCAAACAATCAGTCTCAGAGTGTGAAATATCGTTTATTAGTGTGTTTGTTTATTGATTTTCGGCATCTTCCGACACCTACTTTTTCCTACTTTTTAGATATGTTGTTTATGGTATTTTTATCTACCCATTGCACTAAGTTTGAAAACTATTGCAATTAGTTATTTGCGAAATGCAAGGATTGACTACACTACAGGAAAAGATGGAATAACAAATGAAATGATTAAATCAGTTTCACCTAGTCTTATAGAGACAATGCGGGATATTTTCAATTTAGTGTTAGAAACAGGTATATATCCCTCTGTCTGGAAAGTGGGAGTGAATGTCCCGATCTATAAAAGTGGATGCACATATAATCCGGAAAACTATAGAGGAATTACGTTAACAAACACTATTGGAAAACTTTTTTGTCAAATACTAAATCAAAGAATATCTGAATATTTAGAAAATAACAATAGTATTGTCAGAGAACAAGCTGGATTCAGGAAAACATGCAGAACAACGGACCATATCTTTCTACTTAACAATTTAATAGATAAAGTGCTAAAAGTAAAAAGTAAAAGACTTTATTGCTGCTTTGTAGATTTTCAGAAAGCTTTCGATAATGTGTGGCATGAGGGTCTTCTAATAAAGCTAAACGAAATAGGGATAACAGGTAAAACCTATAATGTTATTAAAAACATGTATTGGAATGCAACAGTAGTTACAAACAGGCAAGGAAAACACACTGGTGAAATCAGAGTGAAAAGAGGGGTGCATCAGGGAAATACATTAAGCCCTACATTATTTAATATATATGTCAATGATATAGTTCAGTATATTGACGAGAAAGATTCACCATATATAACTTTGAGAGACCAAATTCCTTGTTTACTATATGCTGATGACCTAGCATTACTATCAACAACTAAAGTAGGTCTTCAAACTAAATTGAATAAACTTCAAGAATACAGTTCAAACTGGGGCTTAAAGATAAACAAAACCAAAACAAAGGTAATAGTCTTTACGAGATCACCACCTAAAATACCCATACATTTTAAGTGTGGAGAGCATGTAATTGAAACAGTAGAAACTTACAAATATCTAGGTGTCATCTTTCATCAGAATGGTAAGTTTCAAGCAACACAAGAACATTTAGTAAAACAAAGTAATAAGGCATTGTACGCCTTTAAAAGAGCAGTTCATGGACAAAACTTAAAGACTACTATAATAATGCGTTTATTTGACTCATTAATAACTCCTGTTTTAACTTATGGAGCAGAAGTTTGGTTTCCTTTTTGTTTTCATGGGGAGACAGAATTTCATATTGATGAATTGTTCAAGACATGCTTATCAAATCAGTTTCTGTATGAAACTTTTCATATAAAATTTTGTAAACAAATACTGGGAGTTCATAAAAAAGCATTGGTACTACCCACTCTGGGTGAATTAGGAAGATTTCCACTGACCCTTAAAATCATATGCCAGATAATATCCTTTTGGATTCATTTAACAGAATCAAAACCAAACTCTTATATTAGAATAGTATATGATTATTTGTATCAGACGAATACATGTGATAAATGGATCAATACAGTAAAAAATATCCTTTACACAATTGGGTTTAAACATGTGTGGTAAAACCAGAGTACTTTTGATGTTCATCGGTTAAGTTATGCTGTTCAAAGAAAGCTTCAGACTATGTATAAAACATTCTGGAACTACCAGAAAAAACTGTTTGCAAAACTAAAATTTTATGATTTTGTAACCAAGGAATACAGACTGGAACCATATCTTATTAACTAAGAAAACAAAACTCATAAAAATACTTTTTGTAAATTTCGCTTAAGCTGTCACGATTTAATGATAGAGAAAGGGAGACACCAAAATATGCCCAGAAAGGACAGAAAATGTAAATACTGTAACAAAATAGAAGATGAATTTCATGTACTCGATGAATGTGTGTTATATGATGAACTCAGAAACAATTTGTTATTTAAAGTTAAAACCAAAGACAAAGAAGTAAAAAACATATAGATAAGGTAAGCGACATAATCGCAGTTGATATATATCAAGCAGATATCATTACATATGTGAATGAATGTTTTGAGAAAAGAGAAAAAGAGAAGAAGAATGCAACATGTTTTTACTGGACATCATTTTGGGCAGAAAGATAATTAAAACTGATGTTTGTTTTGTTGTGTCAAATAAGTCTGCATGACTTAAATGGCAATAAAATATTTTGAATCTTGAATCTTGAATCTGAGTCCACACACACACACACACACACACACACACACACACACACACACACACACACACACAACTTATCTCTCTCTGTCTCTCTCTATCTCTGTCTCTCTCTCATTTTCTCCACCTCTCCCTGTCTCTTACACACACAGACACATACACCTCTTCCCCCCCCCTCTCTCTCTGTTTCTCTGTCTATGTGTGTCTGTCCTTTCTTTCTCTTTCTTCCTTTATCTGCGTTAGTGCACATTTGTCTTGAAATACACTCACTTTTGCTATGTGATTACTTGGGAATAGAACCTCCTTTAGATTGAAGAAATGACAGAAAAAGTCATACTTGGAGAGCTTATTTCAGGGCAGAAATTGCTTAGTATCAAGAACTGAAATTAGTTCAAGGAGAGGCCGTTAAACAGGCTAGAATTGTTCAAAAATCTTCAGCTTCAGGGGCGTTGCCCCGGACCCCCACAAGGAACTCTGCCCCTTCATCCCCCCAGGGGGCAATGCCCCCTGGACCCCCCCCCCCCCCCCCCCACCTTTCACGATTTTTGGAGTCTGTCAATTCTATCCCTGCAACACTGAAACTTGATGGGGCATCAGAGACACGCGCGGGGATGTGCATACAGTAATATAAGGGGGGAATTATACTTAAATTGCTTCAGGATTGATTTTTTTCTTCAGGATTTGGAATGTCCAGAGGACAAAAAAATGTGGATTGAGAGATTTTTTCACTTTCACCCATGTCAATGTGTTGTGATGTGAAAATCTGTCCACAGCAATACCATAAGCTATTCCCCTTTTCCAGCCCCTCCCCCCTCCCTTCCAACCTGTTATCCAGGAGGATGAATGTTTACTTTTGTAAACTATTAGTCTCCTGGGTAAAGTAACTCACAGGGAGCTTTACACATATTTAGACTTTGAGAACCAGCATGCAGAGAAATTATGAATGAACAAATGGGGTGATCACTTAGATTGAAATTGTTTTAAGCGAAGTGCACACTTTAGGCCAACGATTGTTTTTGATTTAGCCCAGTTAACTGCTGTAGAAATATTTCTTGTTATGAAGAAAAATTGGACCAAATGTCTATAGATATTTTCTTTTCAGCTGTAAAGTGTGTAGACATTGTTAAAATGTAAGCACTATTTGTCGATGGAGGTCCTTGAAAATTGAGAGTGAGGTCCTTGAAAGTCCTTGAATTTTTCTTCCCGAAGATCTGTATGAACCCTGGAGTCAGCTCAAATACAACCCTGGGGTTTATAAACCCTCCCTGAACATGAGGCATTATAATCAGCCGTCTTGTTCATAGCACATTAGCGTTACATACATATCCTAGAAAGCATATTACTCTAAGCATGTAATCATCACCTTATTGTGTGTGTATGCTTTCTTACCTTTCATAGGTACAGCCAAGGATATAGTGATTAAAAAAAATGTGGTGATGTAAAGGAAATTGCAGGAATGCTTATAACATACTTTAAGTCATTATATGACACCTCTCTCTCTCTCTCTCTCTCTCTCTCACACACACACACACACACACACACACACACACACACCACACACACACACACACACACACACACACACAAATAACCTCATTCCTTTCACAACTCAGCAGCAGTTTATACTGGTCTGTTTACTTATCAAAACAAACAAAAACAAACAAAATTCTACAAAGCATACCAACCTCATTTTTACCTTAAAAATACATCCTCCCCTATACAACTGTAAATTCTTTAAAAAAAAAAAAAAAGACCAACGATCATATAAAACCAACATATAGATATATCTGTTCTTGATACACTGGGCAAATTTCTTGTAAACAATGAAAGGCAAGTTGTAGAGTCAAGCTGTCTGGAGCTAGATTATCACCTCAAAATCACAACCTGGGAATGTATGTAACAAAGTGTGTATCACATCGCCACCTAAGGTCAACAAAACTTCAACATGTTAAGTCTACTTGCCATCCAGAATAGAAATGTAAGGCTTGCGTAGTTTTTTAAAGATTTTCTGATGAATAACAAAACTGAACACTTTTATCACACCTTATTCCTCTTTTTCTTCTCTCATTTGTATAAACTCCCATGAATGTCCTAAAAAAAGGACATTTTCGCCATTTTCTGTATTATGATAAAGGCAAATAAATTCAACAAAAATCTATAGTCGCTGGCTTATGGCTTTTATATCTAGTTCTGAGATTCTGGTCGTTTTTTGAACAGTAACTGTGACAAGTTTTGCATTTCACATTTACTTTGTAACAACTGATTAAAAAAAAAAAAAACCCCAGCTAATTGATATGTTTTGTACTGTATCGCTTAAAAGGACATGGAAAATTGTCTATAAAATATTTCACCAGCACGTAAAGGGAAGCCAGCAGTATGTGATTAAGAAAAAGGGGAAGACGAGCTCTTTTCATGGTAATGAGGATACCGATAAGGAATGGGAGAATAATTACCCAATTTCTTTACAGGGATTATTGCTAGTGTGAAGTAGCATGTAGCATGAAAAAATATTTTAAAACTTAAAAAAAGTCTTTGTCTCTTCCACTGTCCAAAGTCTGTTTTCAGTTCATGCACTGGCTATGTTAAGCTCTCTGACTATTGTGCCTGACTAGAATATTACCATCTGCCAAAATATAGAACACTATATTCAGAAGAATATATTCTCTGTTGTAGAAGGATGGGAAGAATACATAATAATATGCATAATAGGTAAAGGAAAAAAAAGAAACCCTACTATAACCAATACACTAAAAGCCTAGCAGGAACAGCTATATTTTCAGATATATTTTCCTAAAAACATAATTATGAAACAACAGACTAAAATTCCTTAGCATGTTCCACAGCTTTTTAACTTCGTCACATTCAAATATTGGAATGTACAAAAATAGCAAAGTGGGGAACAGAATATTCTGTGTGTGTGTGTGTGTGTGTGTGTACATGCTTGCATGTATAGCAGGCAAAAGGACAAAAGATTGTAAGCACCTGTATGAGAAACGAAAAAAAGGTTGCAGTACACTTTTGATGCAAGTTGAGCGGTGCGTACAGTTGTGTGTGTGTGTGTGTGTGTATGTGTGTGTGTGTGTGTGTGTGTATGTGTGTGTGCAAGCGTGTGTACACATATGCTTGTTTGTGTGCCTAGGCATATATGTGTGTGTTTTATATGTGAGTACACCTGTACATGTGCACACATTTGTATATTGGCATGTCTTGTCATCCTTTACATCAAGTGAAGTCCAAATTAAGTAGAGCGTAGAGGTCTGCCAGCAGTGAAGAATAAAGTAGATGACTCCAAAGGCTGCAGCAAAGGACCATGACTAAACGACCAGATGCTGAAGTGGAATCACGGATCAGGTAGACTAAGCACTCACAGCGGTCCCTTGCAGGTGTCAGAGCTGTTGTCAGGGTCTGTCTGTCTGTACAGCTGCTAGAAGTAAGTCCTGCAAAAGTGAAGTCAAAGTCTCTATCAGCACACCACTTAGACTGAAAGCACAGGAATTTCAAAACTCATCTGAATGTACTCTACTAAAATCAAGAACTTCACTTCTGCAGAGAGTATCCAGACTTCAATCAGGAATTTCACTTCTGCACAGAATATCCTGCCTTAATTAAATCAGAAAATTTTACTTTGGCACAAAATATCCTGACTGGAATCAGATATTTCCTTCTGCACAGAATATCCTGACTAAAACAAGGTATTTCACTATTGCACAGAAGGTCCTACTAAAATACAGAATTTCACTACAGCCCAAAAGGTCCTACTAAAATACAGAATTTCACTATTGCACAGAGGGTCCTACTAAAATAGAGAATTTCACTATTGCACAGAGGGTCCTACTAAAATACAGAATTCCATTATTGCACAGAATGACCTAGGAGCTAAAATCTGGAATTTCACTATTGCATCCTCACTGAAATAATTAATTTGACTACTGCACAGAGAGTCAAGAATAAGGAATTTACTACTGCACAGAACATTCTCACTAAAATCAGGAATTTCACTATTGCACAAAATATTCCAACTAATAAAATAATTGGAGTTTTTGCACACATTTTCCTAACTAAAATAATGCATTTCACTATTACACAGAAGATCCTAACAAAAATAAAGAATTTCCCTCATGCAGAGAATATTGTAACTAAAACCAGTATCTTCCCTTCTACTTTTAATGTGTTCAGCTTATATGCACAGCCAGAAAAGATCTCATCAGCTTAAGCTAAACTTTAACGAGGTATGTATGTGCAATTTATAAACACAGAACTACAGTCGTTTCAAGCAGTACTATCAATTTAAGAGATTCAATTAAAATCGTCCCTGAAGTCAGAATGCAGCTACCTAAACAGAGAAAAAAAAAAGGTCGCATATATATGCAAAAATCTCACCATCAGTGAACCTTGAAGCTCCAGCCAAGGGATGAACCCCCCCCCCCCCCCCCCCAAATACCCCCTTTAAATCCTTGCTGAAACATGATCAAGTACAGTCCTCCAGCACATACACGATTAGAATGTCCACCCCCACAGCTCATGTGACCCAGAGGCAGTGCAGGGCCTCTTTGAGGTGGTCACCTTACAGTGGCTTCACACTGACAGTCTGGGACAAGAGTAGCAGCACCAAAACTGTGCTGGGGACCAGGCAGCCAAAGAATAAAGACAGCACATACATAACAACTTATAAATGGTAATCTGGGAGTAAACAGATGAGGGAGAAAGGATGGAAATACTTACACGCATTCTTCATCGTTCAGGAAGCTGCTCTGGGCGTACACCACTTCTATCATGTCCTGAAACAGCACACACACACACATGAACCACGCATGTCGCACACACACAACACAGCCTCACAACAGAGTCACACACACACACACACTCACACACAGAGCCACACACACACACACACACACACACAGAGGGCACACACACACACACACACACACACACAGCACACACACACACACACACACACAGAAGTCACACACACACACACACACACACCCCCACACACGAATCACACACAGCACAGACACAACACACACACACACAGATAGTCACACAGACACACACACAGACACACACACACACACAGAGCCTGTCATCAGTGACCAGATACATGGGGTGCTCAGCACAGTGTAGTTTTCAAGTCAAATGACTGACAAGTTAAAAAAAAAGAGAGGCTAATTTGAACTTTTGATGTGATGATATGGATATTCAGTTTTTATAAAAGAAAACATTATAAAATAGAATGATGTCGATCACGTGATGCAAGTCCCATGCAGTAAAAATGTATCAGCAGCAACCTCCTCAGCGCCCCCCCCCCCCCCCCTCCAAAAAAAACCCAAAACAACAACAACAAAACAACAAACACACCAACCACAAACCTGACATCAATAAACAAAGGACAGCGGCTGCTTTCACTTTGAATATTTTTTAACTAAATATTTTTGTTTGCTTTAATGTTTTTTCTCTGAAATATCATAAAGTTATATCACCATTATTACTGTCACAATTATTATCATTATCGTAAACAAAATCAGTGAAGCACAGAGAGCCATCTGCTAACTGCACAGTCCCTCCCCTAAACACAACACTATGCATTGATGGTCCTACCTTTGGCCCACTGTACGCTCGCTCTAAAATCTGTTCTGCCTCCCCCACAGAAATGTCCGTCAGCTTCTGACCATTGACCATCATCAGCTGATCCCCTGTCTGTAAGCCTGTGACACACACACACACACACACACACACACACACAACACACACACACACACACACACACACACACACACACACACACACACACACACACACACACACACACACAAAGAGTACAGTGATTGAGAGAGAGAGAGAAGTTTCTCACAGCATTTGTAAGACAGAAGCTCTTGGATCACAAGAACCAGTTTTCACATAGAAAATTTATCCAACCAATAACAACTTATTACAAAAACCATCAAAGTAGTTGCAGCATTTCTCTGAGAGAGAGAGAGAGAGACAGAGACATAGATAGACAGACAGAAATACAGAGACAGACAGAGAGAAAGAGAGACGCCAGAGATTTTACTTGACAGAAGCAGTCAAATTATCAGTAGTAGTACCTCTCATAGGCAAAATATCACTGAATCAGAGTGGACTCAAAAGAGCTTTTGCTAAGATTGGGTCTTTGGTACATGCTCAACACTATGAATAAAATATATGGAAAATATTGGAAAAAAAGCTAATGTTCCTGTCAGTTCAGAGCCCCAAGGCCACTCTCGGTAAAAGGATTTGTGAACTGTGTACTGTAGTCCACACAGATATAGAGAAGACAACAACTGCAGACCACACTGTTTAACACATCTGACATGTTAGTAGCTTGTTTACGAGACAGAGACATTGATCTCGTGCCCTTTTCTTAATTTTCTAAAAAGTTCTGATTGATTGTTCAGGGTTTAATGTTCACTTTTGGTGTTTTTACTTACTTTTTGTTTCTACCATTGTTAAAAGTTCTACAAGTATTATTATTTGTTTGTCTTTTTTTTGTTGTTGTTGTCTAATATCACTTATGTGAACAGACATTAAACTGAAGAACAACACATCTGACTTCTTTAGACTCTTTGAAAAGTCACTGTGGCATTGCAGACATTTTCCAGAAGTCTGTCTTGGGCAAGCTGAAACCTGGCAGAGCCTGTCCCTCTCCAGCTAGCTGGGTGCATGCTTGGGCCCCGAAACTTCCCCCCCCCCCCCCCATCCACAAGACTGTGAGCAGTGGTCTGGGTACTTGTCTTTCAGATGAGATGATAAACCAAGGTCCCATGTGCAATATTCATTGAGCGATACTTAAAGAAACCCACGGAAACAAAAAAGATGTCCCTGGCAAAATTCTACAGAAAAAGGCCATTCTGATAGGGAAACAATAAACAGTTGTAGACAGGAAAACAAACAAAAAATAATGGGTAGGCGATGCACTTGTGGTGATGCGCTCTCCCTGGGCAGAGCAGCCCAAATTTTAAGCAGAGAAATCTGCTGTGATGTAAAGTGGTATACAATACAATATGATATAAGACAATACAATACGATACAATACAAGACAATACAATATGATACAATACAATACGATACAATACGACCAATATAACAATACAATACAAAAATACAACACAACACAATACAATACATACAACACAACACAATACAATATGATACGATACAATACAATACAACAGAACCTAACTAACAACATGCTGGAACTGACCATGCTCCACTGCAGGCCCCTGACCCGAAGACGGCAGCAACGACAATCCTCCCCGCCAGAGGTGTGCCCATACCCCCCTCCATGGCCACGCCTAGCTCTGGGCCTGAGGACAGAGAACCACAGGGAAAACTGATCATGCTGTTTGCTGCAGTGCACATTTGTTGCAGGTGGCTGTTGTGTGAAAAATAACAACAAAATCCTTCATAAAGAAAAGGTCAAGAAAAAAAAGAAATTAAGAGAAAGTTCTTTGTTTTACTGATAAACAAGTAAATAAGATCAATGAGTACAGTCACTCATGCATGCACAGACACGCATAAATCCCCTGCAACAGTGTGCTGCATATCTGGGTGACCCGAATGGTACTGAAGCAAGGGAACACTCCACACCAACAACAACAGAAAAAGAAGTGCACAGTGGCAGGGATCAGCTTTCTCAAAACAGTCTCTAGGGGGTCAGGCTCAAGCCTGGCAGTTAGAGTATTTAGCTTGTGACTTGATGGCCTCAGTTCAAGCCCCCATATATTTTTTGGGGGTTAATTTCTTTTGTTGTTGTGTGTGGTTTTTTTTTTCAAGCTACCACTGAGGTACCAATTCACAGGGGTTTTTTGCCCTGGCTTTACATCAGTACCTACTCCACTCCCCCAAAAGTTCTCTGGGTGAGATTATACACTGAGGTCTGGTGTGCAAACGTATGCAGAACATCTTATAAAGATGTTAAAACCAGTTCCACCTTTTGGAAGAGTAGGCCACTGTGTGCTAGTAGGAATGAATGTCAAAATTGAAAAAAAAAATTGGATGCACACTTGTTTTATGTCTAGACACTATCCCTGAAGTTGGAATGCACCAATGGGCCTAAACAGTCACATAGGCAAAATCTCACCATTGGTGAACCTGGGAGCTCTAGTCAGAAATAGAAAGAAAAACAACAACAAAACAACCCAAACAAACAAACAACAAGCCAAACAGTCCTCACCTTTGGAAAACTGAAAGCCTTGAGTTCTCTTCCATCAAGTTCTAGTGGATTGAACTGAAACAAAACACCATGTACAACATTAAGAGACTCTCAACATGTGATGATTCTCAGTAACATAGGACACATCCACACATCTCCTTCCAAACAATGAACAGTCAATCAATCAATCATCAACAAATACAAATTCTAATATAAACACACACAATAACAGATATATATATATATATATATATATAATATATATATATATATATATATATATATATATATATATATATATATATATATATATATATATATATATAATCACTATCGTTCATAGTTCACAAGTCAACAAATCAACCGCCAATAAGTTAGCTACTTTCTTGCTTCACTGAAGTAAACACTGAAGCAAGGTTCAACTTCTACATACAACAACAGAGGCACTGACTGCAATCCCTGGAGAGCTAAAAAAAAACAAACAAAACAAAACCATGCCTTTTTCTGGTGGGTGGTAGAAGATCTAGTGTGCAGGTAAATGTGCTTGAAAATGTGCCACTAATATACTAAAAGTGCAGACGACTCAGTAGTAAACTGAGAGACAGACAGACAGGAGAGAAGGGGGGGGGGGGAGAGAGAGAGAGAGAGAGAGAGAGAGAGAGAGAGAAGAGAGAGAGAGAGAGAGAGAGAGAGAGAGACAGAGAGAGACAGAGAGAGACAGAGACAGAGAGACGAGACAGAGCAGAGCAGAGAGAAGAGAAAAGAGAAAAAGGCAACCACCAGAGAAAAAGACAGACAGACAAAAAAAGAAGAAAAAAAAAAGACAGAAACAGGGCGAATAATGAACACTGCAGATGTACACATAAAAATCAAACACTTTACTTAGCATAAACAAGAAAACTTCACACAAAATAGACAAACGTCTTAGACAAACATAGCAACTCACCCAATAATTTATAATTTTTACCCCAACCAGAACTAAGAGAGAGGCACTATATATGTAACCCACCCACCCCTTACACGTGCACCCTAAAAAAAAAATTGTTGAAAAGCAATTTTCTCCTTTTTCCACAAAGTACTTTATTGTTCACATAATATCCCTCTTAAATGACTACCAATAGTTTGATTATTAATTGAGATGAAAATAGATATTTGCAGAAAACATTCCTTTGTCTTAGGACTTCATTCTAACACTTTTGTTCATGCCAGTACAAACCCTATTTGCTTGCTCCATTGTAACTTTACTCTTTTTTTGTGTGTGCAGAAAAACTGCAGCTTCTTCCCTTTTATCATCTCTGTACTAAATCACCTTCCATCATCTATATCAGCATCTCAGCATCAGAGAAAAGAAAGATGGGAAGTTTTCAGAGATCACAATGAAGAGTAAGTTTTCATAGTTTACATACTGGTTACATACAAAAAATAAGACAGTTAAATCAAAATAAGATGACCACCTGATAACCAAGGGGTAGTTAGGAGGCAGAATTACATGTGGATGTTAAAGAATACACAGCAATTTTCTACAAGTTAATAAGCATTGACAGGAATGGTGGGATAGCATATGTTTACGCTGTAACAATGCCACATAGATACGACTCAATGAATAGTATGTACATTAAATAAATTGTATTCCTGAACAAAGTAATTATGAGCACATATATATCTTCATCTTAAATGATGCTCTCTATCACTGCTCCATAGTGTATTGTATACCACTTTTTAAGTCATGGTGGATTTTTCTCTGTGAAATCAGGGCTGCTCTCCCGAAGGAGAATGCAGCTCAACCCATTTTTTACTTTTCCTGTCTGCATATACATTGCTTTCAATCAGAGTGGCTTGTTTCTACACAACTCTGCCTCTTTCATTGCTAGGGGTTCTTTTACATGTGCTAAATGTATGTTGCATACATGAGACCTTGGTTTATCATCTCATCTGAAAATCTAGCACCCACCTCATCACTCAAGGCCTAGTGGACGGGGGGGAAAACTGGGGTTTAAATGGGGATTGATTCAGCCTTTCTGCTGAGTTTTATCACTCCCAAATGCAAGAAAATGCTATCAAAAATAAGACAAAACCATGAGGCCAAAGAGGCAAAAAGCATTGTAGGATGAACATCCTGTGCCTAATTTCGAGTTTACAATCTTTCTATCTAGCCAGCTAAAAACAAACAAGGCACTGATATTATTACACACTGCAGAGAAAAGAGAGAGAGAGAAGTGGAGGGGAGGAAGGCCATCAAAGCTTATGAAAAGAAGGGGAAGAAGGCAAAAGGCAGAAAGTAAGCAGGAAAGGAAATGACAGAGAGGGAGACAGAAACAAAGACAGCGCCAGAGGAAAAGCAGCAACCTCGACCACACATTTCCAGAAAGTGGGGGTACTCTTTATACTAAAAGAGCCCACAGGAGCGGAGAGGGAGTAATATTATTTACAAATTGAGAAAAAGCTACTTGTTTCTGGATAAAGCAGCTGACATGCCTACTAGCCAAACTATTTTACAACCTGGCTAGCTGCAAAGAACACACATACAGGTGCACGCACACACCACACACCACACACACACACACTAACACAACCCACACACAACACCACCCCCCCCCCACCCACACACACACACAAAGGAAGGGAAGAAGACACCACGACAACAGCAGATACACAGCTGCACGACGATGACGATGACGATGAGAAAAGAGAGACAAGGGGGGATGGATGGAGGGATGGATTACCAGCGTGGCTAGCAGGTCATGGGACAGGGAGAACAGCCAGGCCCCTAAAGCCGGCGGCCCAGGGGCCTGGTACCAGCGAGGCAGGGCCTGGCTCGCAGGCACAGCGAGGGGACCGCTCCGATCCTGAGCTTCCGCCTGGCTGCTACCACTGCCGCAGCCCCCCCAGCACCAGGGGGGAGAAGAGAGGAGGAGAGGAGGAGGAGGAGGAGGAGGAGGGGAGGACAGGAGGAGGAGGGGGTGGAGGGGGGTTAGTGTGGGTTGGTGCAGGGTGTGGGTGTGGTGATGTCCTGCTGGGACAGGAGTGTTGTTGTCATCCTCCCCGCTCTCCTCAGTTACAGAGGAGAGAGAGAGGGAGGGGAAGGTGGTGCTTCACGACCTCTGACCCGCCTGATTTTCTGGCGGCTTTGTGCCGACGCTGCCATGTCGACACCATCACCCCTCATCGCATCTTCCCCTCCCTCATCCACCCCATCTCCCTCATGCTCAGACCCCAAACCAACGCTGTAACTGGAGTGGTCAGACTCAGAGTCAAACTCCATTACTGCCACACAGGCATCCTCACTCTGGGCATCTCCCTCCTGCGCACTGAGGGTCTGTGAAGTGGGGGAGGACGGCCCTGAAGGGGCTGAGGATGATGTCACAGACTGCACTGTCCAATCTTCACTGACTGAAGAGATCAGAGGAGGAGGAGGAACAAACCCAAGAGGGTCTGATTCCTCCACCAGCATTTTGCTGCCCCCCACCTTCTCACCCTCACCCAGACCCGCAGACACCATTTCTGGGTCAGACCCAAGGCCCCAAGCGCCAACTTTGACCATGTTGGAATTTCATCCACCTGGGGTGTGGTATGTCTGACAGCGCCGTCCCTTCAACACTCTTTCCTCACCCTCTTTCTCAGACTGAACCGTTCAAAACCCCTCCCTCCCCGACTTTTCCTCCCCCCATCAAGACAGCCCCTCCTGAATGAACCCCCTCGACATACGCCCAGAACCACGCACCACACCACCCTCCTCCTCCACTGAAGCCTTTGCATCCCCTTCCCCTTTCACCACCGCTCTTTCCTCTCCCTGACTGCTCACTCTATGTCCAGGCTTCCCAGCCGGGTGGAGGTCATCGTGCCTGAGGGTGGGGGGGTCAGTGTGGAGGTCACTGACGTACATGCGGGGCACCACCCAGGAGGGGGTGTCTGCCGGGTAGATGGGTCGGCGCAGTGCGGCCACCACGGGGTCGCCCAGATCCTCAGGCAGGGACAGAGAGGTCGAGTCTGAGCTCAGGTCGGTGAGAGAAGTGGCTGAGAGAGGGGCGGGGGTGGGGGAGGGGGAGGGGGTGAAGCTGTTCAGAGAGGGCAGCGGCCTGGCTGGCCGGGTGGAGTTGGTCGGGCAAGGTGAGGGAGAGGGAGAGGGCGTCAGGGAAAGCGACAGAGGAGGGGGAGACAGGGAGGTGGGGGAGGGGCAGGGGGTGGGGGCCAGGGTGGCTGGGGGAGGCTGCATCCAGCAGGAAATAGTCACACAACAGCACGCCGTGTCAGCAGAGGATAGTGCACAGAATGAATGCTCACGTACATACGTACACAAAAACAACATCCACCTACCCACCCATGCAAGCACCCACGAGTACACAGACCTGCCAACACTAGTAGTACAATATGTTAAGCTTGGAAAGCAGTGGTCCCTTTTCCCTGACTTGAGAGGAGCAAAGTGGTTTTTCATGAAGCCCCTCTGATCTTCATCACCACGATAAAGGTAAAAGGTAAGGAACAGAAATAGCTATTGCAATTTGTGGGCTGCACAGCGCCATAGGTTATAATAGGCCAAGCCTCCATTTTCTTAGTTTTGCTCTGACATTAACAATACACAATGCGCAGGATATGATACAGTGTGCATTAAATGATCAAGACAATAAACCCTATGTGAACAATTCAAAATTCTCTTATGGAGTAAAATCTGCTAAAACAACATAGAGTGAATGGCAGATCAGAGTCACCCCCACTCCAGCTGGCTTCTGTTTCTACATCTTTTTGATCCTCTACTTCCTCCCTTCGCCAAATGGCTGGGTACTAATGAACCCTTTTCATGTTTATTTTACCATTTTCTGCAATTTCTAGTGTTCAAGTTTAGCTAATTTTTTTTTATACCAACAAATGTGCTGATCCAAAATATGAAGTCAACAAAGATAACACAGATATCCTGAAAAGGGTCACGTGATCGTAAGAACCAATCAGCTCTTTGTTAATAGTGAGGAGGTATTCACTTATATTTTTCAGAGTCCATCTTCCCAAGTTCAATGCTCTCTGCTAAACTAGCTTTAACTCAGTTCATTGCATCAGTGAAAAAAAAAATATATATATACATATACATATCCATACATATGTTTTCATCAAAATTTGAGGAAAAGCAGCCACAGTTTAATTCTTACTATTTCAGCATGGCAATTTCATTTTGAACATGGCAATGCAGCGTTTTGAAGCTCACAAAAGCATACTTTGTTTCATGAATTGTAGCAGTTGGCAGGTCTGTGTAAGTTTCCCTTATCCTCTACAGGTTAATACCTGCATGTGCCATAATATACAGACAGCAAAGGTTACTTTTTCAGTTCAACTACAACAGATCAACTTCATTTCATTTCTCACATAGTGTTTTTCTCTGATTTTTTTTTTTTTTTTTGGGGGGGGGGGATCTTACTCTTTATTGTGTCTTTTTTCTTTTGCAGGGGGGGGGGGAGGGCAGAGGTTGGTGTTTTTTTTAAAACTCTGTACACTTTATGAAATCAAAATAATGAAGCTGTAGTTTGAAGAAAGCAATGTAAACTTTTGACTGTTTGAAAAACTCTTCATACATGTTTGCTTGTTTTTATTTGCTTTGTGTAAGTTACAAGGATTACAGCAGGAAAGCCTTGTCACCCAAAAATCAATTTTTTGTTCTTCTCATCTATACTTTGCTAGATCTTGGCTCTGAGGGCAATGAACTCAGTGTACAGCAAGATCTAAGATTTTGTAAGTGTTTCGCACATGAAGTTGATCTGTAAATGTGTGCAACATATTTGAACAAGTCTAAACTCGGGAAAAAAAGTAAGACCAAAACCAAAAATCAGACTGATATAAAAGAGTGTTATAGTAGAATACAAACAATCGTGTGAACTGTACAGAAGAACGATTAATAAAAAAAAAAAAAAAAAGATTGTGCGCATTACACTCTAGTATGAAGTATGAATTTTGAGAAATAGAAACCCAAACAAACCAAATAACATCCAATCTTTGAAAAACACACTGAGCAAGGCACTGAAATAATCAAAGTATCTACACCTAACTTAAACCACATATCAAACTCAAGACAATTTGAACTACTCCTCAAACACAAGGTTTCTTCTCCAAACTCTTCAAACTTAGGTCATGAAAAGTGAAACTATTCCCAGGCAGAACAATAACCACATGCGTCTAATATCACAATTTGTGAAAAGACGTTAAGTGAATTTGAACAATAACCACATGCTTAATTAAGCAGATGTGCCACACTCTGTGAAACCCGGTGGATTCCTTGAGACAGTTGTGATTTTCAAAGAGTGAACAAGGACTATTGTGGAATTTTGCACAAATTATCCTCTGAAGATCAGAATTTAAAAAAACCAAAAAAACCCATCCCCCCCAAGAAAAAAACACAACCCCCCCCCAAAACCAGCAGTTGTCAACATTTTGAAAAAAACAACCCATTCCTTCAGAACAATAATCAGAACAATCACAGAACTTTTCACGTCAGCTCAGAGATGTACATGAAAATTTACTCTTTCTCAACTATAAAGACTTCAGCACCAGGTCTGTCAGAGTGTGCACACACTTTAAAAAGCAACAACAGATAATTTATGAACCACATCATGAACCACATCCACTATCTATTCTTCATTCTTTGACATGCTCTTGATTACATGAAGAACAACACACACACAAAAAACTTTTAAAAAAACACCCAACCGTTAAAAAAAAAATTCGACAAAGAAAAACACCCCATTCCTTGCCCACAAACAATAAAAAAAAAAAGAAAAAAAAAAAAGAAAAAACATCCAAGATCTATCCGCAACAGAGAAAAACTACTACACCGCATTAACTACAGTACACCAACACGATCAACCACAACAACAATAATAATAAAAAACCAATACCACAGTAAACCACTACAGCCCAACAAGAAAGAAAGAAAGAAGGAAGAACAAGGTCCTCCCCTGTCTCTACAAACAGCAGTGCACCCACCTCCTCCATATGCACCGGAGGCCCGTCCCCCCCACTGCCATGGTAGGAGTCAGAGTCAGAGTGCACCTCCGCCTGTGTGGAGATCATGTGACTGTCGGTGGAAGACTGGTGATGGAAGGAGCCCGACACTGGGCGGAAGGTGGAAGTGGTGGTGGTGGTTTTTTTGAAGGGAGGCTCGACCTGCAAATAGAATACAGCATTGTTTTTTTGTTTTTGTTTTTGTTTTTGTTTGTGTCATACCCTGTTCCTGTTTTTTTCTGTTTGAGTGTGTAATCAATTATACACACTAACATTTACATTAAGTGTGGTTAAATTTATAGGGGTGGTGTGGTTGTGTGTGTGGTTGTATGATGGTGTAGTGTGTGGTGTGGTGTGGTGTGGTGTGGTGTGGTGTGGTGTGGTGTGTAGTGCAGTGCAGTGCAGTGTGCAGTGCAGTGCAGTGCAGTGCAGTGCAGTGTAATGTAATGTAGTGATGCATGTAGCAGTAGTGAAGTGTAGTATAGTAGTGTACGTTTTTATTTTTAATTTTTTATTTAGGATCATGAATAATCACGCTCAGGACAGTAAAGGTTTGTTTTTGTTTTCATTTCCCTGGCTAGAGATTCAGGTTTCACCAATGATGAGATTTTTGCATAATTATGCAACCGTTTTTGCCTACAATTACGGACGCCACATCCCAACTTCTCGAGTTGATGTCTAAATACAACACCAGCGTGCATGTGTCTTAAAAAAAAAAGTCATCTGTTCTTACCAATATGAATACATACTCTTCCAAAAGGCAGGCCAGGTTTAACAGGTGTGCAAGATGTTCTGCATGCAGCTTTCTTACAGGGCCTTTACTTAACGTCTCAGCTGAAGAGTTTTTCGGCAATACTGACACTAACTCCAGGGCAAATCTCTTCAGACAGGTGCTCAGTGGTGGCTCAACCCTGCGCTTGATCCAGGGATGTCAAATTTGAATGCAATGCTTTTTATTTATTTACTAATTTTATTATTCTTTTATAATGAGAACAATGGAATAAGCACTCATGTTGCTTTTTTTTACATCCAGTCCCTGTGTGTATGCAGTTTTGTAAATTTTGTCATCTGTTCCCACTGGCACACAATGGCCTACTCTTTCGAGAAGCAGAACAGGATTTACTGGTGTGCAAAATGTTCTGCGTGCATTTGCACATGGGGCCTTAGTTTATAGTCTCATTCACAGGACTTTTGGGGAGAGTGGAGTCTGCACTGATGTTAACTCCAGGGGAAAAATCCCCTTGAACGGGAATTAAACTATTCTCGGGATATGCTCAAACCACTAGGCTATCCCACCCCCCTCTTTAGTAAAGGTATAAAGGGTTGTACAGGTGCACACGGGATAGCATTATGGTGAGAACATCGGCTCGCAATTTGACGACCTGAGTTCTACTCCCGTTCGAGGGGATTTTTCCCCTGGAGTTAACATCAGTGCTGACTCCACTCTCCCCAAAAGTCTTTTGGATGAGACTGTAAACGAGGCCCCGTGTGTGAACGCACACAGAACATCTTAAGCACACATTTAAATCATGTTCCGCTTTTCATAAGAGTAGGCCATTGTGTGCCGGTGGGAACAGATGACAATATTTACAAAACTGCATACACATGGGGACTGGATGAAAAAAAGCACATCCTTATTCCTTGATATAAAAGAATCAATGAAAAAAATAAATAAATACATAAACCAGCATACTGACTGAGTTGTTCTGCTATCAGCTGATCCTCATCCAGAGGTCCATGGTCCCCTGTGGGTCTGGACAACTGTATTGACCTGTAAAACAAACAATGATATCAATAACAAATAAGCTAATAAACATATCACAAAAAACTAGGATAACAAACATTGACAATATGTAGATATTAAATTGATTTCAGAGTAATAAAAACATGCATAAATGTTGGAGTGAATATTGATCAATATATTATCAAGTAAATTTCGGGTGACGAAAAAAGTAATGAATGAATTAGAAGCTGAGTTATGATGATATGATCAAATAAAAATTTTGGAGTTGAAAAAGTGTTAGTACAGATCTATGAACGGTATGATGAAATAAGTTCTTGGGTGAAAAAAAAAAATGATGGTCCTGACTGTAAATAGTTAATAAATGAATCAATAAATAATGGGAAAATAAGTTACAGTTTGACATTCAAATAAATAGCGATGCAGGATTGAACAAGCAAATATTACTCATTGCACTTATCAAAGAACTATAATTGTCATTTGTATGAAAAAGTAACTAAAAAGACCTTGATTACAATTATTTCATTCAAGTTACATAAACAAGACATATGCTCAGAATCACAGTACCACAAAACCAAAAAACGTATATTTTACAAGATATTTCATACATCTCCTCTGCTTACAGTAGTAGGTTATGAGGACTAGTAATATAAGATGCAAACTCATAACATCTTCTCCTGCAACTTCAAAGACATCCGCTGCAATATTTATCAACCTTTGCATCATAAAAAAAACACAAAAAACACCAACCCATACACTCAAGAGATAAAATTCTTTAAAACGGCAGTATCTTCATACCAAAATCCTATATAAAAAATTCTGTTTCTGAAAATCTAATTTCCGAGTTAACGCAGACCAAATATCTGCTTCCAAACTAAAGTCATGATAAACTGTAACAGGCAAAGAGAGACCAACAAGCAGAACTACAGACACACGGGGGTGTGTGTGTAATATGGTATAGGCTTGTTCAGCCTCTACAGCACTGTGACTGTAAACTTGTGTAACGTGCTCTTTCATAGACACACAGGTGCACTATGCTTTGGGTGCACACTATGACAGTACACTACAAACATTGTGCCATGATTGAGCTGTGAGACACACAATATCTGCATAACAACAAATGTGAAAAAAACAAAACAATGCTAAGCTTAAAAAAATAATGATTAAAAAAAGAGAGAAAAAAAAAAGTGTGTTTTGTGTGTGTGTGTGTGTGTGTGTGTGTGTGTGTGTGTGTGTGTGTGATGTGTGTGTGTGTGTGTGTGTGGTGCGTGCTGTGTATGTGTGTGTGCGTGTGAGTGTATGTGTGTGTTTGTGTGTGTGTGTGTGTGTGTGTGTGTTGTGTGGTGTGGTTGTGTGTGTGTGGTGGGTGTGTGAGTGTGTGTGTTTGGTTGAGTGTGTGTGTGTGAGTGTGTGTGTTTTTTGTGTGTGTGTGTGGTTTTTTTTGTGTGTGGTGTGTGTGTGTGTGTGTGTGTGTGTGTGTGTTGTTTGTGGTTGTGTGTGTGTATCAAAACTGCAAGGGCACATAATAATGATGCATGACAGTTGTCACGGTGACAATTTGTTGTGCTGGAAATTTCAGCATCATGGGGGAAAAATGTTTGAGAAAAAACAAAAAACATTGCGGGTGGGTGGGGGGTAAGCAACCTAACTTCCATTCAGGAAGGCAGTTGGATGAACAAGTTAAATGGTATAAGGTCTTACTCAAGCCCAAGCAAGTACAAATTCCAGAGCTTTGACAACAGCGCTTATTTATAATTTTGGTGCAGCAAGGCTGATAAAGCACATATCTTCATTTTAACATAAAAGATGTAAAGGCAAAGTGAAAAAATAAGGGTGATTTTGATTTTCAGGTAAGGCTACAAAAAAAGCGCATCTTGTTGCTTTTGAGAACAAAATTGACTACCACAATGAAATCTAAAGAGGAGTTGTTTTTTTTCTCTTTTCTATTTTTGGGGGAAGTATGGGGGGAGGGGGGAGGGGAGAAAGGATGAGATATATAGGTCTTGTCAATGTACTTCAGGTCTTTTCACACCACTTTTTTTCTTTCATCTATTTGGTTTTTTTGTGTTTTTTTTAAAACTGAAACATGTAAACAGAAACTTCATGAATTATCAGCACTGTGCAAGAAAAAAAAACAAAATGCAGAAAATAATTCCCCCCCCCCCCCCCCCTCCCCCCCCCCGACCTTGTAGTGAATGGACAATAAACCAATAAGAAAAAGAACATTAAAAAAAAAAAAATCATTTGCTACATGTCATCTATCTCTCTTCTCCAGTCAAAGGAGTATTGAAAAGCTTGGCATGTGCATAAAATAAACATATAAATACGATAACTCAGAGAGACTGCTAAAATACAATGCACACAAAGTGCAGAGCATACAACATGTAGTCTTACCATGTCAGCTTTCTTTAAGAAACTGTTTTATTCCCTCTCTGGGCACTCGCATGAAATCCTCTTTGAGGCTGTTTATGTGAGATCTACATAAGTTGTATAGTGTGTGTGTGTATGTGTGTGTGTGTGTGTGTGTGTGTGTGTGTGTGTGTGTGTGTGTGTGTGTGTGTGTGTGTGTTGTGTGTGTTGTTATGTGTGTGTGTGTATGTGTGTGTGTGTGTGTTTGTGTTGTGTGTGTATGTTTGTGTGTGTGTGTATGTTTGTGTGTGTATGTTTGTGTGTGTGTGTGTGTGTGTGTGTGTGTGTGTGGTGTGTGTGTGTGTGTGTGCTCGCGCGTGCGTGCATGCATGCGTGTGTGTGTGTTTGTGTGTGCGTGTGAGCACGATGAAGTGTATTATGGTGTAGAATGGTCTATGTGTCTGCTAGAGTTTTTGTTCAATCTCTTTACTGTTTGTCTTTTGTGTGCTTGCGTGCATGCGTGTGTGCGTGCGTGTATGCGTATGTGTGTGTGTGTGCATGCACGTGTGTGTGTGTGAGTCTGTGTCTGTGTGTCTATGCATGTCTGTGTGTCAGTGAAAACATGAATGCATGCATGCATTCATCTACTGATATGTATGCATGAATACACAGGTATGTGCATGAGTGCATATATGCATACGTATGGATATATATCAGGACATATCCTTGAATGCAAAAAAGAATATTGGAATGGAAATAAACTACACTCAAAATACGCCCCCAAATACAAAACCAAATGCTGACTTTATATTGAAAACTTTTTTTCTTTATGTTCCCAGCAACATGGAAATGACATAGCAAAAACACAAATATGACAATCCAACAATATATTGCATAATATGAATATAACAAATAAATACAGCATAAGTTATTCATAATATACAACTTAAAATCATATGACATTTGTCTCCATAAATAAGTTCCTTGCATATTAAAAAAAAAAAATCTGAAAAATATACACACTGATGAAAATGAGAACCAGATACTGGAGAAGAAAAAAAAAAGCAACAACCCAAAAAAAAAAAGAGTAAAAAACAAAACTGATAACTGGTGACCCTAAAACAAACAGTACAATATTTTCATACAAAATGAATTTTGTTTTCAATACATAATCCACAGTAAACTCGCAGTGTTTAAAAAAAAGAAGTTTGTTTCTATTGCTGCTTTCACAATAATTTTTGCATGAATGTGTAACAAAACTCCAACTGATAAAACAGCAATGACAATCAACTACATTATTTTCACGGGTCAAGAAGGAAGGTGACAGGACGGTTAAGATTCAAGTACCTAACACGAAAACCATGAGGGTTTGATTCCCAGCCTGGACCTTTTTTCCCAGTTTGACGAGAAAATTGAACTGAATGTCAAAGTCCTTCGGATGAGACTGTATAAACTGAGGCCTTGTGTGCGAAATGCATGCAGAACATCTGGCACACACTTTTGAAGAGTAGGCCATGTCCTGCTGGTAGAAGCAGATGACAAAACTGTGAAAATACATGCACACAGGTGTCATGCTTATATACCATCCCTGAAGTAAGAATACAGCAACCTTACTGCGGGAAGGAGGGGGGGGGGGGGGGAGGAGGAAACAATATCATTGGGAAACATTTCACCATTGGTGAACGTCAGAGCTTTAGCTGTGGAATGGGGAAAAAAAAGGTCAATGATATCTACTATTTCAGTCATTACCACCTGCACATAATCTAACAAATACTTATCATTTTCCCAGCTCTGACATTTCTCATACCAAGTGACACACTGTAAAAGGTACTGAGAGCCCACAAAGTCTCAGAAAGTCATGATTAGCACTAATGACTGAGGGTGGTGTTTCCCAAACTCCAACAATTGTAATTAAACACATTGCGACAGAAACTGAGAACAGAAAGAATAAGAAAGTCACAAGGAGTAATTGCAGTTGCAGGCAATGTTTCCAAAAACTCGAAAAAAAAATTTTTTTAAGTCTTACACAACAGACTGTAACAGGAACCAATAGCATCCAAATCTCAAAAAAGCTACACAAAGCATAAACATTCATGGTCGAAGGAAATGGACGTTTCCAAACTCCGAAAACTTCTGATACACTCTGTGACAGAGTAAAAAACTTCTGATACACTGTGTGAGTACAAAAGTTCTGTTACACTGTGTGACAGAATATTTAACTTCTGACACACTGCGTGACAGAGTACAAAAAGAAACAAAGGGCGCAAAGCGTCAGTGATGACATGACAAGTGTTAGTGACTGAAGTGGAATTTCTCAACGCGACAAAACCTCAGGTGTGCTGTGACAAGACGGCAACAAGAACACAGGGTGTCAGACAGGCATGGAAGGCAGGGGGGGGGGGGTCAGTGATTGAGGGTGACCCTGCGGCGGCCATACCTCTGACTGACAGGGGGGGAGGAGTTGTTGGGAGGATGGCTTGAACCCCCTGTCACTGAGGATCCCCTTGAAGGCGTCTGACGTCGCTCGAATAACGGCAAGCCCTGAAAACATCACAGTCACAGTGTCCATGTTGAATCAACAAGGGTGCTGGAACAGATGCTTTTTGTTACACAGTTTTTTTCTATAACATTTTTTAAAAAAAAGAAGAAGAAGAAGAAGAAGAAGAAAAGAAGAAGAAGAAAGAAGAAGAAGAAGAAGAAGAAAAGAAGAAGAAGAAAGAAGTCAAAAAAGGCTGATTTACTATCAATGGTAATGACAATAATTATGGAACTTTATTGGTATCCTGGACTACTAGGTGTATATAATGGTTTAATACCACCATTAGACAACCAAACTCTCTCTCTCTCTCTCTCTCTCTCTCTCCATGTACGCACGCACATATGCTTGCAAACACACACATGCACTACAGACTAAAATACTACTGATAAGAGGAAAAAGCACAGGTTACTGATAAGCAAACATACAGTTTATGAGCAAAGCCATGACTGCTACATGAAATTCTATGAAGGGCGGATAAAATGTTATTTCTATAATAAGTCAGCTTCTGCTGTCATGGTTATGTCAGCCTAGAAACTCCTCATGTCAGAAAATACAGTCCAGACCATGATATGAATGCCCGCACAGTTATTCAACAGACACCAACATGTTGCCATAGGTTTTTCTTCTTCTTCTTCCTCTTCTTCTTCTGTAATTGCCCTTCATGGATGATTAAAGTGTTCTTGACTTGACTTGACTTGTCAAATTCTCAGACAGCTACTACTGTTGTCTGTCATACCACAGAAAATGTGTTGCACTGCCATTTAAGTGCCTGACAAATCAGGCCCAGCAGATCCATCTTTGGCATAGTAGAGAATCATCTTTTCAGTCTTCTTTGACAAAAAGGCAGAAGAATGGACCAAGAAGGCAAAAAATAGACAAGGAGGTGACAGGAAGAAAAGAATAAGGCAGAAACAGAGAGAGAGAGAGAGACAAAAAAAGAGGGAATTTCTGGCACAGAATTTCCAGAAAGTGGCCATGGTGTTTATACGGAGGCCCCTGGCATCCCCACAGGGAAATTTTTCTATGTGCCCTTAGTGCATGTTGCCAACCCCCCTCCCCACCAAAATACCTCCTCAAAACAAACTTAGTTTATTCTCTCATCTCAAAGATTAGCACCCAGATCACCATGCATGTAACTCACACACACAGCCAGCTTTGAACCAGAGAGAGAGAGAGAGAGAGAGAGACAGACAGACAGAGAGACAGAGAGACAGACAGACAGACAGACAGACAGACAGACAGACAGACAGACAGACAGACAGACTGTAATCACTGATACTCACAGCGTGTTTTCTGATAATGACGTTGAGTTGTTTGCTTCCTTTCAACACCACCACTGCCTGAAATCAGTCACATTCTTCAATAATGATAGTGATAATGATAATGATAATAATAATGATGATGATGATGATGATGATGATGGTACTGCTACTACTACTACTGATGATGATAACGACGACGACGACGACGACAATGATGATGATGATGATCAGGGTTCGCGCTAGGATTTTTTAAAACCGGTACTGCGAGTTGCCATTTCAGAGATATCTTGACCAACTCCCCCAAAATCGGTCCCCAGAAAATAAAATCCGGCACCTACTGTGAACAAAACGAAACTATTCTGTATTCAGTGAGGGGGTGGGGGCGGGGGGGGAGTGTTCGGCAGCAAAACTAAATCTAAATTGAACACAAATCTCTCATAGACTTTGACTGCCGTGCTGCTGCCACTCGCTTCTTGGGCACCAAGCCACGCAGGAAATAGGTGTTTTTTTTCTAGCGCCTGTGTCACTGTCTGTGTCAGTCCGTTGTTTTGCATGACATCATTTGTGTGACATATTCTTCTTTCTTGTTTCTATGCTTAGCGCTCATCTAGATCTTTCGTTCAATTTAGTTTTAGTTTTCGACTCTTCTCTCTCAAAGCAACGCGCAAATTCATAGTCATAGACCCTCGCTTTTCGTAAGAGCAGGCCATCCTGTGTGCCCGTGGGAACAGATGACATTTACAAAGCTGTATACACATGGGGACTGGATGTAAAAAAGCACAGGAGTGCTTATTCCATTATCCTCGATATAAAAGATTAAAAGAATAAAGAATAAATCAATCTAGGCCCAATTTACTCATTGTGAATGGAAGTCAGTGTCATGCCGAGAAGAGCGCGAAGCTCTATTCTTTCACAGTAAATCTTGCTGTTCTGCGTGCTAGGCTAATTAAATGAGGCTGGCGCCAAAGATGTTCGTTGGAAGGGGTGGGAAGGGGTAGGTGCGTAAGCACAGTACAGGCGCATGACACAGTCAGAAAATGTCACTTCAGACTTTTTTTTTTTAGACGGAAATCTAATCGGTCACAGGCAAACAGAATTGGTACGTGGTACCGACTACTTCGAAAATTTTCGGTATTCCCTGTTTACAATCGGTAAAATACCGACAATTACCGGTTATCGCGAACCCTGATGATGATAACAACAACAACAAAAACAACATCAACAGCAATGACAATGATGATGACGATGACAACAACAACAATAATAATATTAGTAGTAATAATAATAATAATAATAATAATGATAATGGACACTTTGTGAAGGCTTTTCTTCCCATTTACAGGGGAAGCACAAAGAGCTTTATATTATAAGAAAAAGAAAAAAAAACCCAATACTCTCAAATACAGAACACAATACCACTACTACACTACAGTGAAATAAGCAAAGTGTGATTTAAACAACATAAATAAACATAGTTTTTTCTACCACTGGTCTTGAACACATAACTGACGGTTGCTACAGAAGAGCAGCTAAGTCCATTTGACTTCAATCCCATGAGTTCATGAAGCCACAGATTTGAATCGCAGTGGTGTCTGGCGAATTAGGGGTGGGGATTTTTATGATGTCCCAGGCCAACTTCCAAGTGCAGACCTGCCAGTGCCTTAATTCCCTCTGTGTATAACCTACATATGCCGAAGATCAAACATGTACATTACAGATCCTGCAATTCATGTCAGCATTCTGTGGGTTACGGAAACATGAACATGCCCAGCATACATCCCCTAAGTCAAAATGCAGCTACCTTCACTGTGGGCATAAATGGTTGCATTGGAAAAATCTAACCATGATAAACTTGGAGCTCTAGCCAAAGACAAAAACCACCAATAAAACAAAACAAAACACACCCCCCCCCCCCAACCTAACTGCAGTATAAACACTATCTCAAACACCACATTTTTAGTGAAAAAAAAACAACCCCAAACCAAACTGCTCTTAAGTTTCCATCAAACAACACAAACAGTCACTCTAACTGATTCGACTCAAAAAAGCAGTGGATCCATAACAATGTGGAAAATACAGCGCTACCTTGCTGTGTAAGCCAACACTTGCCTCTTTGTGGCCGATGCTATGGAAAATACAGCGCTACCTTGCTGTGTAAGCCCCACACTCACCTCTTTGTGGCCGATGCTGTTGAAGCTGCTGTCGTTGACCTCCACGATCTGGTCCCCCACCTCCAGCCCCACCTCCTGCGCCAAGCTGCCTTGCCTCACCTTCTCCACAAAGATCCCCGGGTAGTAGTGGGGACCGCTCAGTATGCTGTGGTGAGAAAGTGTACACGACACAAGGAATAAAAAAAATATATATATATTGACAAAAATCTTGTCTTTGACTTGAATGTCTGAATTGCGATCAGTGTTCGCTTGAGGGTGTTCTTTTTAATATCTTGTGATGGGTGGTTTTTAATGTCAACATTGCATCAGGTCAGATGTTGAATTTTGGCTACTCTGCCTGACCATTGCAGGAGTAGCTCTCTTTTTAGTTTTACACTTTTGTATGCAAAAGCCATGCGGCAGTTTTGGACCAGAGTGTATGTGTGATTTTTGTCCGTATAGATAGAAACACTTTGTTTTTTTTACATGAAAATCAGGCGATCTGTCCTGATTTGTGATGGATCAATTGATTTGTGCTGTCTTATGCCAAATACACACTGGAAACTGTAGGTCACCTATAAACAATGAAACTGTATGTGGAGATAAACATCTGCTGGCTGATTGTGCAATGCTGTCGAAGAATCCACTCTCATTACCATGTTGAAAAATGTTAGTAGCCTTTCTATGTGCACATACTAGACAATGCACATCTTATGGGATTACTTACTGAAAGTGTTTAAATTAAATCACTAAATATAGAAAAAAACAGAAAAATATTCACACATACACCTTACAGTGATTATGAAATCCATCACTAAATCTGCTGAGAAAAATGGAGACAATTTCACACCAAAGTAAACGCGTCAGGGATCTTGTGAACCAGTTTGGAATCATACGCTAGTCTGCATACTGTATTACAAAAGAACAAAACCTCCAGTACTGAACAGTCTGACTTTTAGTATGTTGCAAAACACCTTCTTTAGCCTGGTACAATCTACATGGGTTTGAATTCAACAGGAAACAACTCTGTATAGAAACATGACTTATCCAACTACCAACAGTAGATTTTCTTGGTTTGAACCTCGGTGCAATCAGGACCCCCCCCCTCCACCCTCCCCCACCAAAACCACATCTAAGCTTCAACACTTCGGTACCTCTTGCTGAGGTGACAGTCAGCTGAAGTTGATACTTCACCATGATGGATGCTATAGGCCAGTGGTTAAGACTGTTGGACTTCAATCCTATGAACCCATGAAGCTGTGGGCTCAAATTTCGGTAGTGTCTGGTCAATTAAAGGTGGCTATTTTCACGATCTCCCAGATCAACTTCAAGTGCAAACCTACCAGTGCCCTAATTTTCTTCATTTTAACATACATGTAGAAGATAAAAAAAAAAGCACATTAAAGATCCCATGACTCATGTCAGCGTTTGGTGGGTTACAGGAACACAAACACACCGAATATACATCCCTGAAGTCGGAATGCGGCTACCTTCATGATGGACAGGAATTGCTTCATACACAAAAAGTCACCAGTGGTGAACCTCAGAGCCCTAACTGAAGACCAAATAAAAAACCATGCTGAAACTGGATGCGCTGGGCCTGACTTGTCAGGCGCTTAACGGCAGCGCTACTCATTTTCGCTCATGCGACAGACAACCTGTGGTTGCTTTGTGAGTGTTTGACAAAGAAGAAGAAGAAGAAGAAGAAGAAGAAGAAGAAGAAGAAGAAGAAGAAGAAGAAAAAAAAGAAAAGAAGAAGAAGAAGAAGAATTGCGAAGAAGAAGAAGAATTGCAAAGAAGAAGAAGAATTGCGAAGAAGAATTGCGAAGAAGAATTGTGAAGAAGAAGAAGAAGAATTGCAAAGAAGAAGAAGAATTGCGAAGAAGAAGAGAAGAAGAAGAAGAAGAAGAAGAAGAAGAAGAAGAAGAAGAAGAAGAAGAAGAAGAAGAAGAAGCAGCAGCAGCAGAAGAAAAAAAAACCAAAAACATCACCTTCAGCACAACACCACTGAGACAATGCTGGCAGGTGTGTACCTACCCACAGCCGATGGAGTCATGTCCTGTGCAGTCGATGAAGATCTTCAGCTCCACCCCCTTGCCTCCCTGAACCTGTTTCTCGGCCAGCACTTCGTCCTGCATATGAGAAAACTGTCTGTTTAGGTTGTTGTTGTTGTTGTTGTTGTTGTTGTTGTTGTTGTTGTTGTTCCCCAGCTTAACACTCTGGGGGGTCACCCAGAATGTGCACTCTGACTCACTAATCCCACCTGGGAATCACTGTGAGATTGAAATTGCACACACTGAATGAGAAGTTTGCGTGTATGACTATTTTCAAGTACCTCGCCATATAGGCAGCCATACTCCGACTTCAGAGGATTTACTCTCCTTTGAAGGAGAGTGCAGGTTGTTATGTTAAGAGCTTGTCATGGCTGAAGGCAATCTCAACACAACATTTTACAACATCACAACATTTTAGTGTAGGCCTTGGCAATGAACTGACATCAATAACTGACACAACTTTTGGCTTAGGCCAGTCTGTTTAGGTCATCACCATCACAGTCTGTACACAACGGTGCAGCTTTTCAGGTTTACATAGCTTTGCACACATGTGAAATGTGGACCATAACAGCAGACACTGAAAGAAGAATACAGGCAATGGAGATGAGATTCTTTCGCAAACATCTTGGTATTTCAGACAGAAATCACATCACTAAAGAGGAGGGGAAAACCAGAACTGAACGCGCAATCGGACCATATAAAGAGCTCCCGACTTCAGTAAAAAATTGCAAACTGAAGTAGTATGGGTGTATCCCGCGAACATCTGGACTGGCTAAGACTGTCCTCGAGGGAACAATACAAGGAGCAACATGAAGAGGCAGACAGAGAAAATGATGGGAAGACAATATCAGAGAGTGGAGTGGCCTTGTGTGGAGCGATCTGCAATGGAAAGCTGAGGACAGTGAGGAGTGAAGGAAGCTAGTTGCCAAATCTTCAGTGATGCATGCCCCAATGCAATACAAGGCTACGAGACAGGTGAAAGTGAAAACTTCTGGATATTGTATATGGCTGCTTTTAGGAAAAAATACCACATGAGACCACTATTTCAGTATACGTGAATATAGCCAACCCAATCCTGTCTTTTTGTTTATGATTAGCCTCACTGACCACAGAGGCCATATTGAGTCAATTTTTAAAATCTCAGATTAAATCTGTGCAAATTAACCCTCTTAGTCCCGTACCGGGTGTGTGTGTGTGTGTGTGTGTGTTGATACAGTACATGAGATATTTAGTTATAGGAAATGTTGATTTTTTTTTCTTGTATGTGTTTTTTGTGGGATTTTTTTTTTATTTTTTTTTTAATAAATTATTTTGTTTGTTTGTTTGTTTGTTTGTTATATTTATATATATATATATATATATATATATATATATATATATATATATATATATATATATATATATATATATATTTTTTTTTTTTTTTAAATTATTTTTTTAATTAAAAAAAAATTATTGATTGATTTTTTAATTATACAATTGATGAGCTGGTGCTCAAGTTAGTTGCGATTTTTTTATGTACCTTGAATGCACTTACTTGATAGAACGCTGACATGTTTTTTTGTAAATCTATAAACACAAGTGTTTGGGAGTGAAGGACTGAGAAAAAGGAAGGAAATTAATGTGATTGTCTTTCCTTTCTGCTTCGAATCCATTGCTTTGTAATGTATTGTTTTTCTTTGTATGCACCATACTTGTTTTGGAGGAGGGAATTGATATAGGTTTGTATGTGTGTGTGTAAAACGATTTTTAAAGAACCATGCATTATTTTCCTTGTGTGCGTGTGGTATATATATATTATATATATATATATATATATATATATATATATATATATGTATATATATATATATGGGTTATTCTCAGAAACATGTGAGGTTTTTGTGACATAGACCTTGAAAAATAAATGTCCTTGGAAGTTTTTGCCTTCTTGTCATATATTAGAGTACTCTGTTGCAAAGTGCAATCTGTTGAAAAAATTATGAATCATTAATTATTTTTTTTGTAATTGAGGCATAAAGGTTCTATTTTTAGCTGTGTTGCGGTTGTGACATGGAAACCAAAAGTAGCATTAAAACATCTTTTTACACAAAATATCAAACAAAAAACACTCACAAATGCTTTAGTTTTTATCTATAAAACAACACTATCAATTGGAAGTATGACAATCATCGACAAAGCATATGTTTTTGCTTTTTTGTAATGACACTCTAAGACATTTTGTATACTCAGATTTAAAGTTTGGTTTTTGTACAAATGACCACAGCAAGCATCCCCCAGATTATCCTGAACTTAAACCACAGAATGATATCCATTAAACTAAACAGTTTTCTTTACATAAGAATGGAAGCTGTTTAATATTAATGCCTTATAGAAGTAATATGTTTCGGTTGTGACATGGAAACCGTTTGGTTGTGACATGGAAACCACACCCTTCAAAAGCACAAAACCTGAAATTGTAGCAATGAAAACACAAATTAAATCCAAAAAACAACCTACTTGATTTGGGAACAATGCATTCTATTAAAATGATTATGATTATTTACATTGATTTGTCATTTTAGAGTGATCTGTTATGGTTGTGACATGGAAACCGTTTGGTTGTGACATGGAAACCACACCCCTCAAAACCCACAAATCACTGAAGTGAAGCAATTTAAACACAAATTGAAAAAAAACCACCATCTTAAATTAGAAACAATGCATTCTATTAACATTATTTATACTAATTTGTCATTTTAGAGTTAGATGTTTTTTGTTACGGCTGTAACATGGAAACCGTTTGGTTGTGACATGGAAACCACACCCTTCAAAACCACAAATCACCCAAGTGTAGCAATTTAAACACAAATGGAAAAAAAAACACCATCTTAAATTAGAAACAGTGCATTCTGTTAACATTATCTACATTGATTTATGTAATTAAAGTGATATATCAATCAATATTATTATTGATCAAATGCTGCGTTTGGTTGTGACATGAAAAAGCTGGGAGAAACCAAAGACTGGAACTCTAATTATAGCATCGCGATACTCCTTTGGCGGGAAAAAGTATGTGTCAGAGATATTTAAGGTCAAGATGAAGTACCTACCTGAAAATCTCGGTCAGTGAAAGAATGTGCCGGATTTTGCAACAGATTTACATCGTTTGGTTGTGACATGAAAAAAGGGAAACCATGTTGGTCATCTGGGGTTTCAAGCAATTTACGAGGATAGGAGCTCCAGCTGATCAAAAACAATGTTTTCTTTATACTGTTAACAGTTTAATTCATCCCTTGTGGCTATAATGTGTTGATGATAACATATAGTTCTTTGTGAGTAAATTGTTAAAATTGGGCCTACTTTGGGAAACCAACGTCACAACCGCAACAAGCTTTTAATCTGCCCTCTATTTAATGTCCATGACAAAGAAAGTACAATTTTTCTTCTAGGGAACTTGAAACAACATCTGGGCATTACTTTAATACAAGTTGTGTTTCAAATGAGCAGTCTTTCAAGTCAGAAGAACAATCTGAATAAAGTATGCACCAAAATGTCACAAATCCGCCATGTTGGAATGAGCAATTTGGTGAAATAAATTCACAATATTTAAAAGCAAAAACACAAATGGTCATAAAAACATTTAAATTTTTTTTTTTTTTAATTAAACACAACCAGTAAACAGCATTCACCACAATTTTAAACTTAATTCAGCCAAATGGCAGATGTGTAAAGTAGGTCACTATCATGCCTCACATGTTTCTGAGAATGACCCATATATATATATATATATATATATATATATATATATATATATATATATATATATATATATATGTGTGTGTGTGTGTGTGTGTGTTTGTGTGTTTGTGTGTGAGTGTGTAGTTTCTTCTTTTGGTGTGAATATTTTTCAAGTTCATTTTTAATCTTTTCATTTGTACCACATATCTTCTTTAAGTTTTTCCTTGTTCAAATATGATTATTCTCTTTTTTTTTTTCCTCCTTTTTTCTTTTTTTTTTTTTTTTTTTAGATGGATGGCTTGATGGAAAAAAGCAATTGGACTGCTTACTCAATGTACCATCTGGAAATAAAAGTTTGACTTTGACTTTGACTTTGACCGGGAATTGCCAGGATTGAATAACTGCCCCCTCATGAATCCCGAACCAGGATTTGCCGGGATTTACAAACAGTAGATTTCCATCATGCTGTGACCATCACTAATTGCTACATGTCAAAGCTCTATCAGCCTAGAGGTAGGAACTCTGCTGAGAGTCTGGAAGTAATTATAGCTGCTGGTATGTACTTAGAAGGAAAAGGCAAGTGAGCATGTGTGCCTGACCTGATTTCAGGAAGGAATGCGAAATCTAGGGGCAGTTTGTGTTCAGAGAATCTGAATGCGAGAGGGTTAAAACGGGGTTATAACCAACTCTACTCTTGATCCTTGTATCAACTTCTTGGCCAACCATACAGGTCAACCTAGTATAGTCACCTTGTTAAGGATACATAAGTTAACAGACAGACAGACAGACAGTCAGATAGATAGACAGAAGGACAGACAGTCAGACAGACAGACTAACACACACACACACACACACACACACACACACACAATTACCAAAGCTCGTTTGGAGTCCATTTCGTCTACATACTGCCATGTCACATTATCTGAAGCACGTCTGCAAAAAATGCCCCCCAAAAGTTTATGTGAGAAATTAATTTTGTATAGTCATACGTATTTCTTGAATATAAATCTAGCACTTTCGAGAACAGACAGTTTTAATCTTGAAGCAATGAGTTTTCAGCTGATCAGCCAAAGCAGCAATCATGAGGAAAAATATACCTTTATGGGTAAAAATAGATAATGCTTTACTTTATTTGCAAACTACATGTGTGTGTGTGTGTGTGTGTGTGTGTGTGTGTGTGTGTGTGTGTGTGTGTGTGTGTGTGTGTGTGTGTGTGTGTGTGTGTGTGTGTGTGAGCATGCACATGTGCTATGCTTGCTTGCTTGCAAGAAAGCGACCACACATCATAAGTAAACAGCATATGTCACCTTGTTTGCACAAGTTAAAAAATTCCTATTCTTTTTTTTTTACATTTGACATGCACAGACAATATCATGTATGCAGATATCCAAAACAAAACCAAAAAAACCCAACAAAAAGCCTATCACCACCTCTACACACACGCGTGTGCATGTGTACACACACACACACACACACACACACACACACACACACACACACACACACACACACACACACACACACCACACACACACACACACACACACACACACACACACACACACACACACACACACCACCCATACAAAAATCTGAAAGACTTACTCTTTTACTGGCAACATTCCAATATCTGAAAAACATCATTCAACACATCAGCACACATGCATTTCATAAAACAGACAACGTAAAAACACATATTTACATGTTGCATTGAATATATACACCATATCTATCTATCTATACAGACAAAAATCACACATTCACTCTGGTCCAAAACTGCTGCATGGCTTTTGCTAACAAAAGTGTAAAACTAAAAAAATAGCTACTCCAGAGTAGCCAAAAATTAACGTCTGACCTGATGCAATGTTGAATGGCTTTGAATGTTTCTGATCATTCTTTTTCAAATCAAACAACTTCAATACCCAACTTCATTTTGACTGACAGCTGTTGTCAACAACTACAAGTCTTTACTGGAAAGTATTACCTCATAGCCTTGGAAAGTATTATCTCATAGCCTTGGAAAGCATTACCTCATAGCCTTGGAAAGCATTATCTCATAGCCTTGGAAAGCAATACCTCATAGCCTTGGAAAGCATTATCTCATAGCCTTGGAAAGTATTACCTCATAGCCTTGGAAAGCATTATCTCATAGCCTTGGAAAGTATTACCTCATAGCCTTGGAAAGCATTATCTCATAGCCTTGGAAAGCATTATCTCATAGCCTTGGAAAGTATTACCCCATAGCCTTGGAAAGCATTATCTCATAGCCTTGGAAAGCATTATCTCATAGCCTTGGAAAGTATTATCTCATAGCCTTGGAAAGTATTATCTCATAGCCTTGGAAAGTATTATCTCATAGCCTTGGAAAGCATTATCTCATAGCCTTGGAAAGTATTATCTCATAGCCTTGGAAAGTATTATCTCATAGCCTTGGAAAGAATTACCTCATAGCCTTTCACATATATTTTATGGGAAATGCCATTCTATTGAGAAAGGGGAGACAAACACTATGACTTACGTGTGACCTTGAGCACAATCTCATCCCGTGACTTGATCAGGTTGAGGACATCATCGTGGATGGCTTCCGCTATCGTGAAGCCGTTGACCCGAACAATTTCATCTCCCACCTATTTAAAAACACACACAAACAGCAGCAAAAACAACAACTGTTATTGATCTCAGTTATGCTTTTTTTCCATACAATTATCTGTACTTCTTCTTCGTTAAACACTCCAACAGGAACTCTTTTTGACTATCATATGAAGAAAAATGTGTCACATTGCCATCAAGAAGCTGACAAGTCAGGCCCAGCCCATCCGACTTTGGCGTGGTAGGGAATTATCTTTTAACCCTCTTAGTCCTGATCCGGGATTTGCCGGGATTGAATAATTATCCACCCCCCCCCCCCCCCCCAAGTCCCAATCCCAGGATTTGCCGCAATTTACATATAGTAGATTTCCATCACGCTGACCATCACTAATTACTACCACATGTCAAAGCTCTATCAGGCTAGAAAGAGAAACCCTGTTGAGTCTGGAAGTAATTATAGCTGCTGGTATGTACTTAGAAGGACAAAAAGGCCAGCCAGCATGTGTGCCTGACCTGATTTCGGGATAGAATGCAAAATCTAGGGGCGGTTTGTGTTCAGAGACACCGAACACAAGAGGGTTAAGTCTTTCTGGAAAAAAGGCAGGAGAATGGACCAGCAAGACAGAAAACAGAGAAGGAGGAGGTGACAGAAAGAAAAAGAATGAGGCAGAAACAAAAAGAGGGATAGAAAAGAGGGAATTTCTAGTACAGAATTTCCAGATACACATGCTGTTTATACTGACAGACCCCTAGGCACCCCCACAGGCGAAGTCTGTACAAAAAAAAAGAGTACAAAACCAATTTTCTCATGACAAATGCAAGAGACAAAGACACAAATACTGAAATACCACTTCAACATATACTGAAATACCACTTCAACAAATACTGAAATACCACTTCAACAAATACTGAAATACCACGTAGACACCACTTCTTCATAGAGAATGCCTAGAGTCTTAACCCTCTAGCGCCTGAATGTACTTCTAGGCTAATGAAAATTATTTCCTGTGAAAAATTAATGTTGAATACACCAAACTAGCACATTCCTGTAGTCAGTTTTAAAAAAAATGAAAAAATGGTGAAGTTAGAAAATTTATCATATATGATAAGAGCGGCTTTTGAGGGTACATAGACTGATTTTATCATATATGATAAATTGTATCTGAAACAACAGTTTATTGTGGATTTATTGAAATGACTATATACAAATGACTTCTCTATAGTGTTTACTTCTAGTCAAGTGTTTTCTTGTCACTTGGGGGGTCAAATGGCACATCCATCCCGCTGGGAGTCATGGTCAACACTGAAGCAGGTTTCTTCACTTCATCTGGTATGACATCAACAAGGTGTTGACCAAGGAGCTCAGCCAGCAGAATCTTATCCTCTGTATTGTCACCCACACTGTCTCTGGCTAGAAGCTGGGCTAAAGGACTGTCATCTTCTGCTAGTGTTGCTTGTTGAAGACTTGCCAGAGGGTGTCATCCTCCATGTCACTCATACTTTCACTTGTTGATGGTGTATCTTGCTGCTTGTGCACCCGACACTGCTTTTCTTTCTTCACCACTTTTGTTTGGCCTCTGATGAGCATTTCATCATCCTTTCCTTCTTCAGTATCATCATCTGCTGGCATCCACTCATTTCCACTGCTCCCAGAAAGATTAAAATCACTGTCACCACCAGTCACCAACCGGAAAATTTTGGTGACAGGAATTTGTGCTGCCATGCTGAAAATAGACAATAACATGCAGAATTAAGTTACTTTTCTTCATATACTACTCACATCCAGAATTAATAACAAGCATTTATTCACACACACACACACACACACACACACACACACACACACACACAAACACACACACACACACACACACACACACACACACACACACACACACACACCACAACCAATCACAGCAGAAAACAATAATATTTTCCAAAACATTGGAAAAAATGATGTAGAAACATTATAAATTAAGTTTGATATCAAAATATTTCTTCAAAACAATCATCAAAAGCAGCTAATACAGTTTTTTTAAAAAAAAGCTTTTGCAACCACTAAGACCGTTTTTATCATATCTGATAAATTTTGGAAGAGTTATCTTTCCCTGAAGATTCCACAAAAGCCATTCTTATCAAATATGATAAACCAAATTTAGTGCCCTGTATTGACTAATATTATTATGCATCATATGAAATAATTAATGCTGTCATTCTATATATACTAGTGATTTTATTAAAGCAAAATAATAGTAGATGAGTACTCACATGTGTGTATACCTGAGGCTCAAACTCAGGGGATCGTAAGGTGGTTGCTTCCTCCTTGCAGTCACCTTAGAAAGTGAAGTGTACAGAATAAACGATGCCATGCTGAGGACTGGGTCTATTGCACAGCTGGACTTCTTGCCTGTCTAGAGATGGTTATCTGGGAAGGAAGGGTCAGTGTCCACTTAAGTGAGCACCAGGGGGCCTCTAATTGGGTTTATCATATCTGTAGGCTTCGGCGCTAGAGGGTTAATTGTACATATTTGGTAGAGAGGAGGCGTGAATGCACACACACTTTGTGTGTGTGTGTAAGTGTGTGTAAGTGTGTGTAAGTGTGTGTGTGTGTGTGTGTGTGTGTGTGTGTGTGTGTGTGTGTGTGTGTGTGTGTGTGTGTGTGTGTGTGTGTGTGTGTGTGCGTGCGTGCGTGCGTGTGAAGTGGGGATGGACAGATGAGGAAGGGGTAAGTACTGCATCTTACAGGCATAAGTGCTTTACAGTACAGTGTAAACACAAATGCTTACATTAAAATATCACAGCACTTTGTATTGTATAAGCGTCACTTACTGAACTGTCAGCGCATGTGTACACAACAATCTAAGCATGTAAATGAATAACTGCACATGCATGTTAACAAAAAACGACCAAACAAAACCCATACTGGTCCGCTAGTTTGTGGAAATCAGTGTAAAGAAACAAGAAAAGGGCAGAGAACTTGTAAACCAGCTGTAAACGGCATAGCCTAGTGGTCAGAACATTACGCTTGCAATTTGACGACCCGGGTTCGATTCCTGTTCGAGGAGATTTTTCTCCTGGAGTTAACATCAGTGCTGACTCCACTCTCCCCCAAAGTCCTTCGGATGAGACTATAAACCAAAGCCCTGTGTGTGAACACACGCAGAAATCTTGCGCACACGTTAAACCCTGTTCCGCTTTTCGTATGAGTAGGCCATCGTGTGCCGGTAGGAACAGAGGACATTTACAAAACTGCATTCACAAGGGGACTGGATGTAAAAAAGCACAACAGTGCTCATCCCATTATCCTTGATATAAAAGAATAAGATAAAATAGAATAAAGTGCCTGGGGTGTGAACACTGACCTTCAGTCCTTGCTTCTCCGCTTGGGTCCCAGGTTCCACTTTGGAGACAAAGACACCCACACTGAACTCGTACCCTGATAACAAAAAAGAAACAAACCAAGCCCACAATCACCTCGTGTATACAGTTTCCACAGCGCATGAACCCAGCATAACTCAGTCAAGGGTCCAGGGGCCCAGTGCTAAAACCAGCCCCTTTTTTTACCAAGTCCAAATATAATTCGCATTACATAATTATAATATATAATTATAATATATAAATATAATTCTGTTATATTTCACATCAGCTGGGATGGAATTGATCACCGCTGAGAGTAGTTGAAAGAGGGGGAAACTGACAGCTGTGAAATTTCCTGCAAAGATATTGCGACTAACTTTTGCCACCATCAGATGCCATAAGTTTCTTTCCAAAGAGATTTTGATTATTAATTATGTAAAACTATACGAAGATTGAATGGTGCGAATGCTAGCAGTTTTATCTTAAGGATCTGGTTAACAGTTCAACATGATCTTGTGAACTGAGGATGACAATGATGCTTGATGAGAATAACAGAGATCACCACCACCATGCCAGACTGATTTCTGCCAGTGATACATAGTCCAGTGATCTATGGAAACATGATGCACTTAACAAGTCCTAGAAATGGAGTGTGACAGCCATCGCGGTTCAGAATGTGGTCATAACAGTAA
>CM060336.1:26929269-26936769 GCA_030674155.1 Stramonita haemastoma | reverse complement strand
CATATATATATATATATATAATAATAAAAAATAAAAAAAAAAAAAAATATATATATATATATATATATATAATTATTTTCCTGTTTTCAAACTGTGTATCAATTTCCCTGTGAGAGTGGCTTTTTTCTACAGCATTTTGCCAGGAACAAATCTCTTGTTGCTGTAGGTTCTTCTTCTATACATGTTCAGTAAATGTGTTGCATACAGGACCTCAGTCTCGTGTGTGTGTGTGTGTGTGTGTGTGTGTGTGTGTGTGTGTGTGTGTGTGTGTGTGTGTGTGTGTGTGTGTGTGTGTGTGTGTGTCTGTGTCTGTGTGTGTGTACACGCATGTGTGCATACATATATGAATGTGTATACATGTGCGTATGCATGCACATATTCGGTACATATGACATAAAACAACAGCCACCCACCTACCACCACCCACCCACCCACAACCACACACACACACACACATACACACACACACACACACACACACACATACACACAAGGGGGGTGGGGTAGCCTAGTGGTCAGAACACTGCGCTCACAATTTGACGACCCGGGTTCAATTCCCGTTCGAGGAGATTTTTCTCCTGGAGTTAACATCAGTGCTGACTCCACTCTCCCCAAAAGTCCTTCAGATGAGACGATAAACCAAGGCCCCATGTGTGAACGCACGCAGAACATCTTGCACACACATTAAATCCTGTTCTGCTTTTTGTAAGAGTAGGCCATCATGTGCGGTGGGAACAGATGTCATTTATAAAACTGCATACACACAGGGACTGGATGTAAAAAAGCACATGAATGCTTATTCTATTATCCTCGATATAAAAGAATATGAAATAAACGCACGCCACACACACACACACACACACACACACACACACACACACACACACACACAACACACACAGATGATGCTGACTCCAGCAGTACTTACGACTGGTATTGCCGCAGAGAATCGAACAGCTGGTCTCTGTGTCCATTGTCTGGAATTAACTCCTGAACCTGCGGACACATGTGTGTCATGGGTCAAACATAAGGATGCTGACTTGTCTTAGATCACAGAAAACTAACAAAAATAACAACTACAACAACAATAACAATGCCACCAAAAATACCCCAATGAATCAAAACAACCCCTCCCCCCCCCCCCCCTGGAAAAAAAAAGTTACTACCATCCCCATCAACCAGAAGAAACACTTCTTTCCTCACCCCCCCCCCCCCCCCCCACACCACACACACACATACCTCCCAACCCTTTCAGATTCTGTGTTGGCTTGTTTACATTTATTCACATACCCACTTGCAAACTTTTCAAAAACTGTTTACAGCCCTCTTGTTTTTTCATGTGTTACACATACAGGATGAAAATACACACACACAGACACAGACACAGACACACAGACACACATATTCTAGGAGATTTTTCTCTGGAGTTAATATCAGTGCTGATGCCACTCTCCCCAAAGTCTTTGGATGAGATAATAAACCAAGGCCCATGTGTGAAACGCATGCAGAACATCTTGCACATATGTTAAATCCTGTTCTGCTTTTTGTAAGAGTAGGCCATCATGTGCCGGTGGGAACAGATGATATTTACAAAACTGCATACACATGGGGACTGGATGCAAAAAAGCACAAGAGTGCTTATCCCATTATCCTCAATATAAAAGAATAAAATAAAATAAAATAAATATAAATAAAAACACACACAAAATAACACAAAGAAAAGAACAGAAAGATGGAAAGGTGGCAGCAGACTATGATAAGACACTTCACTTACCCTTGAAAATACAGTCCTAACTTTTATATATAAAAAAGATTAAAACTCCCCAGGATCAGAATGTGGCTAGCATGAATCAGGGCAAAAATTGTTGTATAGTATGCAAAAATCTCACCACTGGTGAACTTCAGAGGCTTAACTGAGGAATGAAAAAGAAAGTATCTCCCCAAAAATGATTTCTCACCCCCACCCCCAAAGCATACTTTGTAATACAATACAATCAATACAATACAGTGCAATACAACATAACACAACACTACATAACACAACACAATACAGTGCAATACAACACAACACAACACAATACAAACAACACAGTGCAATACAACACAACACAGTGCAATACAACACAACACAGTGCAATACAACACAACACAACACAGTGCAATACAACACAACACAATACAATACAGTGCAACACAACACAATACAACACAATACAGTGCAATACAACACAACACAGTGCAATACAACAAAATACAACACAACACAGTGCAATACAACACAACACAACACAGTGCAATACAACACAACACAATGCAATACAACACAACACAACACAACACAGTGCAATACAACACAACACAGTGCAATACAACACAACACAGTGCAATACAACACAACACAGTGCAATACAACACAACACAGTGCAATACAACACAACACAGTGCAATACAACACAACACAGTGCAACACAACACAACACAGTGCAATACAACACAACACAGTGCAATACAACACAACACAGTACAATACAACACAACACAGTGCAATACAACACAACACAGTGCAATACAACAACACAGTGCAATACAACACAACACAGTGCAACACAACACAACACAGCGCAACACAACACAACACAGTGCAACACAAACAACACAACACAGTGCAACACAACACAACACAACGCAGTACAACACAACACAACGCAGTACAACACAACACAACACAACGCAATACAACACAATACAACACAACACTACACAACACAGTGCAATACGCTACAACACAAAAAACTATGTCTAAAAAAAAAAGTTACTTGCAACTAAACAAAGAGAAGATGTCCACATCGGAATCACAGAAAATAGGAAAAGGAAAAAAATATGCTTATATTCACTTTTTAAAAAAAATCCAGAATACTGTTCTACATTTTCCTACTTAAAATGATACCATAACAGCAGGTGCTATGTATGTTTTGCTACCTTCTGTCAGTGCTGATTTCCAATATCATGTGCCGGCATGAGTGAAATTAAAGCTAAAATGACTCATTACTCTGCTGACTTGGATATAGGGCCTCAATTGTTTGACACCAACTGGGGGCCCAGTGGGCGAGTGGGAAGAATGTGAGATGCCTGTTCCAAGAGTCACTGGTTTGTTCTCACACATGGCTGACAAGCTGAAATCATGTTGGATTTGTTGGAATCAAGCTCTAGAATAAATATAATTTAAAAAATGCTTGTTTGTTTCTTTATTTGCTTGGTTGCTTGTTTTAATATGTGATTTAAAGGTAAAGGTGTCCCATAACCTATGTGGTTGTAGGCGAGCAAGGCATCAGAGACCTCAGCTTCTTTAGGGGCCAGCATATTGAGGGTGGCGCCCATCTCCTCTCCCTCACTGCTTTACCTTCCCTGAGCCTAAAGAGGGCATGTACCCATTTACAGCCAGTTGAACTGGAGGAATATACCGAAGCCAAAGCATGCAAATGGTCACCCATCCACTTCGTAGCCACGCTTAATGCTGCTTAACCTTAGTTTGGGGAAAGGGAGTGCTCTGACCACTGAGCTATCCTGTTCTTATGTGATTTACAATTGTATTCAAATTCATAGATGCCACATCATTTCTGATAAGTTTTGCTCTGTCCAGTCCATTTTAAAATGAAATAATTAGGCAGTCACTTGCACCCCCCCCCCCCCCCCCAAACAAACAACAACAACAACAAAACAAAACACCAACAAACAAGCAAAAAATCCCAACAAACAGGTAAAGACAAGGACCAGTATATCTTGTTGAAGTTAAAAGTCACCAAACCCCCCCCAAAAAGCAAACAAACAAATACAATCCCATACTACCTTAACCAGAAACAGACTTTCACTTTCACTTGCAAAACAAACAGGCATAGATCAAAAAACCAAAAAATCATTGTTCCTTTTTGAAGGTAAATATGACAAAATGGACTCAACAAAATAAAAAAAATCTAACACACCACACACACACACACACACACACACACACACACACACACACTATACAGTTTAACTTTTCTGTTTTTAATATTAATTGCATTTATACTCAATTATGCATATTGGAACAGACACAGACACATATGCATGCACCACGCACGCACGCATGCACAAACGCACGCACGCACGCACGCTCACACACACACAACCACACACAACAAAACAAACAAAAAAAACGCCATCCTGCCTCCATCCAGGAAATGAACCCTTCAACACACACACACACAACACCACATAAAAGCAGCAACACACTTTTCTGGGGAACCAAGGGAACCATTTTTCAGAGAGTTTGTGTGAATACCCCCCAGTAGAGTATATGCACTCAGGGTCAGTCAAAGCAGGCCTATACCCATCCTGATACAGCAGCCAGCGAACACAGCTCACACTCTTCGACATGCATAGGAGGACACAGAAGCAGCAACAACACCACCACACATCACAGACACAATAGTAGTATGTAGGTTTTATACACTAGTCTCCTGAAGAAATCACAATAGCAGTATGTATGTATTATACACTAGTCTCCTGAAGAAAGAAACTGGCTTCAAGAACTTCTTTTTATGTGGCGGCACATGCAGCTGGTGACGACTGAGCTAGAGGGGGATGGATGCTTTAGGGCAAGCTGTGTTCTCAGCAAGGACGTGTTGGAGTTTTTGTACCTTTTTTTTCTTCTTTTCTTTTTTTTTCTTCCTGTCAATGGGTTTGGGTTTTTTTTTTGTTATTTATGAGTGTGTGTGACTCAATCAACCAACAGCAGCTACTGAGAGGGTTACCACTTGCTTGTGGGTCCTTAACCCTCCTCTCCTCCCCCTCCAAGATTTACACCTGGAATTTTTTTTACTTACATACCAACATGCATATGCACGGTGTATGTATATATATATTTATATTATATATATATATATATATTTTTAATAATGTGCGTGTGCAGACACAGACAGACAGACAACAGACAGACACAGACACAAATACAGACAGACACAGACAGACAGACAGACAGACAGACAGACAGACAGACAGACAGAACACACAACAACCACACACACACCACACACACACACACATTCCAAACATCACTGTTTGCCAATGCCTGGGGAAAAGTACCTGATCGACTGGATTTATGAGGTAATCAACTAGTGTTACAGCTAGTGTGTGACCTTGTTGCCGACCAAAAAAAAAAAAAAAGAGGGAATGAAATGTCCACATTGTTATGGATTTACTCTCTGGGACCTCAGGGATGGACTACTTCAAAGGACTGGAGAAGCAGCCATTCCCATTCAGTCCCTGGATGGCAGAAAGGGTGAGCAGCTCATGAGCAGTTGAGCAGTGTGCACAAGCAGTTGAGGACCACAACCCTGATGTGCTGCTGCCTGCCTCCTGCACCATGGGGGACAGGAGAGCCCGGTGGTTAGAGCATTGCACATTGTGATCTGATGGCCTGGGTTCAAACCTCATTCAAGGGGTTCCCCCCTCCTCCCCTGAGTTTACATCAGTCCTGACTCCACTACCCCCTCCCCCCCTCCCTCCCATCCCACCCCCCTGAAAAGTTATTTGGATTAGGTTATAAACTGAGGCCCTTTGTACAAAATACATGCAGAACATCTTGCACATGCAGTAAAACCTATTCTGCTTTTGGGAAGAGTAGGCCATTGTGTGGTGGTGGAACAGATGACAAAATTGACAAAAAAACTGCATGCATACAGGGACTGCATGTTTTAAAAAGAGCACATTGAGTGCTTATTCCATTGTCCTCAGGGAATCAATGAATGAATAAAGGAATAAAAAGAACTGGATGAAAAAAACAACAACATCTATAGCATTCTTTCACTTATAACCAAGTGTACTACTATGCCTGATTCATCACGTGGGTAATGGCTGGCCACCTTGAAAGCTCCTGCACAAGTCAAGTCAATGCATGTGAAAGGAAAACCTCAACCGTGCCATGCTGAGCAAGTGACGTTAGTGACCCGGGGTTGGCAGATTTCTTTGTGCAGGTAGAAGGGTATGGCGTGCACCTGCCTACCCCTGCTTCCCATCCCCCCTCCATTTACACACACACACACACACACACACACACACACACACACACACGCATGCATGCACATACACCACGCATGCACACGCACACACACACACACATACACACACACACACACTCTATCTAATATCACTTATGTGAATAGACATTAAACTGAAGAAACAACAACACATGTGCACACACACTCACACACACACACACACACACACACATGCACACACACATGCACACACACACTCACACACACACACACACATACACACACACACACATGCACACACATACACACACACACATGACCATCTAGGAACAGATGACATGATTTACAAAAACTGCATACACACAGGGACTGGATGAAAAAAAAGCATGAGTGCTTATTCCATTATCCTCGATATACAAGAATAGAATAAAAAATAAAATAAAACACACACACACGCACACACACACACTCACACACACTGACACACACATGCACACACACACACACTCACACACATGCACACACACACACACACACACTCACACACACACACACACACACACACACACACACACACACACACACACACACACACAAAGACAGCTCAAATAGATGTTACGAAAAGTTTTGTGGTGATGGAGAATGAACCTTCTGCTTACAAATTATATAAACCACAACTCAGGGGTTACTTACAAAATACAAAACGCTCATATTCTCCTTTTTAAACTGATCACCTATCTTTTCTGCTCCCTCGGTAATCCTCTTATTTATTCCTCGATTATTTTTATAAAACATTTTTATTTCATCAGTAGTCATCAACTGTAAATCTATCTATTTGCTTTATGAAAACAGGGGAGCTATACAGACAGTAACTGCACCAAAAATTTATATTTTGATCTTGCACAGATAACAGAACATTTTGTGCACACATTAAAACCTGCTTTTCAGAAGAGTAGGCCATTGTGCGCCGGTGGGAACAGATGACTAAATTGACAAAACTACACACAGGGACTGGATTTTTAAAAAAAGCACATGAGCGCTTTTTCCATTATCCTTAAAATAAAAGAATAAATAAATAAACCAAAAATAAAAACCAGTGGTAAAACCCTCAAATACAGTGTGGAAAATGTAAAAATTGTCCAGGGGGCAGGAGGGGGGGGGGAGGGGAACCATTTTGATGCAACAAGCAAATGAATATTCAATAACTGCATGACCCAGTGGTTAACAGCTGGTACACTGTATCAATGTATTGATGACACACATGATTCCGTTTGGTCCTGTATATATCTATCCTATACACAGTCAGTTGTCCTGTGAACCAGTTATGATTTGCCTTACTGAGAGAGAGAGAAAAAAAAACAAGTTCAGTTCTGACACTCTGTCTTCAATGTTCAACATTTTTTTCTTCACATATTATATCATTTTTCTGTCTTTCCAGTTTACAGCCATAGCTGACATCATCAGC
>CM060336.1:26901769-26919269 GCA_030674155.1 Stramonita haemastoma | reverse complement strand
CTGGCTCTCTCCCAATCTCCTGATCTGATTCTAAAACAAGACTTTGTACAAAGTAAATTATCAGTACTGAATAACGAATATATAATATGAAACTAAACTATGGATAATCATTAAAATGGATTCTATGCAATTGCACTGAATGTGTGTGTGTGTTTGTGTGTGACTTATCTGTTGAATTTACTTCCTTTTACAGCATTCATATTTCTTCTATTCTTCGTGGTTTTTTATTTTTTAACCTCCTAGTTTTTTGCTCAACTGACAGCTCAGAGTCAGATCCATTGACATACATAACGCATGCATTTCACATGTAGTTTCTCTATAGACCTATCTGAATGTTTTTTACACAACAGACAGCAACTGGAAAGCACTCGTGCAATGAAATAACCTAGTAATATGGCTATTTTAAGTTTTCAAAAGTTTCAGATTATATACATGTATACTTACAGAACTTCACCAGGTTAATCTGTATTTAACTGGAAAAGAAATCTTAGCAAGGAAAGGGAAATTAAAAAAATCTAATGGTAAAAATGATGACCAGTGAAAATAAATTGATTATATGAAAATAAGCTTACATTAACAAATGAACAAATACAGAAACATTTATGGTTAAAGAAAAAAATTAATGGTACTCATAATGCAAGGGAGGTGATTGCAGCTTCTCTCAAGTCTTCAGTGTGTGGGACACTTAACTCCCTTACAACATGCCGCATTAATTTCACCTAATGACCTTTTACTTCATTTTATGTTGGAATAAAACCTTATAGCATTGATAAATACAGACCAATATAAGATAATGATACATTTGAGTTGAATATATATAAAGAGTGTTTTTTAAAAAAAAACACAACTAAATTCATTCTTCAAATTCAAATTCCTTTGTTAATAACTATTTGATTCTTCTATCATAATAAATTAAAAATACATCTCCTGCAGGAACCAACGGTCTCTTTCAAAAATTTATGAACAGATACTCTTTTTTTAGTTTTTGAATTTGTTCTTTATGTTACTTTTATTCTCTTCATCATCTTTTCTTTCTGAAGACAGAAATTGACACCACAGCATTAGATTTGATTAAAAGTCTTCTGGTATTTTTCAGATCTGTCATGATGAAGGGGCGGAGGTGAGAGACAAAAGCCAGACAGAAAATCGTCCACACTGAGCACCCTCAACTGATAGTGGGCCAGGCCCCTCACCTAGTACCTCAGCCTTGCTCCACTTTTGGCTACAAAGCAAGATCAAGATCCAGATCATGCAAGAACCCAGAGGTCTGGATTTATAACTGGGCCATGACCTCTCTCTCTCTCTCTCTCTCTCTCTCTTTCCTTTCTCGCATTTCATAAGAGTAGGCCTTTGTGTGCCGGTGGGAACAGATGACAATATTTACAAAACTGCATACACACAGGGACTGGATGAATAAAAGCACATGAGTGTTTATTCCATTATCCTCAATATAAAAGAATAAATAAATAAATAAATCTTGGAGAAATCTCCCTTCAAAATCAGCAGGACTTGTGTCAACTGACTTGAGTGGAAGTCTCCCAAAACCTCTTGAAGAGTTGTTTCCAGAGCATGGCACTGATTTTTCTCCTCCCCAGGTAGTGTTTTGTGTGCAATTTGCACCTAGCAGAACCTATCCTTCTCTATGCAGCTGGACACATGCTTGGTCATGTCAAGTCAAATTTTCATTTCAAGATGGTACATTGCATAACTATTGCATTTAGCTTTTTTCATCAAGCCATCTATCTAGGAACAAAAACATCTTTATCAATAATATTTCAGTGCAATGTCATTTAGTACATGTTCATGTCAGCCATGCTATTGGTCATATCTCACATGATATGTGGTCTGCTCTTTTGTGGAAGTTCCATGGATAAAGTATGCAAGATGTTTTGTGAGATATCACACACACACACACACACACACACACACACACACACACACACACACACACACACACACACACACACACACACACACACAGAGGGACAAACACATGTAACACAAATGCTCATCACACTAATAACAGTAATAAGCTATAATAATAATAATAATAATAATAATAATAATAATAATAATAATAATAATAATAATAAAAATAAATATCCCATACAGTGAATGTTCAGTCACACAGACACACACACAAGGAGGAAAAGAAGTTTACACACACACACACACACACACACACACACACACACACACACACACACACACACACACACACACACACGCACGTATGCATGCATGCATGCATGCATCCAAACATACACATGCACACCTTGTCTCTGAAATACAGACACACAGTCACACACAGTCTTACACACACACACACACACACACACACACACACACACACACACACACACACACACACACACACACACATACACAAAATCCACCTGGCATGAGTGGTGATTTATAAACAACAGTATAATATATATATATATATATAATACATTCACATCCATAACATATTTTACATCCAGTTTAAGTTTGGTCACCACATACTGTCTACTCTATACTCAATGCTGTACACAGTGCCGCAGTAACGTATGAGGTGTCAGGACATTCTCGCCTTCTCATTCATAATACACCCCACCCCTGCTTTATGACCGAACACCCAAGCGGTTCTCAAGGATGTAATATTATACATGACACTGACACAGGTGGGGTGGGGAGTAAGCTGATATCAGTACATTTTTTGTTGTTGTTGGTAAGTTTTGGCCGACATTTTGCACATGAAACTTAACAATATGTCTGTAATATCTGATACTTTGAAAGCATGAAACTTAACAATGTGTCTGTAAGATGTGATACTTGAAAGCATGAAACTTAACAATGTCAAATGTGTCTGTAATAATATCTGATACATTGAAAGCAAAGAAAGGAAAATCCTATAAGTCACAACAAAAACGGAACAGAATGCATGGCAGTATGCACTCTATAATTCAGAAGTGACCTGGGCAGGCCTATTGATTTCGGTCCTTGACTATGTAGCAGAAACCTGCAGCCTCCCACACCCCATTGTGCTTAGACTTTGCTTTCAAAGAAGAATAGTGGTTCCACCAGTTTTCTGGGTGGAATACTAAACTACAGTGTGGATATATATCGTATCAGCGTGGCTGTATTTGAACAAGCGGTGCGGGCTGAGATAAGCACCCACGGAGGGCATTGTTAGGATCAAAAATAGCATGCCCCTCGACTTTTTATTGCCTCTGCATTCCTTTAAAAACCAAGGCTCGTCTATCAAACAGGGTTTTTGTTGTTATAAACATGCAACAATACTTTCATTTTACACTCCTCTTCCTTTAATTTCACTGAGAATCTTTAACTCCAGCACAATAAAAACAAACTGATCTGAATCGGATTGTGAGATCCCAATAGAAAAAGCAAAATCGTAAATTTCTATACCTACCCCCCCTCCCCCCCCAATCGTGCTGTTGACCATCAAACCTCAAAGATTTGTGAAAAGCCTTTCAACTTACCAGACGATGGAAAAACCTGGCAAACTTTCTTTCCATCATGAGTGAAGCTGAAGAAGGTAAACGAAGCGATCAACAGGAATATTTTGATGTATTCGCCTGTCCTATCGTTCTGTCACTCTCCAAATGTTGTCTGGTAGTCTAGTGCTTCAAGGGCGACAAACCATTAGACTGATATGTCAAGGGAAACAACTGCTGCATTGCAACTACACTGTGTGGTGGGTGTGGGTGTGTGTTCATGGTGGTGGTGGTGGTGGTGGTGGTGGTGGTGTGTGTGTGTGTGTGTGTGTGTGTGTGTGTGTGTGTGTGTGTGTGTGTGTGTGTGTGTGTGTGTGTAAAGTGGATGCATACTTATTTTATTCATTCATTATATCCAGGATTTGATTTTGATTTATTCTTTTATATCGAGGATAATAGAATAAGCACTCATGTGCTTTTGTACATCCAGTCCCCTGTGTTTGCAGTTTTGTAAATCTTGTCATCTGTTCCCACCGGCACACAATGGCCTACACCTCCGAAAAGCCGAAAAGGATTTAACATGTATGCGCAAGATGTTCTACAAGTGTGTGTGCGTGCGTGCGTGCGCGCGCGCGCGCGCGCGTGTGTGTGTGTACATGTACATGAGCATCATATAAAACTATAGACATTAATATGTATAGGTGCTGTGTGTGTGTGTGTGTGTGTGTGTGTGTGTGTGTGTGTGTGTGTGTGTGTGTGTGTGTTTATCTATTTATTTATTCTTTTATATCGAGGATAATAGAATAAACACTCATGTGCTTTTTTTCATCCAGTCCCCGTGTGTATGTAGTTTTGTAAATATTGTCATCTGTTTCCACCCTCTGTGTGTGTGTGTGTGTGGCGCGCATGTGTGTGATTGCGAGCGTGTGCACATGTGCACCACTGTGTTTTATTTACTTTAATGTTTTCTTTGTTCCTAAAAGCATCACACTTTTCTTTTTTTTTGGGGGGGGGGGGGGGGAGGGGGGGGGGGTCCTCTGCAGGGTTGTTAGTGAAGAATAAGTTGATCGTATTTATGAAATCTTGAAATGAAGGATCTATGAGTAAGTGTATATTGATCTAAAAAAAAAGAAAGAAAGAGAGGAGGTTGGTGATGATTAAGATGATGATGATGATGATGATGATGATGATTTTTTCTATGAGATTGATGATGATAATAAAGAAGAAGAAGAAGAAGAAGAAGAAGAAGAAGAAGAAGAAGAAGAAGAAGAAGAAGAAGAGAAGAAGATGATGATGATGATGATGATGATGATGATGGAGAAGAAGAAGAAGAAGAAGAAGAAGAAGAAGAAGAAGAAGAAGAAGAAGAAGAAGAAGAAGAAGAAGAAGAAGAAAGAAGAACAACAACAACAACAACAACAACAACAACAACCAAGAAGAAGAACAAGAGCAACAACAACTACAACAAGCTGTTTATTTTCTCCTAATCATTTTTTGTTTTTTGCAACATACATTCTAAGCATATTTTCTTTCTCTTTTTATCATCATCTTTTGATGGCCAGCTTCAAAAGGCCACAGGGATATCAAATATTCTTGTGAATGCATTTGACACTTTTAAATTCTGAAAAGTGTCTTGCTGTAAGGTACTACAGCAGGTGGAACTACAATCAATGCCAGGACCTCTGATGAGGGCTCATTCAGGAGTCAAACCAGAGTCAGGTCAGGCCAAAGGTATGGTTTTTACTATAAAAAAAGCCTAAAATATTGCCATTGAAGGACATTATTCCCTAGAACTTATTTTTTATTTTAATTTTTTTAATTGAATCTTTGACAAATCATTTTCAAAATGATTGAGAAGTTGTAAGTGGTTACCTGTACTTATTTTTTTCTCCACTTCTAAAATTAGTAAAAACACCAGTTTTTCTTCGTTACCAAAAAAAAATGAGAGAGAGAGAGAGGGGGGGGGGGGGTAAATACTGCTGCAATATTATGGGGAGGGGGGGGGGGAGAGAGGGGCACTGTTGTTTTGTTTGGGTTATTTTGTTTTGGTCTTTTTTTAGGCTCCTTAAATGATGAGACACATTAGGGAAGAATATAAATTTTCAAATTTGGTCTTCACTAGATTTGCAGCCTATTTAAAGTAAACACACGCACGCACGCACACACACGCACCACGCACGCACGCACGCACACACACACACACACACACACCAACACACACAACACACACACATCAACACAGCATAAGAAAACATTGGCTATTCAGTTTATTACTGAACATTATTTACAAGATCACAAAAAGCCATCACAAAGAATGGGAACTTTCACAGACACATCACGGGCATACATTCAATTTTAGGGAAAATACTTCATACTTTTTTTCTTCTTTGAAAGAAAAAAAACAAAGACAAAAAATGAGACAAGCAGCAGAGGTCTGGAGAAAAGAAAGAAAACACCATCTGAAAGACAGTATCCAATTAATTTTATTACAAATACCTATTCAAATATTCTCATGAGTCACACCAAACATTCAGTTCTGAAGTCAGAGTTACCTGTCTACAATGCATTTAATAATCTGTTCAATATTTCTAGAGGTAGTCCCACTATACAGCACAGTTGTTTCACACATTTGTGAATGTGTCGCCCTTTTCAAATATTGCAGTTTGTCTTTTTTATTTTTTGGTCTTCTTTTTAACTTTCCGACTGTCTAATATCAGTCAATATTATACATTACACCAGTTTCAGGAATACTGGTCAGACCTGGAGTTGTTTATCTACTAGTAGTCAAATACAATATAGCCACAATACTGATTTTCAGAAATTTGATAAGACTTGGAACATAATGTTAAAGAAAAGATGGAAATTAGAACCATTACAACAGTATCTTTTATTTACAGTAACTGTAAGAGGACTACACATTTTGAACTTGAGCAATAAACTAAAATGCACACTTCAAAATGCATGAATATGAGTGTTTGTGTGTGTGTGTGTGTGTGTGTGTGTGTGTGTGTGTGGTGTTTGTGTGTGTGTGCATGTGTGCTTGTGTGCCTATATGAGCACACAAAAACAACACACAACCAAATATACCAGTACCGCATTTACAGTTGCACAGCATTACAAATCCTTATGTGCCAACTTATCAGCATGGAAGTGTGTAGATGTTCTTTGAAAATATCTCCAAATCTTTGTTAAAAGCTTCTTAAGCAACTCGATTCTGACAACCACCAGTCTTTGAATCTGACAGACACAGCGAAGATGATCATGATGGTAACACGGTTAACGGCGATGCCACTAAGGTTTCCACGTGATGACACGCACGGCAATGTCAGCAGCTTTGCACACTGCAGGAATTTCATCTGTTGTTCTGTTACGGATCTGAAATAACAAAGAAAAAAGACAGAGGGGATGAAGGTACATACAGAATGTGATTATTGTAAATAATTATTATTGATTATTTCCTATTTCAGTGTGAAAAAAAGAAACAAAACATTCAATGGTGTTTACTGGTAAAAGGTGACGTTATGTATGTGTGTGTGTGTGTGTGTGTGTGTGTGTGGTGTGTTGTGTGTGTGTGTGTGTGTGTGTGTGTGTGTGTCTCCACACTTTTTCAAGTATATGGGTATAAATTGCACTAAACTGTGTGTTTGAATTAGCAATTTATGGCTATGGCCATGTACATTCAAGTGTGTATACATGTATACATTCAACACACACACACACACACACACATACATACACACACACACACACACACACACACACACACAACCACAACACAACAACACACTGCTTGATTGACCCTGTGCCTCACATTTTTCTCTTCATAAAAACTAAACTAACAAAACCAGTATCAACAAACGAACAGAGTACAGACAAAGTTCTTTTCTTTTCCTTTTCTGTTTTCTCTTCTTTCCTGCATTTCTTTTACTTTCTTTTTTTTATCCTTGTTGATTCATCCTTTTTTTAATTTATTTCTTATTCATTATTCAGCACAAAAAAAAAATTATTTTGCTGAAAATGCTTAAAGTTTGGTACAACAACTGCCCAACATAGAGTATGTGACGCTCCACCACATAATAAGTCAGAGTGCACCAGCGGTCAATTTTTAGTTAATGACATATTATCAATGTGCAATAAAGTGGCTATCAAATACAAAAAACAGATTGAAAATCGGACAATTCTGTGCAAAGTTATTACAAATTGAAATGATAGACTGCAGGATGTGACAAAATGAGAAACGGGCAAGTTTTATTTCGTAACATGGATATTAGAATGAGGGCTTGGGTATTTTCAAAACACGTTTTAAAAGCAAAAGAAATAAAAATTATGCCTTAATATTTCATTATAAGGTAGATAAATGGATATTGTTTAATAATCAATCAAAATCTCAAAATTGACAACTTGACCCCCACTTGCCTTTCATGGCTCCTAGCACAGAATTGGGTAATGTGCTAAGCGACTCATTTCGTGGTGGAGCGCCACATATATGATGTGCATATATTCTGAGAACAGGGCGGTAATAAGATTACCTCCCCGAAAAAAAAAGATTACCTCCCATGAAAAAAAGATTACCTCCCATGAGAGCAGAATATGAGGGCATTGTTGTGATTCTAAATTGGGAGACACCAGCAAATCGTTGTGAGGCTCTGTTTCCTAGGGTGGTGGTTCTGCATTTTTTGTTGCATACATTTTGCTTGCGCTGTGTAATATAAAAATTTGGCTAAGTCACTTTTCAGAGGCCACATCCCTGCTGCTCTGGTCCTGCTTTGTAGAAGTGGGAGCTAAAATATATTCCACTCTGTTACAATTCTCTTAATGAATGGCGAATGTGTGGGATTCTTATCGCTCCAACATGCTACAAGACTCGGTAAGTTACAAGCCGTCAGTGTAAACCAAGCACAGAAAGAAAGGAATGAAACTAAACAGTGACAACTTTTACAGTGTAAACCAAGCACAGAAAGAAAGGAATGAAACTAAACAGTGACAACTTTTACAGTGTAAACCAAGCACAGAAAGAAATGAATGAAACTAAACAGTGACAACTTTTACTCTGTACCTTTTCCACGTGCTCCAGAAGAACTTCACGCCCTTCAGGTGCCTCTGATAAACACGTGAGTGCCTGAAAACATGCAGGCATACATGCGCGCACACGCATGCACACGCACACACACGCGCACACACACACACACACACACACACGCGCACACGCACACACACAAACGCTTATTTCAGTGGACATTTATACCAAAGTATTTTTCATGTTTGATACTTTTCTACTGCTGTTAGGTCTTTATTTTATTCAATTTCAATTCTCTTTTTCATTTTTTCGGTATCCAAGAAACCTATAAAGTGATGTCAAGCTATATTAAAGGTTGATGGATTAAGTAAAAACAATACCCAAAACAGGCTTCTGAAAAAACTAAAATGTTTAAAAATTAAGACTAATTGATTTCTACAGGCCAAAACAGTGCCCCCCTTTTTTTTTTGGGGGGGGGGGGGGGAGAGGAGTAGTTAAGAGAATTGCATTATATGTTAACCTTTCCTGACATGAACACTGTAAAAAACTCAAAACGTAATTAACTGTCATCTCATTCAATGCTGATGGATGACGTGATTATATTATATTATATTATATTATATTACATTATATTATATTATATAATATTATATTATATTATATTATCGCATTGTATTCATCGTAACGCACTGTACAACAACAACAACAATAAGGAACACAGCATGTGGAAAGAGAAGCAAGCCAGGACCACACTCACCTTCAGGGCATTCAGCCTGACTTCACTGGTGGTGTCATCCACCAGCTGCACCAGGGGCTCAATGGCCCCTCCATTGATGGCCGTGTACTTGCCTTTGGTCGTGATGGTGATTCTGCAACAACACACACACCCATCCGAATACATATACCACTTCCCACTCCCCCCAAACCTCCTCCACCTAGAGGTTCACCAATGGTGAGACTTTTGTGTATGCGACTGGCTTCCCCCACCATTTGGGCAGCCAGCTTCTTGGATGACGTCTACACTCGACACCAGTGTGCATGCAGTTTTTTAAAAGTATATAATTTTTGTCATTTGTTTATACTGCCATGAATGGTCTACCCTTCCAACTCTTATGATGAACAAAAGCCGATGGAAGGTGAAGTCTGGTTTTATCCAACAATGACAGATGTTTTTCTTGTGAAGTATCCAATAGTGCAGCTTATACAATTAAAAAAAAAAAAATCATCACTGAAAAAGAGGAGGAAGAGGGGGGGGGGGGGGGAATAGTTGCTTACATTATGGAGAACCATGTACTCCATCAACTGCACTAGACATAAAAAGGCCAATATAAGTGTAATGCACTAACATAACAGTGGAATGGAGTGTAAGCCAGGCGCCCATAGTGCCACAGACAACCACATGTTTTCACCCACCAAGATGCACCTGGGAGTACTTCCTTCCAAACATACACTTCCTTCCAACTTTGCGGTCTATCATCATCTACATAATACCTGGATCACAACATCAAGTCTTCTTCTTCATCGAACACTCAGGCAGCAACTATTTACTGTCTGCCATATGGAAAGCGAAAATGTGTTGCACTTCCATAACGCAACTGAAACGTCAGGCCCAGTGCATCCAACTTTAGAATGAGAGAGAATTATCTTTTATTTCTTTCTGGAATTAAGACTGAAGAATGGATCCAAAAGGCAGAAAATAGACAAGTAAGAGGTAACAACAACAAAAAAAGGAACAAGGCAGAAACAAAGAGAGGGAAAGAAAAGAGGGAATTCCTCGCACAGAATTTCTAGAAGGTGGGGGTGCTTTTTATACTGACAGGCCCCCGGCATCCACACAAGGGGACCATCGAGTCCTATGTTGTACTTTGTAGTTCATCATCACAAATGTAAAAGTGAAACGGAAGAACATCTGTAGCAACGATCCATGCACGACAGCAGTGAACTTTGAACTCACGTCATGATGGCGCCAGCAGCATTGGCTCTGACATCGGCAGACTCGTCTTTGAGGAGCGCGATCAGCTTTTCCACAGACTCACACTCCACTGCTTTGTTCTTCCCATCCAAGGGAACGCTGCAAAAAAGGAAACAAAGAAAAACCAGGAAGCTTTAGGTGAGTCCAAAATTACATAGCTAATCTCCACACCCACCCTCATCCCTGTAAGAAACAATGCATGCAAACACACTGAACAAAATCCAAAACAAACAATCCGAAACAAACAAGAAAATGACTTTGTGAAACAAAGTTGAAAAATCTTTCTATTCAAAGGAAGAGATCATTGGCGCAAAGATATCGGTCATAGTTAAAATTGTAAATGAAATAGCCTGATACAATACAAACAAACAAGTATCAATGTTATGTTTATCAATGATAGGAAGAGCATAGGCACTATAAACAGAAACTTTTGATCAAGAACAAAAACGCTCATTCTACACAACGGTGCTATCTTAGAACAATGATGTACACACACACACACACACACACACACACACACACACACACACACACACACACACACACACACACACACACACACAGGGGGGGGATAGCCTAGTGGTCAGAACATTGCGCTGGCAATTTGAAGACCCGGGTTCGAGTCCGGTCGAGGAAATTTTCTTCCTGGAGTTAACATCAGTGCTGACTCCACTCTCCCCAAAAGTCCTTCGGATGAGACTTTAAACCGAGGCCCCGTGTGCGAACGCACGCAGAACATCTTGCGCACACATTAAATCCTGTTCCGCTTTTCGTAAGAGTAGGCCATCGTGTGCCGGTGGGAACAGATGACATGATTTACAAAACTGCATACACACGGGGACCGGATGAAAAAAAGCATATGATTGCTTATTCTGTTATCCTCGATATAAAAGAATAAATAAATATAAAAGAATAAATAAATAAATAAATAAATAAATAATAAAAAATAAATAAAAAAAATAAACACACACACACACAACACACACACACACCACCTCACCTAAGGTCCATTATATCTCGCGCAGCTTTGGCTCGGATGGTGGGTGAGTTGTGAGACAGCAAGGATGTGAAGGTTTCCATGGCTCCAGATCCCAGAGCTTTGGCTGTGTCCACTCTCATGCAGAAGTGCAAAGTGTCCAAAATCAACTCCTGCAGTGCACCACACAAACAACGATAATGATCAAAGTGACTGCTTGGTGGATCCCATAGCCAAGTGATTAAGACTGCTTGACTTCAACCGCATGGGTCCATGAAGTTGTGGGTTCCAATCTCAGGGTGAGAATTTTTACGATCTCCCAGGTCAGTTTCAAGTGACAGACCTGCTGGTGCCTGAATTTTCTTTGTGATTATCCACATGCGAAGTTCAAATATGCATGTTAAAGATCCCATAATTTGTCAGTGTTGGGTGAATTATGAAAACACAAACATACACAGCATATATCTCCAAAGTTGCAATATGGCTACCTTCATGGTGGGCAAAAATGTCACATACTCAAATCACACCATGGCAGAAAGCAGAAAAAAATCCAACCACCAAGAGAAATATTGCTGCTAATTTTTTTGGGGGGGTGATGAAACAACAGTAAAATGAATTGTTCAATGAAAAATGAAAAACTTGCAACCAAGAATTAAGGATTAACTGTGACTCGCCGCTGCCACTAACTAATCTGGTTTGTTTTTGTTACTGTTTTTTTTTTTTTTTACTGTCAAAATACAACTGGCTAAACTTATCCTCCAGACTTCTGCCACATTTATGAGTATAAACAGAAATCATGTTCACATTTTCACTTTAAGACTTTACTTTGTATAATATGTATGACAAGATGAAGATGACGAACATACGATGATGATGATGATGATGATGATGATGATGATGATGATGATACACCGAAAATGACAATGACCACAAAATCAACAAAAACAACAACCAACAAATGATGATGTGATGATGATGATGTGATGATGATGATAAAACATAATAATAAATAATAATATAATAATAATAATAATAATAATATAATAATAATAATAATAATAATAATAATAATAATAATAATAATAATAAATAAAATAATAATATATGATAAAGAAGCAACCAAATTTTGTTCTGAGGCTGTTTTTTCTTTTAAACTAGTGCAGTAGATTATGCAGTTGGTCAAGCATCTGTTACATGGACTTCTTGAAATAAAAAAGTGGTACAGCAAAAAAACCCAGACTATTTTGCCCATTCTTCCCTCTCCACTCTACCTCCACCCCCCTCCTGTACACCTGAAAATGTTCCATCTTTTAAATTTTTTTCTCAACAAGCTTTTCAAAATAAGGGGTAAAATTCTGTTTAGATCTGCGAAAAGGTAAAATTCTTTCTCTGCATCACTTTATTCAAAGTTGATGATGACTCGTCTAAAAACATGTCAGCGAAAAGCCTGCCCAGCATTTTCCTTGACTTTTCTGTCATCTTTTTCTTTTCTCCTTTTAAATATCACCCCCTAACCTTCTATTGGTATGAATACGTATGCCTTTACAGTCATGTCACCTTGATCTCATCCACTTCGTTTTTCAATTTGCCACGAGTGTTTTCACCAGGTCTGCCACCACGATCCCTTCAGCCCCTGCACAGACACACAGGTAGTGTAGCCATTGCTGCTTTGGTTTGAAAAAAACAACACATCAGTATAGGAACTGACTTTCTGCTTACAATGTTAAACAGTAAACAAACTATGGCTACAGGCAGACTTATACTTATGTAGAGAGTCACTAAACTCTGCTTAGTAACACCAAACACAAAAATAGTTTTTGTGAGGGGTGTTACACTTACATCAACTGGCTTACTATGAATGGTAAAACATGGAATCTAGAATAATTGATATTGTTTGCTACCAACACAATGTGGACATGTGGTACAGGTAGAATTCATAGTTTGTGTTCATCATCATTGGTTCATTCCAAAGCACACAATGAAGCAGAGTATTCAAGTAAATATTATATGTGACTGATCCTGGCATTGCTCATCCCAATAAACAAGGATTAGTATTATGGAAGGTTTTTACATAAATGCCCATATTCAAACACAGTTTGTGGTCACATGCATAAGCAGCAGTGATCAGTATCTGATTTCCCAAAAGTTTTGTATATGAATACATCACACAGACCACACACACGCACGCACACACGCATGCACGCACAAGAGACAAACACTGAGACAGAGATCTAGAGACAAAAACAGACAAGGAAAGAAATGATTTACTTTCTAAACAGTATAAATAGCGTTTCAAAACAAACAGCCTATAATTATAGATCATACAAATAACATTCTAAACTGAGTTTCAAAACAAACAACACACACACACACACACACACACACACACACACACACACACACACACACACACACACACACAAACACACACACACACACAAAAAGTACCTGGGGGAGTCTCTGAAATCATCTCGATGGCGAGGTGAGCATTTTTGCGAGCGATGTCTTCTGAGTCGTTGAACAAGGCAGACACAGGGGCGATGATCTCTTGGTCCAGGAAAGCATCGCGGCCAATGGCATGACCTGATACAAATCAGCTAGAAAATGTATTGTGAACAGATGACAAAAATTGCACAACTGCATACACATGGGGACTGGATGTAAAAAAGCACATGAGTGTTTACTGTATTATCCTCGGAATAAAAAAAAAAAAAAAAAAATAAATAAATAAATAAATAGTTGTGTTGTATTGTATTATGTTGTGTTGTAGAGTACAAGATGGTGTGGTGGTATGTATGGTATGGTATGGTATGGTATGGTATGTATGGTATGGTATGGTATGGTATGGTATGGTATGGTAGGTATGGTATGGTATGGTATTTTTTGTATCGAATTGCAGTCTTGTATCATTTTGTAATGCCTTGTATTGTTTTGTTTAGCATCAAGTTGCTTTGTATTGTATTGTGCTGTATTGCACTGCATTGTATTGTACTACAAACCTCTTACAATCACAAAATTTCTCTGCATATAAAATTTTGGCTATCTCCTGAGGGTAAAAAAGTAACATTACCAAAGAACAGCATTAATTTGTTTGTTTGTTGTTGTTTTTTTTTTATCTTTACTGCATAAATATTAGCTTACATATAAACTAGTTTTGGGGGTTTTCTCCACAATATTTTACTATGGACAACTCTTTTGTTATCATGGGTTGTTTTACTGCACACAGGACCTGCGCTGGTCACCATTCATGATCCAGTGGATGGGGAGAAAGACACGTTTCAGACAGAAATTTTACTTTTTTATTTTATTTTATTCTTTTACATCGAGGATAATGGAATAAGCACTCATGTGCTTTTTTTCATCCAGTCCCCGTGTGTATGCGGTTGTGTAAATATTGTCATCTGTTCCCACTGGCACACAATGGCCTACTCTTATGAAAAGGGGAACAGGATTTAACATGTGCGCAAGATGTTCTGCGTGTGTTTGCACATGGGGCCTCGGTTTACAGTCTCATCTGAAAGACTTTTGGGGGAAGAAAGGAAGATGTGACCTACTGGTTTCTACATACTGGAACACTATTCATGGACTCAGTATAATACAGTCCTGAACTACTTCATTATATGATCCACTATCCTGACACTCATTAAAGGATGGCAGAAAGCTAGAGAGGCTCTTTATGCTCCCCTTTCAACATCAACTGCTGTTGTTTAGATCCAAACATGAATCACTACCTTCTAGTCATATTCCATTGAATAATCATGTGCTGTGTGTCCAAACAGTTATGTAATGGTTTGTTGGATGTTTGTTTGCTTGTCTGTTTTCATAACAACAACAAAATGTTAACAACAAAATCTCTGTTTATGAGATAATAAAGTGTTTTAAGTGAAATGAATTGAAAATGTCAAGACACAACCTTCCAATTTTTCACACCAGTCCACACAGCATGACTGAAGTTTTTATTTAATTTATTTTTTGGGTCTGCTTGGTTGCTTAAAGACACAACCTCCCACTTTTTCACATTAGCTGACAGCATTTGCTTAGTACGAATGAACGTTAACCATAACTTAATGATTGTGTTGGAAAAAAAAAAAGTAAATGGCACCAATGTTTGAACACATACAGAATGTAGATCATTCGTTGGTGAAGTGTACCAACCTGCGATAACAAAGAGACACTCTGTTGCCTTCTGCCGTACTGTCAGATCTGGTCTGTCAGCAGCTGCTTCAAACTGACTGCTATTCCTGAAAATAGAGGAAAATGGACATGGACTCAACAGCTGCACACAGAAGAAATAACTGGGAAAAAAAAAGTGGGCAAGATTTTATGTATACAAATCATCTGTATACTTAGCATGTTTTCAGGCAGTGGTTCTTGAGATCTTAGCATAACATTATATATATATAATATATATATATAATATATATATATATATATATATATATATTATAATATATATATATATATATTCTATAACCAATATTTTTTTACAACATTACTGGGTAGGAATTATAAAATATATAATTCATAATAAAGACATAAAGTAATGTACTATAAATGTAATTAATATATTATATATATATATTATATATATATATAATAGACAAGGAACAGTTAAAACAAACAAAACATGTGCAGTGGCTACACAGGATATGAATGAGTATTCACTGTCAAATCGGCTGCTACTTATTTGTTTGTTTGAAGCATGATAATTGATATAATAGTATTTGACTGACATCACACAGTTGAAAATAAAAATGAAGTTTAAGATATGCAGAAATTTGGTGTCATCTTTCTACCTGCCTGCCTGCCTGCCTGCCAGTCAGTCTGTTTGTCTGCTTGTTTGTCTGCTTCCTGCCCCTTTCTCTTCTATTTCTTCCCCTTACTTATCAGTGGTGCATGACACACAGGGTACATACCCACTCTCAAGGCTTCAGCAATGTGCTCTGGGTCGTGGAGGTAGTCACACAGGGACATGACCGCCCTTTGCCGCACAAGGAGAGTTTCATCATTCAGCTCTCGGTTCTGATGGAAGAAAAATGTCAACTCACAGATAATAGTAATAATAATAATAATGTACTAAAATGATAATAAGAACAACAACAACAACAACATAATAATAATAATAATAATAATAATAATAATAATAATAATAATAAATAATAATTATATGTTATATAATTATTATTATATATATTATTATTATTATTATTATAATTATAATATAATGGATTTTGTACAGCACTGAATCTTGTAAATCAACAAATCAAACTCAAGTCTGTATCATGACCTATTCTAAGATTCACACCTGTGCATTTGGATACATGATTACTTTTCTCCATGCATTTTTTTTTTTTTTTAGGGAGAGTGCAAAATTGATGTGTACATGCACACGGGTGTGTGTACCCTCCCCCCCCCCCCCCCCCACACACACACTCTCAATATAAAAGAATGAATAAATAAAAGAATGAATCTCTAACACACACACACACACACACACACACACACACACACACACACACACTCACACACACCACACACACACACACACACACACACACACACACACACACACACACACACACAAAAGCATGAAAATCAAAATCAGAAGACCCAACAGATCTTCTACCCAAATACAGAAGGGCCAGAAAAAAAGAACAAAAGTATACAACTTCTTATTTTAATAATTCAGCACTGTAAAACTTTCAATATAGAAATGATTTACAGTAAATATGATCCTGCCAATGGCTACTGTCAGCATTTCTCGTTCTGGGAGAGAAATCTGCAACTGTTAATGTTATCATTCTTTTCCTGTCAAATTATGTAACTTTTGTACAGTCTTAAATCGAAATTATGATAACTACCATTTATATAAATGAGCTGGATGGACTCATAGTAATGTTAGTTTGAAGATGAACTAGAGAAAATCGAACATGCAGTGTTCACAGACAGCAAGAGGACAAATAGTTCGTTACCCATTTCAATGTACCAAATCAGTCGATTCTTACCAATCTGGGAAGAGCGCGATCTCCATATGCAAGTGGGTTCTTGTTGCGTCGATGAGGGGTGGGTATTTCGCAGATATAACAGTATGAGCCATG
>CM060336.1:26884269-26896769 GCA_030674155.1 Stramonita haemastoma | reverse complement strand
GTATATTCAATGAAGATCTCGGTTTTGGGTTCTTACTGAAAAGACGTGAGGAGAAATGGAGTCAGTTAACAATGTTAACCCCCATAAGACAAATCTCTTTGACAGACGCCTCAGTGAAGATTGAAATCCGTGCTCACACTGGGTAACCCTCAGATGATCACCATTTCAACACACTGACCATAAGGCGGTCCCTGCATTGGTCTGTAGGCCTACATCAAGTTTTCTTCCTGTCGTGAAAATTAAGTCTTTGAATAGCTGTTGAAAGCTTTTATTTACTATGATTATAGTATATGTTAAATGACAGAACCTTCATAGAAAAAATGTATACTAACCCATGTAAAACATACTATCTATATTGTGACCTCTGTCGGTCTGTCTGTCTGTCTGTGTCTTCTATCTATCTGTTTATTTCTCTGTCTAGCTATCTCATCTTCCTTCTCGCTCTAACTTTAACAATTATTTGTGTGAGTATGTGTGTATGTGTTTTTTTTTTCTATTCTTCTGTTTTTCCTTATATCTCTTATTCTTTATCATATTTCGTTATCCTTTGTGTGGATATTTTGCTTGTTTTTTTATATGTATGTGAAAAAAACGCATTTCATGATACACAACAATGTACAACATGATAAGATTGAATAAAAATGTTTTTTAAAAAGTTTTCTTCCTGTCACTGTAGGTGTACCAGCATTTCTATGATTCCGAAAGCAATCACTATTATGTACAACCTGTAGTTCTTAAAAAATCATTTTGTTAAAAAACTACATTCTTTGCTTCTGTCTATGATTTATTACTATGATCTTTCTATTGTCTATTTATGCTTAACCATAATTATGAATAATGTGTAATTTGCCCAACGAAGTGAAAAATAAATACATGAAGCCTTTTTCTACAGTTAACCAACAAAAAACAGAAAATCCCTCTAAATTATTGTCATAGCCTTGTCTCATTTAGCAGAAAAAAAATAGGAAAGAAAGAAAGAAAAAAGAAAGAAAGAAAGAAAGAAAGAAAGAAAGAAAGAAAGAAAGAAACTCAAACACATGAAAAGTAGAGACAATGGTTGGGATTTGGTGAAAATACAAAAAGAGATTTTGGAATAAACTCTTATCGTACCACTGGATGCTCCTTAATTTAAATACAAAATTAAATGAATGCGTAGGCCTAGTCTTTCATGAAAAGTGAATGCGTTTTTAACGTGCAAAATGTTATGCTTGCGTTTGCAAACGGGGCCTCGGCTTATAGTTTTATATGAAGAAGACAATACATTCATTGACGTCGAAATGAACGTCGAAATGATGTTACATGCAGGTACCCCCTCCCTCCCCCCAACCCCACCTAGACAACTTAACGATGATTAGAAGCTATGCCCTCAGAGTTGTATAGATCAGGAGTCCCATGCTGTTGCAAAACAGCTGCCCTGGTTACTCTTCTCCACCATTATATATATATAATATATATATATATATATATATATATATATATATATATATATATATATATATATATATATATATATATATATATAATATATATATATATACCCACGCAGTTTCGAGAAAATGGCGTTTGAAAGTTTCACATCGCTGTGAGCTTTGTGCCTTTTATGCTGTATCCTTTAGCCAGTGAGAATTATTTTGTCACATATATTCGCCTTTCATATCTGAAGTTTCGATGGCAATAAGTATTATTTTTTTATTGAATAACACCTTCTTGTTCAACCACAGTAGGAGCTAGCCAAGTTGGAAAGATAATAACTGAAACAAAATTAGTCCGCCCTGATTGCTGAACCTGCTAAGGGCGCAATTACGGGCACATGCAATGGGCTGTGGAGGGAAAGTAAAATTAACTAAGGATGCCTGAACGCTTGAAGTGTGTTGGGCAAGCCTCCAGCCTGCCAGCTGCTCTACCCCGGAAGTGGCCACTTGGCGTTGGGCAATTAGGCTGGACGGCTCTCCCTCTGACTGGAATTTGGTTTAAATCTTTGTTACCGTTGTTTTACATCAGTAGTAGTAGTAGTAGGCACTCATCAGTCTGGAAGACTATGGAGTTGCACAAAGCCTGGGCAAGTATGTTTGGAGGGCAAGCTGTTACCCATGCAGCAGAACCCCCCTCTCCACGGCACTGGAATGATCCACTGGAAGGGCATTGACCGATACGAATGGTTCCAGTACCGTCGCAGGAGCCACCAGAACGTTGCCATATACCTACAGCCCCGAGCCGCTCTGGGACTCCAACTCCCCGATTTTTCCTCAGGGATGGTGTCTAAACACGACACCTGAGTGCATGCTGGTTTGTTATAATTTTATCATCCGCTCCTACCGGCACACGATGGCCTACTCTTCCGAAAGGTGGAACGGGGTTTTAACGTGTGCGCAAGATGTTCTGCGTGCATTTGCACACGGGGCCTCAGTTTCGAGTCTCATCCGAATGACATTCAGTTCGATTTTTTCGTCAAACTGGGAAGACTATATAAATCAGGGACCACGAGAAGCGGCTATTTCAGAACATTGAAACAAAATTTGCTCTCAGATAACACAGGAGATTAGCACAGCCGCCAAGGGTTAAATTCTGACATGAAGAGTGACAGCAAGTCAGTTTGTACACAGATACCTGCTATCACAGTGAACACTATTAGCGTGGGAAACAATGTATCTGTGCTCACTGGGAGTTATGGTAAACAGTAAAGTTATGCAGAACTCCTGGAAATGGGTTATTTTGATACTTTAAATCCTCAATAACCACCTTTCCCCCTACCTATCTGGAGAGAGAGAGAGAGAGAGAGAGAGAGAGAGAGAGAGAGAGAGAGAGAGAGAGAGAGAGAGAGAGAGAAGAGAGCATAATTTTGCAAATATTAACATTTCCGTAAAAAAAAAAAAAAATTTAAAAAAAAAGCATCCGACCATCTAGTCATGTAAATAATCATATTAATAGCAAAAAGAACAATGATGATGATGATAATTATAACACAAACTATGATGAGGGTGACAAAAAGACGCTAATGAGGATGATGGTGTTGAGGATGAGGATGACGATGATGGTGATGATGATGATGATAATGATGGTGATGATATGAACAACGACTACGACAAACGGTAAGATACATGCTGAGCGACAATGATAGTGTTGATAATAGATCAGTTTAATACGTGTTTGTGTTCAATACATGTTTGGAGAAAGGAATGTTAAATCAGAGAGACTCATTAAGTAATTAAACATGTTGATTTTAAATCTCGAAAAATTAGATTCACATTTTAGGAGCTCTGGAATATTATTCCATAGCCATCCTCCAGAGTACATAAGGCTAGACTTATAAAGATTAATTGTTGTGAAAGGAACATTTATTTTGTGTGAATGTCGATAACTATTATAAGTAAACATATTCCTAAGAGAATGTGGAGTCTTACCATGGAGTATTTTATACATGAGAATGCCTTTATTGTAAATTAACTTGGCTGGGAGGGGAAGTATATTTGCTTGTTTATAGTCAAAGTCTGTTAGAGTAGATGCCTTGTTAATGACAATTTTAATGGCTCTTTTGTGAATGCTAAGCAGATGTTTAAGTACATTTTTACTCGCTAGATCCCAGAGTGTAGATGCATAATCAATGTGAGATTGTATATATGCATAAAAGAATAGTTTCCTAGAATGTAAGTTTAAAAAGTTCTTTATTTTTCTAAACTGATACAGTTTTGATGCTATATTTCTAGACATTTTTTCTAAGTGTTTCGACCATGTGAGGTTATTATCTATTGTTACACCTAAAACTTTATGATTTGTTACTTCATCGACTTTCACATTAGAAATATACAGAGAGGGTAAAGACTGGGTGAGGTTTTGATGCTTTTGTCTATTGGTAATCAACATAAATTTAGTTTTATTGGGATGTAGAGACATGTGGTTTAAGTGTGTCCACTGAATAAGGTTATTGATACTTTTTTGCATTGTATGATAAACCTCACGCGCATCAGAGTTCGTTGTTTCAAGGGTGGTGTCATCAGCAAACATGTCGCATTGAGTACCTATGGATAAAGGAAGATTATTAATGTAAAGTAGAAAAAGTAGGGGACCCAAAACTGAACCCTGAGGCACACCATAAGTGTTTGGGAGAAAATCAGAGATAGATCCATTTAAAGATACTTTCTGTTGTCTATCAGAAAGGAAAGAGGAGATCAACTCAAGAGTACTACGGGATAATTTGTAAAGTGCTAATTTTTTTAGAAGAAGTTTGTGATTTATAACATCAAATGCCTTTGCAAAATCAACAAACAGTATTCTAGTAAATTGCTTTCTATTTATATTTAATAGCCAGCGATCAACCAGCTTTGTTAAAGCTGTGTGACAGGAATGATATTCTCTAAATCCAGACTGGTTGGGGTGTATGAGATCATGTTGATTTAAGTGAGAAAGAAGACACTTATAAATGTGTTGCTCCAGAGGCTTAGAAAGAACAGATAAAATAGAAATTGGTCTGTAGTTGGATGGATCGGTCTTGTTTCCAGATTTATATATGGGAATAATTTTTGCTTGTTTAAAACCTTTAGGGAAATAGTTTTTATCGATGCAAAGATTATAAACATATGTAAGAGTTTCTGCTATGATTGGTGCTGAAAGCTTAAGAATTTTTCCATCAATTCCATCAATGCCACGGGTGCTTGTCTGTTTGAGCTTTCTTAAAGCAGTGTAAACTTCTTGAACGCATAGGGGTTGTATTTTTGCAAAAAGGCGAATATTTTTGTCTTTACAATACTTTTGCAGTTCATGTAAATTATTTTCTTTCGAGTAGTCATTTTGAATTACTTGTTTTGCTACAGTTGAAAAATGGTAGTTTAGTTTGTCAGCTGATATATCATTTTGCGTACTGGTTGAACTGTTGACATTTTTATTTGTTAATTGATGCATGGCTTTCCAGATTAGTCTACCATTGTTCTTCTTGCTCAGTGCATTTAGAAAATATTTCTTTTTTTCTGTTCGAATGAGGGAAACTACTTTATTTCTCTGCCTTTTATAATTTTCACGGGAGCTATGTTTCAGCAAATAATCTCTATGGTAAATGGCTTTCTGTATTTCATCTGTCAGCCATGGAGGTTTTATCCTATATTGAACTCTCTTCGTTTGCAGTGGAGTATGTTTGTTGTATATGCCATAAAAAATCTTGTACCATACTGCTAATGCCATATCAGGGTCTGTATACTGATATACGCTATTGAGAGAAGAATGTGTAAGATCATAAATAAACTTTTCACTATCGAATTTTGAAAAATTTCGAAACACAATAGTTTTATGATTTAACTTTGGTATTTTTGTGCCTTTTTTTGACCATGTAAAACAAATCGGATAATGATCGCTGCAACCACACTCAGGGACAGATGTTTCAATAATAGTCTTAGGATCAGATACATATAAATGATCAATAAGAGTTTTAGAGACACTAGTTACTCGCGTTGGTGATTGTATTAACTGTGTTAGTCCATAAGATTTATACGTTAGATTCCAATGCTTATTGTCTTTTAGTAAATCTATATTGAAGTCTCCTAATACAATGATATCTTTACATTGAGTGTATGCAGGGTCCATCATTGAAATAAAACGATCGTTCCAATCAGTTCTTTCCGATGGATTTCTGTATAGTAAACAGATTAGAAATGGCTTGGTAAATTTTATTTGAATTTCACCCAGAGAGAGAGAGAGAGCGAGCATGAATGAATGAATGAATAAATAGTCTCTATTTTCTAAGGGCAACAGAGTAAGCATTCACAAACTTTTTTTCATCCGGCCCTTTCCCTGATTAGGGAATAGCAGCCCCCCACCCCCACCCCCCCACCCAAAAAACCCCCAAAAAACAAAAAAAGCCCAACAAACCCCAACAAACCCCACCCCAAACAACTCAACAACAACAAAAAACCGAATCAGGAACAAAAGAAAAGAAAAGAAAAACAAAATCACCATTACCAGCAAGAAAAGTTCAACCTATGATTTTTAAAAAAAAGGACAGAGGAGCGAGAGAGAGAGAGAGAGAGAGAGAGAGAGAGAGAGAGAGAGAGAGAGAGAGAGAGAGAGAGAGAGAGAGAGAGAGAGATATGTACTGTTGCATGTCAATGTAACCAGCAGAGGAATTAGCTCCATCAGATTCGGATATGTCCAAACTTGCTGCCTGCGTGGAAGTTGCAATGTGATGCATTTGATGTGAGAAGTAAATTATTCAATAACATCATTGATAGGCCTGTGTCTGTCAATTTGCGGCACCACTGTAACACTCTACTGAGACACACTTTACCGTGACTTGATTGCAAAAAAACCCACCCCGATAACATCATCAGTTAACAACGAATCTGTCTACACAAATCAACACAGATCAAATCAGATTTGTCAACAGAGCTTCATCACTATGAGTTTTATTGAGAGATGGTTATCGGTGGTGTGATCCGGTCTCGTGTATTTATCCATTCACAGAAGTTCACTACAAAACTAATGACTGTGTAGCTAAATAATTACTCCAGTCAGTACACATCTTTTCAAAGACGTTAAACGCTGTTGCACCTTTTGGAAGAGTAGGCCATTCTACCGGTGGGAAAGGATGACAACTTTTACAAAAGCGTATGCACATGAGGAGACTGGATATATATATATATATATATATATATATATATATATATATATATATATATATATATATATATATATATATATATATATATATATATTATAAAAAAGGAATAAAAAGCACATGAGTGCTTGTTCCATTATCTTCGAAATAAATTAATGAAAAAAAAGTGTTTTGGCTGCCAGGTTTTGAATTAATTTTAAAGAAAAGCATTTTTGTGCAATGATTGATCTATACAACTTCACTTGCCTTACCTTGCCTTGCCTTGCCTCGCCTTGCCTTGCTTTTCGACGGGATTTTTCCCCTGGAGTTATCATCAGTGCGGACTCCACTCTCACCAAAAGTCTTTCGGATGAGACTGTAAACCGAGGCCCCGTGTGCGAACGCACGCAGAACATCTTGCGCACACGTTAAATCCTGTTCTGCTTTTCGTAAGAGTAGGCCATTGTGTGCCGGTGGGAACGGATGACAATAATTACAAAACTGCATACACACGGGGACTGGATGAAAAAAGCACATGAGTGCTATTCCATTATCCTCGATATAAAAGAATAAAATAAATAAATAAATAAAACAAAAATTGCATGCAGTAGATGGGCTGTAGGCTGTGAGGTCCAGTCCTTGGTGTGGTCAGACCTGGACGTTTCTTGGTCGGTCAGCCTCTGCGCTGCTTTCCTCCCTTCCACTGTGGTCCGCACAATGGTTCTGGACAGGAACTCACCTGGTTTCTCTCACCTGTCGGCCTCATCGAGCTTAGTGTAAGCCGCTTTCCTTACCTTACCTTAATTCTCTCCGTGCCAGAGGGCACATAAGGCCTGGACATCATTTCTGCACTGGTTGCCATCTGTAGTTGCGCTGCGTGCTGCGCTCCATGAGCTCCATCCAGCAGCATTCCGCTCCACCTCCACCATTCTTCGCCAGGTTGTCTTTGGGCGGCCTCTCTTCCTTCTTCCCTCTGGTATCCATCTGAGGGCCACAGCACAGTCATTCTTCTGATCTTTTCTCAGGACATGGCCAATCCAGTTCCATCTCTTTCTTCTTATTCCTGCACTTATCTTCTCTGCCCCTGCCATCTGAAGGGTTGCCTTGTTGGAAATGTGGTGTTGCCATTTAACCTTAAAAATCTTCCGGAGGCATTTGGTTTGATAATGATGACATGATCCTCCTTCTCCATTTTGCTCCAGTCTTCCCTGGCCATGCTGACTTCAACGATTCTCATGCTGCACGATTCGGGGATGTTGCCAATGAGAGAAGCTGGTGGTCTGTTGTTTACCCCCCCCCCCCCCCCCCCTCCTCTCCCTTATATCTCGGTCTTGCCTTGAAAGACAGTTTTCATGAGGTCTGTATCTTGGTTTGTTGGTGGTGGTCTGTTGTTTTTTTTGTCCCCCCCTCTCCCTTTTCTCTCGGTCTTGCCTTGAAAGACAGTTTTTATGAGGTCTGTATCTTGGTTTGTAGCGCGTGACCTACCTATCTTAGTTTTCTTTCATTCAGTATAGTCAGAATTTTGTTGTTGCTCCCAGTTCGCGTAATACGCTTTCATTTGTTTTTTTCTGTGTCCGACTGACTCTAAGCAGCTTTCTAAAATAAAAGCCACAGGGACCAGGCTTGATTACATGTATTTGAAAGTGACGTTTCTCACCTTCTTGGTTGAACGTTCTGTTGGATTATTCCATACAGGTATGTAAAGGAATCTATCAGGCATTATGTTTACTAATTTTTTAAAAAATGCAGCAATTATGCATATATACTTTATAGCTTTTTCTGTTAATTTCTTATTGTTACCGTCAGTGTTTAAGCTAAGATTTTTTTAATTCATAGAAAATTGTACTTTTTTCCCAATCTGATGATTGACGCTGTTTTATTCTTCTTCTAAGTTAAAGCTTTCCATTGGACGGCCCGAGTTTAGCGTTAACTTGTATCGAGGGCAAATCATACCAGTAATAGGTTATCAACCTCTTCTGCCCTGTGTACTTTTTGGTGTGGGTTTGAATTACAGTCGCACGAAGCAGCAAATGAGATGCTGCAGAAGATACCTGTGATGAGGTTGTTAGCGATAGCGTGTCAACAGTTCGGCGGTGTATGTCTGACGAGGGAAGGGGAGGGCGTAATACGGTGCGAGGATTTTTTTTTCAATGAATTTCATATTGTGTGTTGTGGATCTGTAGTTGTTGAGGTAACGCACTCACCTAGAAAGCCAATAGTCTGGGTTCGAAGTGTGCAGTGGTTTAAACTCTGATTTTGCCCGAAGCTTTTTCCTCCATCTTTGAGTGGTGGTCTGGGTGCTAATCTTTCGGATGAGACGATAAATCGAGATCCCGTGTGCAACACATTTTAGCACACGTAAAAGAACCCACAGCAACAAGACAGTTATCCTTGGCAAAATTCTGTTGAAAAAAAAAAAGCCAACTGGATAGGGAAATAAATACACATGCAGATAAGAAAAGAAAAAAAAGGTGGCGCTGTTCTTACAGCGACGCGATCTCTCCGGGGAGAGCAGCCCGATTGTCACACAGACAACATTGCCATGACTTACAATGATATCTAATACAACATTGACATGGTATGCACGTCACCGACATAACTTACTGTGCACATAACGGTGGTTGGTTAATGCTACACACCGTCCCTCAATCGTATAGCTCCACTGGGACTGAATAGTTGTAATCAACCCAGAATCTAATCCATACGGCCTCGGGGATCGAGGTGGCATGGTTAGCAGAGACTTCATTAAAACATGCAAACACAGAATTTGTTGAAAGAAATTAATGTCCACTGCACAGTACCCCTTATCCCCCCATTCTCTCTCTCTCTCTCTCTCTCTCTCTCTCTCTCTCTCTCTCTCTCTCTCTCTCTCTCTCTCTCTCTCTCTCTCTCTCTCTCTCTCTCTCTCTCTCTCTCTCTCTCTATCTATCTATCTCTCTATCTATCTATCTCTATCTCATTGATAACACACTTAACCAGAATGATATGTTTATAATTGTATAAGGTGATTTAAATAGCAGGACATCAAATGTATCACAGTCTGCAACATCAGAGCCATTTGTCAGCCCCACAAATTGTTGCAATCTGATTGATGAGGGGAGACGTTCCCAAGATAAACACATCAATAGTTATGGTAAGTCTCTGTTGGATATGTGCACTGCATTGAATTTGTCTATAATGAATGGTATGTGTTATGGCGATCGTGAAGGACGCTACACATATATTGGGGACTCAGGTAGCAGTGTCATTGATTATTTTTTGTTATCATCAGATCTTTTTACAATTATATTTGACAACTGTTGTTTAGAAGTTGTAGAACGTATTGACACAAGTCACTTGCCCATTGTCTTGTCCATTTCTTTTCGTAACGATAATCTTAGTGGTATTGATGACATTGAAGATAATGTTGTAATGGAAAAATATGTCTGGAATGCAGCTCAAAGCGAAAAGTTTGAAAATGCTTTAAATTCAGATGAAAGTTATAAAAGAGTAAATGAAGCTATACAACTGATTGACAACGACGTTGATTTAGCATTAAATGTATTTAATAACTGTATTAAAAGTGCAGCAGTTTCAATGAAAAAAGTATGTTCGATAAATAGGCATAAGAAAAAAGAAGAATGGTATGATGAAGAATGTAGATTAAAGAAAAGATTAACTCATAGAGCACTTAGAAAATACCGGCGTTCTAAAAAAGAAGAAGACAGAAGTCCATATTGTATACAGAGAAGAGAATATAAGAATCTTTTAGCTAGAAAGAAAAAAGAGCATAATGCACTGATGATTGATAAGTTAATGGCTTCTATTGATTCTAAACAAATGTTTTGGGACACAATACACAGCGCTATGCCAAAAAGAAAATTAGTTAGAAATAAAATCTCTGTAGAGCAATGGTATGATCATTTTAGTAATCTTCTTGACAAAAGTAATGAAAGTAATGTAGATAACACTTTAGTGGAGGAGGATGACTCGGATTCAGATGATGAATGTATATTTAATCAGCCTATAATGGAGGAAGAGGTTCAGTTAGCTATTTGTAAACTGAAGGTGGGGAAAGCTGCTGGCCCTGATGGCTTGATCCTGAACTGTTAAAAAATGCATCTACAAAGATTACTCCTTTTTTTGTTAAGTTTTTTAATGCTCTGTTTGACAAAGGTGTCTTTCCTACAAACTGGTCAAATCAATATCTTACTACTGTATAAGAAAGGGGGAGTAAATGTTCCTGGAAATTATAGGGGTATTTCCTTGTGTGATGTGAGTAGCAAAATTTATAGTGGTATCATAAACAGAAGACTACAAGCATGGGTAAAAGAAAATAATTTAACAGGGGAATTTCAAGCAGGATTTAAAAAAGGATACTCAACTGTTGATCATGTATTTACACTATTAGCGTGTGTACAAAAACAATTCAGTTTGAACAGAAAATTGTATGTTGCCTTTATAGACTTCGAAAAGGCGTTCCATTCCATCAACAGAAATTTGCTATGGCCAATATTGTTGAAAAATGAAGTAAAGGGAAAATTGTTTCGTTGTGTGAAAAGCATGTATAATTGTGTTAAGGCAAGAGTAAGATGTGGAACTAAATTATCGCCTTATATTCAATGTTCAGCAGGTGTCAAACAGGGTGACGTTTGCAGCCCGTTCTATTTTCTCTGTTTATTAATGAGTTAGCACTTGAAGTAATACAAAATGGAAAACATGGTGTGACATTTTTGCTAGATACTTTGGAACTGTTTATACTTTTGTTTGCGGATGATGTTGTTGTTCTTTCTGAAACAGTTGTTGGTCTGCAGACCCAGATAAATAGTCTAATGCACGCTTCTTCCTCTTTGGGATTGAAGGTAAATATGGGTAAATCAAATATTGTTGTGTTTAGAAAGGGGGGTTATTTGAGTGCCAGAGAACACTGGTCAGTTGATGGTAATCAGATAGAAGTTGTCAATGCCTATAAATATTTGGGGGTATGTTTTTCAACTAGGCTTAGTTTCACTGCTACATGCAGAGATTTAGCAAGCCGTGCAAAAAAGGCACTTCTCACTATCATGCGAGGATAAATGCTTTGAATATAGCTCAGTAAGACTTTTTTTGAAATTATTTATGCACAAGTTCAGCCTATTATGCAGTATGGTTCAGAAGTTTGGGGTATTTATGCTGCGGCAGAATATTGTGAAAAAACCCATTTATTTGCTTTAAAGAAATTTTTGGGAGTGGATAGACGAACACCTAACAACTTAGTGTACAGGGAAATGAATAGGTATCCTATCACTATAAATTTTGTTGTCAGTACTATACGCTATTGGTTAAAGCTAACAAGAATGGAACCAGAAAGGTTACCAAGGAAAGCGTATATGATGCTATGTGAGTTGGATGATCGAGGAAAAACAACATGGGTAACAAACGTAAGAAAGTGTTTTTTTCAGTATGGATTTGGTTTTGTTTGGTTTCATCAAGGTGTGGAAAGAGTGAATGAATTTTTGCGTGCATTCAAAAGTCGTTTAATTGATTGTAGGTGGCAAGAGTGGAACAATCGTATTCAAAATAGTGAGAGGTTCAGCATGTATCGTGCGTTCACTAGCCCTGTGCCTCGTATACAAAACTATTTGCTTTTAGATATTGACAAACATTTGAAATTTATGATGACTAGATTTCGTTTTGGTATCTCTAGTATAACTGTTCATTCATTTCGATATAAACACCAAAGTGACAATGATTTGATATGTCCATTATGTAAAGAAGAAAATGAGGATGAAATTCATTTCCTTCTTTGTTGTCCATCTTTAGCAGAAATCAGGAAAGAGTTTATTGCTATGAAGTTTTTCAGAGACCCAAATTTGTTCAGATTTAGATTATTAATGTCTGCAACAAACCCGGAAACTGTGAAAAATTTGTCCATATACCTGTATAAAGCATTTCAGATAAG
>CM060336.1:26871769-26874269 GCA_030674155.1 Stramonita haemastoma | reverse complement strand
TGTACGTGTGTGTGTGTGTGCGTGCACCGTGAGTGTGTATGTATGTATGTATGTATGTATGTATGTATGTATGTATGTATGTATGTATGTATGTATGTATGTATGTATGTATGTATGTATGCATGTATGTATGTATGTATGTATGTATCATGAATATTTGTATCCAAGATGCATGTTCACATTTTGTAATTTGTTCTCTTCTGATAAAAAATATGTTATTAAAACTTTGCAAATTCATACTTAAAAGTAAAGTTGCATGATATTAATGAAAAGGTTGACTATATTTTTATTTCTGTGAAAAATTCTGTGTATGAACGTATTCTATTAATGCAAATTATATATGTTACAGTTGATTTTGTTTGAAATCCTCCATGCCCCAAGAGGGGTCAAAGGCGAATTAAATATTGAATCTTGAATCTTGTATGTGTGTGTGTGCACGCGTGTGTGTGTGTGCGCACGCGTGTGTATGTGTGTGTGTGCGCACGCGCGTGTGTGTGTGTGTGTGTGTGTGAGTGTGTGCCCGCACGCGTGTGTGTGTGTGTGTGTGTGTGTGTGCACTGTGAGTGTGTGTGTGTGTGTGCGTGTGTGTGTGTTTGTGCGCGTGCGCGCAGGGAGGTATTGCAGAGGGAAGTATTTCGTGTGCATTGCCTCCCTACAGGAGACAATAGCAGCAGCGCCAGCTGGCAGTCCCAAGTTTACAGCCAACATGTGTCGGTCAGTACCTACAACTTCTTTGTCTTTCAGTTTTCCTTCCAAGTTTTTTTTTTCTTATGGATTGAAAAAAGAATTTCCTTTTTTTTTAAGGTGAAAACTGCAAGTTGGACATAATGCTGTATAATAATAATAATAATAATAATAATAATAACAATAACAACAACAAAAACAAAAACAACAACATTAATAATAATAATAATAATAATAATAATAATAATAATAATAAATAATAATAATGATGATGATGATAATAATAATAACCCATGAAATGCTTAACATCATAGAATATAACTGCTAGCCAGCTTGTCCCTGTCTTCCTCTCTATTCTGCTCCCCCCCACCCCACCACTCCCTTCCTTTCCACTTCTCCCTACCCCCACCTTTCTGTCTCAAACTCACCCCTTCTCTTTCTGTCTGTCTGTCTGTCTGTCCGTCTGTCTGTCTCTGTTTCTGTCCGTCGCTGTGTCTTTGTCTGTCTCTGTCTGTCGTCTGGTCTGTCTGTCTGTCTGTCTGTCTTGTCTGTGTGTCTCTGTCTGTCTGTCTGTCTGTCTGTCTGTCTGTCTGTCTCTCTCTCTCTCTCTCTCTCTCTCTCTCCCTTGAAGGTAGGCAGGAAGAAAATTTTGCTGTGAAGAATTTATCAAAAAATACATCTTTATCCAACACCATGCCCGTTGTTGGACTGCCAACAGCATTGGAAGTGACTTTGGATGCCCTGCTCCAACAACAGCACCTGACTTCCTGGAAAGTCACTGGAAGTGGCGACAGAACAGTCATTGTGCTACGACTGAAAGCCAGCCCAGCCAGCAACAGTGAAATGGCGCGACAAGAAACCCCTGTCATCTCACACAGCTTACTGTAAAAAGCCGCCAAGTCAGACTGACAGAGACAGACGAGGACAGAGGAGAGGAGGAAGACAGCACAGAGGCAAGAAGACATGGAGGCAAGTGAGAATGTAGCCACAGAAGGACCTTCACAATGTTTATTTGTTCCTACCCCCCCTTCAAGCTGTGCAGTTTTGCACACCAACACACCCTCTTCTGCCAACAACACACTCGCATTCTTGCACACGTGAAACCCGTCATTCACCACGTGCTGTCAAAGAGTTCTAGAACGAAAGACATGCTGATGTGCAACGTGACATTGACCTTGGGGATGTGTTTACAACGGAAACTTCGGACTGTGATGATCCTCTGGCGAAACTTCAGGCAGTTGGAACCAATGCTGACGTCATTAAGAACTATGTGGCTGAATTGGCAGATAGACGTTTGCAGCGGAGGCTGAGGGACGCACGCAGGAACCAGGACTTCCCACGCGTGTCCACTAGTAAGGGGCATCCAGACACGCTGATTTGTGAAACTGACCATCTGTGTTTCGTTTACAATGGACTGCTGCTGGTGACTCACCCCAGGATCTGTTTTGGTTCGTGAAGAAGGACACCAGGCTGGTGACCCATGAGGAAGGCTTTGTGTACAACAAACTGAAGCTGTGCCGGACTTGATGTGATGCATGTGATAGTGGACGCAGTTCGATTCTTGCTTGGATAAACTCTGTGTGTGTGTGTGTGTGTGTGTGTGTGCGTGTGTGTGTGTGTGTGTGTGTGTGTGTGTGTGTGCATGTATGTGAATATGTAGTAGTGTGCATGCGCGTATGTGTGTGTGTGTGTGCTTGAGTATGTGGATAGGCATGTTTTTGTAGGTACATATGTGTATGTGTGTATGAATGTGTGTGTGTGTGTGCGCGCGTGCATGCGTGCATGTATGTGTGTGCATATGTGTGTGGGGGTGGGT
>CM060336.1:26859269-26866769 GCA_030674155.1 Stramonita haemastoma | reverse complement strand
GCAGCTGGAAGACCTGGACTTCGCAGACGACATCAGCCTTCTCTTCCACAGGTACCACGACGCACAAGAGAAGCTATGTCATGTTGCAGAAGATGCAGAAAAGAAAGGCCTCCAAATCAACACCAGGAAGATGGAGGTCATGAGTGTGAACAAGAAACAAGACCCAGTGCGACTACTCCAAGAAAACATCAAGGAAGTTGACAATTTTACCTACCTGGGCAATGTCGTCAGTAAAAATGGGGGGATGGACGAAGACATCAAGTGCCGAATAAATAAAGCCCGTCATGCCTTCAACACCCTTCGCCCTATCTGGAGATCAACAGCCCTCTTACTCCACAGCAAGATCCGGATATTCAACACCAACGTCAAGTCAGTCCTACTGTACGGTTCAGAAACCTTGCGGGTAACAAAGACCAACACCCCCACAAACTCCAGATATTCACCAACAGATGTCTTAAGAACATCTTGGTATCAGGTGGCCAGAAGTCGTCTCGAAGAACTGTGGGACAGGACCAGACACGCTCCAATATAGACGGAGATCAAGAAAAGCAAATGGGGATGGATTGGCCATACGCTCTGCAAGCCTGCTTCAAACGTCACCAGGCAGGCCTCGACTGGAACCCACAAGGGAAGTGGAAAGTAGGTCGACCAAAACAGACCTGGCGCATAAGCATTGAAGCAGAGACGAATGCAGCCGGAATGACGTGGGCCGAGCTGAAGAGGATCTCCCAGAACCCAGTCCGTTGGAGGAGTATTGTTGCAGCCCTTTGTTTCCCAAGTGAATCCACAGGCATAAGTCAAGTATCTTTTAGTCTGGCAACCGTGGTGGCACCTCCAAAGACTTGACAACCAGTTTTGTCCATTCTTATCTCTGTTCTTTCTCAGGGTTTTGTTGAGTTCTAGGCCTGTTCATTCGCTGATGTCCTCCTATCATTCTTGGTCTGCCTCTTTTTCTTCCTCCTTGGACAGTGCCTTGCAGTATTGTTTTTGCAAGTCCTTTTGATCGTGTGACATGCCCGTACCATTTAAGTTTAGATGGCATTAGATAGCAACGAAAATGAAGAGATCACAATACATTCCAAAGCATCACAGATTGATTATAATAGATCTCAAGGCATAACAGACTAATCACAATAGCTCTCAGGGCATGACAGAAATGATCATAATAGCTCTCAGGGTATGACAGAAATTAATGATCACAATAGCTCTCAGGACATGACAGAAATGATCATAATAGCTCCAGGACATGACAGAAATGATCATAATAACTCAAGACATGACAGAAATTTGTAAATCATAAAAATCTAATAGCTCCAGGACATGACAGAAATGATCAAATAGCTCCAGGCATGACAGAAATAATGATCACAATAGCTCTCAGGACATGACAGAAATTAATGATCACAACAGCTCTCAAGGCATGACAGAAATGACATAAAGCTCTCAGGTATGACAGAAATAAGGTCACAATAGCTCTCAGGACATGACATAAATACAATTTAAATGACAAACAATAGATCTCAAGGCATGACAGAAATGACCACAATAGCTCTCAGGACATGACATAAATTAATGATCACAACAGATCTCAAGGCATGACAGAAATGACCACAATAGCTCTCAGGACATGACATAAATTAATGATCACAACAGCTCTCAAGGCATGACAGAAATGACCACAATAGCTCTCAGGACATGACATAAATTAATGATCACAACAGCTCTCAAGGCATGACAGAAATGACCACAATAGCTCTCAGGGCATGACAGAAATGATCACAATAGCTCTCAAGGCATGACAGAAATTAATGATCACAATAGCTCTCAGGGCAAAGCAACAAACTGATCATTTAACTACAAGCCAAAGCAGAATATAAGTATTATTAATAGACACTTTCTGACTCTGTGTGTGCGTGCGTGCGTGCGTGCGTGCGGGTGTTGTGTGTGGTGTGTGTGTGTGTGTGTGTGTGTGTGTGTGTGTGTGTGTGTGTGTGTGTGTGTGTGTGTGTGTGTTGTGCGTGTGCGTGTGTTGTGTTGTGTTGTGTTGCGTTGTGTCTGTGTGTGTCTGTGTGTCTACGTACGTGCGTGCGCGAGTGTGGGTGTGCGGGTATGTGTGTGCACGAGTGTGTGTATGTGTGTGTGCATGTGCATTTGTCTGTCTACCTATCTGTCTGTGCATACGGGTATGCGTATACAAACGAGCACGCGAGAGTAGCGTATAACATGTTTTTTTCGCGTGCGTGTACGTGCATGCCTGCATGCACACACACAACACACACACATACACACACACACACACACACACACACGACACACACACACAACACACACACACACACACACACACACACACACACACACACACACACACACACACACACACACCACACACACACACACACACTTCTGTCCTTTTGTGCGTGCAGGCGTAGGGTGTGTGTGCACAGGGCTGAAATAGTTTGTTATCGTATTGCTGCTGCTGAAATGATGTGCTGATGTTTGTTTTTTGCAGATAGATGGTCTTGTATGGAGGCAGCGAACTGTGTCGGGGAGGTGGCTGAAAATGCAACTCTTTCTTGCAGGTACCACAAATAGAAATGAATGGTTCTTTGTTGTTGTTGTTGTTGTTGTTGTCCTCATAATTATATCATCATCAGGGTGAAAAGGAAGACGTTATTAAAGCGCTTTGATTGTGTGTGTGTGTGTGTGTGTGTGTGTGTGTGTGGTGTGTGTGTGTGTGTGTGTGTGTGTGTGTGTGTGTGTTGTGTGTGTGTGTGTGTGTGTGTGTGTGTTGTGTGTTTGTGTGTGTGTGTGTGTTGTGTGTGTGTGTGTGTGTGTGTGTGTGTGTGTGTGGTGTTGTGTGTGTGAGTGTGTGTGTGTGTGTGTGTGTTTATCTATTTATTTATTTATTTTATTATTCATCTATTCTTTTATATCGAGGATGCACTCATGTGCTTTTTTTCATCCGGTCTCCGTGTGTATGCAGTTTTGTAAGTATTGTCATCTGTTCCTACCGGCACACAATGGCCTACTCTTACGAAAAGTAGAACAGGATTTAACGTGTGCGCAAGATGTTCTGCATGCGTTCGCACATGGAGCCTCGGTTTACAGTCTCATCCGAAAGACTTTTGGAGTCAGCACTGATGTTATCTCCAGGGGAAAATCCCCTCGAACGGGAGTCGAACTCGGGTCGTCAAATTGCAAGCGCAATGTTCTGACCATTATGCTATCCCGTCCCCCCTGTGTGTGTGTGTGTGTGTGTGTGTGTGTGTGTGTGTGTGTGTGTGTGGTGCGTGCGTGCGTGCGTGCTTGCGCGCGCGCGCGCGCGTGCACGCGCGTGTGTGTGTGTGGCTATGGGTGTGGGTTTAGCTTTATGAGGCTTAGGCCTATGAAAATACCATGTATTGTCATTAGTGTTATTACTATTATTATTATCATTATTATTATTACCTAACATTATTGAACTTTTATCATTATCATTATTGCTGCTATATGATATGAAATATATGATGTGATGTTATACTATGTATTATTGTATTATACTATATCATCATTATCATCATTATCCTTACTATTGTTATCATCATCATCATCTTCTTCTTCATCATCATCATCACCACCACCACCACCATCATCATCACCACCACCACCACACCACCACCACCACCACCACCACCACCACCACCACCACCACCACCACCATCATCATCATCACCACCATCGTCATCGTCATCATCACGATGCCACTTTTAAGAAGATATGTTACCTCATGTGCATAACCAATTTTGCGACAAGTAACCTACTACTACCACTACTGCTACTGCTATTGCTACTGCTACTGCTGCTGCTGCTGCTGCTGCTTCTGCTACTACTACTACTACTACTACTACTACTACTACTACTACTACTACTACTACTACTACTACTACTACTACTGCTGCTGCTGTTGCTACTACTACAACTACTACTACTACTACTACTACTACTACTACTACTACTACTACTACTACTACTACTACTACTACTACTACTATGACCACAAGGTGAACATAAAAAGGCTTTATTCATTAACCTGATATTGTTATGCCAACTTCACTAACTTCAAGATAACGTATTTTTGGGGACTCCGGCTGGCTCCTACCCAGAGTGAGTTTGCTATGGGGTCATTGGGGAGACTGTGACCACACAGTCGAGCTTCACACTTTACAGTTGCGATTTTGTGAGTGTTGCTCAAATTACCTGATCAACGCTGCAGGTGTCTGTATCTCTTGGGCCTGGTTGACGCTGGGGTCTGTTGTGATAGGAAGTGTAGAGAACAGCCCTGTCACTTAGTCTCAAAGCACATGCACTTCCACAGGAGCATCATCACATCATCATCATTGTTGAAGATGTAATCAAAGAATATTGTCTCTGATTCGGTAAGGCCGGCTGCTCTGGTTTCATGGTGACCTCAGGTTCGGTTTCTCCATACACTGCAGCCAGCACATGTGATGAGTTGATGTCAAAACCTTTGGGGTTAAAAGTTTACGGGAGGCGGTTGTTTCAGAGACGTTGTGGTGATTGCCACCCGGAATGGGCGTTTTACTCCGTTCAGCTCCGCGACTGAGCCATTACAGTCGTCAGCAGGGGCTAGGTAGGTGCCGGTGGTGTTCTGTGACTGCTATCTCAAACCAAGAACCACTGAACACCACCACTGTGACTCAGAGGCAGTGCAGGGCCCGTCTGGCTGGTGACCCCACGGCAGGCTGTCATAGAAGGGCTTCCTGTGGATTTCCGACACTGAAGATGCAGGTTGACGAATCTGAGTATGGCTGGGGTGGAGAGATTGAAATGAGCGGCGTGGGGACAGCAGAACAGGAATGCCACAGAAGTTGGGGCAGCAGAGAAAAAAAGTGTTATTGATTTTACGGTTTGTTTGGACGAACGATTATAGACAAAAGACTAGCTTATGATATTTTAAGGGGAAAGGGAATGGCTTTAGAGTAACCAGCATTGTAAGGGGACTAGCTAGGCTGCACGGTCATTAAGTCAGGCTTTACCATAGTTTTGGCAATTCGTGAATACTATAGAGTCACTTGATTGATATACAATATTTTTTAGAGAATGATAATGGGTTTAGGCTTCATTCAATTGCGGTAATTATTTCATCTGTAAATGAGTACATGCCCTGTTTAGGCCAGGGAAGGTAAAGCAGCGAAGGAAAGGAGATGGCGCCACCCTCAATATGCTGGCCCTAGAGAAGCTGAGGTCTCTGACGCCTCGCTCCCCTAGACCACATAGGTTATGGGAACACCTTTACCTTTATTTCAGGAGACTGCTTATATCCCGATAGACTCTATACAGTTTGACACGTTTCAGCAAACTTCATTCAATTGGCGAATCATATTATTAAAGGGTAAGGTAAAGGTGTCACATAACCTATGTGATCGTAGGGGAGTGAGGCGTCAGAGACCTCAGCGTCTTCAGATGCCAGCGTATTGAGGGCGGCGCCCATCTCCTCTCCCTCGCTGCTTTACCTTCCTTGACCCTAAAGAGGGCAGGTACCCATTTACAGCTGGGTGAAAACTGGGGGGACTGTACCGAAGACAAGGCGTGCAAACAATCCATAAGTGACTTCATTCAACCAACGGTAATTATTTCAGGGGCAGGTAGTTTATTTCAGGGGTCTATCTGTCACTATGGACTGTGTATGCTTTGACACTGTTTCAGTACCCTGGCGCACATCCTGAAATGCCTCAGTGACAAGAGCCAGTCCAGCAACTGCACCTTAGAGCCCTCTCCCGTCACCTTTGCTGTGCTGGCCAAGAAAATCCCACTGGTGTGCACAGGTGAGTGAGTGAGTGACCCTTGGTGTGGAAACAGAAATATGTGGTGATGTGACATAATAAATATGGTGATTAGTGGGCAGCTTGCACGTGTGAATGAATGAATGAATGAATGAATGAATGAATGAATGAAGGGATGATGGATGGATGGATGGATGGATGGATAATCATATCTGTTCCTACTTTCAAGAGACATATCCATTTCCATCAGCCTGCCTCATGGTGGTGGGTGGTGGTGGTGGTGGTTGTGGTGTGTGTGGTGTGGTGGTGTGTGTGGTGGTGTGTGTGTGTGTGTGTGTGTGTGTGTGTGTGTGTGTGTGTGTGTGTGTGTGTGTGTGTGTGTGTGAGATTCAAAATCTGTGGATGGTTGCGTGTGTGTGGATGGTTCGAATTCAAGCACTTTGATTTGTTTGTTTTACAAGATTCAGCGCTCAAAAAGCCCCAATCCACATGCTATCTCCAATACGCAAGAATAACGATTGTAGACCAGCCCCAATCTCACAGTCTACTTTGGTAGAACATACACTCATCAAAACGGTCCGTCAGTTGATATCCCCCAATGCAAACACACACTGACTCTCTTGCACACACGTTAGAGCCTGTTGATCTTTTGCTGACGAGTAGTCCAGGTATGAACATACCCAGCATGCAATCCGCTGCGAGCTGGGAGAAGATGGGCTCCGCCAAGCCCACCTCGCCCAAGATTGAGATTGTATCGTATCGTATTGTATTGAATTGTTTTGTATCGTATTGTTTTGTATTGTATTGTATCGTACTGTATTGTATTGTATCGTATTGTATTATATCGTATTGTATTGTATGTATTGTATTGTATTGTATTGTATTGTATTGTATTGTATTGTGCTGTATGCCACTTTCAGTCACTGCAGATTTCCTGACACAAAATGTGGGCTGCCTCTCTCTGGAAGCAGCATGGCGCGTCCCCACAAAAGCAGCGCCACCATTTCAAAATAAAACTCTACCTGCATGTTAGTTTGTTCATTAGCGAAGTAGGCTGTTGCCTTTTCTACAGAATTTTGCCAGTAATAACTCTCTTCATTGCTATGAGTTTTTTTTTACCTAAGTTAACCACTCAACACTATGTGTCGTATACAGGACCTTGGTTTATCGTTCCATTGGAAAGACTAACACCTAGACCACCATTCAAGATCTAACCGGTAGTGAGGGGGGGGGGGGGGAGTTCATGCTCAAACTGGTGATCGTACCTTCAAATTGAAAATTCAAGACTTTATTACCTCACAAACAATGAAATTCATGTGGGTTACAAACCATACATAAAATAGAAAACAGAAAAAAAAACATGAACTTCATCAACCACAACACAGCATCCAAACATTATTAGCACGCACACATCAATAGAGAGAGAAAAAAAGCAACAAATGATGTTTGTCCGATATGTTCGACAATAATCTCCAAAATATCAGAAGAGGCAGCTGCTGCTCTGGAAATTCGGCAGAAATCTGATAATAGCGGAGATGCCTTGCCCACAGTGCATCCTTACTTTTTCGGCCAAGAGGGCATACGGACAGTCAGGGTTGGAGATGTTTTCCAAAGGCCAACTAGCCCCCAGGGCTGCAGCACATAAGGACTGTACAAGTCAAGCCTCCTAGTTAGAGAGTCATAGTTGATCACTAAAAGACTAAGCTGTAAAGAG
>CM060336.1:26846769-26856769 GCA_030674155.1 Stramonita haemastoma | reverse complement strand
AAGAATACGAAGAAGAAGAATACGAAGGTAATAGCGAAGAAGAAGAAAAATGCAAAGAAGAATGTAAAGAATGCGTAGAAGAATGCGAAGGAAAAAAAAGAATGTAAAGAATGCGGAGAAGAAAAATGCGTTCAATGCCAATAAAGACGAAGGAGAATGCAAAGAATACGCAAAATATAAAGATCTCCTGGGAACGGGATAGCTCAGTGGTCAGAGTGCTCGCTTTCCCCCAGTCAAATTAAGAAGTGTCGAGCGTGGTTACCAATTGGATCGGTGACCGTTTGCGCGCCTTGGCTTCAGTACAGTTCCCCCCAGTTTACCCAGCTGTAAATGGGTACCTGCCCTCTTTAGGGTCAGGGAAGGTAAAGCAGCGAGGGAGAGGAGATGGGCGCCGCCCTCAATTTGCTGGCCCCTAGAGAAGCTGAGGTCTCTGATGCCTCGCTCCCCTAAGACCACACAGGTTATGGGACAGCTTTACCTTTAAAGATCTCCTGTGTCCCTCTCATATCACTGATGTCAGTGATGCTGATAATGCAGGATGTTGGGGGTATGTCTGCCTCTTTTGCTTCTGCCCTCAACCTTACCTTGGAGAACGGTCGTCATCAGATTTGGTCTATAGCGTGTTTCAAAGTCAAAGTCAAATGTTTATTTCCAGATGGTACATTGAATAAGCATGAATTTGCTTTTTTTTCATAAAGCCATCTATCTTTGGAAAAAAAATTCATCTATATTATTTAACTAACATGATTTGGGCAACTTAAAAATGAAATATATCTATAAATAAAAGCAAGCAAAAAAGGGGAAAAAACAAGCAAAAAAACCCAGCACTGAAAAGTCACACACACACACACACACACACACACACACACACACACACACACACACACACACACACACACACACACACACACACACACCATAAAATGTCAATCAAATGTATGCAGACGTATAAGGAGAAGAACCCCATATATATGCACCCTGCCATGGCCATGGTCTGATTTCAGCTTTTTCGTGAAGGCGCTGGCATGTCTGATAGAGCAAAGGCGAGCGTGTGGCCACAGCCCCACCTATATCAAAGTGGTCACGGACACTCACACCAGCCTGCAGAAACACTGCCCCAGAGGTGAGACTGAGAGGTTCTTAGCCAGTACTACCTCCCCCTTGTAAATGAGTACCTGCCCTCTTTAGGGTCAGGGAAGGTAAAGCAGCGAGGGAGAGGAGATGGGCGCCGCCCTCAACATGCTGGCCCCCTAGTGAAGCTGAGGTCTCTGACGCCTTGCTTTCTCTACGACCACAAAGGTTATGGGACACCTTTACCTTTCTTTGTCTTTATCAGCTCCCTAATTACTGTTGTTGTTGTCATTGTTGTTGTTGTTATTATGGCGCATTTCTTAGCTTAACACACGAGGGATTATTTTGTCCTCTCTACGCATTCCTCCTCACCCCTCCCCCTCGCGCCTTGAAAACCATGGGGGGATTGTAAAGACATGGTCGAAGAGAAGATTGTCGCAATGCTTACCGTTGGCTAGTTTTCAAGTCTCTCGTTACAATCATAGGTATCTTGCCATATCCCAACTTCGGGGAATTTTCCCTCCTGAATAGAGGAGAGTGCAGGTTGCATGCTAGGCTAATGGCTTGTCATGAATGAAGATAATCTCAACAGAAAATGCTAAAACATAATACATCACCCTCATTTCAAGTTCAGCTTTACCACTACGTTTGAATCAGTGGTTGACGAGATTAATTATGATCATAATAATGATAGTAATAATATCATCATCATCTTCATTATCACGATCACCATCACCAATAACCAAACATCAACACAAACTTTACTTGCATTTTCTGCTCGATCAATCTGTGAACTTAAATACAGGAAGCTATCAACCACTAAATCTACACAAATACTTGATCACAACACTCATCCATCAGTCCAATGAATTTTAAGTCAGGTGCATTGATTTTTCTGATTGCAGACACCAGCAAGGCAGGGGGCCTGAGTGTACCCGGGGTGCTGGGCTGTGTGACGCTTTTCCTGTCTCTGCAGATGCTCCTGTGGTCACTCTTTTAAAGACAACTAAACATTGACCATAGCCGCCGCTGTAGTCTAGTGGTTCGTGCGTTGGACTCGTAATCTTAAGGTTGCGGGTTCGATCCCAGCTTTCGGCTATGGCGTTGTGCCCTTGGAAAAGGCACTTTACGGCTATTTTCTCACCCCACCCAGGTGTAAAAGGGGTACCAACCTTGTGTTGGGGGTTAACCCTGCGATAGACTGGCGTCCTATCCAGGAGGGAGTCTATGACTCTCAGTCGCTTAACGCCACAGAAACCGTGATAAGCACCGGCCTGATGAGCCTTAGGCTCGGGACAGACTTTAACTTTTTTTTTCACTAAAGATTGACCAATCATAGAGAGGATGAAACCATTCACTGAGAATCGAACTCTGATACTGAGGCAGAAAAAATACCAGCCTTAAGATTCTAACCACCAGACAATTCCGGGTTCTCTGTATTTGTCTTGATGTGACAATTGTAAAGGTTATAATTTTTTTGTTGCAAATTCGAAAAACAAAGGAAGGAGTTACAAAAAAAGAAATACGTATGCTTGTGTATGTATATATATTTATATGTATACGTATACATCGTACCCCACGATCGACGTCACCTTCCGAGAACCGGTTTTATGCACGTGAAATGGCAATGCAGTGAACTGTGATGCGCATTACCTGTATGCGAACAGGCCAGGTGAGATGTGGCAGTGTTTTCAAAACAACATTTCACCACTGACCGCTGCCGCAACGTATCATCGCTCCTGTTTGGTGCGCAATGTAATGACTGTGCGGCGATACTTCTGGTAGTGTGTGACTTGTTCCTGCCAAGATGAGAAAGGTATAAATATGCAAAGAGCAAGCAACGGAGTGCCAGCCAAACTGTAAGTACAGATATGACTAGCACCATTTCAAGTTTTTTTTCAAGCAAAACGGCGAGCAAGGTAAAGAGAAAGCTGGAATCAACATCATCTAATAGCGACACCTGTACCAGCCCAGACCCTGTTTCAAAGTCAGAATACAAAAAGTCAAGACATACTAGTGACACGGATAAGGAGGAGGACAATATGGCCTTTTGTGATGTCTTAGAAGAAATCAATACAAAACTGACAAACATGGCTACAGAAGACAGTGTAAATAAAATGAAAGAAGAAATTGAAAGAGCACTGACAAAGATAAACAATAGAATGGACAAAATAGAATGTACCCTATTTGACTTGTCTAAAGAAAACGACAGTCTGAAAGAAAAAACGACACAGCTTTGCACAGACAATAAAGAATTGCAAAAAAAATAGAGGCACAAGAAAAAGAAAATAGTCAACTGAGACTGGCCCTGAACGAGCAGGAACAGCACGGCAGAGCATGGAATGTGAGAGTGTATGGGGTCAAAGAGGGGCAGGGAGGAAAGGGACAGGAGGGACAGGAGTCAGTGGAGGATTGTGTGAAGAAGTGCCGGGACATTTTTGCTAACAAAATAGGAGTACAGGTCTCCGAGAAGGAAATCGAAATCGCCCACCGCACGGGCAAACGGAACAGTGACAGACCCCGCCCGATTATCGTGCGTTTTTTCTCCAGGCAAGTCAGGGCAGCGGTGCTGTCATCCCGAAGAAAACTTAAACAGTCTGGCATCTCGGTGGGGGAAGACCTGACCCAGGCCAATTATAAACTTCTTAACAGGGCCAAACAACATTCGGCGGTTCTGTCCACGTGGTCTTCCAACGGTAAGATCTTAGCAAAACTGAAGACTGGTGAAATTATGAAGATGGACCTGTCCACAAATATAGAGGAGGTCTTCAGAAAGGCCATGGCGGGAGGAAGGACGCAGAGACGCTAGACCGACAAGGCAGACCCAAGGAGACTGGTGATGCAGGGACTACGTACAGAGGGAGAGAGGGAGGGGGAGGGGAGCAAGGACCAGACAGAAAGCAGGGACCCCTGAGAAAGGAGAAGGGAGTGGGGGTGGGGAGGCAAGAAAGACAGAGATAATGGGGAAGGAAAGAAAATACAACAGAGAAGAGAGAGGGAGAGGAAGAAAGAAAACCCAAACCAACCAAACCAGCTGAAGCGACGGAAAAAACTGAAAATGTAAACATAGAGTTATTTTTGTACACATCAGCATTCAGATAACATACATGCGCGCGACGATGGAGGAGGGGGGGGGGGAACACATCTGTCAACATTAAGTTGTATAATGGTTCATAGATACGGGGGTGGGGTGTGGGGTGGGGGTGTGGGGTGGAGGGTCTTATTTACGTGCAACTAAACATAAAAAGGGAAGTGTAATCTTTAACAGTTAAGGTGTTTTTTGTTGTTGTTGTTGTTGTTGTTGTTGTTTCTTTTTTTCCCCAGTTTAGCTTTCATCGGGGGAAGGCCCATTGCGTGCGTGGTGTGTGTGTGTGTGTGTGTGTGTGTGTGTGTGTGTGTGTGTGTGTGTGTGTGTGTGTGTGTGTGTGTGTGTGTGTGTGTGGTGTGTGTGTGTGTGCGTGCGTGCGTGCGTGCGTACGAGTATGTCTGCGCGTGTGTGTGTGTGTGTGTGTGTGTGTGTGTGTGTGTGTGTGTGTGTGTGTGTGTGTGTGTGTGTGTGTGTTGTATGGGTAGATGAGTGTAGATACAAGGGGGGGGGGAGGCATATTTGCATGTAATTAAACATGAAAAGGGAAGTGTAATCTTTATCAGTTAACTTTTTTGTTTTGTTTGTTTGTTTGTTTTTTGTTATTTTTATTTCGGAGGAAGGCCCATCGCGTGTGTGTGTTGTGTGTGTGTGTGTGTGTGGCTGTGTGTGTTGTGTGTGTGTGTGTGTGTGTGTGTGTGTGTGTGTGTGTGTGGTGTGTGTGTGTGTGTGTGTGGTGTGTGTGTGTGTGTGTGTGTGTGTGTGTGTGTGTGTGGTGTGTGTGTGTGTGTGTGTGTGTGTGTGTGTGTGTGTGTGTGTGTGTGTGTGTGTGTGTGTGTGTGTGTGTGTGTGTGTGTTGGGTGTGTATGTGTGTGGGTAGACGAGTTTGAGGGTTTTTTGTTTGTTTGTTTTTTGTTTTTTCCCCAGACATTTGTCAATGGGATTTGGCTTTACTAATAGCCACAAATGCTGCGTTGTGCATCATCTTTCTGGAGGATCGCTTCTGTGTTGGCTTTACATTTTGAATAATGTTTTGGACTGTTCAAAAGAATTTGAATGCTGGCATTGTTTGCGTTGAAATAGGAAAGGGTGGAGGTCTACAGAGACCTCTTATACTTTGATGGCAATACTGTTTATACTGTTCAAACAGCTGGTCTTTCCTTCCATGGATTTTTTTTTTTTTTTTTTTTTTCACTGGGGCTCAGAGGTTCGGTGGGGGGAGGGGGGGTATGGTTGTGGGTAAGGACGTTTTTTCACCTTCCTGGGTGTGTTTGCAATCCGATTCCAGAGCGGTATCTGGACATGACACCACCGCGCTCACATACCATTTTTTATAGTTCGCGATAGTGGACTGAGAGTCCGGCGCTTTTTTGACGTGTTTTGGGGTGTTGTGTGAGAGCGTAGGATCGCGGTGGGTTGTGGCAACCGGAGGACTTTCCGGGGTTTGGAGTCGGTGTTGATGTGAGACAGGGGTTGGGTGTGTGTGTGGTGTTGGTGCAGGGGGAGGCGGACTCCCATTTGGGGGGGGGGGGGGTAGGAGGTGGCGGGGACCGGGCTCAATGCCCGGTCGTCAATCCGTGAGCTGCCGGGAAAGCCCGTCTTCTTGTTCAATGTCCAAAAAGTGTGATATTGTATTGGATGTTTGGTACATGTACTGCAGGCTGTTCCTGATCTCTTGGGCTATTTGTGTGTGTTTCGTTATTGCACCCCCCGTGGGGATGCCGGGGGTTCTTTCAGTATAAGTAGCATCCCCACCTTCTGGAAATTCTGTGCTAGACATTTCCACTTTTCTATCTTCTCATTGTTTCTGTCTTCCTCCTTATCTTCCTGCAATTTCTCGTGCTTATTTTCTGCCTTCCCAGTGCTCTCTCCTGCCTTTTTTCAAGCAACTCTTACAATTTTCTGCCATCACGATATGACACGCTGCCTTTTTTGTCTGTTTGCTTGATTGTTTGATTTTTGTATTGCTGTTGTCATGGCGACCAGGTAGTAAGTTTAAAAACTGGGATGGGTATAGGATGTCCATTCTGCAGTAATATTTGCCAATGTGTCAGTCATTATGTATATTTTTTGTACTTTAACATGTTTATCCTCGCTTCTTTGTAATCAGGGGAAGATGGGGTGGGCGGAGTGGCTGGCGACCTGGGAACAGCCTGGCTTGTTTGCCGTGGGGAATGGAGTAGTGTGGGTACTGTGTCATTTGGTATTTTGGTTTCTTCAGAGGGATGGTGTTGGATGGTTGAAAGTGTTGGGAAGCGTTGGTTTGAACCTGGGGCTTAAGTTGCTGTTGAGGCGTAATTGCGGTGTCAGCCCTGGTGTGGCTTTTGTGGTGGGTAGGGAGATAAGCTATGTTATGATTATGATTGTTATTGCAGCGATAACCAAATAGCTAAATGGACAGTCATGTGAGTAGAGTTGGAAAATGTGAAGGCCCTTTGTTACTCCTTTATTCATTTCATTTCATTTTATTTTATTTATTCGTAGTATTTCTGGGGGGAGGAGGGGGGTCTATAAGAAAGAATGTGAGAGCGTGTCGATGAATTGAGCTGTTTATTCTTTCTGAATGCATAAGCAGGTACCTGTTTGAATGGAGTGGCACATAACGATCCTGCCAGTTTTGACACAGGGATCTGTTTCATGCACTGACAGTGTGGTCGGGAGGTATGGGGGCTTAGGCTCTTTCACCGAAGTGACAATCCGCTCAAAACTCAGGGACAGGTGACGGGGAGCGGAACGGCCTTAACGTGTGGTGGGATTCAAACCCAAAGGTTTGTGTGTATGTGTGTGTGTGAGTGTATGTGTGGCGCGCGCGTGCGTGCGTGCGTTGGCGAGTGTGCGCGTGTGCCTGTGTGTGTGTGTAGGGGGGGGGGGGGTGCCTGTTTCTCCTTGCTCCTTGGATAATGTGCTTTGCCTGTATGATATGGACTAGCTGGACTGAGGGAGACTGACAGTGGGGTTGCTGTGTTCCTTTTTGTATAACGAGAAGGCGAAAAAGAACCAAAGACATCCGTTGCTGCTTGGGCCTCGCGGCCTGTTCGCTTGCAATGTTCACCAACGGAAAAAATCTTTTTCTGTATATTGTTTGGATTTATTAGCTTTTTTGTACTTTTTGATTGTTTTCTCTTTTGATATTTGATTCTTGTTTGTATTTTCTTGTGTTTTTTTGGTCTTTTTTTATTAACTTGCAACATATGTTGAATTGCAGTATGTCATGCTATGTTTTAACTTCAAAGGTGTACCTTCTATTTTACAAGGTACCTTGTTTCACTATTTCTTGCGCCTTTGGGGATATATTTTGGTAGCACTATTACAGGTGGCATGGCCGGTCATGTTACTTGTCAGGATTTACACTAACTCTGCAAATTATGGATAAAATTACAATTGCTTCATTAAACTGTCAAGGTTTGGGGGATATGCATAAAAGAAGAGATGTGTTTCATTATCTTAAACAGAAAAAATATTCAATATATTGTCTTCAAGATACTCATTTTGACCAAAGCTAGAAAGATATGTGACCTCAGAATGGGGGTATAAATGCATTTTCTCATCGTATAAGACAAATTCAAGAGGGGTAGCCATTCTCTTTGCAAATAATTTTGAGTTTAAAATACACAGCAGTACTAAAGATCAAAACGGTAACTATATAATCTTGCATTTTTCATCAATGGAAAGAGACATGCTCCTTGTCAATGTGTATGGACCAAACAAAGACGATCCTGATTTTTACTATTCACTAAAAGATACAATCCAGAAATACAAAATAAATAACATTATTGCTGTAGGGGACTGGAATATTGCATTGGATCCTAACCTAGATTGTCATCACTACACACACATCAATAATCCCAGAGCTAGAGAGGCTTTAGAAAGAGTAACTGAAGAGCTTGGTTTAGCAGACATTTGGAGAGAAAATAATCCAGAGAGAAGACAGTATACATGGCGAAAACCAACACCACTTAAACAGAGTAGATTAGATTTCTTTTTGCTATCGGACTCTTTGTACTGGTATTACGACAATGCGGATATCTTGCCTGGATATCGTTCTGACCACTCGATGGTAACATTAACCTTAAAATTTGGCAAAAATAAAAAGGGTAAGAATTTTTGGAAATTTAACTCTTCCTTGCTGAGAGATAATAACTTTGTAGAAGAAATTCATTCAGAAATTTCAGATGTAATTAAGGAATATGCACATGATAAATATAATGGAAGTAACATGGAAGATATACCAAAAACAGATATAGACTTCAAAATTTCAGATAAGCTCTTTCTAGACGTCTTATTGATGAAAATAAGAACCAAAACTATAAGTTATGCAACTATGAAAAAAAGAAAGATGCAGGAAAAGGAAAAGGCACTTGAAAAAGATATATGTACTCTTGAAAATACAGAAAATAAAACTGAAAACATAGTTCTACAAATAAAGGAGAAAAATAAAGAACTGGAGACAATACGTTATAAAAGAATGGAAGGAGTATTGCTAAGATCTAAAGCACGATGGATAGCAGATGGAGAAAAGATTTCAAAGTACTTCTGTAACTTAGAGAAAAGAAATTTTGTAAGTAAACAAATGACAAAACTAGTCACCAAAGAAGGCACTACTGTTGAAAATCAGACAGATATTGAAAAAGAAGTAAGTGTGTTTTATGAAAACTTATATAAGAAAAAGAAATAGGGAAGAATGTGAAATTGAAAACTTAGTAAAAACAATGCCCAAACTATCAAAGGAGGAAAGTGAGTCATTAAACGGGAAAATTACATTAGAGGAAGCAGGTCTAGCTTTGAAAAACATGAAAAACGGGAAAAGTCCTGGCACAGATGGATTCACAGTCGACTTCTTTAAATTCTTCTGGAAGCAAATTGGACCTTTTATAGTGAGATCATTAAATGAGAGCTACAAATGTGGTGAACTGTCAACCACGCAAAAAGAGGGACTGATTACTTGTCTCCCTAAAGGTGACAAACCTAAAGAATATATAAAAAATTGGCGTCCCATTACCCTGCTAAATGTAGTCTATAAGATAGGATCCTCCTGTATAGCCAATAGAATCAAGGGCGTGCTTCCAAAATTAATCAGTGAGGACCAAACGGGATTTATGACAAATAGGTACATTGGTGACAATGTCAGGTTGATTTATGATTTGATCAATTATTTGAATATAAAAAATCAACCAGGGCTACTCATTAGTATCGACTTTGAAAAAGCTTTTGACTCTCTTAATTGGAATTTTATGTTTAAAGTGTTAAAGGCATTTGGGTTTGGAAATAGTTTAACGCACTGGATTAAAACTTTCTATAACAATATCAAATCGACTGTTCTTGTTAATGGTAATACTAACCGATGGTTTAGCATTGAAAGGGGATGCAGGCAGGGTGATCCAATTTCACCCTATTTGTTTATTCTCTGTGCAGAGATTTTGGCCTTAATGATAAAAGAAGATAAAGTGATATAAAAGGAATCAAGATTGGAAACAAAGAACACAAAATTTCTCAGTATGCTGATGACACCCAGCTCTTAAACGCTGGAGATGGGACCTCGTTTGAACAGTCCATACACATTATTGAACAATTTGGTAGAGTTTCAGGACTACTCATGAATGAAGATAAAACTCAGGTCATATGGCTAGGAAGTAAGAAAAATTCAGGCAAAATATTTGCCCTAATTTGAAAATGATTTGGAACCCCTCCAGATTTAAAATATTGGGTGTTTGGTTTACCCAGACACTGACAGATTGTGAAATGATAAATTATAATGATAAATTTTCAGAGGTTAAATTGCTTTTTAAAATATGGTCACAGAGATCTATTTACCCCACTAGGTAGAGTAGCAGTACTAAAGTCACT
>CM060336.1:26826769-26841769 GCA_030674155.1 Stramonita haemastoma | reverse complement strand
AAGCTATGTTATGATTATGATTGTTATTGCAGCGATAACCAAATAGCTAAATGGACAGTCATGTGAGTAGAGTTGGAAAATGTGAAGGCCCTTTGTTACTCCTTTATTCATTTCATTTCATTTTATTTTATTTATTCGTAGTATTTCTGGGGGGAGAGGGGGGTCTATAAGAAAGAATGTGAGAGCGTGTCGATGAATTGAGCTGTTTATTCTTTCTGAATGCATAAGCAGGTACCTGTTTGAATGGAGTGGCACATAACGATCCTGCCAGTTTTGACACAGGGATCTGTTTCATGCACTGACAGTGTGGTCGGGAGGTATGGGGGCTTAGGCTCTTTCACCGAAGTGACAATCCGCTCAAAACTCAGGGACAGGTGACGGGGAGCGGAACGGCCTTTACGTGTGGTGGGATTCAAACCCAAAGGTTTGTGTGTATGTGTGTGTGTGAGTGTATGTGTGTGCGCGCGCGTGCGTGCGTGCGTTGGCGAGTGTGCGCGTGTGCCTGTGTGTGTGTAGGGGGGGGGGGGGTGCCTGTTTCTCCTTGCTCCTTGGATAATGTGCTTTGCCTGTATGATATGGACTAGCTGGACTGAGGGAGACTGACAGTGGGGTTGCTGTGTTCCTTTTTGTATAACGAGAAGGCGAAAAAGAACCAAAGACATCCGTTGCTGCTTGGGCCTCGCGGCCTGTTCGCTTGCAATGTTCACCAACGGAAAAAATCTTTTTCTGTATATTGTTTGGATTTATTAGCTTTTTTGTACTTTTGATTGTTTTCTCTTTTGATATTTGATTCTTGTTTGTATTTTCTTGTGTTTTTTTGGTCTTTTTTTATTAACTTGCAACATATGTTGAATTGCAGTATGTCATGCTATGTTTTAACTTCAAAAGGTGTACCTTCTATTTTACAAGGTACCTTGTTTCACTATTTCTTGCGCCTTTGGGGATATATTTTGGTAGCACTATTACAGGTGGCATGGCCGGTCATGTTACTTGTCAGGATTTACACTAACTCTGCAAATTATGGATAAAATTACAATTGCTTCATTAAACTGTCAAGGTTTGGGGGATATGCATAAAAGAAGAGATGTGTTTCATTATCTTAAACAGAAAAAATATTCAATATATTGTCTTCAAGATACTCATTTTGACCAAAAGCTAGAAAGATATGTGACCTCAGAATGGGGGTATAAATGCATTTTCTCATCGTATAAGACAAATTCAAGAGGGGTAGCCATTCTCTTTGCAAATAATTTTGAGTTTAAAATACACAGCAGTACTAAAGATCAAAACGGTAACTATATAATCTTGCATTTTTCATCAATGGAAAGAGACATGCTCCTTGTCAATGTGTATGGACCAAACAAAGACGATCCTGATTTTTACTATTCACTAAAAGATACAATCCAGAAATACAAAATAAATAACATTATTGCTGTAGGGGACTGGAATATTGCATTGGATCCTAACCTAGATTGTCATCACTACACACACATCAATAATCCCAGAGCTAGAGAGGCTTTAGAAAGAGTAACTGAAGAGCTTGGTTTAGCAGACATTTGGAGAGAAAATAATCCAGAGAGAAGACAGTATACATGGCGAAAACCAACACCACTTAAACAGAGTAGATTAGATTTCTTTTTGCTATCGGACTCTTTGTACTGGTATTACGACAATGCGGATATCTTGCCTGGATATCGTTCTGACCACTCGATGGTAACATTAACCTTAAAATTTGGCAAAAATAAAAAGGGTAAGAATTTTTGGAAATTTAACTCTTCCTTGCTGAGAGATAATAACTTTGTAGAAGAAATTCATTCAGAAATTTCAGATGTAATTAAGGAATATGCACATGATAAATATAATGGAAGTAACATGGAAGATATACCAAAAACAGATATAGACTTCAAAATTTCAGATAAGCTCTTTCTAGACGTCTTATTGATGAAAATAAGAACCAAAACTATAAGTTATGCAACTATGAAAAAAAGAAAGATGCAGGAAAAGGAAAAGGCACTTGAAAAAGATATATGTACTCTTGAAAATACAGAAAATAAAACTGAAAACATAGTTCTACAAATAAAGGAGAAAAATAAAGAACTGGAGACAATACGTTATAAAAGAATGGAAGGAGTATTGCTAAGATCTAAAGCACGATGGATAGCAGATGGAGAAAAGATTTCAAAGTACTTCTGTAACTTAGAGAAAAGAAATTTTGTAAGTAAACAAATGACAAAACTAGTCACCAAAGAAGGCACTACTGTTGAAAATCAGACAGATATTGAAAAAGAAGTAAGTGTGTTTTATGAAAACTTATATAAGAAAAGAAATAGGGAAGAATGTGAAATTGAAAACTTAGTAAAAACAATGCCCAAACTATCAAAGGAGGAAAGTGAGTCATTAAACGGGAAAATTACATTAGAGGAAGCAGGTCTAGCTTTGAAAAACATGAAAAACGGGAAAAGTCCTGGCACAGATGGATTCACAGTCGACTTCTTTAAATTCTTCTGGAAGCAAATTGGACCTTTTATAGTGAGATCATTAAATGAGAGCTACAAATGTGGTGAACTGTCAACCACGCAAAAAGAGGGACTGATTACTTGTCTCCCTAAAGGTGACAAACCTAAAGAATATATAAAAAATTGGCGTCCCATTACCCTGCTAAATGTAGTCTATAAGATAGGATCCTCCTGTATAGCCAATAGAATCAAGGGCGTGCTTCCAAAATTAATCAGTGAGGACCAAACGGGATTTATGACAAATAGGTACATTGGTGACAATGTCAGGTTGATTTATGATTTGATCAATTATTTGAATATAAAAAATCAACCAGGGCTACTCATTAGTATCGACTTTGAAAAAGCTTTTGACTCTCTTAATTGGAATTTTATGTTTAAAGTGTTAAAGGCATTTGGGTTTGGAAATAGTTTAACGCACTGGATTAAAACTTTCTATAACAATATCAAATCGACTGTTCTTGTTAATGGTAATACTAACCGATGGTTTAGCATTGAAAGGGGATGCAGGCAGGGTGATCCAATTTCACCCTATTTGTTTATTCTCTGTGCAGAGATTTTGGCCTTAATGATAAAAGAAGATAAAGTGATAAAAGGAATCAAGATTGGAAACAAAGAACACAAAATTTCTCAGTATGCTGATGACACCCAGCTCTTAAACGCTGGAGATGGGACCTCGTTTGAACAGTCCATACACATTATTGAACAATTTGGTAGAGTTTCAGGACTACTCATGAATGAAGATAAAACTCAGGTCATATGGCTAGGAAGTAAGAAAAATTCAGGCAAAATATTTTGCCCTAATTTGAAAATGATTTGGAACCCCTCCAGATTTAAAATATTGGGTGTTTGGTTTACCCAGACACTGACAGATTGTGAAATGATAAATTATAATGATAAATTTTCAGAGGTTAAATTGCTTTTTAAAATATGGTCACAGAGATCTATTACCCCACTAGGTAGAGTAGCAGTACTAAAGTCACTTATTCTTTCAAAACTTATACATTTATGGATATTACTACCAGACCCACCAGACCAGTTTTTGAAACAGTTACAGAAACTATGTTTTCGATTTGTCTGGAATGATAGGCAAGACAAGATAAGTAGACAGACAGCGGTTAAAACTATCAAACAAGGTGGACTAAATATACCAGATATAAGAAATTATATATATGCTTTGAAGCTTTCATGGGTACGAAAACTTAGAAAAACTAATCACAAATGGGTCAGTATTGCAGAAATGTTATACCCATTTCTTAAGAATCTAGAATGTTATGGACCATCAGTAGCACGCAAACACCTGAGGGTTAATCATTTTTGGACGAATGTTTTTAAGGCTTATGAAACTTTCTGTGCTTGCATCACTCCACAAAATGAAAATGAATTTCTAACAGAACCTGTCTTGTATAATGATAACATTACCATAGGAAATAGAGTCATTGATAAAAACATTTTAGCAGAAAAGGGGATATATCTAATAAAACATCTTGTCAAAAAAAATGGTGAGTTTTTGAACTATGGAGATTTTTCTAAAACAAATGGTAACTGTATCGACTTTGTAACTTTTAATGGACTAATTTCATCAATCAAACATTTTGCAAATAAAGCAGGAATCAGGATAGATAACAATGTGAATTGTCGTACAGATATACCCCAAACAATACAAATAATTGATAGTGTGCACAGGGGTTCAAAAAGGTATTATGAGTGTTTGATGTCAAATAACATGGAACCGAAATGTTGTAAAAAATGGACACATAAATTTAATGAAGAAATCAACTGGAGAAGGGTATTTGGAAAATTGCACAAGATTAAAGATATTAGACTACAATGGTTACAGATAAAAATCCTCCATAGAATTGTTGCTACTAATGTTGTTCTGTGTGCAATGGGTGTAACAAACACAACAAATTGTTCCCTGTGCAGTAATGCAAAAGACTCAATCGAACATTTCTTTTGGGATTGTAACCACGCAAGAGCTATTTGGACAAAATTAGAAAAATATATTAATGACAATTGCGAACATGCATCGAATGTGAAATTTTCACGTCAGATTGTTCTTTTTGGAGTAGATAACTGCATGAAAACAGATGCTGTTTTAGATTTCATCATTCTACAAGCCAAATGGTATATTTACAGATGTAGAATTGAAAACCATTCGCCGGTAATAAAAGTTTTTTTAAAACAGTTGAAATACAGGTTTCAAATTGAACAATACAACGCGACAATTGCAAACAATTTGAGTAGATTCACCTTTGAATGGAATCATTATAAACCATTGTTTGATTGTACAGACTAGATATATATATGTATGTATATGAGTGTGTGTATGTATGTGTGGGTGTATATATGTGTGTGTGTATGTGTATGTGTATGTATGTATATGTATATGTATGTATATATATGTATATATATGTATATATGTATGTATATATATATGTGTATGTATGTATATGTATATGTATAGGTATATATATGTATATGTGTGTGGGTATGTATGTATATATATCTCGGTATATATGTTTGGGTGTAGATGTGTGTGTATGTGTATGTATGTGTGAACATATGTGCACATACATACAGGTGAAACGAGTCTGGCCATGTTTTTTGCTGAATAGCAAACAGGTGATACTGGAAAAGGACTTGTATGTGTAATAGGCATTTGAGCTGACACTGACTCAGCGTGCTTTTTCTTATGGATAAAACATGTAAAATGGCGTAGGTAGACAGAATTGAGTTTGTGTGTGTGTGTGTGAGTGTGAGTGTGTGTGTGGTTCTTGTGTGTGTGTGTGTGTGTGTGTGTGTGTGTGTGTGTGTGTGTGTGTGTGTGTGTGTGTGTGTGTTATTTTTGTGATTATTGTTTGTATGTGTGACAGGATACATTGAATTTAACGCGTGTGTGCAAGCATGCGTGTGTGTAAGTATGTGTGTGTTTTATGAATGGGTGCAAGCGTGCAGACATGCATATTGATAGGGATATGAACGTGTGTATGTGCCTTTTGGTTAATCATTTGAAAAACAATTAATGTAACTTGTTTGTGAAACAAAATTGCATTCTTACTTTTTGTTAATTTTGTTTGATTAGAAACGTTTGCCTCTGTTGTTTGCATTTGAAAAATGAACATTAAAAAAGTTTAAAAAAAAAAAAAAAAAAAAAAAAAAAGATTCTAACCACCATGGAGGAATCGATCCAACCAGCAATGAGGGGCTTAATTTAAAATGCAGCAACAAGAAAGCTGTATTTTGTGCTCATGGCTGCTTTGCGTAAGACTTTTGTGAAATTCATACTTTTTCTCCAAGTATTTAATATGACAATTCCGTGTAAGTTTTGATGTAAGATATATTATATTCCTAGACATTTTGCGAAAGATTTGTAATCAAGACATTGTGTGTGTATATATGTGTTGTGTGTGTGTGTGTGTGTGTGTGTGTGTGTGTGTGTGTGTGTGTGTGTGTGTGTGTGTGTGTGTGTGTGTGCACGTGTGCGTGTATATGCGTGCGTGCATGTGCACGTGTGTGTGTGTGTGTGCGCGCGCGTGTGCATGTATATGCGTGCGTGTCTGCGCACGTGTGTGTATGTGTGAAGTCAAGTCAAGTCAAGTCAAGTCAAACTTTTATTTCCAGATGGTACATTGAATAAGCAGTGGTTTGTTTTTGTTCATCAAGCCATCTATCCAGAAAAAACAAAGAGAGAGAGAGAAAAAAAACCAACAACATTTAACCAATATTGTTTAACATGATTCAACAGCCTGAAAATTAAGATATATCTATAGATAAAAACAAAAACAAATAAAAAGACGGAAAAAACAAAAGAAAAAGAAAATTAAAAAGAACTGGAAATACACTCAAAAGTCACTCACACACACACCACACACACACACACACACACACACACACACACACACACACACACACACACACACACACACACACACACACTGAAAAATGTCAAAGGATGAAACATTGTGTGTACTGTAAAAGAAAACTTGGAGGGGTAGCTTGGGAAAATAAAGAACACGGGGAAAGAAAGAAAGCATTTACCTGTTCATTTTTGCAGCGTCCTTCTGTGCGCCTCAGCTCTCTGTCTGTCTCTGATTACCTGTGATGGCGACTTCCCGCGATACCTGACGCTAATCTCTGGATGTCACTTGTGACTCCACGAAGCAGATTAGCGCGTTACAGGTAAGTTTTGGGTAAAGTACCACAACAGGGTCATTTTTCTTTCTGTTACATTTGAAGGAAGACAGACGTACAGAGACATTTCCTGCATCAGTGTGCTCAAAACGTTTTCCAAAGAAGTTGAGGGCCTGTGCACAGGTATGCATGAGAACTTTGGGGAAAAAATAATTATGGGATTTTTGCCCTCTGTAGAGAACATCTTGCTGGCAGTCAAGCAAGGCAAGTACTCAAAAAACCAAAAAAAAACCCAGCATGCACACAGGTGTCGTGTTCAGACACCATCCCTGATGGGAAAAAAATAATGGGTAGGCGCTGCACTTGTGGCGACGCGCTCTCCCCGGGGAGAGCAGCCCGAATTTCACGCAGAGAAATCTGCTGTGACATAAAGTGGTCTAAAACAAACTCTCTCTCTCTCTCTCTCCTCTCTCTCCTCTCTCTCTCTCTCTCTCTCTCTCTCTCTCTCTCTCTCTCTCTCTCTCGGGACTAGGGACGGATAGCCTAGTGGTCAGACCATTGCGCTGGCAATTTGAAGAGCCGGGTTCGAGTCCGGCCGAGGAAATTTTTCTCCTAGAGTTAACTCACTCACTCACTCACTCAGTCCCATGTCCCAAAGGACGTAGGGGGACATGAGAAAAGACGCAACAGAGATCTTTTTCCATGCTTCACGATCCTGTGTGGCTAGTAGGAGGTATTGTAGGGGTTGGGCGGTCCAGTCTTTGATGTTGTCAACCCATGATTTCTTTTGGCGGCCTCTTCTTCTCTTGCCCTCGACTGTTCCTTGCAGGATGGTTTTTGCTAGGGTGTTGTGTCTTGTGGTGTGACCAAACCACATCAGCTTTCTCCTCTTTATGGTGGAGAGCAAAGGCTCTTGGGGGCCCACACGCTTTTCGATTTCTTCTTTCACATAGTTATTGGTCTTGTGTTCTTTGTATGATATTTTGAGAAGTCTTCTGTGGCACTAGAGTTAACATCGGTGCTGATTCCACTCTCCCCAAGAGTCCTTCGGATGAGACTTTAAACCGAGGCCCCGTGTGCGAACGCACGCAGAACATCTTGCGCACACGTTAAATCCTGTTCCGCTTTTCGTAAGAGTAGGCCATTGTGTGCCGGTGGGAACAGATGACATTTACAAAACTGCATACACACGGGGACTAGATGTAAAAAAGCACAAGAGTGCTTATCCCTGTATCCTCGATATAAAAGAATAAATCAAATCAAATCAAATCAAATCAATCAAATCAATCAATCTCTCTCTCTCTCTCTCTCTCTCTCTCTCCTCTCTCTCTCTCTCTCTCTTCTCTCTCCTCTCTCTCTCTCTCTCTCTCTCTCTCTCCTTCAGATGAGACTATAAACTGAGGCCCCGTGTGCGAACGCACGCAGAACATCTTGCGCACACGCTAAAACCTGTTCCGCTTAACGAAAGAATAGGCCATCATGTGCCAGTGGGAACAGATGACAATATTTACAAAACTGCATACACACACGGGGACTGGATGTAAAAAAAGCACATGATTGCTTATTCCATTATCCTCGATATAAAAGAATAGATAAAAAAAAGATATATATATATTTCGATTGTAAGACAGACACACATACATATATCTATATCTATCTATCTATCTATCTATCTATCTATCTATCTATCTATCTATCTATCTCTCTCTCTATCTCTCTATCTATCGATCTATGTGTGTGTGTGTGTGTGTGTGTGTGTGTGTGTGTGTGTGTGTGGAGAGAGAGAGAGAGAGAGAGAGAGAGAGAGAGAGAGAGAGAGAGAGAGAGAGAGAGAGAGACAGACAGACAGACAGACAGACAGACAGACAGACAGACAGACAGACAGAGACAGACAGACAGACAGAGAGGGAAAATATTTATTTAATTTTTTTTATTTATTTCGAGGATAATGGAATAACCACTCATGTAATTTTTTTTTTTTAATCATCCAGTCCGCAGAGAGAGAGAGAGAGAGAGAGAGAGAGAGAGAGAGAGAGAGAGAGAGAGAGAGAGAGAGAGAGAGACGAAAAAGGGGAAATTCGTTCGGATATTTCATAGCTTGGGTTGCTATTTATACTGAAAGAGCCCCCCCCCCCTCCACAGCATTCCCACCGGGGTAAGGATGGGGATAGGGTTGCATTAACTTCTAAAGGAGTCATTGAAACTCTGCCCTGAAGTTTTCAGTGTGTTCGTGAGCAAGATGAACCTGGCGGAGCCTATTCTTCTCCAGGTAGAAGGGTGCATGCTAGGTGTGTTGTGATGGTATCATCCATCCCAACTGCCATGGCTTTCTCATGTTCTCTAGGGACGGGTTAACCTAGTGGTCAGAACATTGCGCTGGCAAATTGAGATCCGGATTGGATTCCCGTTCGAGGGGATTTTCCCCCTGGAGTTAATATCAGTGTTGACTCCATTCTCCCCAAAAGTCCATTGGATGAGACTATAAACCGAGGCTCTGTGTGCGAACGCACGCAGAACATCTTGCGCACACGTTAAAACCTGTACCTCTTTTCGCAAGAGTAGGCCATTGTGTGCCGGTGGGAACAGATGACAAGATTTACAAAACAGCATGTATATTTATTTATCTATTTATTTGTTTATTTATAAGTAATCATATGCTTTTTTACATCCAGTCCCCGTGTGTATGCAGTTTTGTAAATGTAGTCTGTCACTAGATTAATTCTAACCTAGCTAGAAGCAGTCTCAACTTTTTTTGTTGTTTTCTTTTTAAAGAATAGGTAGACTAGTTACAAGTCAAAACATTTGTCCAGACGCACTGAATAGCTCATACTTAAAAATAACTGACACCCACACAAAACTGTTTCCCACAAAAAATCCATTTAATTTACAAAGCAGACAAATAATTATCTACAATGGAATGTGTGAAGCTGATATGTTTTCCTCTCTCTCCTCCTCCCCCCCCCCCCCCTCAAGGCATATTGACATCAGTAAGGCAAGTCCATTTCTCCTTTGTCTACACTGCCTTTCAGACTTTGCTACAGTCCGAGTCACAAGGCGACAGACGACCCTTCTGGAGCTCAGGGTTGAAGTTATACAGCAATGGCAGACCCTAGACGGACGGTTTGTCATCGTGACGTGTATATATCTCAAACAGACAACGCATAAATACCAATAAAATAAAAAAAATCCCAACCACAACAAAAACCCATCCTGAAATATTTCACCTGACTGCGTGGAATGCATCATGGTCTATTTTAAACGGGTGGCATATATATATCTTACAGCCAATCAGCGTTCATCTTATATTAAGCCCATGCCCATTTAGCGTACCCGAGTCTTTTTTGTCTTCTTCTTCTGTTGATGAAATTGGAACATGGAAATTCAAACAATTTTCACCACATAACTCTTCAAACATATTATGTAGCCGTTGATTAATTTCACATTGACGAGGCTGAAGGAACAGGTATAAACGGTACCTCCTGAGTTTTGTGCTCCAAAAGACTCCACTATCGCCGCATTAATATCAATAGAGGAACAACTTTTTATTTACCAATGGTTACAAATGTTTTGAATACGAAGGTACCTTGCAAGGCCTGTCGAAAATAGAATATAGCTTTCACAAGCAAACTCTATAAAAAAAATATTCGATAGGAACAATTTTTCATCAACAGATATAAATGTTCTGAATATGAAAGCACCTTTCAAAACGTGTCAGAGAATGGAATACAGCTTTCTGAAATAAACGCAAAATCCAAATTTCAGGGTTCGCAACTTTGATAGGCAAAATTGATGACATGGTGAACATTCCATAAAGGCCACACCCTATTTTCCCAGAATGTCACCCAGCAGAGGATCATCACCTGCATAAGGAAATAGGCACGCTGGTAAAGCCTGCAGTGCGTGCTGGAGGGTCTGCTGATACTTTCTCCCCCTCTCCCCAGCCCTTCACCCCAACGCTGTGGTAAATCATAGGCTACTGAACGAGAAATATTTGTTTTTTTACCATGCGTGTGTGCATAGACAGTTGTAAGGCACTGGCAGGTTTGCACATAATCTGACATAGAAAACCGTAAAAAAAAGAATCTTCAAACCTCAATTTCCAGGCGCCATCGAGATTCAAACTCCTGTACCTTGATAAATCAGAAGCTGTTCACCTCATCCACTTGGCCACGTGTTAACCCAAAGTTAACATTGACTTTGCTCATTCATACACATAATTATTTCATGATGTCATCAATACACTGTTACAGATTTCAGGACACCTAGATGGAAAAGAAGTATGTATGGACTTGTGCAGAAGACAGGCATCTCACTCACTTCTTCATCCTGTGGCTTAAAGCACAGTCAGAGTTCTACAAGGGTCAGACTGGGGCTCAGGCCATGACAAAACTTCAAAGTAGAAAGAGTAGGTAAAGGTAAAAGTGTTAACATAACTTACGTGGTCTTAGGGAAATTAGGTGTCAGAAACCTCAGCTTCTCCAGGGGCCAGCATATTGAGGGCTACGCCCATCTCCTCTCCCTCGATGCTTTACTTTCCCTGACCCTCAAGAGGTAGGTACTCATTTACAGCTGGGTGAGCTGGGGAACTGTACTGAAGCGAAGGCGCGCAAACGGTTACTCCTCCAATTAGTAACCATGCTCAATGCTGCTTAACATTGGCTGGGGTAAAGCGAGTGCTCTGACCACTGAGCTATCCCTTTCCAAGTATAAAAATCAGTTGTATTAAAGAGACTAAGTAATACACAACGGAAGTTAAGAAGATAAAAAGTAACTGATAGACTTGAGTTAACGGTCTGGCGAAACGAAAAAGTAAGAAAATAAAACTTTCTCATTAGAATGACAAGGTAAGGAAAAAAGTTCTGATTACAATGATGAGTTTTGAATAACAAAAACAAAATAATGTACAGTTCCGTTTAGAACAATAAAGGTCAGAAAGAAAAAAAAAACATTGATAAGGAAAACAAAAAAACCCAAAATACATTAAAAAAAACACCCCAAACCAACCCAATCAGGGAAGAAATAGACCTACAGAGCTTTCAGCAAATGGGAATTCGCTGTTTGATTTTGGACAAACAAGACTAATGCATAGGTATATTGATACACGTGCACGTGTGCGTATAAGTATAGAGGTATATACATATACGTCCGTTTTACTTATAGTCAAAGAGCAAATTCAGCACATTTTATTGCACTGATCACTCCATAAACCTATGCACATAAGGCTAGTGTTGAAATAAGGTGTCGTCCCCGAAGTAGGAACGCAGCTACCTAAATTATGGTGGTAGTGGTGTTGGTGGTGGGGGTAAGCGATCACCTATCAAAAATCTCACCATTGGGAAATTTTGGAGCTCAAACCAAGGATCCCCCCCAAAAAAATTGGGGTCATTTTTACAGGTGATATTATTAAACAGAAAGTCATCGCCCACGTATGAAACAAAACCATAGAAAAGAAAACCTTGGGGAAAAACTCCCTCTCTATGTCTACAACTACACAGTGGTAAACATTCAAGCTATTATGATTATTTTTAATCGCCATCAGAGAAATTTAACTCAAATGAAAATAGGGCCAAAACCTACCCCTTTGACACTATCATGTCGCTACAAGCACGAGAAAATATACAGTAGTTATGATACATTATTCTGAAAATCACCATCTTTGTCATTTTCTATAACGGTGAGAAAAAATACTTACAAAACCCTTTAAAACATTCTATTTGATGCACTACTATGATTTAGAAACAAAACCACCAGTGAGTAAAAAGAATATTTCACAAAATTAAATTCACATTTTCCCCAGGTAAAAATTATGAATTTAGGAAACAATTGAAGGTTTTGGGATCATTAAAATTTTAGGATTCTTTACATGTCGATTTTAATCTGAATGTACTCAAAGAGTGAGTCAATAATAGGATTGTCTTACATTGAATAAACCTTTTCACAGCTGAAAATGATTGGCCTCGTGTTTGCAATCAAAAAAGCCAAAACACAACAAACAAAAAACCAAACAATTAAAAAGCCTCCTAACACAAATCCAAATGACCATCCCTAAATTGAAAGGTAATGAAGTTAGGAAACATTCTCCCAAAATTTCATCTCTTTGTGAAAAATATATGTAGAAAATGAAAAAAAAAAAAACCCAACCCCAACAACTACCTGAGTTGGCCTGGCTGAAATATTTCCATCAGAAATCTGAAAAAGTGCAATATTTCTAAAGGATAAGAAAAACCCAGACTGAACAGCCAAGCCTTGTATACAGCTGACGCATGTATCTTGCCGTCTCCGCTCATCAGTTATCTGAATGCCACAGGGAATCCCCAAGATGAAACAGTGATGCACCTTCCCAAAACGATACAAACTCAATTGGATAAACCAAAAATGTATGGATAGTATTTCTCATTATATTAGCGGGAAACAAACATAAAAACCCAGAACAATAAAAACACATCAACACACACCGCTCCTGAAAAAACAAGCAACACACACACAAGAAACTAACCACCTACAACAAACGAAACCAACACTGAAAAAGAGTTTTTTAAAAATAAAAAAGTGTCCGTTTAAGTTGACGAAGGACGTAATGGCTAATACGCCCCTGTTGGTCTTATTACTATTGGCACTTTTTATTTCGCCTCTTACGGATCTTCAAGTGAAGAAAACACCAACTAAACAGTAGAACGTGTCGACAGCTTTAAAGGAAACCAAACTTTAAAAAATAACATGATATCTTGGAAGTAAGATCTATTTGGAAGTGATATATCTTTGGAAGTGATCAATACGCTTTGATATAAACGTATACACTTAGAAGGAATGCTTCACGTGTCATCATAGTCTGCATAACATGATGCTGTTTCTTTGGTGTTCGCAAACATACACAAAATGGTACAAAATCTGGATCCATAAAACAATGACACGTGTTAACACTGGTATATTCAAGAACATTTTTTAAAACATCATTATAAAAAAACTCTTTAACTCTTTCTGGAATCTGGCATACAGCGTGTTACATAAAAATTTTCTTGCTTACATTAAAAAAAAAAACTGTCAAAAAACTAGTGACAACAAAAAGTAGTTTTAGGCCATAGTATCAAGTGTACTACTTTAGTAAAGAAAAAAGACTAAAACGCTGTATTTACACACTTTTCACATGCCTTACAGACTTACCTTAAACTGAGCTATTTTCTCGCTCAAAACAAGCGGCGCCATTTAGACTTTGCTGAAGGTAAGGGTCTGAACATACAAAAAAAAAGAAAAGAAAACAACATCGTTTCCAAACCAAAAAAAGAGAATTCTAAGTCTGAAATCTGATGTGCTGTTTCATCCCATTCAAGAGTCGCAAAGAAACACAGAAAATCTGTGGAAATGGAATACCACATTTTTTAATATATAAAAAGGCACTCAAACAAAAAAAAAACCCCATGTAACAGCACCAAACCCCACCAATTCGTTGCTACTGCTTTTACAAGTTTTGAACACAACTGAGGTGTGTGCTTGAGAAACGAGACATAAAACAGCCCTCTAAACTCAGGCGTGGTTAACTTTAAGACAGAATATACATTATGGAGCTCAATAGCGTGAACACAATTTTTTTTTTTCAATATGGTGAATATACGTTCAATATTATTAATATACTTTTCAATATTGGATGTATAAGTTACTTTCTCAAGAATAGACACTGACAAAAAAAAGAATGGTCTAAATTTCTGAGAAAAAATATCCCGCGAAAACAATAGCCTTATACAAAACAGTTATAACAACAACAGGAGCATAAAAAACAAAACTGCTGCCCACCATTACAAGACTACTCAATAGTTCTACCCCCCCCCCTCTCTTTTCTTCTCTATCTCTGGCTCTCTCTTTTAATTTGCGCTACTAAAGTTGATATCTGTTGCCTTCCCACTTGGTCGATCAGAGTTTTCGTAACTGATCAGTTTATTTTCCCTCTAAGATACGCACTATCGCTTATTTCTTCTTACTAGAGAAGATTTTCATTGTTGGCGAGTTGTTTCCCTGCTTTGGTTATCCTCCCATGTTAGTGAGTTACTTTTCCCTGTTTTTTTATAGATTTAATAGTCCCACCTTGGCATATCCTACAGAGACCACATAAGCAATGAAGACGTGCATAACAGAATCCAGCAAACAATTAGTCCCTACGAAAACCTTCGATCAAGTATGTAACAAGATGAAAAGGACTTGCAAAAACGATACTGCATGGCACTGTCTAAGGAGGAAGAAAAAGAGGCAGACCAAGGAAGAGATGGGAGGACAGCATCAGCGAATGGACAGGCCTAGAACTCAACGAAATTTGGAGAAAGGCAAAACAGAGAGAGGAATGGAGGGAACTGGTTTTCAAGTC
>CM060336.1:26819269-26824269 GCA_030674155.1 Stramonita haemastoma | reverse complement strand
CAGAGACAGACAGACAGACTACAGACAGACTACAGACTATAGACAGACAGACAGAGACAGAGAGAGAGATAATATGTGTGTGTGAGTGCGTGCGTGCGTGCGTGCGTGCGTGCATGCGTGCGTGCGTGTGTGTGTGGACCTGATAATATGGTAACATGAAAACAAAAATGTAACACAAATGTATGGTCGAGGTAACTTTACAACCAAGATATTTACAGTATCTGACATCAAAGAAATACACAATATTTACATTAATACCGACATATAAATGTAATACAAAATGATACGATGATGATAACCAGACAACGAAGAGTAATGCACAGATATCATTATAATAACTACAACGAAAGTAATGCACAGATATCATTATAATAACCTGACAACGAAGAGGTAATGCACAGATATCATTATAATAACCTGACAACGAAGAGGTAATGCACAGATATGATTAATATGCAAAGATAGGATTATAATAACCTGACAACGAAGAGGTAATGCACAGATATGATTATAATAATGCAAAGATATGATTATAATAACCTGACAACGAAGAGGTAATGCAAAGATAGATTATAATAATGCAAAGATAGGATTATAATAACCTGACACCGAAGAGGTATTGCACAGATATGATTATAACAACCTGAAAACGAAGAGGTAATGCACAGATATGGTTATAATAACCTGACAACGAAGAGGTAACGCAAAGATATGAATACGCATTACCTGGCAACAAAGATGTAATAAGCGAAGACATATTCATGGTTTTCCTAGTTCTGAATGGATTTCTGTTTTTTATTTTATTTATTTATCTATTCTTTTATATCGAGGATAATGGAATAAGCATTCATATGCTTTTTAACATCCAGTCCCCTGTGTGTCCAGTTTTGTAAATGTCATCTGTTCCCACCGGCACAAAATGGCCTACTCTTACGAAAAGCAGAACAGGATTTAACGTGTGCGCAAGATGTTCTGCGTGTGTTCGCGCACGGGGCCTCTGTTTATACTATCATACGAAAGACTTTTGTGGAGAGTGGAGTCAGCACTGATGTTAACTCCAGAGGAAAAATCCCCTCGGTCATCAAATTGCGTGCGCTATGTTCTGACCACTAGGCTATATCCTGTCCAGATGTCAAGATGTAAGTACAAACACATAAAATTCTCAAAAAGCTTGTTAGGAAATAAATATCATATCAGATGGGTTTTTTTTTGTTTCATTAATTTTTTTTTATATAGGCTCCACACATGAAAACAACCAATTAATTGATACATTAAACCACCTTCCATCTAGGCAAAAGACAACAATATGCTTTCTCATCGAAAACCAATGAACCGAATATAGAGAAAAAAATAAGAAAAAATGTACCACTGTACATAAAAGAATGACCGTATATAAAAAAAAAAGAAAGAAAACAAACCCACACACCACTCAAAATCCATGTTCTCATATCGTCTCTTCAACTGCGCTGATTTCTTAAGCTCTAACCCCGACTAAAATTTAAAGAACAACAACAGTGAAGTACATCAGCATGCTAATTATGCCATAATATATACAGTTTTCAACTTTGGCTATTCACCTAACTTCTTCCTGAAACTACTTCAGTCATTGTCTTTGTCCAACGTTCAGACAGACAGAAACTATTGCTTTCTGTCATATGAGCAAAAACAACAACAACAACAACAACAATGCGTTGCGCTGCCGTTAAGAGCCTGACAAGTCAGACCCAGCGCATCCGACTTCAATATGGGAGAGAATTATTATTATTATTATTATTATTATTATTATTATTAATTATTATTATTATTATTATCATCATCATCATTATCATTATTATTATTATTATTATTATTATTATTATTATTATTATTATTACTATTATTATTATTATTATTATTAAAAAACAAAAACAGGAAATAGAACCAAGAAGGCAGAACATAGACAAGAAGATGAGAATAGCAGGAAAGAAAGAAAAAAGACAAGGCAGAAACAAAGCAGGGATAGAAAATAAGGAGTTCCTAGCACAGAATTGTCATTTTCTTTCTTTCTTTTAGTAGGATTATAGTCCTTTCCAGCAGAAGCTGATATCAGGACTTGCAGCCGCGAACCAGGAAGTCGGAGGTCCCACGCTCCCGCAAGCTCTCCCACCTCAGCACCTCGGGCCACCCCAAAAATGTTACAATTTGTAGAAATTGTATGAAGCAACAAGATGAGATGAAGCTCACTTCTTTATTGAGAATTTTCAGAAGGTAGGGGATGCTATATATACTGACAGGTTGCCCCGGCTTCTTGGCAGGTAGAGGAGGGGGGGGGGGAGATTTCAGTACAAGGCCACTGGCAGTTAGTCCTGTCTGACCAATCCCAGGTCTTACTTGGGCACTTGTCTTTGAAGTCCTTGTACTTGACCTCGATCCTGGCGATGGTGTTCACGTCATACCCGCACGTGGCTTTGTTTTCCACGAAACAGCTCGCTGCTTTGCTCAGTAATCTGAAAACACCACCCTTGTCAGCTTTGAACTGGTTGAGGCTCTTTTTTAGGCGTGTACAGGATAGCCTAGTGGTCAGAACATTGCGCTGGCAATTTGACGACCCGGGTTCGAGTCCGGTCGAGGAAATTTTTTCTCCTGGAGTTAACATTCAGTGCTGACTCCACTCTCCCCAAAAGTCCTTCGGATGAGACTTTAAACCGAGGCCCCGTGTGCGAATGCACGCAGAACATCTTGCGCACACGTTAAATCCTGTTCTGCTTTTCGTAAGAGTAGGCCATCGTGTGCCGGTGGGAACAGAAGACAATATTTAGAAAACTGCATACACACGGGGACCAGATAAAAAAAAGCACATGATTGCTTATTCTGTTATCCTCGATATAACAGAATAAATAAATAAATAAACTATCATGTGAACCGAATAGGCGTGAAACTCTGAAAAAATTTGATTCTTTCAGCAAAATTAGATACTGTGACTTGTCTTAGAAGTCGACATCATCACACAGGTGTTCAACTCTAGTAAAAAAAAAAAAAAAAAATAATAAATGGACACAAAAACATAGCATTAAACTTGACCCATTCCATGACTTTTCCTTTGATATTTCAGATTGCATTTTCTCAAAAACAATATGTTCCAGAGGGTAGAATATTTCTAATGCAGTACACCATCTATGTCACTCCCCCCAAAAAAAAAAACAACAAAAAAAACAACACTATAACCATGTACTTGACTTCCTTTAAGACATATTCTACTGACTGATGTGTGTTGATTCTAAATCGGTTTTACATACTTTAAACATTTCTACTCCTTAAGTAAGAAAAGACCTTATAATTGAAATCAACATCTGGTAAACTTTTTGATTTTAAGAGGTAACACTGTTCCTTTCTGTTGGGTTCCCTCACTTACTGGTATTTATCTCAACATGAGGGGTACAGCTTGCTACAAAACGCTTGTTGGAAGCATTTTAGAAAGAAGATGAATGAGTCTGACCTATGGTCTTTATAATAGCTGTGCGAGCAATGTGATAGATTTTCAAAATGCTTTCGTTTCTAAAAAAGTTTTTGTTGGTATAATCGGAGAAATGTGTTATCCCTCATGTACAGATTTAAACTAAATTCTTTCAAGACAAAATGCATGAAAGATGTAAACTGTATTTGTGGTGAGAAGATCACAAATAGTCATGTTACTTTCAATTGCGGACATTTAAAAGCAGCTTTACCAACTGTACCTAGTTTGTCACTGGATCAGATTTTGTCTGAACCATCGATTACTGTTGAACATTGTGTTAGCGTTGAAAGAAGTCCGATAATTTAGTTTTTGTAGAATGTTAAGTTATTTTATTCAGCACTGTTAACTGACATTTTTCAGCTTATTGTTTACTCTCTAGTTATGCTTTTCCCCGTCTAAAATCATCTAAATGTGAATAGACGTTAAACTGAAGATATCACCAACAAAAAACAAACAACCCCAAATACCAATATCATTAACAACAACAACAACAAAAACAAGCAAAAATAAACAACAACAAAAACCAAAACCAACCAAACTCAAAGTAACTCAACTAATGTATCAACAAGCTCACAACACCGACCATCAATATATCATTTTTCGTTTTACTGAGAGCAGTCAAGAGTTGAACCCGCAATGTTTAGGAGATATGAAAACATGGTTATAATACACGTAAGTACTTTGAGAATGTAAAAACAAACAACCCCACAAGCCAATAGCTTATACATAGCATGCCCCAAGAGACACAAACAAGCAGTACACATTTTGTTTGGCAGCTGGAGATATCAGTTACTTTGAAAATAACATCTGCTGCAAATGCACATAACAACAAAATACTAACTAACGTAAAGAAATGGGGATTAAAAAAAAAAAGCTTGACAGCTGTATTGGAAAACAAAACCCTGTGGCATAATTCTCCAAACAATAGCAATGCAGGTAATGAGTGTAAAAAGGTATTTAAAAAAAGAGAGAGAGAAAGGTGTCCCATAACCTTTGAGGTCGTAGGGGAGATCTCGGCTTCTCTAGGGGCCAGCGCAACGAGGGTGGCACCCATCTCATCTCCCTCGCTGCTTTACCTTCTCTGACCCTAAAAGAGGGCAGGTACCCATTTACAGCTGGGTGAACTGGGGAGGGGGGGGGGGGCGAACTGTACAAGCCAAGTACAGCGCGCGCAAAGTGTCACCCATCGACTTGGTAACCACGCTCAATGCTGCTTCACCTTAGCTCAGGTAGAGCGAGTGAGTGCTTCGACCACTGAGCTATCTCGTAAAACAGTTATTTATTTATTTATTTATTCATTTATTTAGCTATTATTTCAAATCGATGATAAAGGAATAAGCACCCATGTGCTTTTTCACACTCAGTGCGTCCCCATGTGTATACAAGTTTGTAAATTGTGTCATCTGTTCCCACCGGCTCACAATCGTCTACTCTTTCAAAACGCGGAACAGGACTTAACATGTGCGCAAGGTGTTCTGCGTGCGTTTGCACACGGGGCCTCTCGGCT
>CM060336.1:26796769-26804269 GCA_030674155.1 Stramonita haemastoma | reverse complement strand
CGAACGAAGATTAAGGGCACTGTCCACGTGTGGTGCAGGCTCGCTGGTGGCTGTTCAGTCCAATGCGTGACAGACAAACCCGGCCGCAGCGGCTGCAGGGGAAAGTCGATTCTGGGGTTGATGTAGAGGGGACGCGGTTCTTCCTCCTCATTCGCTTCTCCTCAAGGGTGGCTCTGCGATTGTCCTCAAAGGAGGAGACCGACTGATGCACAGTGTGTCGCCAGGCCTGTCGGTCAGCAGCAAGGACTGATCACTGGTTATGGTCTATGAGGCAGGCTGACAGAGATTTCGTCATAGAGTCTTTTAAATCTCTTCTTTGGTGCGCCTCTGTAGCGGTGTCCGGTGGAAAGTTCACAATAGAGAACCATCTTCGGTAGGCGATGGTCCTCCATTCTAGGGACATGCCCTGCCCAGCGTAGCTGCGTTTTCAGCAACATGGCCTCAATGCTGGTGATCCCTGCTTGCTCCGGCACCTCAGCATTCGTGGTAAAATCGCTCCAGTGGATGTGGAGGATGGAGTGGAGACAGCGTTGGCGGAAGCGTTCCAGAATTCGCAGGTGGTGTCTGTATGTGACCCATGGCTCGGAGCCGTACAGGGGGGTGGTCAGTACCACGGCTCTGTAGACACTGATCTTGGTGTCTTTCTTCAGGTGTTTATTTTTCCAGACACAGTGGTAGAGTCTGCCGAAAGCACAGTTTGCCTTTGCCAGTCTCTTGTCTACATCTTTATCAATCTTTGCATCAGAGGAGATTGTGCATCCCAGGTAGGTGAACTGCTGGACTGTCTTCAGTTCTGTCTCACCAATTGTAATGTAAGGCGGGTGGTACGCTACCTGAGGTGCGGGCTGGTAGAGAACCTCTGTCTTCTTCAGGCTGACTTCGAGTCCGAAGAGCTGGGCTGCCTCTGCAAAACAGGATGTTACATGCTGCAGGGCGGTTTCTGTGTGGGCTACAAGGGCAGCATCATCAGCAAAAAGTAGCTCTCGAATTTGTTGCTCCAGGGTTTTGGTGCGGGCCTGAAGACGCCGCAGGTTGAATAGAATGCCATCTGTGGTGGTAGCGTATGAAAACTCCGTCTTCGTCATCAAGATCATACATACATACATATATAACAGAGTGGACATTGGCCCATGTGATGTCCCATCTCTGCACAGCTTCTCGGGTGGGTACAGCTAGCCAGTTAGGATATGACCTCTAAAGAGAGTTTACATAAATTCTACCATTCACCATGAAGGCAAAGAGTATGCAATGGAGGGTTTTCGACCACCACCCAAGGAAACAGCATCGCACAATTCGCAGGTGTGTCCCGATTTAGTAACTCAACACTGCGACAGGGCTCTGATCGCATGGGAGGTAATCTAATTACCACCCCATCACACATACATACATACATACATACATACATACATACATACATACATACATACATACATACATACATACATACATACATACATACATACATACATACATACATACATACATACATACATACATATACTGCTGACTCCACTCTCCCCCAAAGTCCTTCGGATGAGACTATAAACCGAGGTCCCGTGTGTGAACGCACGTAGAACACCTTGCGCACACGTTAAATCCTGTTCCGCTTTTCGGATAGGTCAGATCAGGTCAGGTTAGGTCAAGTCAAGTAAAGTGAGGTCAAATCAAGCCACACCAAGTTAAGAAAGTCAATTCAAGTCAAGACAAGACAGGTCAAATGAAGTGAAGTCAAGTCAAAACAGGTCAAGTCCATTCAAGTCAAGTCAAGACAAGTCAAGCCAACAAGTCAAGTCAAGTGAAGTCAGACAAGACAAGTGAAGTGAAGACAAGACAGGTCAAGTCAAGTGAAGTCAAGACAAGACAAGTGAAGACAAGACAGGTCAAGTCAAGTGAAGTCAAGACAAGACAAGTGAAGTGAAGACAAGACAGGTCAAGTCAAGTGAAGTCAAGACAAGACAAGTGAAGACAAGACAGGTCAAGTCAAGTGAAGTCAAGACAAGACAAGTGAAGTGAAGACAAGACAGGTCAAGTCGAGACAAGTCAAGTGAAGACAAGACAGGTCAAGTCAAGTGAAGTCGAGACAAGACAAGTGAAGACAAGACAGGTCAAGTCAAGTGAAGTCAGACAAGACAAGCGAAGTGAAGACAAGACAGGTCAAGTCGAGACAAGTGAAGTGAAGACAAGACAGGTCAAGTCAAGTCAAGACAAGACAAATGAAGTGAAGACAAGACAGGTCAAGTCGAGACAAGTCAAGTCAAGACAAGACAGGTCAAGTCAAGTGAAGTCGAGACAAGTCAAGTCAAGTCAGACAGGTCAAGTCGAAACAAGATCGTCAAGTCGAGACAAGTCAGGTCACAAGACAAATCAAGACAAGTCAAAGTCACTGTAGACATTACCTGTCCCGGAACCGCAGATAGAGTTTTTAAGCGTGTCCAGCGATGATTGTAAACTGTCGATGAGTATCTGTTGGCCGCTGCATTCCGTCTTCGCAGCGTCCACACAGGCCGTCATGTTCTGCACAGCTGCCCTGTACAACAGAGCAGACACAAGCGAAAAGTTAGACCTCTCTTCAAAAAGCATGACCTCGATCCCAACATTCTAAAGAATTATAGACCTGTTTTTAACTTACTTTTTGTCTCCAAAGTTGAGAAAGTTGTTCTAAAACAGCTCAACAACCACCTTCATTCCAATAGTCTCCTTCCTCCTTTTCAGTCTGCCTATCGTACTAATCACAGCACAGAAACAACGCTAGTCCACACCTTAGATATGCTTCTGCTTGATTCTGATGCAGGAAAAATCTCTCTTTTCACCCTTCTCGACTTATCTGCAGCCTTTGACACTACTGACCACTCAATTCTTCTCTCCCGACTTCAAAAACGTTTGGTATTGATGGCGAAGCCCTCATGTGGTTTCAGTCATACCTAACAGACCGATTCCAAACAATTACTGCAAACAAATTTTAATCAAAACCTGTCAATCTTGAATGTGGAGTCTCACAGGGTTCAGTTCTAGGGCCTGTTCTCTTTACTCTATACACTGCTCTAATTTCGTATATAATCAATTGATGTTGCTGATGATACTCAAATCCAAAGTAGTTATACTCCTGAAAATCTGCCTTCCCTCTTATTAAATATGTCCAACTATCTTCAAGATATTAAAAACTGGATGATTCAAAACAAGTTAAAGCTGAATGCCGATAAAACTGAAGCCATGCTTGTAGGGACCAAACATGAACTCTCCTCCATCTCAACAACTTTAATAGATTTTGGCAGTACCTCAGTTCCTCTGTCCACCTCTGTGAAATATCTAGGAGTTGTTATTGATAAAACACTTTCAATGCAAAAATTCATCACCCAGACCTGTTTGTCCTGCAACTATCAGTTACGGCGTATTAGTGCAGTTCGCAAGTATCTGTCTACTGACGCAACATCCAAGCTTGTAACATCTCTAATTCTTTCTCGACTGGACTACTGTAATTCACTGTTGGCTGGTCTACCACCATCATCTATCCACTCCCTTCAACGTATTCAAAACTCTGCAGCTCGACTTGTCCTAAGAAAAAAGAAATCCGAACACATTACTCCTCTCTTGCGATCTCTTCACTGGCTACCTGTTGCACAAAGAGTGAAGTACAATATCAATACCCTCTGCTACAAATGTCTACACAAGACTGCACCTTCCTATCTCTGTGACTGTCTTCAGCTGTACACTCTTTCTCGATCCCTCCGTTCTGCTGCAGATACTATATGCTTAAAAATACCAAGGTTCAAACAGTCCAGTGTCTGCCGTTGTTCTTTCAGTATTTCTGATCCATCTGTCTGGAATGACCTCCCTCTGTCCCTTTGCCAAATCCCTTTTACACTTTCAAATCCAATCTAAAGACACTTATTTTTTACATAGGATCTTCCTCCATCATCACACCTCACGTGTCCCTATTTCATTCAGTCTCCTTCAACTCCATTACTATGGGTTATCATGTGTGTGTGTGTGTGTGTGTGTGTGTGTGTGTGTGTGTGTGTGTGTGTGTGTGTGTGTGTGTGTGTGTGTGTGTGTGTGTGTGTGTGTGTGACATATATTCATATCTAAATACTAAACATACATACATACATACATAACATACATACATACAAATGCATTACATACAAACTACATACATACATACATACAATACATACATACATATACATAAAACATACATACATATACATACAAAGCTACATACATAACATATACATATCATACATCATACATAATAATACATACATAAATACATAAGCATACATACTAACATATATACATACAAATATTCATGCATACATACATAACATACATACATACTACATACATACATAACATAACATACATACATACATACATACATACATACATACATACATACATACATACATACATACATAATACAATACATACATACATACACTACAACACACATACATACATACATACATACACACACCAACATCATACATAACACACACACACACATACATACAACATACATACATACATACATACATACATACATACATACATACATACATACATACTACATACATACATACATACATACATACATACATACATACAATACACACACACACACACACACACACACACACACACACACACACACACACACACACACACACACACACAGAGATCCATACAAACAAAGGGAGTAGAAACTGTATGTGAACATCAGGGGCATGCGAAAAGAAACCAGACTTGTGGACACACAAAGCCAGAACTGGCATGACTCACTGATGTTGATCCATATCATTTGAAGGACGATCCTGAGAGATGTAGAGCAAATTATGTAAGACTTCTGGTTTCTTATGAACACTACCGTGTACTTTGCTTATTACGAAGTGATACACTGCCACTGAAAGGAATTCCACGTTATAAGAAAACACCTCTAAATCCCTATTGTGGTCAGTGTGATGGATCTGCCACTGAAGATTTGTGTCTTTTTTTTAGGCTCGTATGCCCAAGATATGCAACGTGGCGAAAGTGCCATATGCGCCTTTATCATCATAGGTTTCCATCAGGCTTTAAGGTTGAGATGTTGTGCTCAAATCCTTTCAAGATTCAAGATTTATTCCTTTCACCCCTTTTGGGGCATGGAGGATAACAAACAAGTTCAACAGGAGAAAAGACACCAACCTTACAGCATTACATCCAAAAGTATTATCAATATCAACAGGAACTGAAAAGCAAGAATTCATCACAAAATAATAAGCAAACAATATTAAAGACTCATGATATATTTTTTAAAGGAATGTAAATTTCTGTAAAAGACACAATCTACTTCTGACAAACTGATTGTGAACTTGGCAGTTTACATCACTGAATGTCTGTGTAGCTCTTTCGGTATCTGCAACGGAAGACTGTGTGCTTACTGTATTATATCACCTCGACTGCTCCATGGCTGCTTTTCATAGTCTGTCTTCATATGGGTATTATGGCCTTCCAAAACTGAATAAAACTGAACGATTGATTGATTGATACATGCATGCACACATACCTATATCCTTACATTCATCCAGCCACACATCCATACATGATACATGCACCACCATCGGCACCACTACCCCCCCCCCCCCACACACACACACACACATAATCTAGACATATTGATGACCACACGAGGTGTAGAAGGGAAACTAAAAGGTAAAGGTGTCCCTTGACCTATGTGGTATGTGAGATGAGAGATGTCACAGACCTCAGCTTCTCTAGGGGCCAGCACATTGAGGGCGGCGCCCATCTCCTCTCCCTTGCTGCTTTACCTTCCCTGACCCTAAAAGTAGGGCAGGTATACATTTACAGCTGATTGAACTGGGGGACTGTATTGAAGCTAAGGCGGTCACCCATCCAGTTGGTAACCACGCTCGATGCTGCTTAACCTTAGCTTGGAGAAAGCGAGTGCTCTGACGGCTGAGCTATCCCGTTCCCGGGTGGCATACTTACGAGCAAAGTGTAGAGATGTCTCCGCCCCCCTGAATATCCGTGGACAGTTTCGTAAGGATATTGCTGCACTCTGTAGCTTTTTCAAGACAATCACCATAGCACGGTGCCACACCTGTTACACACACACACACACACACACACACACACACACACACACACACACCACACACACACACACACACACACTGAATGTGAAAAGACCACACAATACAATACAAAATGATAGAAAGTAACCTAATGCACAACAGTACAATACAACTCACTGGACTACATTATACCAATTATACATGACAACACGACAAGATTACAATGCTGCCCATCACAATATCACAAAGACATTACAGCGTAATGAAACACACCACAATACATTAAACTACAGTTACTAGTCATTCGGATGAGACTATAAACCGAAGCCCCCTTGTGCTTACGCACACAGAACATTAAACCCCGTTCCGCCTTTCAGAAGAGTAGGCCATCGTGTGCCACTAGGGGAGGATGACAACAAACAAACAAAAACCCCAGCATGCAAACAGGTGTCGTGTTTAGACACAATCCCTGAGGAAAAATCGGGGAGTGGAGTCCCCAGGGCGGTTTACCGCTGTATATGGCAACGTTCTGGCGGCTCTTGCGATAGCACTGGAACCATGCAACCATGCGTATCGGCGATTGCCTTTCCGATGGACCATTCCAGCGACGTGGAGAGGGGGGTCTGCTGCATGGGTAACAGCTTGCCTTCCATACTTACTTACCCAGGCTTTGCACTCTAGGCTCTAGTCTTCTGAGACTGACGGATGCCTTACAACTACAGTTACCATGAACTGTCAGAGTACACCACAGGACAGTCCTATACTAAACTGCCAAGAAAAGAACGACCCGTACAGTACACCACAATGCACAGCAACACAGAACGTTAGCATAACATAATACAATACCATACAGTGTAATACAATTCAGTGCCAAAAGCGGTGTCCGTTATTGATGACAGCTCACTGCCAAAGGCCTACATTAAAGTGTTGTGATGTAAAATGTTGTGTTGAGATCGCATTCAGCCGTGACAAGCTCTTAACATAACAACCTACACTCTCCTTTAAAGGAGAAAAATCCTCTGAAGTTGGAGTATGGCTGTCTATATGGCGAGGTACTCGAGAACAGTCATACACGCATGTTTCTCATCCAGTGTGCAGTTTCAGTCTCACAGTGATTCCCAGGTGGGATGAGCGAGTCAGAGTGTACGCTCTGAGTGAACTGCAGAGTGTTAAGGTTGGGAACGCACAACAGCAACAACAACAACAAAGCAAAGGAATGCAGTAGGGAATGTCAAACTGCACTACAATAGATACAGTACGAAACAACACACTACAATGTAACACATTACAATACAACACATTATTATAACAATTACAGTACTGTATTACACACCACACCACATCGCACCACACCACACCACATCACACCGCACCACACCACATTACACCCCACACAACCCCACCCAACACACCGACCCACCCACTC
>CM060336.1:26789269-26791769 GCA_030674155.1 Stramonita haemastoma | reverse complement strand
TAATGACTGCACTAGTATGGAGAGCAGAGAACAGGAAAGCATAGAAAAAATCATATGGTCAGAAGATTTTGTAGAAGTATATAAACAAGAGCTTAATAGTGCAGAATTTCAAGAAAGAATAGAAGTAGCTTCCCAACTATTGAACAAAGATATAAATAATAGCTTAGATCACTTTGTTAAAGCGTTATGTGGAGCTGCTGCATGCATGGTTAGAACAGTTAGTAAAGGTAGAAAAAAATGTAATGACTGGTTTGATGCTGAATGTGAAAGAAAAAAACAAGAAGTTAAGAGATTATTAAAAAGATTTCAACGTTGTAAAACAAATGAGGATAAAACAGAAAAAAGACAAATGTACACTAATGCCAGAAAAGAATACATCCATCTAAGAAAAACAAAAGAAAGAGATGTTAACGATAAGAGATTAGAGAAACTTGAAACTTCTTCTAAGGACTCCAAAACGTTTTGGTCTGTTATCAGATCGGTTAACCGTAAATCACTAGTAAATAATAATATAACTATTCAACAATGGCATGATCACTTTTTGAAGGTCTTTAATGATTCTAATTGTGCAAAAACACAAGAGACTGTGTATGTACGACAGGAAGATGTAATATTTGAACCACTGTTTAACAATGCTATATCTCATAATGAGATTTTTGATGCTATTAAACATTTAAAAACAGGGAAAAGTGCTGGTCCAGATCAAATAATAGGAGAAATGCTCAAGTACACTAACTCCACAGTAATTACTTTTCTTGCTCAGCTGTTTAACTATCTGTTTGAAACAGGTGCTTTACCTTTAGAGTGGGCCAAGTCCGTAATAATTCCAATTCATAAAAAAGGAGATATTAATAATCCTGACAACTATCGTGGAGTAGCTCTAACCAGTATCTTAAGTAAACTTTATACTCACATTCTAAATAAGAGATTAACTCAATGGGCAGATAACGAAGAAAAATTAATTGAAGAGCAAGCAGGCTTTAGAGCAAAATACAGCACTGTGGACCATATATTTACTTTATACTCTCTTGTTCAAAAACATTTACTTTCCAGTAAAAAAATTATACCTTGCTTTTGTGGACTTTAGAAAGGCCTTCGATTCTGTGAATAGAAATATATTGTGGAATGTACTACGAAAAAACGGTGTAAATGGTAAACTGTATTTCGCCCTTAGAGCTATTTACGATTCAGTTTTAGCGTGTGTGCGGGCAGGTAACAAATATTCCGATTTTTTTTAATGCCCCAAGGGAGTGAAGCAGGGTCGTATTTTAAGCCCAAAAATGTTTTCATTTTTTATAAATGAACTCGCTATTGAGCTATCTAAAAAAGGAAAGCACGGTATTCAAATGATTCCTGGAACAATCCAGGTATTTTTATTACTTTTTGCTGATGATATTATTCTTTTGTCTGAGACTGTTATTGGTTTACAAAATCAGTTAAATATCCTAAAAGAGGAAGCAGATCATTTTGATTTATCAGTAAATATGGATAAAACAAACATTATTGTTTTTAGAATGGGTGGTCATTTATCAGCTCGTGAAAAATGGTTTTATGGAAATGCTGAAGTAAAAATAGTCAATACTTATAAATATTTAGGGATGATATTTTCAACAAGGCTAAGTCTAAATTTTGCATGGGAAGAATCTTGTAGGAAGGGGAAAAAAGGTGTAATAGAAATTTTAAAAACATTACGAAAGCTTAATACGATAGACTGTTCCCTTTTCTGGAAATTGTTTGACACACAAATAGAACCTTTGCTTACATACGCTTCAGAAATGTGGGGATTTAAGGTAAATACACAAATGGAAAAAGTTCACACATATGCCATGAAACGTTTTTTAAATGTACCAATACATTCATCTAACACTGTACTTTATGGAGAGACAGGAAGATATCCTTTATATATAAGAACTTTTGTGAAAGGTATTAAATATTGGTTAAAACTGTTGACACTACCACAAACACGTTTATGCAGACAGTCATATGAAATGTTGATCATACAGATGGAACTGGGTAAAGAGAACTGGGCTTATCAAGTTAAAAGAGTTTTGTCGGAACATGGCTTTGGGATTGTGTGGATGTCTCAGGAAGTAGGTAATGAGCGTCAGTTTCTTTCGGAATTTAAAGATAGGCTTATTTGCTCTTTCAAACAAAACTGGCACTCAGATATGGAAAGTAAAATAAATACAGCTGGTTCTTTTCTTCCAAATCCGTCTTTCAGACGGAAAAATATCTAAAAGTGATAAATGATAAATGGCACAGGATTAATTATGCTCGATTCAGGTTAAGAACTTTGGGTTTTAATGCTAACAAAAGATGGTTCCAGACTGAGACATCCATACAGTTACCATGTCCATTATGTGGTCATAATGTTGATGATGAAGTTCATTTTCTGTTCCAATGTAAAGCATATGAAACTATACGTACTAAACATACTTTTCTAAGTCTACAATCTGCAGAAATTCAAGATATTGTTTCTATTTTGTCATCTGAAAATGAA
>CM060336.1:26769269-26784269 GCA_030674155.1 Stramonita haemastoma | reverse complement strand
CATTTCGCTTTCCCATGACCGCATAGGTTATGGGAACACCTTTACCTTTCAACATAGTAATGTTTGAGTTTTTATGTTTCGTATTAGTTTGTCAAGTTTCTGTTTTGTTAATAGGTTATTTTGTTGAAGTAATTGTTCCCTAATGTTGTACACAAGAACCCTTCTCCACCACCACCACCCCTTTTCCACGTCTTATATCACCTAGAGTGAACAGATATAGGATCAAAGATAAAAACAACAACAACAAATGTACTTAAAAAGCCTAGTGGTTAGAAAATTAATTTCATGATCGGACAGTAACTAAGAATCCAGGTTCGAACATTCACGGGGGCATTAAAGGGTTTGAGGGGAGGGATTTGAAGGCAATTTTACTTTTTATTTCATTTTTTACGTCATTATATCTTTTTTAAAGAATCTCTAAACCATGAATCTTTGTGGCAAACACACACACACACACACACACACACACACACACACACACACACACACACACACACACACACATACTCACACACACAAGCACACCACACACACACACACACCACCACACACACACAATCTCACAATCATATCTATCATGTATCCAAAAGGAAGGTGGCAGGACGGTTAAGACGTTCACCTGCCTAACAAGTAAACCATGGGGTTCTGGGTTCCATTCCCAGCCTTACCTCTGTGTATGTGTGTGTGTGTGTATGTGTGTGTGTGTGCGTGTGTGTGTGTGCGTGCGAGCGTGCGTGTGCGTGCGTGCGCTGTGTGTGTATGTGTGTGTGTATATGTGTGTGTGCACGCGTGCGAGAGTGCTTGCGCGTGTGTTGCACGGCGGCGTTCCAGCAGGAAAGTTGCGGAAAGATCAAAGCTGCAGCGATGTTATCTGATACTGATGCTGCGAGCTGGTAAACCAGCTTTTTCCTGGCATCGATTCTTGAAACCAGAAACTGGCAGCCAGCTGCACGTGAGCCATTTCAGTGCCCGTCACCGTGACACTACGGATTATGGTGTCACAGCCTTCAGGAGCCGTCGGGCTGATTGAAGATTTGATTAAACAATATTTCCTTGTTACCTTCTGCATTTAAAGGCCAGCTTTTCGGCTAAAGATTCCTTGTGTTATTCTGCATTCTAAGGCCAGTTTATAAATTGAAGGTTTCTTCTTTTTTTTGCTGCCTTGTCTTCTGTGACGTCCCCGTCCTGCTGTTCCCACGCTACTCATTTCAATCTCCCTGCCACAGCCATACCCAGATTCGTTGTGTCTTATACCTGGGGGTTCGGCAGTCCACAGGGAGCCCATCAATATTAGACAATGCCATGAGGCCACCACTCAGAGGGGCCCTGCACTTCTTCTGGGTCACTTTGGTGGTGTTCAGTGGTGCCTGTTATGAGCTAAGATACGCAGGACACCACCTACTAAGCCCCCTACTAACGACAGTATTAGATCAGTCGCGGAGCCAGACTGAGTGAGTCACTCACCAGAGGTGGCATTCACCACAACGTCCCTCCAACGACCCTCCCTCCGTGAACACCCAACCCCAAAGGCTTTGGACACAAACACTACAGTCACAGAAGTTTATGGCTAACCAAATCTGAGATCATCATGAGACCAGAACAGCGGGGCCCGCCGAATCAGAGGCAATTTTTATTATTGCATGATAATCAATGGTGATGGGGATGATGTAATGATGCGGCTGTGGAAGTGAATCCGCTTTGAGACTATACTACAGGGCTGCACTCTACGTTTACTGTCATAATATATCCTGGCATCATCCGGGCCCAAGAGATACAGGCACCTGCAGTGTTGGTCAGGCAAATTGATCAACACTCTCAAATTCACATCCGTAAAGTGATGAAGCTCAACTATGTAGTCCCAGTCTCTCCACTAAGCCCACAAAACACTCAGTCTGGGTAGGAGCGGGCTGGAATCCGAAAAATTCCTATGACTCTCATGGAAATTGAACCCACAATCTTCTAGTCCAAAATCCAAGGCGCTAGCCACTGCGCCATGGTGGCTGGCTGTTTGAGGGTTTTGCTTGTATTGTGCATTCAAAGGCCATTTTATGGACTGCATGTGCCCTGTATTTTGCATTCAAAGGCCAGTTTACTGGCTAAAGAGTCCTTGTCTTATTCTGCAATCAAAGGCCAGTTTATATTATATATATATACATACAATACATACATACATACATACATACATACATAATACATACATACATACATATACATACATAATATATATATATATATATATAATATATATATGATATCATTGCACTGCACAGAAGGAATGGGCTTCGTTTATATTTCAGTTGCTTACGCAATTTCCTATAGATAACAAGTGAAAGAGCGACAGACGTTTTATGGAATAAAAATCTACTCTTCAACAAGTGTCTTTGTTTTCCACCCTTCACAAATGTTTAGTTTTGTTCTTCATATTTTGCTTAGTGTTGTTCTTGTTGTTTAAGTTAAAAAAATCTTTAGGAAGGACGGTGGCAGGATGGTTAAGACGTTCGCCTGCCAATATGTAAACCGCGAGTTTCTGGGTTCGTACCTAGCTCGCCCTTTTTTCCCAGTTTGACGAAAAAATCAAACTGAATGTCAAAGTCATTCGGATGAGACTATAAACCGAGGTCCCGTGTGCGAACGCACGGAGAACATCTTGCGCACACGTTAATATCCCGTTCCGCCTTTCGGAAGATCAGGCCATCGTGTGCCGGTAGGAGCGGATGACAAAATTTTTTTTTTTAAACCAAACCCAGCATGCACACAGGTGTCGTGTTTAGGCACCATCCCTGAGGGGAAAAAATAATGGGTAGGCGCTGCACTTGTGGCGACGCGCTCTCCCCGGAGAGAGCAGCCCGAATTTCGCGCAGAGAAATCTGCTGTGACATAAAGTGGTATAAAATAATTAAAAATAAAATCTTCTGTTCTATGCAACATAAAGAACACATTAAAAGTCTCCACTGTTTGATCTGAAAATACTGTCTGAAAAGCACTGCCTTATTGCTTACCTTATTCATTTATACTCACTAGCTGGCCAGACTGAATGAATCAAATACACTGTTTTGACCATGTCATCAGCTATTTTTTCTACTTCTTGGTCTCAATTTATATACGCATATTGTTCAATGTTTTATGAATACAGATCTATCTGAAACCTTAAAGAAGCTGGGTTTGAACTACTTATTCCTCAGGGTCTAAATGGGTGCAGTGTCTGCAACGCATCCCCTCCCCTCCGACCCCCACCTCCTTCAACTAAAATTCATACGTCACAATAGTCAACTCTTTGCCTTGTAGATACCCCAAACGCCTCCTTCATTCATTTTCACGTGTATGTGCATGTCTGCATGCACAAAAGTAGGTAGGCCACACACGGGGACGGACACACACACACACACACACACACACCAACACAACACACACAACACACACACAACACGCACAACTTAATTCTAAATTTTAAATCTGATTTCGGTTTCAAGCAAACGATAAAAAACACCACAGCCAGCCAGCCAGCAAGCAGGCAGGCAGGCAGGCAGACAGAAAAAACCAGGGCATCGTCATTCAGCCTTCGAAAAAAAGAGCACAAAACAAACAAAACAAAACAAAACAAACAGGAGAGAGAGAGAGAGGAGAGAGAGAGAGAGAGAGAGAGAGGAGAGAGAGAGAGAGATAGGAGAGAGAAGGAGAGAGAGAGAGAGAGAGAACGACGACAGACAGACAGACAGCAGACAGACAGACAGAACAGACACAGAGAAGAGAGAGAGAGAGAGAGAGAGTAGAGAGAGAGAGAGGAGTGAGAGTGAGAGAGAGAGAGATGAGAGAGAGGAGAGAGAGAGGAGAGAGAGAGACTGGAAACTGAAACTCGAAATTTTAACGAGGGCAAATGGATAAACCAGAGGCTTCTTTACATCAGGCCCTCATGGGGAAAAGTGAAACAAATATAAATAAATCAATGAAATAATAGGCAAATGAATGTAAGACAGCAAAGAAAACAATCAGTCATATTGCCATGCATTTACTGATAAACGGGAAATCATTGAAAAATGACATAAGTTAACAATCAGATGAATAAGCAAGACCAATCAAACACGAAAAACTCCCCTGCTATAAACAATTCATCCCACAGAGAGGAGAGAGGAGAGAGAGAGAGGAGAGAGGAGAGAGAGAGAGAGGAGAGAGAGAGAGAGAGAGAGAGAGAGAGAAATGCACATCACTAAAAAACAAAGCATCCTTCCCTACACCCCCACAGAAACACCCATCATTCACTTACCCAGCATCACCACCAGCACAACAGCAGCCCAGGCGACATTGCCACCACTGAAAAAGCAAGAGGCCGCCATTTTCTTCGTCTTTGTCGCTTTTCTGTATGCCACACAATCGACCAAAAAAAAAAATCTTTGTCCTGGAAAGGGGACGAAACCTTACTCAACTTGTTTATATACTCGCAGTGTGGGAGACAAGCCAACTCTTAATTATCCTCAAACCTAACAATACCTAACCACTGTGTCATCGCAAAAGTGCCAAGCCGCTCTTATTGAGAACGAGGTCACTAGTTTCTTTGCTTTTTTTTTTTGTTGTTGTTCCATGAGTTTCTGTCTTTTTTTAGCCTAACCTATAAAACCTATGCTTTAGAAAATCGTTGGTTCGTGACGCTTGCAGAACTGCTTTATGCCGCCTCTGTGTGCATGTGTGTGTTGTGTGGTGTGTGTGGTGTGTCCTGTGTGTGTGGTGTGTGTGTGTGTGATGTGTGGGCGTGTTGGTGTTTCATTGTGTGTGTGCCCAGGCAGCTGTTTAATGTATTTGAAGCACAGGGAATATACCTGCTCAAAGCGATTGAATGTCAAAACTCTCCCCTCACACAACTTTTATTCATCTTTTTTTTTTTATAAAGATGATCCTCTCTGCTGATTCTTATGCTGATTCTGTGTAAGTATTCACACACACAGACACAGGCACACACAGACACATAGACACAGACACACACACATAAACAAACACACACACACACGCGCCCGCAGGCACGTACGCACGCACTCACACACACATACACACATCGCAGAACATTTTGTGCACACATTGAAACCTGTTACGCCTTTCGAAAGAGTAGACCGTTTGTGCCAATGGGAAAAATGACACAATTTACAGAACCTCATGCACAAGGGAACTGGATGTAAAGAAGATAAAGAGCACATGAAAGCTGATTCCATCGTCCTCGAAAAAAAAAGACTAAAACATCAAAGAAAACGGTAGGATTCTAGGGCTCTGACAGTGCTCTCTCTCTCTCTCTCTCTCTCTCTCTCTCTCTCTCTCTCTCTCTCTCTCTCTCTCTCTCTCTCTCTCTCTCTCTCTCTCTTCTCTCTCAACACACACACACACACACTACACAATGCGCGCACGTGTGTCTGTCTGTGTGTCTGTGTGTGTCTGTGTGTGTGTGTCTGTCTGTCTGTGTAAGTGTCTGTGTGTCTGTGTCTATCTGTGTGTCTGTGTCTGTCTGTGAGTCTGTGTCTGTGTGATATCACGGACGTGAGGAAAAACCATGCAAGGAAAAAAACAATTCAATGGTAATGAAAAGATTTCAATATCATAGTCTTAAAGGTGCGTTCATCTTTCAGGTGTACAAAACTTCATGCTGTCCAACGTATTAATTAACCAAGTCAGAAGAGGAAATCTTCCGTAAAAGGATAATCATGTACTGCAGAAATGAACAACAATTGGGAACAGTCGATACGGGAAGCAGAAAGTAAGTGATTGTTAGTATGACATTGCTTGGCAGACCAAAAGGGGATCTTAAAATAACCATCCGTATCTGTCTTAGTTTGAGACACAATGGTCTTTTGACAGGACAGGGGGATTTTTTTTGTTCGGGATTAACTTGTCGTTTGAATTGAATTGAATTGAATTGAATAAATTTTATTTCAAGAGGGTAATGGCATAACCAAACATGCTTTTTACAACCAGCCCTCTGGGCATAAAAGAACACAAATAACCAACAACAAAAAACCTCAACCTCTCAACCAAACAACAGACAATTTCTTTTTTGAAGAATACGGGGAAAAATCAAAACAAAGAATACATTAGGAATACAAATTTTAATACCAGACAGGAGAGTATAGGGAAGGAGGAAGAGAGAGAGAGAGAGAGAGAGGAGAGAGAGGAGAGGAGAGAGAGAGAGAGAGAGAGAGAGAGAGAGAGAGAGAGAGGAGAGAGAGACAGACAGACAGACAGACAGACAGACAGACAGACAGACAGACAGACAGAGACAGAGAGCATAATTTTGCAAATAATAACATTTCTATATATAAAAAATAAAATTTTAAAAAAGCATCCTGACCATCTAGTCATGTAAATAATCATATTAATAATAACAAAAACAATGATGATGATGATAATTATGATAACAGAAACTACGATGAGGATGACAAAAAAGACGCTAATGAGGATAATGGTGTTGAGGATGATGACGATGATGGTGATGATGATGATGATAATAATAATAATAATAATAATAATAATAATAATAATAATAATAATAATAATAATAATAATAATAATACATGGAACTTATATAGCGCTATATCTTGTAAAACAAATCAAAGCGCTTGCATTCGACTTATACATCACACAAGCAATCAGCAATCCATGGTCCTAGCGAATCCCAACGTACTCACACACGCAAGCGCACACACACGCACACACACACACACACACACACACACACACACACACACACACACACACACGCGCGCGCGCGCGCGCGCGCGCGCGCGCGCACGAAGGCTATACACTTTGGCAGGTAGATGTCGAAGGCGGGGGTGGACAAGAGATAAAAAAAAAAAAAATCTTAGGTTTGAAATAAGTGTGTCTTGAGGTTGGATTTAAAAGTTTCATAAGTAGGCTTTTGCCGGAGGGAGAAAGGAAGATCGTTCCAGATCAATGGACCAGAAACAGAGAAAGAGCAGCGGCCAACGGTAGATAGGTTGAATCTAGGTATTCTTAAGACAAAGTATCTGCGGCTGAGCGGAGGGAGCGAGAAGGTGTGTACAAGTGAAGACATTCACAGAGGTAGGAGGGTGCAGTTTTGTGGAGACATTTGTAACAGAGGGTATTGATCTTGTAGATTACTCTCTGTGCTAGGGGCAGCCAGTGGAGAGATTTCAAGAGAGGGGTAATGTGCTCAGATTTTTTCTTTCTGAGGACTAGACGAGCTGCAGAGTTTTGTATACGTTGGAGGGAGTGGATAGATGATGCTGGCAGACCAGCTAAAAGAGAATTGCAATAGTCCAGACGTGAAAGAATAAGAGAAGTGACAAGTTTGGATGTTGCATCAGTGGACAGGTACTTTCGAATTGCACTAATGCGCCGTAATTGATAGTAACATGACTGACAGGTCTGGGTAATGAATTTTTGCATGGAGAGTGTGTTGATATGAACATGAACAAGATATGAACAACGACTACGACAAACGGCAAGATACATGCTGAGTGACAATAATAGTGTTGATAATAGATCAGTTCAATACATGTTTGTTTTCAATACATGTTTGGAGAAAGGAATGTCAAATCAGAGAGATTCATTAAGTAATTAAACATGCTGGTTTTAAATCTCGAAAAATTAGATTCACTTTTAGGAGCTCTGGAATATTATTCCATAGCCATCCTCCAGAGTACATAAGGCTAGACTTATAAAGATTAATTGTTGTGAAAGGAACATTTATTTTGTGCGAATGTCGATAACTATTATAAGTAAACATATTCCTAAGAGAATGTGGAGTCTTACCATGGAGTATTTTATACATGAGAATACCTTTATTGTATATTAACTTGGCTGGGAGGGGAAGTATATTTGCTTGTTTATAGTCAAAGTCTGTTAGAGTAGATGACTTGTTACTGACAATTTTAATGGCTCTTTTGTGAACGCTAAGCAAATGTTTAAGTACATTTTTACTCGCTAGATCCAGAGTGTAGGTGCATAATCAATGTGAGATTGTATATATGCATAAAAGAATAGTTTCGTAGCATGTAAATTTAAAAAGTTCTTTATTTTTCTAAACTGATACAGTTTTGATGCTATATTTCTAGACATTTTTTCTAAGTGTTTCGACCATGTGAGGTTATTATCTATTGTTACACCTAAAACTTTATGATTCGTTACTTCGTCGACTTTTACATTAGAAATATATAGAGAGGGTAAAGACTGAGAGAGAGAGAGAGAGAGAGAGAGAGAGAGAGAGAGAGAGAGAGAGAGAGAAGAGAGAGAGGAAAATTATGCACCAGAGGGCAAAAAAAGAACTGTGTGGGGAAAACTCTGTCAAAAAAGAAAAGAAAAACGTTTTCCATTGGGGAGAGACACACATGCAGACTGGAGAAATATTTGAATAAAGGGGGTATGCTGCTTTTGGGTGGTGACTATGTCTATGATACAATGCAGCATAATACAATATGACAACACAGCAGCAATACAACACCATACAATAAAATACGTCACAAGAAAAGGTTTGTGCAAGGGCAAGAACTCACCTCATAGTCTCTTCCCTGACCTGAAAACAATCAGTAAAGAATGTAAAGGACATGTAAAACAACAACAACAGCAACAACAACATCTAACCATGTCAAATAGCAAACTGCACATTTTCTTTGGAAGAACAAACAAAAAACTCTTCTTTTATCAACAGTCCAGTCAACTGCTGGCTTTTGAAATGAAAATTTGTCCTCAGATGCTTTTTTTTTTTTTTTAAACTGAGAGAAACTACAGGGCAGAAATCTAGCTTGATCTGTATGCTAGAACAAAATTCCTATATTCCCGAAGTCGGAATGTGGATACCTTAATAATAGTGTGTAAACACGGCCGCAGTTGCAAAATCTCACCATTGACATTTATTAAAAATTCATTTTTGGAGAACCTCGGAGGTCTAGCAGAAGAGCGGACATTTTTTTCCCCAAGGAATCTGTCCAATCATGAGTTCAGTATGTATATATAATTCTTGTTCTTTTCCTGTATCCCTCGTGTCTTGATAGGGGACGGGATAGCTCGGTGGTTAGAGCACTCACTTTTCCCAAGCTAAGGTTAAGCAGTATCAAGCGTGGTTACCAACTGGATGGGTGACCGTTTGCACGCCTTGGCTTCAGTACAGTCTCCCATTTCATCCAACTGTGAATGGGTACCTGCTCTCTTCAGGGTCAGGGAATGTAAAGCAGTGAGGGAGAGGAGATGGGCGCCACCCTCAATATGCTGGCCCCTAGAGAAGCTGAGGTCTCTGATGCCTGGTTCCCCTACGATCACATAGGTTATGTGACACCTTTACCTTTCTTTTTTTTTCCTTTACTACCTTGATAACTAAATTTAGGTAACAATCTACGAGACAGTCTTTATAGCTGTAATAGGTACATTTACTTTGAGAAATTTCAAATTCATTTCGATATGGAAACATGTATATTTTATTTGTCTACCACGTCATGCAAGTTTAAGTTCATGTCAAAGTCACTGCAATGGTGATTTCAAGTTTTCTGTTAAAACTACATGTTTTCATAATATTCCTCTTACGAAAAAGCTATTTTGAAGTTGTTGGATTGTTGTTGTTGTTGCTGTTGTTGTTTTTTTTGTTTTTTGTTGGTTTGGGTTTTTGTTTTTGAAGGGAATGGGGTGGCGGGGGGGGGGGGGGGGGGGGAGGGGGGCTATTCCTCGGCTAGAGTTCCGAAATTCACTAACTTGAGATTCTGTATATGAGAGTGTTTCTACCCACCATTAAGGTAGCTGTACTCCAACTTTTGAGGACAAAAGCTAAGTAGGTCACTTCTTGGAGACGCATTTTATAGATATTTTCGTAGACTATTTACATATGAACGATTGACTGCAGATTAATTTATTCCGCTGGTTTTCTTAAACCTATGTCAAGTTTCAGTTTGTGAAAAATGATGACTATTAAATCATGACAGGGCCAATTTTTTTCTTTTGCTGATTTACTTCTTAAGTCAATCTTTGGTCAATCATTTTCAAAAATTAATGATTGAGAAGTCGAAAGTGATGACCTGCATCTGTTTCCTCCGCTACTGTTTCTGCATTATTACTATCTAACTTCATGAAACTAGCGGACATTTTAAAAAAAAAACTTGTTGGTCTTCAAGTTAATTTACTTTTTAAAGTAATATTATTTTTCTACCAGGTACATCTACTCAAAAATGCAAGTAAAGATTTTTTAAAACTTGTATTTTTCTTTTGTTTTTGTTTTCAAGTTAACTGACTTTTAAAAAATTATTTTTCTGTCAGGTATATCTACTCAAAACTTCAAATAAGCTTTTTCAAAAACTTTTTTTTAAGGGGATTGACTTTTTAAAGTAGCATGATTTTCCTTCAGGTACATTTACTCAAACTGCAAGTAAGGATGTCAACTTTGCCTCCAAAGCCATTTGTTCAAGGCATTGTGTGACATACCATAGTTACTTTTTTCCATGACCTGGTTGCCTCAATACTAGTTCTTTGCTATTTATCTGCAATATTTTATGGGTGGTTAATTTTTTTTGGTCTGGTTTATCATCCCGGCTGCGAACACCAGCAGTCATTGTCCAAGACAAAATGCTTCAGGCGACTGCTTGGAATTTCCAGGAAGGATAGGAAAACAAACACCTATGTGCGAAATCAAGTCGCACTGCTGGCTGGTCCTCAGGAATCCCTACTAGCCACTGTCAAGAATAGGAAGCTGGCATGGTTCGGCCATGTCACACGCCACAACATCCTCCCCAAGACAGTCTACAAGGAACGCTAGAAGGTGACAGACGCCGAGGCAGACAAACCAAAAGCTTGATGGATAACATCAATGAGTGGACCCGCCTGGACAGTCCAACACTCATTCGGAAGGCGGAGGACAGGGCTGGATGGCGACGGCTGGCTGCAGAATGGTCTCTCATGTCTCCTCCACGACCATTCCGGTCATGAGAAAGAAGAAGAAGAAGATCATCCCGTTACACTTGTCTGTAATCCTCCATGCATCTGTGTATAAGGGGTGTAAATAAGATTAAATGGTGTGTGAGTGTGTGTGTGTGTGTGTGTGTGTGTGTGTGTGTGTGTGTGTGTGGTGTGTGTTGTGTGTGTGTGTGTGTTTGATTTATTTGATTTATTCTTTTATATCGAGGATAATGGAATAAGCACTCTTGTGCTTTTTTTCATCCAGTCCCCGTGTGTATGCAGTTTTGTAAATGTCATCTGTTCCCACCTGCACGAATGGCCTACTGTTACGAAAAGCGGAACAGGATTTAACGTGTGCGTAAGATGTTCGGCGTGTGTTCGCACACGGGGCCTCGGTTTAAAGTCTTATCTGAAGGACTTTTAGGGAGAGTGGAGTCAGCACGGATGTTAACTCCAGGGGAAAAATCCCCTCGAAGGGGAATCCAACCGGGGTGGTCAAATTGGGAGCCCAATATTCTGACCACTAGGCTATCCCGTCCTGTGTGTGTTTGTGTGTGTGTGTGTGTGTTATTGTGTATGTGTGTGTGCTATTGTGTGTGTGTGTGTTATTGTGTATGTGTGTGTGCGTGTGTGTGTGTGCTGTGTGTGTGTTAGTGTGTGTGTGCATGTGTATGTGTGTATATGTTGTGTTTTGTGTGTGTTTGTTTGTTTGTTTTTCATTTAAAGTCTGTTCACTCCAGGTGATATTAGACTTAAACAAGCATTAAAAGTAACTAAAACAAACCCAACAAATAAAACAAGTAAATTCAAAAGAAAACCTATAACAGAACATTAATAGCAGACGGAGAAATGACTTTAGCAATATCAACAATTTCTGGTCTATGAGTGAGTAAACCCACAGATTCTCTTTTCAGATCTATGATACCAGACTTTTTGTATAATGATGTCAAGATAGGGCAGTCGAAAAGAATGTGTTCACAAGATAAAGGGTTAGAACAAGTACTAACCTCGTTTTGGGAATACTTGGTTTTCCAGGAGTTTAAACGCAGCTTAAATATTATATTTAAAATGTGTCTTGGGCAAGACACATGTGTGTGTATGTGTGTTTGTGTGTGTGTGTGCGTGCATGCGCACTCACGCACCTGTGGTGTGTGTGTGTGTGTGTGTGTGTGTGTGTGTGTGTGTGTGTGTGTGTGTGTGTGTGTGTGTGTGAATGCACTTTTTTCACCAAGGAGCTCCATAGAATATTTGTTCAATCTGTTCCCTGAACACACATCTTTGTGATTATTGATGACAGGATAGTTTACATTGTCAATAATGATGTGGACTTCACACACACACACACACACACACACACACACACACACACACACACACACACACACACACACACACACACACACACACGTAAAAACAGAAGCAAAATGATGTGAAAAAAGCAATTTCAAAAGCAGCAGACAAGGAAAACAAAACAAAACAAAACAAAACAGGATCAATTTACTAAAAGAAAAACCACCCAAAGCAAACAAAAGAAACCCCAATCAACCAACAAGCAACAAACTACAGCTACAGCCAAACAAAAGGACCACCTCCAACAATCAACAAAACAAACCACGATCCTGAATGGTAATAATCCGGGAGAAAATGGAGTAGAATAAACTTCAATCAACATTTCTCATTGGGGGGGGGGGACAGTAATAATAATGATAATAAACCACACAGGAACAAAATAATATCATCAATTATTTAAAACAAAAGGAAATTACACATACACATCTAAGGGAAATAACATTAATAGCGTAACAAACAGGCCTACAGACACACCACCCACAGACACACACAGACAGACACACCCACAGAGAGAGAGAGAGAGAGAGAGAGAGAGAGAGAGAGAGAGAGAGTCCCCAGATTGCTCTTCACATATCCTGGTCTGTCTGCCATATGCACAATGCCCCCCCCCCCCCCCCCCCCATACACACACACACGCCCACACACCCACACACCCACACCACGGAATCCACTTGAGCTCCCTTTCATGTCAATTTTCTCGCCCCCCACCCCCCCCCCAATTCCAACCCCCCACCCCCACTCCCCCAAAAAAGAAAAAAGCAAACCAAACAAACCTTTACTTCACATGCGATCCCTGCTCTGTCACCTTGACTGTCCGACGCTGCCTTGTCAGTTTCCCCATGTCTGCATGCCAAGCCTTCAGCGCACGTGCAGTCTATTATCTGTGACCTTGACCTTGATTTGATTTGATTTATTTGATTTATTCTTTTATATTGAGGATAATGGAATAAGCACACTTCTGCTTTTTTTTATATCCAGTCCCCGTGTGTATGCAGTTTTGTAAATGTCATCAGTCTGTTCCCACCGGCACACGATGGCCTACTCTTACGAAAAGCGGAACAGGATTTCTGGTAAACACCTTGTCAGTTTCACCGTGTCTCCATTTCTCGTGCTTTTCATATCCAGTGGTGTTTTTCCATGGAGTAAACATTAGTGCTGATGATGTCCATTATATTTTATTCAGGGGTGGGGGTGGGAGGACTTGTCAATATTCCCACCATCTGGAAACTGGGGGTTATGAATTCTCTCTTTACTATCTCTCTGTTTTTGCCTTGTTCCTGCTCCTTTCTGTCACATCTTTTCTCTATTTTTTTTTTTTTTTTTTTCCATGTTTGTTCGTCTTCTGCCTTTTTTCCAGAAAAAAGACTTCCCAAAATAACAATGCTCTTCCCTGCTGAAATGGGAGGTGCTAGATCTGACTTGTGTTTGTTTATTTTTTTGTAGTTTGTACCACTTTATGTCACAGCAGATTTCTTTGCCGGCTGCTCTCCCCCGGGATAGCACGTCGCCACAAATGCAGCGCCTACCCTTTTTTTTCCTGTATACAACTGTATTAATTGTTTCCCTATCAGAGTCGCTTTTTTCTACAGAATTTTGCCAGGGTCAACCCCCTTGTTGCCGTGGGTTCTTTTACCTGCGCTAAATAGTGATGTGTAACACACGGGACCTCGGTTTATCGTCTCATCCGAAAGACTAGTGCCCAGACCACCCACCACTCAGGGTCTAATGGATGGGGAAAAAGTTTTAAGCCCAAACGGATATGAACCACCGCACACACTCCGACCAGGACTATTTGCTTTCTAGGCAAGGCGGTTACCACCCAGACTACCGTTTCCACCGTTAGGCTTTTAACAGGGATGCAAAGCATTTTTGCAAGTCAGGCAGACAACAATAGTTGCTGTCTGAGGTTCAAAGAAGAAGACATAGCCATTTACCTGGAATTTTTATTTTTAGATAAACCAAGGTTCCTTGTGTCCCCTATTTAGTCAGCACACACTAAAAACTCATTCATCTTCAAGAGGAAAAGTGGCAGAAAGGAACCGTTATCTGCCTAACATGTAAACCGTGCACGAGGTTCTAAGGTTCGATTCCCAGCCTTGCCCTTTCTTTCCAGTTTTGACTAGAAAATTGAACTGAATGTCAAAGTCCTTCAGATGAGACTATATACCCCTAGGCACTGTGTGCAAACGTATGCAGAACATCTTGCGCACATGATAAATACCCATTCCGCTTTCTGGAAGAGTAGGCCATTTTGTGACAATAAGAAAAGATGCTAAAACTGTAAAAACAAACAAACAAACAAAAAAAAACCCCTAAGCATCCACACAGGTGAAATGCTTAAACACTGTCCCCGATGTCGAAATGCAGCTACCTAAATGATAAGGTAGAGGGGGACCATCGCATATGCAAAAAAATCTCACCATTGGTAAACTTTGGAACATTAGCTAAGAAACGAATAAAATGATATCCATCTTCAAAGAAGAAGAGTAGGCCGCCCCTAACATAATTGGGATAAAGGACACAAAACACCCAGCATGCACCCTGCCACCCAGAGAGGTATGAACTCCGCCAGGTTCCACTTGCCCGTAACTTGTGTGGGTGATTTTGTGTATTTTGTTATCTGTTCCCACCAGCACACAATGGCCTACTCTTCCCAAAGGCAAAACTGGCTTTAACGTGTGTGCAAGATGTTCTGCGTGCATTCACCCACGGGATTTTGGTTTATTGCCTCATCCAAAAGACTTTTGGGAGCAGTGG
>CM060336.1:26756769-26766769 GCA_030674155.1 Stramonita haemastoma | reverse complement strand
GTCCGAAGACTGCGCAAAGTTCCATTTCATTTTCATTTTTTCCTTCACTTTGAATTGTATTGTGGCCAAAGGCTGAAGTACAATAAATCATTTCAGTGTTCTCTCCTCTCTCTCTCTCTCTCTCTCTCTCTCTCTCTCTCTCTCTCTCTCTCTCTCTCCCTCTCTCTCTCTCTCTCAACTCCATGATAGACTGTTAGAATGCTTAAATAGACAGGGTGTTAAAGGAAAATGTTTTGCTTCTCTGAATGCAATGTATAACTCACTTTTGTCATGTGTACGTTCAAATTCCCAGCTTTCTGAATTGTTTGAATGCCCGACTGGGGTAAGACAGGGCTGTGTTTTAAGCCCAACTTTATTTTCAATATTTATAAATCAGTTAGCTGATGACGTCGAGGAGAAAGGTAAACATGGCATACAGATCATACCTGATATTGCGGAATTACTCATAATGTTGTTCGCAGACGATGTAGCTCTGCTATCAACCACTCCTAGAGGTCTTCAAAATCAACTAGATATTTTACACATGTGCTGTAAAAAAATGCAATTGTATGTAAACAATGATAAGACAAAAATTATGGTGTTTAGGAAGGGAGGGTTTCTGGGGCGACACGAGAAATGGTTTTATAATGGCAAAAGATTAGAAGTAGTAAACAGTTATTGTTATTTAGGATTTAATTTCACGACTAAAATTAGTGCTAGAAGGGGTACAGATCATTTAGCAATTAAAGGAAAGAAAGCTGTTATGCAATTGCATAAAGTGTTTAACAAATACAAGGAAATGACCGTAAGTGTATTTTTCAAAATATTTGACATTAAAATTCAGCCAATTCTGTTATATGCATCTGAGGTATGGGGTATTAATAGACTTGATCATATTGAAAAAGTGCATTTAATAGCTTGTAAACGATTCTTAGGTGTTCCAACGAGGACGCCTAACAAGATGGTTTATGGAGACTTGGGGAGATTCCCATTGTATATCAATTCATATGTTGCTTGTTTAAGATACTGGCTGAAATTAGTTCAAATGGACAATGAACGACTACCCCACAGAGCATATATTATGTTATTTGAATTGGACAGATGTGGCAAAAGTTGTTGGGTTACAAATGTGAGAGAGATTCTGTGTGAGACTGGATATGGTATTGTCTGGATGATGCAAGGAGTGGGAGATGCTAAAATGTTTTTGAGAATTTTTAAACAAAGGCTTGTGGACTGGTTTATACAGGAATGGAATGGAACCATCAGTGAGCGAGAAAGATATCATATGTACAACTCATTTAAAACTGTTTTTGAAAAAGAAAAGTATGTAAACAACATGGACATTTATTGTTTCCGAGTCGCTGTTACTCAGCTACGATTTGGTGTACTTCCAGTCAATAATAGTATTCATAGATTTAGTGAATCTGCCCAGGATAGACATTGTCAGTTTTGTGATAATCAAGTTGAAAATGAACATCATCTCTTGTTTGATTGTAGCCTTTACACAGACCTTCGAGACAAATTCCTTAAGAAATCATCAGAACTATCTTTTCAGGCTCTTCTAAAAGCATCCAATGAAAATCACATACATAATGTATCCAGGTTTGTTTTTCATGCAATCAACAGAAGAAAGACAATACTTGGCTTATAATGATAGGCAGCTGAAACTGGTTCATTGACACTTGGTAAATCATGTCAACTGTTCAAAACTTGAAAATTGTAGCTATTCGGTATATTGTATCACAACACATTTGCTTGGTTTTTGCTCTCGTGTGTGTGTGTGTGTGTGTGTGGTGTGTGTGTGTGTGTGTGCGTGTGTGCGTATGTGCGTGCGTACGTGCGTGCGTGGGCGTGTGTGTGTGTGTGTGTGTGTGCGCGTGTGCGCGTGTGTGTAGGTGTGGGTGTGCGTGAGTGCATGCGTGTGCGTGTACGTGTATGTGTGTATATGTGGGTGTGTGTGAGTGTGCTTTCTTGTTATTGGTTTGAAATTACATACCTGCTATGTTCTTTGGAAATGAAGTAAGATTGGTATTCATGATGCAGTTCACCCTATACACTTTCAGTAAGCCTATTCCTTGCTATAGTATATGTGAAATTTATACATGCTTTCGTTTTGAATTGCTACAGAATGTGTCAAACTTTTGCACGTGCTGTGGCGTTGCAAGATGGGGGCATGGGTAACCATGCTTTCGTTTTGCATTGGTATAGTATGTGTAAAACTTATCAATACTTTCATTTTGCATTGTTACAGTATGTATGAAATTTATCAATACCATCATTTGCATTGCTATAGTAGGTGTCAAATTTATCCATGCTTTGATTTTTCATTGCTATAGCATGTGTGAAATTTTTACAGGCTTGCATTTGTTTTTTCATTGCTATAGTCTATGTGGAATATATCCATGCTTCAGTTTTCATTGCTACATTGGGTGAAAATTTATCAATGATTTCATTTTGCATTGCTGCAGTGTGTGTGAAGTGTATCAATGGGTTTTTTTTTCACTGCCATGGCAGGCATGAAAGTTATCCAGGCTTTCATTTTTCCACTGACATAGTGTGTGTGAAATTTATCAATGCTTCCATTTTTCGTTGTTATAGCGTGTGGAATGTATCCATGCTTTGAGTTTTCATTGCTATTGTAGATTAAAAATTTATCAGTGATTTCATTTTGCATTGCTATAGCATGCGTGAAATGTATCCCGATTTCGTTTTTCATTGCTACAACAGTCAGGATTGATTTTCCCCCCCCCCCCCCCCCCCCCCCCCCCCCCCCCCCCCCCCTGCCAGGGCATGGGTAGTCTGTGTGAAATTTAACAACGCTTTCACTTTTCTTTGCTATAGTATGTATGAAGTGCTCCCATGCTTTGATTTTTCATTGTATAATATGTGTGAAATTTATCCATGCTTTCAATTTTTCGCTGACATAGTGTATGTAAAATTTATTCATGCTTCCATTTTGCATTACACTCACACCCCCGCCCCCCTTCACATGGTGTATTGTGGTCCAAGGCCAAGGTACCATTAAACCATTTCAGTGTTCAGTGTTCAGGTTTCTCTCTCTCTCTCTCTCTCTCTCTCTCTCTCTCTCTCTCTCTCTCTCTCTCTCTCTCTCTCTCTCTCTCTCTCTCTCTGAATCATCCATCGATGGATTGTTTTGATGTATATGCGTCTTGCAAGGCCAGATACTAAACTTGGATTAAATACTGTAGCAGTATTAAATAGCATTAAGTGTGTGTGTGTGTGTGTGTGTGTGTGGGGGGGGGGGGGTCTTTTGTTTTGTTTTCTTTTTTAGCATTAAGTGTTATCAGGACATGCACAGGAGAAGACCAGGCACTACACACCCTTCCATGTTTGGAAACGCTGTGAGCCAGCAGAAGATTTATTTCTTTATCTATTTATTTATTTTATTCTTTTATATTGAGGATTATGGGATAAGCACTCGTGTGCTTTTTTTTACATCCAGTCCCCGTGTGTATGCAGTTTTGTAAATGTCATCTGTTCTCACCGGCACACGATGGCCTACTCTTACGAAAAGCGGAACAGGATTTAACATGTGCGCAAGATGTTCTGCGTGTGTTCACACACGGGGCCTCGCTTCAAAGTCTCATCCGAAGAGAGAGAGAGAGAGAGAGAGAGGAGAGAGAGAGAGAGAGAGAGAGAGAGAGAGAGAGAGAGAGAGAGAGAGAGAGAGAGAGAGAGAGAGAGAGAGAGAGAGAGAGACAGACAGACAGACAGACAGACAGACAGACAGACAGACAGACAGAAAGACAGACAGACAGACAGACAGACAGACAGACAGACAGACAGACAGAGATCAGCCAGCCCTTATGTCTTTTTTTTTTTTAGCCGTTTTCCATAACAGGGTCTCTTACCTCCTTGGTAGCATGTCAAGATACCTGATATGAATTTTTGAGGTTTGGGGTTCGAACTTTCCTTGATTCTGGTTGGTGTGGGTGAACATTTCCCCTCTTTCCAGGAGGACGTCGCGTGTGCGCGCACATGTGTGCATGTGTGCTTACGTGCATGGGTGTGTAATTGTGTGTATGATTGTGATTGTGTGTATGTGTGCGTGCGTGCGTGTGTGGTGTGTGTTGTTGTTCTTCAGTTTAACGTCCTTCCACTAAATAGTGATATCAGACAGGCAAGTGTGTGAGTGTGTGTGTGTGTGTGTGTGTGTGCGTGTGTACGCGCACACGCGCGGGTGCACGCGTGCGTGTGTCTGTGTCTGTATGTGCGTGCGTGAATGCGTGCATGAGTGTGAGAGTGTATGTGTGTGTGAGTGTGTGCGCGCGCGTGTGCGTGTGTGATTACGCTTTGACAGTCTATATAACAAAGTATTAAAGAGAACCGAGGGGAAAAAACCAAACAAACAAAAAACAAACAAAGAACCTAGCTGCAAGTAGGCCTATGGTTTTGGACTATAAGGGAACAAAAACAGCAACAAAAAACCCACTAACCCTTCAAGCTAAAAAATGAAAGTAAACAAGAACTTAACTATTAACTAACAATAGGAACTATAACATGCAGACAAATTTTGGATTTTGGATACATTTACACACACTGATGTATATAATGTGCCCAAAGTTGGGGTGAGGTGGGGGTGGGGGGGTGGGGGGAGACTAGAGCTATTGAAGAGGTATACAGAAGAGGTCAAAGAATTTCCATTAAAACAAAGCGATCAATCACAGGAAGATACCAACTGAGCTGTGTAACAGACATTTAGAGATTCTGCAAAGAAGTATATCATTATTGAGGATGCTTTTAAGCGTTTCAGATGATTCTAAAAAGAACGGATCTTTCAATGTAATAGAAATAAATTCTTTAATTTGAGGACAACAATTAAGCAGATGTTTAACACTAATTTGTTTCCCACACATGCATAGTATGTTCTTACAATATTTTGTGCGAAGGGCATTTAGACGAAATCTATAGACTAAACTTGAGATTTGTCTGGAAACAGACATAGATGAATTTGCATAGATCACCTTCGAGAGGGTTATGAACTTTTAAAACGTATATCCTACGATAAGGCAATTAAAAGACTGAAAAATTCGAATAGTTATTACTCTCAAAATTGCCTCAATGCAAAATACACCAAACCCCTCTATGTGGTGTGTGTGTGTGTGTGTGTGTGTGTGTGTGTGTGTGTGTGTGTGTGTGTGTGTGTGTGTGTGTGTGTGTGTGTGTGTGTGGTGCATGCACGCATGCAGACACACACACACGAACATGTATGTGCAGTCATGACATAGACACTCTCTCTCCCCTTCTCTCTGTCTCTGTCAGGCTCTCTGAACTCTGAGACTTGAAGGAGGCACAACAACAGACATCATCTTTCACTATTCGATGTCTAAAGTATTTCTACTCTGATATTTCTTCCAGAAAGGAAAAAGAACCCACAAGTTTTCTAAATTCTTACTCTGTCCAGCATTTTGTAATTGGGATGAGACTATAAACCGAGGCCCTCTGTGCAAACGCACGCAGGATGTTTTGCGCACACGTTAAAAACCCTTTCAGGCAAGATCAGAACAGGCCGTTGTGTGCCAGTAGGAGCAGATGACAACAAAATCAGGTGTCCTGTTTAAAAACGGGGAGTTGGAGTGCCCAGGGCGGCTCGGGGCTGTGTATGACAACGTTCTGGCGGCTCCTGCAACGGCACCAGAACCATTCGTAGTGGTCATTGCCTTTTCAGTGGACCATTCCAGCAACGTGGAGAGGGGGGAGGGGGGAGTGTTCTACTGCATGGGTAACAGCTTGGTCACCATACTTACTTCCCTAAGCTTTGCACTCTAGAGCCTAGAGCGCAACTTCACAGTCTTCCGGTTACCCTCCTACCAGCATTTTGTGCTGCTTTTAATCTGCGTTCAGGTGTCCTGCCCTGTGTCTGGTGTTTTATTTTCCTGCTGCAGTGTCTGTCTGTATTAACCGATACTGTTTTTCTGTTAGCTCTCACAGAACACTGCTGTGCTTCATCTGTAACGTCATCAATCACGCTGTTATCTTCTGACAGAATCATGGTTGGGATCACAAACAAATCTATACTATCTGTTCTAGAAGTCAGAGTCTGGCTATCTTAATGATTGGGGAAAAAAATAGTGGCATACCCAAAATCTCACCACTGTCCTGCTGATGTATCTATCTGTATTCAACGGTGCTTTTTTCTGTCATCTCTCACAGAACACTCCAGTGTTTCCTCTGCAACATCGGAAGTGGCACTGCCATCTTCTAACAGTGTCTTGGTGGGAACCACAGGTAAATCTACACTATTCAATGCATCGGAAACAGTGACAGCTGAATTCGGAATGTTAAAAAAAAAAAACCTGGTCGCATACGCAAAATCTCACCATTGGTGAACCTCAGAGTTCAGAGAGAGAAATAAAAAGCTGCTGGCCTATCTGGTGATCTAATTCCAGTGTCGTTGTGGTTTGATACTGACATTTATCATATTTTATTTTCATCCCCACCTAGAAACTGTCGCTTTATTGAGGGAAAAGCAGTGGAGGAATACAAGTACTGCTAACCGCTTCTTCTTCTTCTTTCTCATGACAGGAACGGTCGTGGAGGAGACATAAGAGACGATTCTGCAGCCAGCCGTCGCCATCCAGCCCTGTCCTCCGCCTTCCGAATGAGTGTTGGACTGTCCAGGCCGCTTAGAGCGTCCCAATTATTTTGAAAGAGATTTGTCCAACATTCAATTTAAAATACAGGCTGAAGAACAGTGCCTCCCAATGGCAGCATTTCTGAGTAAGAACCACGCCTTTGGCCTGACCTGACTCGCTATCTATGGACTCCTGTATGGACTTTTGTCAGAGGTTCAGGCGATCATTGATGCTCCACCCGCTGTGGTACCTTACAGCAAGACACTTTATAGAATTTAAAAGTGTCAATGCATTCACAAGAATATTTGATATCTCTGTGTTCTTTTTAAGCTGCCATCAAAAGACAACAATAAAAAGAGAAAGGAAATATTCTTAGAATAAGATGTTGCACAAAACCAAAAAATGAATAGGAGAAAATAAACACCTGGTGAATCTTTGTGCTTTATGCTTGGGGATCCTATTGAAAGGATGCAATAGAGGTCATAAAGGTTGTATCCAGCACGCATGGTCAGTCTTAGCTAGATACTAACCCAAACATTGCCATACACTTCAAGTGCAAGCACCCCCAAACACCATTGGTTTGTCACCAACAAAAGTGCAGCTGCTGCTCTGTTGTTAGTGATGTGTGAAAAACTCGTAGGGGTAAATCAAAATAAAAAAAGGGGGGGGGGGGGGGGGGGGAGGGAGAAATGAAAAATACACAACAAAACTTACCCTTTGCAATGTAGCTCTACCATTTTCTTTCTGTTTTAACTTTGACTTAAAACTTTGTTGTTTTTGTCACCAAAAAAAGTTCAGCTGTCCTTCTGCTTGTTGTCAGTGTTGTGTAAATGAAATACTTGGATTTGTTGTTGTTGTTGTTGTTGTTGCTGTCTTTTACTTTTTTTTGTTTTGTTTTTTTGTTTTCATTTTTGTGTATGTGTTATGTAGATATATAAAATAACGTTTGCTTTTTTGTTGCTGGTCTTTCTTTTCCCTTGTACTGGGTCACTTAAATAAATGAAACATTTGGATTTTATTTCACTGTTGTTTGTCTCATTTGTTGGGTTTAAAAAAAAACTGTATGTGTTGTGTAGATATATAAAACAATGCTGGTTTGCTTTTCTGTTGCTGGTTTTTCTTTTTCCTTACATTGAATCATTTCAAACTCGTAAGGATAAGAAAAAAGAGGGCAGAGGGAGAGAAGAAAAACAAACAGAAAAAGCCCTTGCCTTTAGTACTATAGCCCTGTATGTCTGTGCTCTCCTTCTATCACGTGAAATCTGTAAAGGACACTTTCTCACAAAATAGCGCCATGTGGTTTTGAAACAGGCTGCACACTGCAAGCTTGATGCATTTTACTTTGTTTCATTTTTATTCTTTTATATGCAGGGTAATGGAATAAGCAGTCATGTGCTTTTTTACATCCAGTCCCCATGTGTATACAGTTGTGTAAATCTTGTCATCTGTTCCCACCGGCACACAATGGGCACGCAATGGCCTCTTACGAAAAGCGGAACAGAATTTAACGTGTGCGCAAGATGTTCTGCGTGCATTCGCACACGGGGCCTCGGTTTATAGTCTCATCCGAAGGACTTTTGGGGAGAGTGGAGTAGCACTGATGTTAACTCATGAGGAAAAGTCCCCTCGAACGGGAATCGAACCCGGGTCGTCAAATTGCGAGTGCAATGTGTTGACCACAAGGCTATCCCGTCCCCCTTCGCACCAGAGAGAGAGAGAGAGAGACAGAGAGAAAAAGGAAGAAGAGGGAATTTGCCCATGTAAAATCTCTCCATTGGTAAACCTTGGAGCTCCAGCTGAGGAACCACAGCAAAATCTCCTTCATGGGTCAGCACAGATTTCTTTTCCAATGTTAGTTTCTGATCACTAGTTTCAAAATTGGAACAACACAAACTTACACTTCAGTGGAACTGAGAGAATTTATTTCACAAAACTACATACAGATTGATAGTATAACAATGCTAAGGCCTATTCGTGGAACAAAGAAAACAACAATTTCAACAACAAAAGCAACAACAGAGTCAGCATCGATGTCATCTTAAACCAGCAAAATAACAGCAGAAATAACAAACAAGAAAAAGAACAATGGACATGGTAGGAGTATCAGCAAAAGTAGTGTGGCTATTTGATATTCAATAGTGTTTTTATTAAATCTATTCTGCTTTTTTTTTTCTTTCATTTTGAATGGTTGTTTCGTTCAACATCAGTACCGGTTCTTTTATTCTGTCATTCAGCTTTTGTTGCTGATATCTTCACCTTCAATGTTACACAAGATGATCGGATAAAACAATGACACACATAAAAACCTTAAAGAAAGTACCTTCTTTTCAAATGATTTTGAGAAAAGAATCATTCAAGCACTAAACCAGAAAAATAATTGATAAATACTTTTCTTTCCTAAGCTTTCTGTGTCTTTACAGAAATGTGAAATATTGTGCTCTTGTTTTCAAAACTGCTTATACCTTTTTTTTAACACTCAGAATACTAAACTTTCTTTTTGTGAACTTTGGGTAAAATGATTTTGTGTTTTAAAAAAGCTGGCTGTTCGTATTCAGTGAAAAAATCGTGACTATCGTTGATTTTTGTTTTCAAATAGACAGGGTAGATATTAAGATAAGTTTGTTTGGTTTACTGTTTGTTGTCTTTTCGTTAACAATATTTCTTGCTTTCGTATTTTGTAAAGTAACTAACAAAAGGTTATAGGTTTTAACAAACATGATATTTGCAAATACGGTTATTTCTACTTCCATTTAAATTTATCATGCAAAACAATCTGATTACACATGAAAAACCGTATTTGATTTGTTTTTGCAAGATACAGCGCTATACAAATTACATGTATTCTTCTTCTTCTTCTCTCATTATTATTATTATTACCAAAACACCAATGTTTATTTGTGCTTGAAGACACTGGATTTCATTAAAAAGGGAGGGGGAGGTTAAAGAGATTAAAACAAATTCTGAATGTTCGAAAAACAAAAGGAAGTCCCTTCCTCCCCCCAACATCTTCCAAACTAAACCAAACAAAACCAAAAGACTTCGACCAGTCTTTGTCAAAATTCTCTTAATAAACACCTGAACTATGGTATGTTACTGAAAAAAAGCATGAAATAACCTTCAGAAAAGATTCAACCAATAAACCATATACTGATGTAAAATATGACAAAAAACATTATGAAAAAAGTATTGAAAGGCACACATACTATGATACCCAATGTTAGTATTTTATATTTACAGTCTTCATCGGAATGTGTGATACATCTTTTGCATAGTGCTAGTTAAAAGAACCATAAAACAAGAAAAATAAGAGCAGAGTCAAAATCTGAAATCAAAAAAGGAAGAATGTATAAATAATTGACAAATGCACACATTGAATCAGGCACAAGGTTAAATATATTAGTCAAAAAAGGAATTACTTTCCCTCT
>CM060336.1:26746769-26749269 GCA_030674155.1 Stramonita haemastoma | reverse complement strand
GATGTGTCCGTACCACTTTAGCTTGCACTTTTTCACTGTAGTTTAGTGCTTTTCATATGGACCGATGGCATTCATTATTCTAGTTTTCACTTCTTCATTAGTGATGTGATCTCTGTATGAAATGCCAAGGAGTTTGCGAAAGCATCTCATCTCCACTGTCTGTGTCCTTTCAATGTCTGCTGTTATGGTCCATGTTTCACATGCGTACAAAATATGGACATGACCAGGGAACGCATCAGTCTGATCTTGAAGCTGATGGCGATGTTCTTATCATTCCAGAGGACTTTAAGTTTGGTCTTTGAAGCTGTGGTCTGGGCTATCCTGGAGAGAATTTCAGGTTTTGAATCCTTCATCTGATACTATGGCTCCCAGATATTTGAAGCTATGGGCGCCCCGATTTTCTTACCGTCTATAATTACGTCATTGCTGATGCCATTGGCACTATTTGTCATCAGCTGGAAGGTTTTCTGCACTTATCTGCATGCCATATGCTGATGAGGCTTCATCAAGGTGATTTACCAGGCTGACAAGCTCTTGTTCTTCTCCAGCTAGGCCGTCGATGTCATCGGCAAAACGTAAGTTTGTGATTGTCCTGCCTCCAATGCTGACTGTTCCCTCATGATCTTCAAGTTCATCAGCCATTATTCTTTCTAAGAAGACGTTAAAGAGGGTGGGAGAGAGCAGGCATCCTTGGCGTACTCCAATTGTGGTTCGGAACCAATCTCCTATGTTGTTGTTACAGTAGACTGCACTGGTTGCCTTGTTATACAGGCATTCTATGGCTCTGATCAGTTTGGCATTGATGTTATACAACCTCATGGTTGCCCACAGAGCTGCATGCCAGACTCTGTTGAACGCCTTATCAAAGTCCACAAAGACGTGGTAATGATCTTGTTGATGCTGCAAGTATATCTCACAGCGTACTCTAAGATTGAAAATTTGCTCCGTTGAGCTCCGTCGTGCTCTGAAACATACCACAATACATTTAACTAAAGTTACTAGTCATTCGGATGAGTCCATAAACCGAAGCCCCGTGTGTGAACGCACGCAGAACATCTTGCGCATACGTTAAAACCCCGTTTCGCCTTTTAGAAGAGCAGGCCATTGTGTTCCGGTAGGGGCGGATGGCAACAAAATAACCCACCACCACCCAAAAACCCAGCATGCAAACAGGTGTCGTGTTTAGACACCATCCCCGAGACAAAATCGGGGCCCTGGAGTCCCCAGGGCGGCTCGGAGCTAGCTGTATATGGCAACGTTCTGGCGGCTCCTGCGACGGCACTGGAACCATGCGTATTGGTGATTGCCTTTCCAATGGACCATTCCAGCGGCGTGGAGAGTAGAGGGGGGGGGGGGTCTGTTGCATGGGCAATAGCTTGCCCTCCATACTTACTTACTCAGGCTTTGCGCTCTAGGCTCTAGAGCGCAACTCCATAGTCTTCCGAGACTGACGGATACCTTACAACTACAGTTACCATGAACTGCCAGAGTACAACACAGGACAGTCCCATACTAAACTGCCAAGAAAAGAACGACCCGTACAGTACACCACAATGCACAGCAATACAGAACGTTAACATAACATAATACGATACCATATAGTGTAATACAATTCAGTGCCAAAAGCGGTGTCCGTTATTGATGTCAGCTCACTGCCAAGGCCTACATTAAAGTGTTGTGATGTTGTAAAATGTTGTGTTGAGATTGCTTTCAGCCGTGACAAGCTCTTAACATAACAACCTGCACTCTCCTTTAAAGGAGAAAAAATCCTCTGAAGTCGGAGTATGACTGCCTATATAGCGAGGTATTTAAAAACGGTCATACACGCAAACTTCTCATTCAGTGTGCAATTTCAATCTCCCATGTGGGTGAGAAGAGTGAGTCAGAGTACTGTACCTTCTGGGTGACCGAATCCCAGAGAGTTAAGCTGGGGAACGCACAACTACAACAACAATGCATTGTAATACATTAGGAGATGACAGACTGCACTTCACGATACACAGTATAAAACAACACACTACAATGCAACGCATTACAATAAAACAATTACAGAATTGTATTGCACACCCCATCATACCCCACCGACAACACCACACCACACCCCGGCCCACCACACTCCACCCCACCCCACCCCACCACACACTACACACCATGTACACCACACACACCTCACCCCACCCCATCATACCACTCATCACACCACACCAGACACTTACACCACACCATACACATCCACACCATACCACACCCCAGCCCACCCACCACACCAAACACCACACCAGACACACACACACACACACCACACCACACCCCATCCCACCCCATCATACCACACATCACACCACACCAGACACTAACACCACACCATACACATCACACCATACCACACCCCAGCCCACCACACACCCCTCTACCCCACACCACCTCGCCCCATCCCACACCACACACACACCACACACACACACCACACACACCACCCCCACACCACCACCACCACCAC
>CM060336.1:26731769-26741769 GCA_030674155.1 Stramonita haemastoma | reverse complement strand
GTGTGTGTGTGTGTGTGTGTGTGTGTGTGTGTGTGTGTGTGTGTGGTGTGTGTGTGTGTGTGTGTGTGTGTGTGTGTACACATTGACTTCGTTAAAAATCTAAATTATTGTTGGCTGCATGCGCAAGAATTGGTTGAATGCAAGCGCTTTGATTTGTTTTTGCAAGATATAGCGCTATATAAATTCCATTTATTATTATTATTATTATTATTATTATTATTATTATTATTATTATTATTATTATTATATATGTCTTTGGCCACTGTAGACCCATTCCACTCTTGTAAATAATTCATTCTCTGCTTAAAACAATGATACAAAAGTATGTTCACAACCAACTCCTTGTTCCGGCTAGGCATACCCGAAACCAAGATTAAACAAAGAATGTTTGAGTAAAGTTACCCAGCATGTTTTACCATATTCGTCCAAAATTAATTAGCATTAGATAAGCTTGCTTGGGAAGTGTATGTCCATTTTCAAAAGCTTAAATCAGTATCGAATGCACCTGACTGCGCTGTTTACATATAATGGATAACGTCCTACTTCTCTATAAACAAACTTATTTGGTACCCTAACTGGTACGTTTAGAAAGCGTTTATATGTAGAGGGGTGTATCTTTTCAATATTGTTTAGTCTATGAAGACCCCACATCTCAGAACCATACAAAAGAATTGGCAGTATCTGCGCATCAAATCTTCGAAAAAAACAACAATCCTTTGGAAAGTCATTTGGTTTTGATATCTGTTTCACACATTCAACGCATGCATGCCTTCCTTTCACTGCAAGAGCATCCACACCTCTGTTAAAGCTCATTTTCATGGTAAAATCAAATCCTAGCTAACAGTATTCACTCACCACTTCTAGTACCATTTTTCATTCTTACCCCCAAAACCCACCCGTTGGAAAAAAACATAACTTTAGTCTTGTCGGTGTTAACATTAAAAACCATCCAGGGGAAATATCTAAATGCTGATGTATGAATCTGTGGTGCCTTGTCTACATATCAAGAACAGACTGGCCGAAGTTTTTGATTGTCCAATTGGTCTAAGACAGGAATGTATGTTAAGTCCCATATTGTTTTCCTTGTATATAAAGGAAATAGCTTTAGTAGTTGATAATAAGGGTCTCCATGGTATACAGGTTGTGCCCAGTTTTCTTGAATTGTATCTCCTTTTGTTTGCTGATGATGTAGTTAAGTTATCAAATACTACTTTAGGTTTACAAAACCAAAATAAACAGTCTGTACAATGCATGAGAGAGAGAGAGAGAACTCGAACTCGAACTCGAACTCGAAAAGTTTATTCACAAAAAGGCCATTGGCCCATACATGAAGGGGGGTTGCCAAACTGCTTAGTGTTTTGGTGGAATAAAAGACAACAGCAATGAAAACAGCAGAATTGTATAGCAACAAAAACAGTAGCAAAAATATGACTTACGATAATAAAGTATCTCTTATTCTAAAGGCTTTACACAAATATAGAGTGAGGCTGCGCACAACCTCAGGCTGACTTGATGCCATGAGTAAACAGAGTCTAAATGAATTAGGCTGCTTTCTATATTTCACAGGGATGTAACTCTGCCTAACATCCTCTAACACTGGACAGCACAACACAAAATGCACCTCATTTTCAGGTGCTTGCTTACATAACGGGCATAGTAACCTGAGGTCATCAACATCATATCCTCTGTATCTGAATTTATGAACATTTATATCTGATACACCAAGTCTAAACTTTGACATAATTCTTTTCAAATGTATGTCCATATCAAGCTTTTAATAAGGTTTGATATCATGTGTACTTATAAACTGTCTATACATCTGATACCTTTCACTGGTTTGTATATGATCATTCCATTGCTGCCATCGGCAGTCAATCAGTCTTTGTCTGAAAGTGTTTATAAATTCTCTACAATTTCCAACACCTTGACTGAGCCAAACAAATCCAAAACCGAGTTCACATAAACGGGTGCGTATTTGTGTAGCCTAGTTGTTTTTCCCTTTCACATCTAGATCATAAAGCATCTTGTAAGATTTAAAAGGTAGCCTGTTCTCATCCATATGTAGAATCTTAATCCAGTATCTAATAATCTTACAGCAGCATTAACAGAGAGAGGATTTCTATTAGTTTCACTATACACAAGATCATTGGGCGTTCGTCTATCTAAGCCTAAGAACTGCTTTAAAGCAAAGAGGTGCACTGATTCACAATGCGTTACAGCTGCATCCAAACCCCAAATTTCTGCACCATATAGCACAGTGGGTTGTATTTGGGCATCAAATATTTTAATGAACAAGTCAAAGGAGTTATTATTCAATATTCGCAATTTTCTCAAAACCAATAACAAGCTACGTTTACCTCGACTTGCCAGATCTTTACATGCAGTTGTGAAACTAAGTTTTGTAGAAAAACAGATTCCTAAGTATTTATATACATTAATCACAGGCAAGACTTTTCCATTGTACAACCATTTTTCATGAACAGCTAAATGACCACTTTTTCTGAATACAACGATATTGCTCTTATTCAGATTAACCTTAAGATCAAGAGCCGATGCAGCACTGCTCAAGCTATTTAACTGCTTTTGTAAGCCAACAACTGTTTCAGATAGCAGGATAACATCATCAGCAAGAAGAAGAATAAACAATTCTGTGACATCTTGGGAGAAAGTGGCACCATGCTTACCATTATTGATGACTTCTCTGGCTAACTCATTAATGAAAACAGAAAACAATAAAGGGCTACATACATCGCCCTGTTTAACACCAGTGGTACAGTATATTATGTCAGTCAGTTTAGTACCACATCTTATTCTGCTTTTGACATTCTGATACATGGCTCTCAAACAACGTAATAATTTACCCCTCACACCATTTTTCAGGAGAATAGGCCACAACAAGTTTCTATTAACAGAATCAAATGCCTTTTCAAAGTCAATAAATGCCACATAGAGTTTACGGTTATGAGTAAACTGTTTCTGAACAAACGCAAGCAGAGTAAACATATGATCTATAGTAGAGTATCCTCTCTTAAAACGAGCTTGGTGTTCACTTGTAATATCATTTTTCATAACCCATTCTTGTAATCTATTATTAATGATAGTACTATACAACTTACTACTTATGTCACTAAGAGAGATTCCCCTGTAGTTATTAGGGTTATCAACATCACCCTTTTTGTGTAATGTTAGGATTATAGATTCAGTGAGAGAGAGAGAGAGAGAGAGAGGAGAGAGAGAGAGAGAGAGAGAGAGAGAGAAGAGAAGAGAGAGAGAGAGAGAGAGAGAGAGAGAGAGAGAGAGAGAGAGAGAGAGAGGCAAGGCAAGGCAAGGCAAGGCAAGGCAAGGCAAGGCAAAGTCTTTTATTCGAGGATAATAGATAAGCACTCATGTGCTTTTTTACATCCAGTCCCCGCCCTTTTCAGGGATACATCAAGTTGAAAAGATAGTAAACAATAAAACTTTACGCATTACCAAACAACACACAAGAATAAGGACACTATATATGATAAGGTAATAAAAAATGCACTCGATCAGAAGACAAAAATCAGAAGTCACAATAAAAATATTTTGATTATGGAAGAATAGAAAAGTGTTGATAGGTAAGGAGCAAACAAGAGAACTAGATGAATAAACAACTGAAAACATCAATCCACCACCATCTGTCAAGTTATACATGTGACATAAATCATACATTTGGATAAAAGGGGGGGAAATTTAACTAATGTCGTTATTGGAGGGGAGGGGGGGGGTAGAGATAAAAATGTAAATAAAATATAAAAAAAAGAAAAAAGAAAAAGAAAAGTTACATAAAACATCCTAGATGTTTCAAGAGAGAGAGAGAGAGAGAGAGAGAGAGAGAGAGAGAGAGAGAGAGAGAGAGAGAGAGAGAGAGAGAGAGAGAGAGAGAGAGAGAGAGGCAAGGCAAGGCAAGGCGAGGCAAAATTCCTCCACTCGAGGACAACAGACAAGCACTCGTGTGCCTCTTTCACATCCAGTCCCCGCTCCCCCCAGGGACAACTTCATGATAAAAAGACAGCCCCAACCAAAACAACAACAACAACTACAAAGGTTCAAACACCAAGAGCAAGAAAGCCATACCAAGCATCAAACAACAGGCGAGAAACAAAACAGAGATACAGTATTAAGGCAATGTTATAAAAAGGCACTCACCCAGAAACGAAAACAAGAAGTGAGACTCAATGACGATTTCGATTTGAATATAAAAAACAACAACAACAATAACAACAACAACAGCAACAATAACAACAACAACAACAACAAAAACAAAAAACAAGCAAACAAACAAACAAAACAAAAAAAAGCACAAACAAACAAACAAAGCAAACAAACGACAGCGCAACAACTAAGGATCAAACATGAGAAAACGATGAGGACAGATGACTGAAAACATCAATCGACCACCATCCACCATCAAAACAAGTCCCACAAAACGTAAGACCTTGATATAAGGGGAGAAAGAACAACAACAACAGGTAAGAAATAATACAGAGATACACTACCGAGGCAACGTTACAAAAGGCACCCATTCAGAAACGAAAACATGAAGCAAGAATCAATGATGATTTTGATTTGAATTATTAAAAAAAAAAAATATATATATATATATATATATATATATATATATATATATATATATATATATATATATATATATATATATATATATATATATATATATATAAATTAGATAAAAAGACAAAACAAAACAAAACAAACAAACAAACAAAAAGATAGAACAAACATGAGAATATGATGAGGTCAAATGACCGGAAACGTCAGTCCACCACCATCCACCACCAAAACAAGTCCCATAAAACATATGTTTCCGAACAAACAAACAAAAAAACAGAGAGAGAGAGAAATTGAAATTGAAATTGAAATTGAAAACAAAGTTTATTCAGTGTAGGCCATAGCCCCTTCTGAATGGGGGTACAAATAAACATCACATAAGTAACACAAAAATATAATTGCAACAAAATATGAAATGAATCGATTTTACAAACATCACTCATTCCACTGAAAAGAAACTGTAGATAATACAAGTATTAGTCATTCTTAATGCTTTCAGAACATCTTTTGAAAACTTTATACAGGAATATGCATAAATTCTTGAGTAAATGTTCATTTTGACATGACAAAAGTAAGACTGCTCGAAATAAACATGGTTCTGAATAAAATTTAGAAGGAATATATCTTTGCCTGAGATCAAAAATAGCTGGACAGCAAAGCAAAATATGAACTTCATCTTCTTTGTCTCTTTTACACAATGGACATACTAAATTGTTATTTTTAATCTTTTTGTAACGGTTAGAATGTATTGTCATATCTGTAATACCAAATCTAAACATCGTTAGATAACGCTTTACATGTCTGTCAATATCCAGTGACAAATACAGTTCACAATTTCTAGATGTTTTAAATGTTCTATATAATGAAAATCTGTCGCTGTACTGGACATGGGCATTCCAGTTTTGCCATCTGCAATCAATAAGTCTTTGACGAAATTCACGTAAGAAACCCTTAACATCCTGAACACCTTGATTTAACCATACAAGTCCAAAACCATTCTGACACAATACTTCACGAATACTAGCAACCCAAGTGTGTTTTCCATTATTATCAAGATTTAACAACATTTTGTAGGCTTGAAGTGGCAATCTATTTGTATCCATTTGTAATATTTTAAGCCAATAGCTTACACAACGCACTTGAGCAGTTATCCAAATAGGGTATCGGCCAGTTTCACCATAAACCAGATCGTTTGGAGTTTTACCAGTTATACCCAAAACCCTTTTAAGTGCATACAAATGAACTCTCTCAATACAAAAAGCAGCCTTATCTAGTCCCCATACTTCAGCTCCATACAATGTAATAGGTACAACCTGTGTATCAAAAATCTTCAAAAGGATTTGCAGAGAATTATTATTTATTGCATACATTTTCTTTAAAACAAACAATAAAGCATTTTTTGCTCTGCTGGCAAGATCTTCACAAGCAGCAGTAAAACTAAGCCTGGTAGAAAATTTTAAGCCAAGATACTTGTAACAGTTTACAATAGCCATTTCCTCTCCATTAAACAACCATCTTTCCCTTGCTGCGAGATATCCACCCTTTCTAAAGACTACGATGTTACTCTTCTTCATATTTACCTTGAGCTGAGGCCTGGCTGCTGTTCCACTAAGATTGTTCAACTGAGTTTGAAGACCAATTGGTGTTTCAGATATAAGAGCTATGTCATCAGCTAGTAACAAAATGCACAGTTCTGTAACTTCAGGGGTGAGTGTTGCACCATGTCTTCCACTGTTTATTATATCTTTAGCTAGTTCATTAATAAATAAGGAAAAGAGGACAGGACTACAAGCATCACCCTGTTTAACTCCTCTCGTACACATGATATAATCAGTAAAGTCAGCACCACACCTAACCTTAGCTTTTACATTACAATACATACTTTTAATACATCTATACAGTTTACCTTTAATCCCAGAATTTTGCAAGATTGGCCACATTAAGTTTCTTGAGACAGAGTCAAATGCCTTTTCAAAGTCTATGAAAGCTACGTATAATTTTCGATTTAATGTAAACTGTTTCTGTATAATTGCCATAAGTGTAAACATGTGGTCAACTGTAGAGTAACCTTTCTTAAAGCCTGCTTGATGCTCACCAGTAATATTATTTTGTTCAACCCATTCTTGTATTCTACCATTAATTATCGAACTATATAACTTACTACTAACGTCACACAATGAAATGCCTCTGTAGTTTCCTGGGTCATTTACTGAACCTTTTTTAAACAACGGCAGTATAATTGAGTCTGTCCATAACTGGGGAAATATTCCCTTGTCAAAAAGTGCATTGAAAAACTCAAGAAAGAAGTCTACAACAGTATTTCCTGCATTCTTAAGCAGTTCCCCTATAATACCGTCTGGTCCGGCAGACTTGTTATTCTTTAGTCTTCTCATTACTAACAATATTTCTTCTCTTGTGATAGGTCGATCAAAGAGACTTGTATCATCAGGAATGTCATCGACTTCATTTTCGTTCACACAATCATTTACATCTATGGTTTCTCTCTCAAGCAAATGTTTAAAATGATCAAACCAATCTTTAACTGAAATACTGTTAGCTGTAAATGATTTCTTCCCTGATATCTTGCGCACACTTTTCCAAAATTCACGCTGATTATTCACAGAGGAGACGAGAGATTTAACAAGATTTTCATTATATGCTTTCTTTTTACTTTTAAGCATGCATTTATAATCTTTTCGTGCTTTGAAGTAGTTAGTACAATCTTCTTCTGTCAGGGTTTTTCTATATTTCCTTAACAATTTTCTTGCATTTCTTTTAGACTTTGTACATTCTTGGTCATACCAATCAACATTCTTGCATTTATCATTTATCTTGATTCTTTTTTTCAATGGCTCGGCTTGTCTTTTAATGCAAGAGTTGAACATTTCTAAAGCAGTGTCTATATCATCTTCGATAAGACTTATAGCATGATGTAGTGTCTGTAACACAACTTCACTATTCATCTTCTGAGAAAAAACACAAGCATATTCTTCATCCCACTGAAATTTTTCTATTACTTCTATGTTCTGTGCTACACTTTCGTCACTTTCTACATTTTCTTCATACTTCTTATTTTGTGTCAAATACATGTTGAATTCCAGAGGCAGATGATCTGATTCCACACGCTCATTTACATAAAGACTGCATGACATATAGATAGAGGCAAACAAGTCAGAAGAAGCTAAAAAATAATCATTCACACTCTTGCCTGTCTCTGATATATAGGTGAAGTGCCCTTGACGATCATCAACACAAACACCATTTAGAATATACAAATCCAATGCAGTACACATATTCAACAACATTTTGCCGTATCTATTCCAAGATTTATCTTCAGAGCACCTTCTGATAATATCAACATTGTCATTTAACTGAAAAACATTATCGTAATCACACACATCTTGAGAGACGTCTGATACTCTACCGTTCAAATCCCCAGCTAAAAGTACATGAACATCGTCAAGATCCACCAGTACATCAATCAGACAGTCCTCAAGTTCACTTATACCATTGTCTGTGTCAAAAAAATCATAATACGGTGAACTCTCTGGCGGAATATAAGCACATATGTACAATACATCTTTAGATAAAGCAAACAGGTCTCTGTTAATAAGGAAAACAAGAACATTTCTGTAATCAGTTTTTATCTCTCGTATGCTTGGCAGAAACTCTTTTTTCATTAAACATATAACGCCACCAGAACGCCTCCCTAATTTTGTAAATTGAATTGCTGGTTTACAAAAACATTCATAATCATTAAACAATGAAGAGTCCAAGTATTCAACAAAAGTCTCAGCAAGAGACACAAAATCAAAAGATGTTACATAGGAAACAAAATCTTTATCGCATAGTTTTGGAAGCAAGCCATTCACATTCCAGTGCAAAAAAGATGCAAGTTTTTCTTTTCTCATAGAGACATTCATATCACAACGATTTTCAATTACACCATCATCTACACTAGAAGATTCACTTTGATTTTCAACACTACTCTCAGCTTCTCTGGTCTTCAACGGAACTGACCTTGACATTGACAAAAAACATTCAGCAGTGTTCAGAAGGGGTTCATCACATCTCACAGAAAACATTGTTTTGTCACTAGCGAAAATATCATCATCACCACCATCACCACCACCACCACCATCACCACCGCCACCATCACCACCACCATCATCATCATCATCACTTTCAGCATCAACATCATTTAACGTTTCATCAACATCAACATCATTTAAACATTCATCAAGATCAACGTTTTTAACACAAATTTCTACAGCAACATTCTGTGCACCGTCTTCAATCTTTTTATCATGTGCCTGTACATTGTTTACAAACAAAGTGTCATTTCCACGTGTACTGCTTCGAGATACATTATATTTAGAGTTGGCCTGAACATCAACATTAAAAAAGCGCTGGCTTGTGCCACATTTCATACCGTGAGCTGCACGACCTGATTTTGAGTTGCGTTTGCTAAAATGCGGTGCGTGTGGTGACCGACCTGTTTTGGTTGCCTCTGTAACAAAAACAGCCCCACGGACATTTTCGTGTGTTGCTGATGTTACAGCCTCTGTGCTGGGCTGGCCATCTACCTAGGTTGCCATCTTAAGGTTTCCTTGATGGTCCAGATAGAATTTCTGACCATCAATGATTAGATGGTCATACACCATTGACACTTTCTTTTGCTCATTTCTTGCTGCTTTCATGTGAGGCACAAGCTGTTTACGGATTTCCCTCACTTTAAAGGAAAAGTCTTCATTGATGAAGACCTTAGTTCCTTTAAGCTTGCGCCTGACACTGAGCAGTTTTTCCTTTTCCTTATAGAAGGTACAACACCCAATTATGGGTGAATCTGGTTTTGCATTCATTCTGTGCAGTCGGTCAAAGTGTATGTTGTGAGTCAGTTCCAGTTTGTCAGTCAACATGTCCTGTACTAGTCCTTCACACTCCTGTCTGGTTTCATTTTTTTCACGAGGAATGCCGTGGATGATGACATTGTTCCGCTTTGAACGACATTCTAAATCATCCGTCTAAATCATCCGTCTTTCGTTCTAACTGTTGAACTCTTTCTGTCAAAGTGTCATTCTGTTCTTTCAACGTTTCGTTTTCACGTTTAAGGTCACTGACTTCTTGCCTCAGTGACAACACATCTTCACGCAGCCCAGCAAGTGTTTCATTTGTCTTTCTCATTTCTTCTTGCATGCCGTCGAATTTACTTTCAAATTTATTGTCAATTTTCTGGAGATAGGCCATCATCTCAGACATGGTTGGATCAGCAGGCGACCGTGGAGAAGGAGACTTGACATCGGCAGGTGTCTTACTGGAACCCAGTCTCGTCTGACGCATGTTGTCCGTTTTGGCGCCCTGTGAAGGTAAAGGTCCGGGATTCAACTCCACATCGCCGCATCTTTGGAGT
>CM060336.1:26701769-26726769 GCA_030674155.1 Stramonita haemastoma | reverse complement strand
TCCTCATCATCATTGATCATCATGCAATAATAAAAATTGCCTCTGATTCGGTGGCCTCCGTTGCTCTGGTCTCATGGTGACCTCAGATTCGGTTTCCCCATACGCTTCTGTGCCTGTGGTGAATTTGTGTCAAAGCCTTTGGGGTTGGGGGTTCGTGGGGAGGCGGTCGTTGGAGGGACGTTGTGGTGGTCACCACCTTGGGTGGGTGACTCACTCAGTCTGGCTCCGCGACTGAGCTAATACTGTCGTTAGTAGGGGGCTTAGTAGGTGGTGTCCTGCGTATGTTAGCTCAGAACAGGCACCACTGAACACCACCAAAGTGACCCAGCAGAAGTGCAAGGCCCCTCTGGCTGGTGGCCCCGCGGCAGCCTAATATTGATGAGCTCCCTGTGGACTCCCGACCCCGGGGGTGAGACACAACGAATCTGGGTATGGCTGTGGAGGGGAGATTGAAATGAGTGGCGTGGGAACAGCAGTACGGGAACGTCACAGAAGACGAGGCAGCAAAAAAAAAAAAATAATAATAATAATATAGCAAAAAATATTTAAAAATAGCAAATATTTAGGACCATGAAACAGAAGGCATTAACAAATCTATAATGCATGAGCGTGTGTGTGTGTGTGTGTGTGTGTGTGTGTGTGTGTGTGTGTGTGTGTGTGTGTGTGTGTGTGTGTGTGTGTGTAAGCGGGAAAACAAGCAAAGTAGGCATAAAAGGGGAAAAAAAACAGATTAAACACACACACACACACACACACACACACACACACACACACACACACACACACACACACACACACACACACAAAACCCAACAACAACAACAACAACATAAAATCCTTTAAACACAAAAGGCTATATGAAAACACATTTCTATATTCAAATGGTAAGAATACAGTTTGAATCCAACATATCAACCAAAACACTCTTCTCCATAATAAGTCTAGGATAGAATATGTGAAGGTGGAAGTTGGAGGGGAAAGGAAAGGGAAAGGAGGCATGAGAGAGAGAGAGAGAGGAGAGAGAGAGAGAGAGAGAGAGAGAGAGAGAGAGAGAGAGAGAGAGAGAGAGAGAGAGAGAGAGAGAGAGAGAGAGAGAGAGAGAGAGAGCATCCCAAATTACATCGTCATCAAAACAAACCAGTAAACAAAAATATTCCAAAAAACTCACACTTCCATAAAAATAACTATCATCCATGAAATCTAAAAGCTCACAATTTGACCATTGCTTGAAAAGAACATTTTCTGATGTACATGGGGCAAGAGTAGTTATGTTAGCACACATCAGTTACTGCACTTGAGGTGGGTATAAATAGCTTTCTTGAAAGCTTCTTTACTTTGGAATGCTTTTATGTACCTTGGCAGCATGTTCCACATTAGGCTACCTATGTGAGGCTTGATTTAAAGAGGTCAATTCTAGGGATTGGTATTTGAATTTTGGAAGGATCTCGGGAGGTCATACAAAATTTAGAATAGAGAGTTTGTGGTGCATGACCTGTCATAATCTTGTGCATATATACTCCTTTATTTAGGGTAAGCATATCTTTTAATGGCAGAACCTCAAGTTTTGCATAGTCTTATGCACATAAGGTAGAAGATTTTAGGAGAACTGCTTTGAGTGCTCTTTTGTAAGTGCTATCAAGAGGTTTGAGAGCGTTAGCACTGGCTGAGTCAAAAAGGGTAGAACAATAATTAATTGAAGATAAAATGTAAACAATTTTGCAAAGTTGGTATACATGTTTTGATATTGTTTTGGATAATTTATTTATGTGTGCCATCCATGAAAGATTGTTGTTAATCACAATACTTAGAAGTTTATGGTTATCAACTTCCTCAATAGTTTCATTGTTCATAAAGACAGGTGGAAGACTAAGTGTCATGTTTTGTCTCTTTTGTTTTGTTGTAATAAGCATGTCTTCGGTCTTTTGGGGGTTTAGTGCCAAATGGTTGTAGTTACACCATCTGCTTAAAGAATCAATGCTACTTTGTAATGAGGCAGATATTTGATTAACGTTTGTGTGATTAGTATGAACTGTAGTATCATCACAAAAAAGTTCACATGATTCTTTGATGTAGAGTGGAATGTCATTAACATATAGAGAGGATAAAAGTGGGCCTAAGACAGACCCTTGTGGTATCCCATATTTTACTGGTAGTGTAGATGACTTAATGCTATTAATCGAAAGATATTGTTGTCTATTATGTAGGAATAATCTGATTAACTTCAGACTGTTATCAGATATGCCATACAGTATTGGTTTCCGGCATAGAAGTTTATGGTCAATTACATTGAAGGCTTTGGCAAAGTCAACATTAAGGGCTCCACAATATTTGTTATCATTTATAATTTTGTGCCAAGTTACTAAGAGGGGTGTGGCAAGAGTGATTTGTCCTGAATCCTGACTGGCTATCAATTAAAAGACTGTATTTTTCTAGATAATGGCTAAGGTGTTTTTGTTATGTTTTTCGAGAGGTTTGGATATAATTAATAACACTGATATTGGCCTGTGGTTACATGGGTTTGAAGAGTCACCAGATTTATGAAAAGGAATGACTTTGGCCAGTTTGAATCATGATGGGAAATGGCATTTTGCAATACACAAGTTATAAACATAAGTGAGTGATTCAGCTATTAAAGGAGCTGCGATTTTGAGATTTTTCCCATCCAGACAGTCTGGTCCATGACTATTTGTTTGTTTTAAGCATCGAAGGGATTGATAAACTTTTGCTATGTTCAATGGTGGCAGTTTCATGTTTGAATTGATATTTTTGGATCCACAAAATGTTTTCAATTTTTCAAGGGAATTTTTTTCAGCATCATTTTGTTTTATCAACGAAACTGTCATGATGGTAAAATAGGTATTTAGGTAGTCGGGAGATATATTCTGAATGGTGGAAAGGGATGGTGATTTATTGGTTAGTCGATTAATAGCTTTCCACATAGATCTGGAATTTTGTTTGTATGAAGTAAGATTTTGGAAATATTTTTGTTTACTTACTCGCTTTAATGAATTAACTTTGTTTCTTTGTACCTTGTATTCATCAAATTTTATTTTATTCTTTCATTTTGAAGATAACGGAATAAGCGCTCATGTGCTTTTTTACACCCAGTCCCCGTGTGTCTGCAGTTTTGTAAATCTCGTCATCTGGTCCCACCGGCACAGGATGGCCTGCTTTTAATAACTTATGTGGATGCTGTGCCTCAGATATAATTTCTGTTGTCATCCATTCAGGCTGTACTTCATGTCTTATTCTGTGTGTTTTAAAGGGAGCATGTTTATCATATATAGACCTAAATGTTTCGTGCCAGAAGGTCAAAGCTTCCTCTGGATCAAAGAGAGAGAGATATGGGGAGAGAGAGGGAGAGAGTGAGAGATGAACAGAAAGACACACAGATAGAGAGAGAGAGAGGAGAGAGAGAGAGAGAGAGAGAGAGAGAGACAGAGACAGAGACAGAGACAGAGAGAGAGAGGGAGGTAGGGAGAGAGAGAGAGAGAGATGAGAGAGAGAGAGAGAGAGAGAGAGAGAGAGAGAGAGAGAGAGAGAGAGAGGAGAGAGAGAGAGAGATCAAATCAAATCACATCAAATCAACTCAAAATCATTTATTTCGAAGACAATAAATAAGCACCCATGTGGGGCTTTTTTACATCCAGTCCCAACTGTTTGGAATACATCGGGATAGTAAGTTAAGCCATATACCCACACACTGAAAAATAAACAAAACGAAAAAAGGAAAAATCCTAAACAAACAGAAAATTGAAAAGGAACAAAAACAAGAGCAGCCATTAAACCCCACAATATAAAAGGAGACAAATATGCAATCAACAACAGCATAACACAAAAACAAAAAACAAACTAAAAAAACAAAACATAGACAAAACATGACGAAAACAAAAAACAACGAAAATAAAACACAAAAAATTCTAATGCAAATGCTAGCCAGCGCACGAAAAGACACACACACACACACACACACACACACACACACACACACACACACACACACACACACACACACCACACACACCACCACCACCACCACCACCACCACCACCACCACCACCACCACAACAACAACAACAACAACTAACCAACAAAGCGTACAAACTTTCTAACAAAACCCCCCATAATTATAAAGTATTTAAAGACGGGATGGAACCCCCCAAAATTCAAAACATTAGGAATATGGTTTACAAATGATCTATCACAAACGACAGAAATAAACTCAGACGATAAAATTCCTCGGAATCAAAACTCTATTCAAAATATGGTTGCAAAGAACAGTTACACCTTTAGGAAAAAATAGCCAAACTAAAATCACTCATACTCTCAAAACTGATATATCTGTGGATTCTGCTACCCAATCCTCTTGAAACTCAAATCAAACAACTACAAAAAATGTGCTTTGAATTTGTGTAGGATAAAAAGACATAAGATTAATAGAAAGTATGCTGTCCATGATTTTGAAGGAGTGGGTATTGGTGTTCAGAATAATGAAGTATATATAAAGGCATTAAAATTAGCATGGATGAGAAATTTTGTAAATGAAACTCCGAAATGGGTGATTATTATACGAACATTAAGCCCAGAGATTGACTTAATCCACACGTACGGGGCCAAACGTTTGGAAAAAAAAAGTAGATTAAATCAGTTCTGGAGAAACGTCTTCTCGGTCTATACACATTAAAAATTGCAGACAGGTTGAAGTAAAAGAAGGACGTGAGTTTCTCTCTGAGCCATTATTTCATAATGAAATATTCAAAATTGATAATGAACCATTTCACCACAAGACTTGGGTAAATAATGATATTGTTTTTGTAAAAGATCTGGTGGACATAAATGGTAGCTTTATAGGTTACCACTACCAGTCATTAACCGAAAAAATTAACTCGAGGGTAAACTTAAGTTACATGAACTGTTTGCAATCAATGATCAATTACAAAAGAAAGAAAAACATTGAAATTAAAGACAATAAAAAGAACTTTCGAAAGCAATGCAGTTAATACTGAATGTGCAGAAAGGATGTCGACAGTATTACAATGCTTTACTTGAAGAAATAGACCTATTTTATCAGACATTAAACCTTTGTAAAAAGTGACACTCCACCACATAAGGAGTCGCATTGCACAAGAGGTCAATTTTTAGTTATTGACAAGTTATTAATCTGCAATAAAAAGACCATTCAATACAAAAACAGATTGAAAATCGGACAATTTTGTGCAAAGTTATTATAAAGTGAAACGATAGATTGCAGGATGTGACAAAGTGAGAAACGGGGAAATTTATTTTCGTAACAGGTTGTCAGAATGAGGGTTTGGGTATTTTAAAAACACATTTAAAAGCAAAAGGAATAAAAAAAATTATGCCTTAATATTTCATTACAAGGTAGAATAACGCATATAGTTTAATAATCAATCAAAATCTCAAAAATGACAACTTGACCCCCACCTGCCTTTAATGGCTTCTAGCGCAAAATTGGGTAATGTGCTAAGCGACTCATTTCGTGGTGGAGCGCCACAAATTTGTTACAATGGCAAGATAAACTGAAAACTACAGTTGACTGGACAGCAGTGCTGAAGAAAATCAAAAAGATAAAAGAGTTACCTCTTTAAAATAAAAGATAAAAGAGTTCCCTCTTTTACCTCTTAAGTGGTTTCAAACAAAAATTTGTTACAGAATTCTTGCTGCCAATGTGATTTTGAAGACAATGGGAGATGTAGAAAGCGACAGGTGCAATTTTTGTAGCGTGGAAAAAGACGCAGTAGAGCACTATTTATATAAGTGTCGCTTTTCTCTCTCTTTTTACAGGGAACTAGAAAATTAAAAAAACAACAAAAAAACAACTAAAAACAAAATGCATTAATTGTAATTTGTCATTTGACAATAAGTTGATTTTATTTGGCTTGGCTGAAAATATTAAAACAGACGAAATGCTGGATTTCATTATTCTGTTTGGCATTTTTTTCCATATATGAATGTAGAATCAATAAAACCGGTCCAACTGTTGATTTTTTTAAGAGAACTGAATACACAGTTTAAAAGTGATAAACACGCAGCTTATTTGAATATAACATACCATGTTTTCCAAAGAAGATGTTTCCCTTACATGGGTTTAGTTGAAGCATGAAAAAAAAAAAAACCTAGAGGGAACTGAAAAACAGGAAAAAGCAGATAAAATAGTCATTCAGCCTTCATAGACAATTACTAATTATAAACAAGGAATAACTATACTAATTAATACGGGCCTTGCTATCACTTGTGATAACAATTATATACAATATGTGACCTGCAGGGTACCGTAATAACAGGCCATCCGTAATCTGCACGCACCCAAGGCATAAATATCTGTCTTGATTTGTGTTGTTGATTGTTTTTACTCATGCTGCACATTGAAGAGTCTCCTGCTTTAACTGATGCTGTGAACACTCATGTATACATGGGTACTTGGTGTATGTGACTGAAAGTTGTATATGTAGATGCCCCAATAAGCATGATTGATCCTGTATGTTTGTATATATGTTAGTATAATGTATGTATGTATGTATGTATGTATGTATGTATGTATGTATGTATGTATGTATGTATGTATGTATGTATGTACGTACGTACGTACGTACGTACGTAATTATGTATGTATCATTGTATGTATGTATTATGTATTATAGGCATGAATAATATATGCAAAATTTTGGATGTACACGTTATTATTGGTATTAGAATAACCTGCTTATATGTTTGGTAGTTTTGTTTGTTTTTGTTCCCATCAGTGACCATGTTTCTGTACACAATAATTGTAGGACTCAGAAAGGAGGTTGTTGGTGACGATGATACTGGTCTTGTTTTGTTCTTATGACTTTCTGCGATGTTTTTGTGGCTTCCTTGCTGTGATTGGTAGTTTGTAATTGTTTGTGCGTTTTTGGTTGTGGGGGGTATTTTTCCGATTTATATTTTTTGCATCCTATTTGGATTTTTTTTTAATTTAAAAAGCATTTTGGCAGACTGGAAAATAAACGTCAGTACGTAACTATAGGAAAAGCAATAGCAATAGTAAGCTACTCAAAAACAAACGTCATATAATCAAACAAAAGAAAGTATGCAAAAACAGCTTACACCTGCATGCACTGCACGAGTGAGTTTTTAAAAAAAAAGTTAAAGTCTGTCCCGAGCCTAAGGCTCATCAGGCCGGTGCTTATCCCGGTTTCTGTGGCCTTAAGCGACTGAGAGTAATAGACTCCCCCCTGGATAGGACGCCAGTCTATCGCAGGGTTAACCCCCAACACAAGGTTGGTACCCCTTTTACACCTGGGTGGGGTGAGAAAATAGCCATAAAGTGCCTTTTCCAAGGGCACAACGCCATAGCCGAAAGCTGGGATCGAACCCGCAACCTTTAGATTACGAGTCCAACGCCATAACCACTAGGCTACAGCACGAATGAGTGCATCACATATAAACATACAGAGGGAGAGGTGCCCTCAGGCTTGGGCTCGCACGCCCGCGCGGCAGCAACCACGCACACAGCACACAGACAAACAGCAGGCACAAAAATGACACAGAGAGAGAGAGAGAGAGAGAGAGAGAACAAAGGGATGCACATCACTAAAAAACAAAGCATCCATCCCTACACCCCCACAGAAACACCCATCATTCACTTACCCAGCATCACCACCAGCACCACAGCAGCCCAGGCGACATTGCCACGACTGAAAAAGCAAGAGACCGGCATTTTCTTCTTCCTCTTCGTGGCTTCTCTATATGCCCAGCAAAAAAATCTTTGTCCAGGAGTGGGGATGAAACCTCACTCAACTCTTTATATAGGCCTACTCCCAGTATGGGTGGTGTCCTACTAACCCAATCGCAAATCCGCGAAGCTGTTTTTATTGCGAAAGAGTTTATTTGCTTCTTCCCTTATCTATTGTTGGTTTTTTTTATTTCATGGGTTTTTTCTTTCTGGGTCAGAAAATGGTTCATTGGCTGGGCGACTCTTGTATAGCTGTTTTATGCAGCCTCTGTGTTTGTGTGTGTGTGTGTGTGTGTTGTTCTTCAGTTTAACGTCCTTCCACTAAATAGTGATATCAGACAGGCAAGTGTGTGAGTGTGTGTGTGTGTGTGTGTGTGCATGTGTACGCGCACACGCGCGCGTGCGCGCGTGCGTGTGTCTGTGTCTGTGTGTGTGTGCGTGAAAGCGTGCGTAAGTGTGAGTGTATGTGTGTGTGAGTGTGTGCGCGCGCGTGTGCGTGTGTGATTACGCTTTGACAGTCTATATTACAAAGTATTAAAGAGAACCGAGGGGGGGGGGGGGAACAAAAAAGAAAAAACCCTAGCTGCAAGTAAGGCCTATGGTTTTGGACTATAAGGAAACAAAAACAGCAACAAAAAACCCACTAACCCTTCAAGCTAATTAATGAAAGTAAACAAGAACTTAACTATTAACTAACGATAGGAACTATAACGTGCAGACAAATTTTGGATTTTGGATACATTTACACACACTGATGTATATAATGTGCCCAAAGTTGGGGTGAGGTGGGGGTGGGGGGGTGGGGGGAGACTAGAGCTATTGAAGAGGTATACAGAAGAGGTCAAAGAATTTCCATTAAAACAAAACGATCAATCACAGGAAGATACCAACTGAGCTGTGTAACAAACATTCAGAGATTCTGCAAAGAAGTATATGATATACTGAGGATGCTTTTAAGCGTTTCAGATGATTCTAAAAGGAATGGATCTTTCAATGTAATAGAAATAAATTCTTTAATTTGAGGACAACAAGTAAGCAGATGTTTAACACTAATTTGTTTTCCACACATGCATAGTATGTTCTTACAATATTTTGTGCGAAGGGCATTTAGACGAAATCTATAGACTAAACTTGAGATTTGTCTGGAAACAGACATAGGTGAATTTGCATAGAGGGGTTTGGTGTATTTTGCATTGAGGCAATTTTGAGAGTAATAACTATTCAAATTTTTCAGTCTTTTAATTGCCTTATCGTAGGATATATGTTTTAAAACTTCATAACCCTCTCGAAGGTCTAAAGGTATATTCGCTAAAAGTGATCCTTCAACATTGCATGCTCCTCTTCGAGCAGCTCTATCGACCCATTCATTAGCAAAAATACCACAATGAGAAGGCACCCAACAAAACGTAACTCTAATGCCTTTCAGGGACAGTAGATGAAGAACATGTCTGACTTCGGTAATCATTTTTAGTCGAGTACTTTGATTTAGGGAATTTAAGGCATACAACACAGATTTAGAATCAACACATAGTACAATTTTTTAATAATTCTGAGGTAATGAAACAAGATAATTCAGGGCCTTTAGTATGGCAAAGAGCTCTGCCGTAAAGATAGAAACCCTACTGGTAATATGGTATTTTTCCTCAACGTGAAGGGCTGGTATAACAAAAGCTGCTCCTACATGTCCGTTATCAAGTTTTGATCCGTCTGTGTATACCCTTAAGTGGTCTGAATAGTGATTATCAATGTGCGAATTCACTATGCTGGCAAGGATGTTAGGTGAATCGCTTTTTGATAGATTTGTATGGCATATGTCAAATATTGGCTTTTTCATTTCCCATTCAGGGGTATCTGAAAAAGAAGGTGTAACAGCAAGACTGTTTTCACTAATTTTAGAATCTTTCAACATAGCCGAAGCAAAAGTCTTTATTGATGTCAGTGATACAATTGACCTAGCTCGCTTTGCAAAGTCTATGTCTGATCTTAAACTAACTTCTTTTCGTGAAAAATTTTCGTATGAATAACATCTCAAAACATACTTTGCAGCACAAAGTTCCCTGTAATCATTAAGAGGTAGCACTCCTGCTTCCTTGTAAGAGCCTAAAGTACAGGCATGAAAAGGAACTCTCAGAGATAACTTAAGTGCTTTACTGTCTATGCTTTGCAGTTTATTTAGCAAGTATTGTGGAGCGCTAAAAAACACCTCTTGTCCATACGTTAGTCTTGAGCGCACTAAAGAGGTAGCTAAAGATATAAGAGTTCTTGTGTCTTGCCCCCAGTGTTGTTTACATACAATTTTTAGAAAATTTAAACTCTTTCTTGCTTTATCTAGTTGATATGATTGTACCAGGACAATTTAGTGGTTAGAGTAATGCCCAGAAATTTAACGTGTTGGGTGTATTGTATTTTAATGTCATCGATAGTAAATAGAGGGAGATTCTCAGGGTCATAACCTGAATTGAAAAGCATCATGTTTGTTTTTTCAAGCGACAAACTAAGCCCATTTTCTGTCATAAATGAGCTGATTTTATTCAGTTCACACTGGTAAAGTTTCTTGATATAGTTAAGAGTTCGGAGTGGAGTTTTTCTTTTTAATGTTACCTTCATCCATAAGCAAATGTCATCAGCATACTGAACTAAAACTGTTTTATTCGACAATTGTTTTGGTAAATCAGCAATTAAAAATATTAAATAAAATAGGAGCAATTACTGATCCTTGGGGTAAACCCATTTCCAGAGATCTTGCGTTTGAATATGTCCCTCCTATTCTTGTCTGAATAGATCTATCTGCCAGAAAATGCTTGATGAAATTAAACATACAATCCGAAATTCCAACAGTTTGTAACTTGATTAAAAGTTGATTATGCCATACTTGCTCATATGCTTTTCGGATGTCAAAAAATGTTGCAAGAATGCTTTTACGTCTGGCAAACTGTTGTTTGATTTGGGTTGTGAGTTTTACTAAATGCTCAATAGCTGATCGACCTTTCCTGAATCCAGCTTGATTCACAGGAATGATTTTATATTTTTCACAAAAATGAATAAGACGTCTTAAAATAATCCTTTCCATGAGTTTGCATGTATGAGATGTCAGGGCTATAGGTCTGTAGCTATTTTTATCAGTTCTTGGTTTTCCTTGCTTTTTAATTGGTACAACTATGGATTGCTTCCAAATAAGTGGAAGATGACCTTCAGTCCAACACTTTTGGAAAAAAAGATATAAAAAGTTGACCCAATTAGGTGGAAGATGACGTAACATTTCATTGGAAACTCCATCTAGTCCTACTGCTGTTTTCTTAGCACAGAGATTATCAAGACAAGCTTTCACCTCTTGTAACGTAAGGGGTGCATTAATATAATGAGTTTGTAGGCGATCAAGATCTGGAGTGTTGTGTCTGTTGCTCAATTCACGTTCTTCTCTAAATTTTCTATTCTTTTCCCACAAACCAGTTCTACAACTGTTATTGGCAAATATTTCCACAAAAGCTTCAGCTTTTTCAAAATTTGAAGGTAGATCTGAGTTCTCTAATTTGATGGGACACTGAGGTAAGCTTATCCCATTTCTCATTTCTTTTATTTTGTCCCACACTTTCTGTAAATCTTTGTGGTCAGACACCTCTGACATGCAAAATGACGACCAATATTCTTTCTTTGCCTGGGCAACAATTCTGTTAGATCTATTTTTGGCTTTTTTCATTTCTGTATAATTTGATTCAGATTTATTCCTTAGATAAGCTATTAATTTTAGTTTTCTTTCTTCTTTTGCTTTTTGACAGTTATCATTCCACCATACATTACCAATATTTTTATGAGAACTTATTCGTTTATGCTTAGGAATAGAACCACTTGCTGCAGATAAAACTGCATTTGTAAAGGATATATATAGACTATGGAAACATTGGCTATCCATATCAGGTGTGTTATATGATAGCAGAAGATTTGTAAAATTTTCCCAGTTAGCACGTTTATAATTAAATTTGGGAACTTTGTCTTCTGTTGAATCTGTTAAGAATGATCTTTCTAGTTCCACTCTAGTCACAACTGGCAAATGATCGCTGTTGAGGGAATCAGTTATTGGGTTCCACTCACATTGTGGTACTAATTCAGGTGACACTAGGGTTAGATCAATTGCAGTTGCCCTGTGATTAGAATTGTCAGGAATGTGTGTTACATGATCATCGTTTAAAAGATATAGAGAGGAATCAACTGAATTTTCAACAAAGCCATTGCTTGTGACAATGTCACAGTCTTTCTCCCAGAAGGGTGAGTGAGCATTAAAGTCACCTACAATGATATACTTCTTGTCATGGTCTTCCTGCAATGTAGGGAGCCATTCCGTGTTAACATCAGTGGGCCCTTGGGGCAAATAAACAGACACTATGGTTAACAATGATGCATTAAATGGAATAGACACAGCACATGAATGTAAGTTAGAAATATGGAGTGGAGCAGGACTGGGGCATGATGTGTATATCACCCCTTTAGGCACATAAATAGCTGTGTTAATTTTGCCAGTGGTATCAGCCTGTTGATGGATCGGAGGATAGAAATAACCAGAGATTTTAGGTAATTTTTCTCTTGTTATGTTTAACGACTGCATGGCTAGAATATCATAGTCGTTTTCTGCAAGATGTTGCACAAGATAGTCACAGTTTCTTTTCAGAGATCGACAATTCCATTGGAAAATTTGAACACCTTTTCCCATTATGAACTGATTGCTTAAATGATCAGAATTAACTTGGCTATAAAAAAATAAAATAAAATAAAATAATAATAACAATAATAAATAAAAGAAGAGAATAAGAAAGAAAAGAACAGCTCACCAAAACTCTCTAAAATGATGATGACAGATTAGTCTGCAAATCAAAAAATCAATATTGAATACAACAATAAGTGGAAACAGGGAAAAATACACTATAACAAACTATTCAATAGATTAGGTAGAGTCAGTAACAACGGAGCAAATAATTCCTCAGCAGGAAAAGACTTGGATTAAGTGGATAGTCTGCTATATTCTCGGGATGCAGAAAAGTTGGTGCATGGCAATGCCAGTTAATAATACTCAGACCAGTCATTGAAGGCATCGTAACTGGAGTACAGGCTTCTGTAGGGGTAGACTGGGTAGGACTGGAGACGGCGGAATCCGTGAGAGTGAGATGGTTTCAGGGGAGTTTTCCAAAGAAGATGACGCACGTGCCTCCCAATGTTGCCGGCAAGGATGCTGGTACCTCTTGCACTGGGGTGGATGCCGTCTCTAAGATGGTATGAATGAAAGTTGGTGTTTCTAATAAAGGTGATGTTGTCTACCTCAAATAGTTCAGAAGTGACCATGGCATTAAATAACTGGCGTTTTACTTCTAACTGTGTGTCTTTAACAGCTGCAGCTTTGCTGACTACAAAACGGGTTTGAGGATTTTTCTTGGCCACTTCTCTAAGGGTGGTGACAAAGCTTCTGCTAAGATCAAGAGCATCTTTTAATTTAAGATCATTGATGCCGCTATTCACCACCACTGCAGCAGGTTTAATAGTGGATGCTGTGACAGCCTGCAGGGATTTTTGTACCTCGGAAAGAGTATGTGTTTTTTGCATGCAGGCATTTATGTCATAGGACTGCCCAAGTCGTTTCTCGTCCACCTGGTTAAGGACTGAGTCTTGCAGAATAATGACTTGCCGAAAGTGTTCTTTGTTCTGCTTGGGTTGAGTTGTAGTTCTTTTCTTTTTGACGTCATTATTAGTGATGATGTCAGAACCGAAAGACGTACTTACACTGGGGGTGGACTTGCCTTTCTGTAGTACTGTAGGCCTAGATCGTAGGGGACTCAGCGTGTTGGATGCCTTTGGCCTAGTGGCCTCCGCCTGTCCTGTTCCTGTTCGTGGAGGGGAGCCAGCAACCTCAGCCTAAGTACGGCTTGGTGTTTCGCTGTCGGTTTGCGTCCCTATGGTCACCATGGGAACGCGGTCAAGTCTGGTCTTCAGATTTTCTTCTTCTCTGTGGTTCAGCGTTTTTTCTAGTGACGAGACGCGTTCACACAGTGTCACTATCATTTGTGAGAGGTGAGCAATGGAGATGTCGGACGTCTCTGCAGTCTGACTGGAGCTGTAGGCTGTCAGACTTGCTGGGCAGACTTCAGGGACAGTTGTTTCCAAGGGTTGACTTGCCGGTGCCTCAGTCCGACTTTTTGTTTTGGAATTTCTCGATTTTAGCAAACCGCCAGTTGTCAGGGCGTTCTGCGAGGTCGCTCTGATGGGAATGGCAGTAGCCCGCGTAGTCATACTGTGTCTTTTCATATTTGACACAGACATGCGCCAACTTTTTTCTGCTGGGAGAAACTAGCTGCTGAGTGTCTCCGCCATTTTGTCACGTGCGTGTGTGTGTGTGTTGTTGTTGTTGTTCTTCAATTTAACGTCTATTCACAATAAGTGATATTAGACACAAAAAGGCAAACAATTCAGAAAAAAGGAACTGTCTAACAACTATAACCATAATACAATAAAGTAATTGAATTCACACGTTAAGTAACTGTATAACTAATGTAACTACAACATATTAAAAAGGCATATATATATTATATATATATATATATATATATATATATATATATATTATATATATATATATATATATATATATAATACATTCTATGTGAAAAGAACAGGGGAGAAAAACAATGTCGAGAAATATACCATGGTGGGCAAAATGCCTTTGCTTAAAATCAATAAATGACATATTTACTTGCACTATAACAAATTACTGACACAACTCTCTTTCAATAGCATAGCAATTTCACATAGCAATTTACAATTATTCAACACTTTCTGCAAAGATCTCTCACGTATGGTGGGAAGGTACATTTTTAACACTTGACATTCCAAAAGAATATGAAAGTTTGAGAGTGCCCCACCACAGACACAATGCATATTTCTGGAAAATTTTGTTTGGAAAGCATTTAACTTCAATCTATTAATAAGACTTAGTACTGGCCTTTGGCGGGATATATTTAACCCGTAATGAGAAGAGAGAAAGAAATTTAATTCAAAAATAGAAGAGGTACCATAGGAATACCCCGCATCTTCTTGTTTTTTCCTTACATGTTTCCAGCAAGCACTTTCCAACAGGTTATAATTCTCATGAACTGACATTGGTACATTCAAGATAGCAGCAGAGTCTGAATGAGCTGCTGCACTTTTAGCTGCTCTGTCAACCTTTTCATTATAAAAAATATTGCAATGAGATGGTACCCAGCAAAAGGTGATACTAGTGCCTCTTAGAATGAGAAAGTGTATAAGATGATTTATTTCAGCTATAAGATCTTGTTTAATATTAGACCCAGAGTTTTTAAGAGATTGTAACACAGATTTTGAATCAACACATAACAGAACCTGTAAAATAGGCCGAGGAAAGTCAATTAAGTAATGTAAGGCCATCAGAATGGCAGTTAGCTCTGCTGTAAAAATAGAATGATTCTTTCCAATATGGTATAGTTTTTCAACCTTTAAGGAGGGAATTATGAAGGCTGCACCTCCATCAGTACTATTTAGAAGAGAACCATCAGTATAGATTTTGAGATGTGAAGGGTAATTAACTGTTATGTGCTCTTTTACCTGAATACTGAGAATGTGACTCCCTTTTTCTTTTTTACAGGTAGAATGGTCAATGTCAAACGAAGCTTTTTGAAGTTCCCATGAAGGAGTAGGAGATAAATGAAACGAGGACTGTTTCATTACTCTAGGATTAACTTTTGTGCTGTGAACGTGCTAATTGTAGTCAGAGAACAAATATTTTTGGCTCTGTTAGGAAAATGCTCATCCGATCTCAGGTAGATTTCCTGATCAACATAGTTTTCAGTAGCTGAGCTTCTTATTATGTACTTTGCCAGCATCAATTCACGATATTCATCCAGAGGCAGAACTCCTATTTCTTTGTAGGTACCTAAGGATGAGGCATGTGATGGCACACCCAAAGCAAGGCGAAAGGCTTTACAATCAAGACTCCTAAGTTTTTTCAGTAAATATTTTGGAGCATTAAAAAAGACTTGTTGGCCGTATGTTAGTTTAGAATGAACTAGAGCCAAGGATAGATGTTTAAGTACCATAATGTCTTGTGCCCATTGTTGTTTACTCACTACTTTTAACAGATTTAATGTATTTCTGGTTTTATTTAACAAATATTCAATATGATAGTTCCATGTTAGTTTTGAAGTAAGATTTATACCCAGAAATTTAACAACAGATTTGTACTCAAGATACCTGTCTTCGAGTTTGAACTTAGGCAGGGAAGGGGAATTGGCTCCATTGTTGAAGAGTACAATGTTAGTTTTCTCTGGAGACAGCTTTAAACCATTTTCTATCATGTAAATACTAAGTTTATCAAGCTCAAGCTGGTATACTTTCTTCACATAATTTAGCTGTCTTTTTGGTGTTGACTTTTTCATAGTTGTCTTCATCCACATGCAGAGGTCATCTGCATATTGAACAAGAACAACATTATTCGACAACGAACTAGGAAGGTCATAAACCAAAATGTTAAACAGAACCTTGTGGTATACCCATTTGAGGAAATCTTGGGTTAGAATATGTATTTCCAATCTTTACTTTGATACTTCTGCCACTAAGAAAATTTTTAACATAAAAGTAAATGTGACCAGACAAGCCAATTGATTTGAGTTTAAACAGTAATCGTGCATGCCAAACTTGGTCATAAGCTTTATGAACATCAAAGAAAGTAGCAAGAATATTTTTTCTACGAGCAAACTGATGTTTAATTTGTGTAGTAAGCTTAACGAGATGGTCTATACTTGATCTGCTTTTACGGAAGCCTGCCTGATTAACTGGAAGTACTTTATTTTTGTCACAATAATACACCAATCTATTCAAAATAATTTTTTCAAAAAGTTTTCCTGTATGTGAAGTTAATGCAATGGGTCTATAGCTATTTTTATCCTCTTTAGCTTTCCCTTGTTTTAATAAAGGAATAATTACAGACTGCTTCCATAGTAGAGGAAGTGAGCCCTCTGCCCAGCATTTTTGAAATAATACATGTAACAGTGAAATCCAGTTATCAGGTAGATGTTTTAACATTTCATTTGATATAGCGTCTTCACCTACAGATGTCTTTTTGTTACTAAGAGATTGAATGGCATCTTTGACCTCTTGCAGAGTTATTTGAGCATTTATGTACAGTGAGTCATCAGAGATGGGATCATTATATTTTTCTTTTTGCATTTCCTTACTTCTTAACATAATCTGTGTTTGAGACAAACCTTTGTCACTCATGGTATTAGCAAACATATCAATAAAAGCTTCTCCTTTATCTGAGTTAGTTGGGAATTCATTATTTTTAATATTGATAGAATACTGGGGTAAACAAATTCCATGTTTCATGTCATTAAATTTTTTCCATACTTTTTGTAGATCTTTATGACTACTTACTTCTTTATTACAGAATGCAGACCAGAAATCACTCTTAGCCTGGGCTATGACCCTGTCAGTGGCTTTATTCACTCTCTTCAAAATAGCATGATTTTCTGAGGACTTGTTTCTTATGTACTTTTTAAAGAAGAATTTCTTCTCATCTACAGCTTTCTGACAGGTTTCATTCCACCATATGTTACCTGTGTGTTTTTTAGACTTCACAGACGAAAGTTTGGGGATAGAGTTATCTGCAGCCATTAGAATACTTTCTACAAACTTTGCATAAAATTCATTGATATCATCGTTTATAAAAAGGCTTGTTTCTTGTACTCTCAAGAGAGACTGAAACTTGTCCCAATTAGCATTGCTATATTTATATTTCGGTACAATGTCCTTAACTTTGTCTATTTGCACAGAGTTATCGTACAGAGTAATTACTATTGGAGTGTGATCACTTCCTAATGTATCATTATGTGTGTCCCACGTACAATAAGGGGCTAGAATGGGTGAGATGAGGGATAGATCTATGGCACTAGCCCTTTGATTAGAAATATCAGGAACCCTTGTGATGCTTCCATCATTAAGAAGATAAAGAGAAGAGTCCACAATGTTTTCTACAAACCGATTGCTGGTGATTGTAACGCTGTCCTTTTCCCAGAAAGGGGAGTGGGCATTAAAATCTCCAGCAATTAGCCATTTATCATGTAACATAGGAAGCGAGCGAACCCATTCTGTATTTTCTTCATTGGGACCTTTGGGCAAATATACAGAAACAAAATTGATTATTTGGTTGTTACTAATTTTCACTCGTGCTGCACAGGAATGTAAGTTTGGTATATCAGTTGGCACAGGTGAAACACACGGATTATAATCCAAACTTTTGTGTATGTAAATGGCTGCTTTAACTTTTTCATTGTGATCTCTGTGTCCAGTTACTGGTGGATAAAAATAATTGGTCAATTTTGGTAATTTGTTTTCAGTTACATTCAATGATTGAAGCATAAGTACATGATAACTCTGAGAAGCAAGATGTTGTACTAGATAGGAAAGGTTAGTGTTGATGGATCTACAGTTCCATTGCATGATTCTAATGGAACATGCCTTACTCATGACTGTTCTCTTAGTGAAGATAATGTTATCAAGACAAATTAGCAGTTAAAATAATGATAAAAAACAAACAAACAAAAAACAAGCAAGTAACCAAAAACAATAACTCGGGTTAAACAAAAGAAGCTAGTTACTAAAATGATGATATAGGGAGGGGGGAGTTTTATGATGAACACAACTTAATTATAAAAGTCAAAAAATTATACTTTGTTGATAAGTGACAGAAAAACGGTGGGTCAGTTTGCAGGCCAAGTTACCGCAGGGCAAACAATAGATTTAATTGTAGTAGTACCAGTCATCAAGAATGGAATACATGTTCTGCCAAGGCCTCCGATGATCTCTGATATAAGGAAGCTGTTCATGAAGGCGTTGGGGGACCCTGGGTAGGTGTGGAGGGATCCTTCTTGCTGTTTTCTTTGGCTTTTCCCAGAACAGAGCCCTCACATGTCTTCCAATGTTGACTGCCAGAACGCTGGCCCCTTTTGAAGTTGGATGAAGGTCATCTTTCAGTGTCCTGAAGCCAGTATCCAAGTTCTCATGACTGATCAAGGAAACATTTTTGATGCCAAACAGGTCTGAAGTCACCAGGGCATTGAAGACCTCTCTCTTCATGCTGAGTTGAGAGTCTTTCACTGGAGCAATCTTACTAACTATAATCTTCAGCCTGGGATGATTCTTGGCTATGTCCTTGATGCATTCAGTGAAATGTTGGCTACACACTTTGGGGTCCGTCTTCTTGATGTTGTTCATTCCACAGTGAAACACAACAGCATCCAGAGATTTATCAACTGAGAGTTGAGCCTCCTCAAAAGTTGGGCAGATGTCTTCCACTGTAAAACACTTGTGAGACCCAGCAACAAACCCATATGAAGAACCCAAGCGTGAAGGACTGACTTTATTAATAACCGAGTCATGCAGAATCATAACTTGAGGAAGATCTTGTTCTTCTTTTGTTTCCAGAGGCATATTACGTGCTTTGTGGGAGTGATAAATTACGTCACTTGGTTTTCCGACGTCATTAGTTTTGGAGTTACGTGTTCTATTTTTATTCTTTTGCGTTTTCATGTCGTTTGGGGCTGAAAATTGTGCAGTAGACCTTTTATGTGTTGGGTGATGATCTGCATGCAATGACAATGCAGATCTTGCAGCCTCTGCATAGGTAGAACACCTGGGTTTCGCTGAATTGATCGGTCGGTCTTTGTCGTGCTTGGGAGTCATAGTCTTTTCTTGGCTGTTTTGGATTGATAATTTTTTAATCATGTCATTTTGATCGTTAATGACACGTTCCAACGCTGAGACACGGTCACATAAGTTAGTGATGATAGATGTTAAATCATGAATAACACTCACTGTGTCAACTGGTGCTAGGTCTGCTGCGCTTTCTGCATTGCCGGCTGGGTCTGAAGCTTTGTCCAGAGCAGGTTTGGTTTGCTGTTCTGCACGCTTCAGAACCTTCTTTCGAAGATTCTCGCTGTCATCACTGACCTTCTTCGTCCGTACCTTTTCTTTGGAAGCCGGAGATGTTATACGGCTTCCTAGGCTCTTGGATCGAGTTGATCTAGTCATAACTTGTGTTACAACTGCGGTAACTCAGCTGGCTATCGGTTTAGCTGCACACCGTTTCCGCCATCTTGTGTGTGTGTGTGTGTGTGTTTATTTTTGTTGTTGTTTTATATCGAGGATAATGGAATAAGCACTCATGTGCTTTTTTATATCCAGTCCCTGTGAGCATGCTTTTTGTAAATCTTGTCATCTGTTCCCACCGGCACACAATGGTCTATTCTTACGAAAAGCAGAACAGGATTTAACGTGTGCGCAAGATGTTCTATGTGCGTTTGCACATGGGGCCTCAGTTTATAGTCTCATACGATGGACTTTTGAGGAGAGTGGAGTCAGCACTGACGTTAACTCCAGGAGAAAAATGCCCTCGAACGGTATTCGAACCCCGGTGGTCAAATTGCCAGTGCAATGTTCAGACCACTAGGCTATCCTGTCCCCTGTGTGTGTGTGTGTGTGTGTGTGTGTGTGCTGGCACGCTGTGTGTGCGTGTGTGCGCGAGTGCGCTTGCGCTGTGTGTGTGTGTGTGTGTGTGTTTCATTGTGTGTGCCCAGGCAGCTGTATATTTTCTTTGAAGCACAATGAGTACACGTGCTTAAAGCGGTTGAATGTCAAAACTCTCCTCTCCCCTCACACAACTTTTATTCATCTTTTTTTATATATACAGGTGACCCTCTCTGCCTATTCGGTTCATCGAATACAGTTTTCTACAAATTGATATTATCAGATTTGATAGTTGAAATGTAAGGCGATGTATTTAAAGTGTTCAGCCTTGCTCTAGGGAAACTAAATACTCACACACACACACACACACACACACACACACACACACACACACACACACACACACACAGACACACACACACACACACACACACACACACACACACACACACAAACACAAACACACACAAACACACACAGATGCAGATACACAGACATACAAACACACGCACGACACAGCGCGCGCGCGCGCACACACACACACACACACACACACACACACACACACACACACACACACACACACATGACAAGATTACACTGTAAGGCTTTTCGATTAGCTTTGGGTGTACCTTTCTATGTATCATCCATGGGTACTGATAAAGAGACAGGTATTTTGCCTTTGGATGATCATCGACAACTGGCTGTGGCCAAAATATCTCTTACGTTGTTCAAAACAAGAAAGCAATGTGGATATCGAAATTGGTTTAAGATCTGATGTCAACTTCCCCAAAAGAGCACACACTATTCGTTGTGTTACCACTGCTAGAACTTATACTTCTCACTTATTTGATAAGGCATAAATATATCCTACAAAAATAATCAAATCAAAGATTAACTTGTCGTCTTGCCCACCATGGGAGCTTCAGAGAGCTAGTTTTGACTTAAATTATTCCTCTTTAAGTAAGAAAGGTAATGAAAATATTCTTAGCTCGTCAGCAAAAGAATATATACAAGCTACATATCCAGAACATCTAAAAATCTACACTGACGGCTCACTTTTGAGCGACAACAAGGCGGGAGCAGCGTTTGTAATCCCATCATTGAAAGTAGAAAGATCATTTCGTATTTATTGGGAAAATTTGATCTATTTTTTGCAGCTGAATTACCTGCCATTTTGATGGCTTTATATATTCTTCTACATTTTTCCAAAGACATATTTCAGACGCTTTTCTGTGTTGATTCCAAGTTGGATTTTACTTGCTCAAATAAATTCCAGTTCAAAAGTGAGACAAGATCTCGTAACTGAGATTGGACATCTGGTTCATTTTATGATGTTATATGGCACCAGTTTTACCTTTTATTGGATATTCCTTCACATCGTGGTATCTACTTTAATGAAATAGTTAACAAAATAGCAAAATGTGGAGCTAAGCACACTGATGGGTCCTGCAACATTAATGTCCCCTTATCCATTCATGAGGGCTATAGCATGTTACAAAATGCATGTTGGAAACATTTTAAAAAGAAACTAAGTATTGGTTCTCGCCAGAATGATGATGTAACCCATTTATTATCTTTTGATAAGATCAAATGCCGTAACTCACATGAATATAGAAACGTTGCATCTCTTATTTATAGGTTCAAGCTTAATGCTTTTAAATCTAGACTTTCAAAAAAAGCAACATGCATCTGTGGCGAAAATATTACCACAGCTGACATTCTTTTAGGATGCAGAGATCTGAAAAGCTTTTACCTGGTCTCACATACGTTTCCTTAGAGCAAATTCTAAAAGACATACCGCTAATGAAAGAAACTGTATTGTCATTAAGTCATAGTCCTATTATCAGGTTCTATAGTATAATGACGTTTTACTTGTAAAATGAATTGCAAAGTTAGTGTTTAAACTGTTGTTTTTTTCTTTCTTATCATTATTCTTGTTCTATAGTTTTAATTTTTGGTTCTTATAGTTGTTTAATGCAGATGATTAGCTATGTGCTCCCCCCAACCCACCCAGCCCCCTCTACCCAAACACACACTCACTCACCCATATACACTTTCCCGTCTAGTATCACTATTTAGTGGAAGGACGTTAAACTGGAGAACTAACAACACACACACACACACACACACACACACACACACACACACACACACACACACACACACACACACACACACACCTTTTTACCTTGGCTCGCAAATGCATACATTTAGATATATATTCTTGTAAACACGTCTACTCATACGCACTTATGCTATCACACACACACACACACACACACACACACACACACACACACACACATACACACACACGCACGCACGCACGCACGCACGCACGCACGCACGCATACATACATACATACATACATACATACATACATACATACATACATACATACATACATACATACATACATACATACACTCATACGTGAGCGCGCATACATTCTTTGAATGTGACACACTTTCATCTATCTTTTTTGTGTGTCTAATATCACTTCGAGTGAACAGACGTTAACCTGAAGAAAGTACATACATACATACATACATACATACATACATACATACATACATACATACATACATACATACATACATACATACATACATACATACATACATACATACATACATACATACATACATCGCATAAATTTTGTGCACACATTGAAATCTGATACGCCTTTCAAAGGAGTCGGCCGTTTGTGCCGGTTGGAAAAATGATACAATTTACAGAACCTCATGCACAAGGGGACTGAATGTAAAAAAAATAAAAATAAAGAGCACATGAAGGCTGATTCCATCGTCCTCGAAAAAAAAAATTCATACATTAAGGAAAACGGTGGATTCTCTCTCTCTCTCTCTCTCTCTCTCTCTCTCTCTCTCGGACTGAACTCGTGTTCACAGTCGCAGCAAGACGTGTTTTCTGCACGCTCTCTGCTTTTAATGAAGTTTTTGTTAATTAAGCAGGATTGGTAATGACCAGAGACTATTTGATGGTACCATCAAGATGCCAACAACAGCAGTAACCCACAGGCAAAAAATTGGGCTGTTCTATAGCCTTGCTGTGGAAATATCTGCAAGAGAAAGAAAACAACAACCGAGAAACAAGCCACTGGCCAAGTCATGTTCAGTGACAACAGAAGTGACAGGCTGGTGCGCTGCTACGACTGTCTCTGCACTTCACTGCCTGTTCTTTCTCCTGCTCTTGGTGAGTGGAGATATTGAACTGAACCCTGGACCCAGAGATGACACGCACGAAGCTACCTACAATGACCGTAACTACTTCACCAACTTTACGCAACAAGTTCAAATGCTATTGGACAACAAATTTTCTGATTTTACAAATTTTCTTCACACCCATGCTGAAGACGTTTGCCATAAAGTTGATGAAAAGCTGGCAAAGCTGGAAAGTTCATTTGACCGTTTGGCTTCAGACCTGAGCTCTCTTCAAGAACGAATTCTAGAAGACAGGGACGACATATACGAAATGAAGCAAAACCAAGGCCACTTTTACGAACGGATGAAGCGGATGGAACGGGAACTAGAGGAACTGCAGAAGGATTCCCGACGGTGCACCTTGAAACTTTTTGGTGTCAGAGAACAAGATTATGAAAATGTGCAGAAGAGTTCCCAGATTGTCGTCCATCTGCTCAACAAGTTCTCGGCATCACGCACATGGCACGAATCTGACATTGAAAGATGCTACCGTGTGGGAGCTCGTCGAACACACAAAGATCATCCTCGACCATTGATTGTCCGCATGCACAGATGGAGCGACAAAACGGAAATCCTCACCAACAAGGACTTGAGAGATCTCCTTCGGCAAGAAAACATCCGGATCTCTGCAGATCTGACTGCTCGGCAACGTGAGGAAGTGGAGCATTATCGCCAACAGGGCAAAACTGCCTACTTCAGAGCAGGCCGACTGCAAGTGGAAGATCGACATCAACGGCCTGCCACATACAATGGAAACCGCCAGAAGGATCATCACACTTACCACCACGAGAACCAAGAGGAAACAAACTCAAGACACCATAGAGATGGATGTAGCTTTCCTGAAGAGTCAGCGCCACTTAGAGGCAAACACAGGGAGGAAGAACGCTGTTCATCCCTCCGAGGTGAAAGGAGAAACTGGAGGCAGACAGAAGCCCACAGAAGACGTGACACCTTCTTGAAGTCTCACTCTTATCAGACTTCAGGATCCCTCTCTCTGCAAACTCCGGGGCCACACCCTGCGGCGTTACCCATCACTCCCGGTTCATATCTGAACAGTGAGAAGTTGGCAAATGATCCTAGCGCCTCTGAAAGGACTGTGGAAGAGCCAGACCCATGTCTTTCCCCCACCTGGAAGAACGTTGAGGAAACTACCAGTGATCAGAGGCCGAGTCTGTTGCCAAGGGAAACAGAACTGGTCAGCCCTCCCGCTCCACGAAGCAATGAGTGAAGAACTCAGTGCTCAGCCCTGCCCTGCTGTGCTGGATCCTACTGGCCCGGAATCTGGTGTCTCTTCAGCACCGAAGAAAGGGGAAGAAAGTGAGAAAAATGTGACATCGGATGAGAAACATGCTTTGGAAGAACAGGAAGACAATACATCATTGGCAGCAACAGCAATTTCCTCCCTTCCCCCCTCCACACAGGGAATGCTGGCAAACCCCCATCCCTCCCCGGCGAGCTCAAGAAAAACTAACAAAGACGGAAACGTGCATGCGACAGAGTCAAATACGGTCACACCGCAAA
>CM060336.1:26691769-26696769 GCA_030674155.1 Stramonita haemastoma | reverse complement strand
CACACACAAATAGTCTTTTTCTTTTGTTCCTCAGCTAAAGCTCCGAGGTTCACTGATGGTGAGATTTTTGTTTGTCTTTGGCGTGGGCCACCATCTTTGCCCACCATGAAGGTAGTCAGACCTATTTCCACTTCAGGAATGTATGCTGGGTATGTTTGTATTTCCCTGACCCACCAAATACTGTCATGAACTACGGGATCTTTAAGTGCGTATTTGGTCTTCAGCATAATTCTGTGTACGTGTATACACAAGGAAATTAAAGTAGTGGCAGGTCTGTACTTGAAGCTGGCCTAGGAAATCATAAAAAAATATCCCACCCTTAATTGCCATGGGTGCTCCTGTGTTATCTTTTTTAGTTTTTAGGTCAAATTCTTTTATTTGCGGATGTTAAACAAATACTCATGTGCACATACTGTTATTCATCCAGCCCCTCCTTACTATATGGGGTACCATAATGACGACAAAAAAACTCAAACAAATCAGACAAATCAGACACACAGACACACAGACACACACACACACACACACACACACACACACACACTCACACACACACACACACATACACTCACACACAGAGAGAGAGACACAGAGACAGAGACAGAGACAGAGAGAGAGAAAATCAGAAGCAAAATGATGTGAAAAAAGTAATTAAAGAAGCAGCAAATAAGAAAAATAATAAAACAATATTAATTTACTAAAAGAAAACCACCCAAACCAAAGGAAAAAAACCAATCACTCAACAAGCAACGCCACCACCACCACCAACAACAACAACCACCACCAAACAAATACAACAACAGCAGCAAAACAAGACTACCACCACCACCACCAACAACAACAACCACCACCAAACAAATACAACAACAGCAGCAAAACAAGACTACCACCACCACCAACAACAACCACCACCAAACAAATACAACAACAGCAGCAAAACAAGACTACCACCACCACCACCAACAACAACAACCACCAAACAAATACAACAACAGCAGCAAAACAAGACTACCACCACCAACAACGAACAAAACAAACTACAATCATGAATTCTAATAATTATTTTGAGGAGAGAAAAAAAGGGGAATAGAGTGAACTTGAATCAACATTTCTCAAAATGGAGGGAGGGGGGGGGGGGAGCAGTAATAAGAACAAAACTACACAGGAATACAAATATCTTCAATTACTTTGAGAAAAAAAAAGGAAATTACCATAGGCATCTAAGGGAAAATAATGGTATCACACACACACACACACACACCACACACACACACACACACACACACACACACACACACACACACACACACTCACACACACACACACATACATACATACATACATACATACATACATACATACATACAGACATACAGACATACAGACATACAGACACAAACAAACAAACACACACACACACACACAAACACACACACACACACACATACATACATACATACATACATACATACATACATACATACATACATACATACATACATACATACACACACAAACAAACAACACACACACACACACACACACACACACACACACACACACACATACAGACATACAGACAGACAGACATACAGACATACATACATACATACATACATACATACATACATACATACATACATACATACACACAAACAAACACACACACACACACAAACAAACACACACACACACAACACAAACAAACACACACACACACACACACACACACACATACAAACACACACACACACACACACACACACACACACATACACACACACACACACACACACACACACACACACACACACACACACACACAAACACACACACACAGAGCCCCCCAGTGGGGTCCTTGACCTGTCCTGGTCTGTCTGCCATGTGCACAATGCCTTCACTGGCCCTGTAATCCACATACCCCCTCCCTTTCATGGCAATTTCACTTTTTCCATGTTCCATCCCACCCCCACCCCCCACCCCCCCAAAAAAAACCAACAAAAAGAAAACAACAACAAACAACAAAACCTCCAAGAGCGCATGCAATCTCTGCTCTGTGACCTTGACCTTCTGACTGGAGACCAGGCTGCCTTGTCAATTTCACCAAGTCTGTATTCCAAACCTCAAGAGCACTGCAGTGATTTGTAATCTTGTCAGTTTCACCAAGTCTGCATTCCAAACCTCCAGATCACACATGATCTGTCACCTTGTCAGTTTCACCAAGTCTGCATTCCAAACCTCCAGAGCACACGTGATCTGTAACCTTGTCAGTTTCACCAAGTCTGCATTCCAATCCTCCAGAGCACACGTGATCTGTAACCTTGTCAGTTTCACCAAGTCTGCATTCCAATCCTCCAGAGCATGTGCAGTCCGTGATTTGTAACCTTGATATCTGCTACACCTTGCCAGTTTTACTTCCATAGGCAATGGTGTTTTCCCATGAATTAAACATTAGAGAGGGAGGTTGGGAGAGAGAGGGAGAGGGGGGGGGGGGGGGGGGGGCGGGGAACTTGTCACTATAACTACCATTCCCACCATCTGGAAACTCTGTGAGCACTATGATATGAATTCTCTCTTTACTATCTCTCTGTTTCTGCCTTGTTCCTGCTTCTTCCTGTCACCTTTTCTTTTTCAATTTTTGTTTTTAGTTTTTGCCTTCTTGGTCCCAGAAAAAAAACTCTGAAAAAATAACAATGCTCTTTTGCTGGGTCTGGCTTGTTAAAGGGATGCACAGCATTTTTTTGCATTTAAGACAGACAACAATACTTGCTGTCTGAGGGTCAAAGAAAAAGGCATAGACGTTTGTGTGTCTGTATCTGTGTGTCTGTGTGTGGTGGTGGTGCCTGTGTGCCTGTGTGTGTGTGTCTCTGTGTGTGTGTGTGTGTGTGTGTGTGTGTGTGTGTGTGTGTGTGTGTGTGTGTGTGTGTGTGTGTGTGTATGCTGCGCAGGCCTACCCTGTGTGTGTGTGTGTGTGTGTGTGTGTGTGTGTGTGTGTGTGTGTGTGTGTGTGTGTGTTGTGTGCGCGCGCGCAGACGCGCGCGTGTGTGTGTGTGTGTGTGATTCAGATTCAGATTCAGATTCAGATTCAGATTCAGATTCAGAATATTTATTGCCATTTAAGTCATGCAGACCTATTTGACACAACAAAACAAACATCAGTTTTAATTATCTTTCTGCCCAAATGATGTCCACTAAAAACATGTTGCATTCTACTTTTCTTTGTCTCGTTTCTCCATACATTCATAGACATATCTAATGATATCTGCTTGATAGATATCAACTGTGATTATGTCGCTTAACTTATCTATACATTGTTTACATTCATTGTCTCTTGTTTTAATCTTTAGTAACAAATTGTTTCTAAGTTCATTATATAAGACACATTCATCAAGTAAATGAAATTCGTCTTCTATTTTGTCACAGTTTTTACATTTTCTGTCCTCTCTGAGCATATTTTGGTGCCTCCCTTTCTCTATCATTAAACTGTGACAACTTATGCGAAATTTACAAAAGGTAATTTTATGGGATTTGTTTTCATAGTTTATTAAATATGGTTCCATCCTGTACTCTTTGGTAGCAAAATCATAAAATTTTAGCTTTGCACACTGTTTCTTCTGGTAGATCCAGAATGTTTTATACATACCCTCAAGCTTTCTTTGAACAGCATAGCTTAACCGATGCACATCAAGAGTACTTTGGTTTTTCCACACATGTTTAAATCCAATTGTGTAAAGAATATTTTTTACCGTATTGATCCATTTATCATACCTATTCTTCTGATACAAATTATCGTATACTATTCTAATATAAGAGTCTGGTTTTGATTCTATCAAATGAATCCAAAAGGATACTATCTGGCATATGATTTTAAGGGTCAGTGGATATCTTCCCAATTCCCCTAAAGTGGGTAGTACTAATGCTTTTTTATGAACTCCCAGTATTTGTTTACAAAATTTAATATGAAAATGTTCGTACATAAACTGATTTGATAAGCATGTCTTAAACAATTCATCAATATGAAATTCTGTTTCCCCATGAAAACAAAAAGGAAACCAAACTTCTGCTCCATAAGTTAAAACAGGGGTTATTAATGAGTCAAATAAACGCATTATTATATTAGTCTTTAAATTCTGTCCGTGAATTGCTCTTTTAAAGGCGTACAATGCTTTGTTGCTTTGTTTTACTAAATGTTCTTGAGTTGCTTGAAACTTACCATTCTGATGAAAAATGACACCTAGATATTTATATGTTTCTACTGTTTCAATTATATGTTCTCCACATTTAAAATAAATTGGAATTTTAGGAGGTGATTTCGTAAAGACTATTACCTTTGTTTTTGATTTGTTTATCCTTAAACCCCAGTTCGAAATGTACTCTTGCAGTTTATTCAGCTTAATTTGAAGACCTACTTTGGTTGTTGATAGTAATGCTAGGTCATCAGCATAGAGTAAACAAGGAATTCTATCTGTTGCGGTTATGTACGGCGAATCTTTCTCGTCAATATATTGAACTATATCATTGACATACACGTTAAATAATGTAGGACTTAATGTATTTCCCTGATGCACCCCTCTTTTCACTATGATTTCATCAGTGTGTTTTCCTTGTATTTTTGTAACTACTGTTGCATTCGAATACATGTTTTTAATAACATTATAGGTTTTACCTGTTATCTGTGTGTGTGTGTGTGTGTGTTTATGTGTGTGTGTGTGTGTGTGTGTATGTGTGTGAGAGAGAGAGCAATCTTTATCTTTATGTTGTACACTTCAGTGTCATTGGATTGTTTTTTGCTGTTGTGGACATTGTCACAGCTTGCCTTGGGATATTGTGACATCTTTGTCCTTCCTTGATATGTTTACTTCTTGTTTTTTTTCTTATTTTTTGTTTGTGTATTGTTGTTGTTCTTTTTCGATACTTACACAGCCACAGTTATTTCATTTCCTTTTACATCTGTTTGTGTGATTAATTCAGCTGCAGCACTTTTTTTGCACGATGTATTT
>CM060336.1:26679269-26684269 GCA_030674155.1 Stramonita haemastoma | reverse complement strand
GGCGGGTCGGGCCACCTTAAAAATAACCACGTACACCGTATTTTTCGCCGGTTTCTTTCCATGTCTTGTTTTTGATCAACTGGATCTACTGCAGACGCTGTTCTGCCACAGTTCACCCCAACAACACAGTTCGTCGTAATTTACGACAAAACTGTGTTAGTACCCCCCCCCCCCCCCCCCCATGTAAAAAAAAAAAACAAACCCAAAACAAATCATATCTTTAATCAATGTAAGTTCAATATAATGCACTACTTCAGCATTTTAGAAGCTCCTCATACATTTTTGTCAACTTTCTGACTTCAATTCCAAGTTGTGACAAAGTGTTGACGCACTTTGTCACAACTTTTCAGCACCAAAAACATGCAATGGCAAAAGTTCTTAGAATAAAAAAAGAAATGATAATCAAGATACTAAAAAAGAAATAATGATAATGGTGATTAGTTTAAATAAAAAAAACACTAATAAATCAGCAAACACAAAAAAACTTTGAATCCTCAGCTATTACTTTTTTCAGCTGTTTAATTTTACCTCCAGATTGCCATGATAAAGCTACTTACTAAAAAAAAATGTGCTACTTACAATCATAAGAAGTGCTGCTGTGTGACTTCAATTCTAGATTGTCTTCAGTGTCTTACATCTTGCAATGAAAAAACTACTTACAATCAAAAGAACTGCTGACTATCATCGCAGCAGGTCAATTACTTCATTAAAACAAGAAAGAGAAAGAACTTTGCTTTGCTATTTTTTGTTAAGAAATATATCTGAAGGTCTAGGTGAATGGTGGTCTAGAGGTAATGCACCTGACTAGAAAGTGAAAAGTCCAGGTCGAATTGTATTGTACAGTGGTTTGAATCCCGTTTGGGCCCAAAACTCCCCCCCCCCCCCCCCCCCCCCCCACCCCAATTAGCCACAAGAGGTGGTGTTGGTGCTAGTCCTTAGGATGAGATGATAAACCAGGTCCCCTGTGTTACACATAATTATCTAGCACACGTAAAAGCACCCATAGCAACAAGAGAGTTGTCCTTGGCAGAATTCTGTAGAAGAAAGCTACTCTGGTAGGGAAACAGTTACGGTAGTAGACCGGAAAAGAAAAAAAATAATTGGTGGCCCTGCTGTTGTGGGGACATGCTCTCTCCCTGAGAAGAACAGCCTGAAAGTCATGCAGGGAAATCTGCCCTTACTTTAAGTATCGTACAATGTAGCCTAAATGTAAATTAAAAAAGCAGTTAACAGGCTTTGTCATAACTCCTCAGCACTTCATGCATCCAAATGATAAAGCCACTTATTATCAAAGGTTGAATCAGAATCAGAATCAGAAATTATTTATTGCTATAAAAGTCACATGGACTTATTGACACAACAAAATAACCTCAACATAATTCATCAATACGACATATTATTCACTGGTCAGCATGACTGAAATGATGTGCAGGCAAAAACCACATAAAACCACCACAAAGCAAAACCATGTTGCATTCTATCTTATTTCAATTGTTCTCTTTTTTCAAAACAGGCACAAACATATTGAATGATTTCAGCTTGATGATTATCAGTTAGAAAAACATTGCTTAATTTGTCTATACCATTCCTATATTCTTTGACACCAGATTTCAGATTTAGCAATAAGTTTTTTCTTTGTTCAGTATATAAGATACCCTCATCCAGTAAATGAAACTCGTCTTCTATTTAGTTGCAGTATTGACAAGGTCTGTTCTCTCTTGGTATATTTTTATATCTTCCTTTCTCTATCATCAAATCATGGCTACTTGTACGAAATTTACAAAATGTTTTCCTATGGTTTTTGTTTTCACAGTTAATCAGATATGGCTCTAGTCTATATTCTTCAGTCACAAAATTATAAAAGTTAAGTTTTGTGGACTCTTGTTTCTGGTTAATCCAAAATGTTTTATATAAACTCTCAAGTTTTGTTTGTATTGCATGGCACAATCGGTGTACATCAAGTGTACTTTGGTTTTCCCATACATGTTTAAAACCAATTTTACAGAGAACATTTTTAACTGTGCTAATCCAACGATCATATTCATTATTTTGATACATATAGTCATACAATATTTTAACATATGAGTTTTTGTCTTTCTCTGTTACATGTATCCAAAAAGACATTAACTGACTAAGTATTTTGATAGTCAATGGGAATCGTCCAAGTTCTCCTAAAGTGGGTAATGCCATCGCTTTTTTATGTATTCCCAAAGTTTGCTTACAAAAGTTTACATGAATATTTTCATAAAGATATTTTCTTGTTGTGCTTAATTTAAATAAATCGTGAACATGGAAGTCTGATTGGCCATTGAAACAAAAAGAAAACCATACTTCTGCTCCATAAGTTAAGATGGGAGTTATCAATGAATCAAATAAATGCATTATGATATTAGCCTTAACCCCTTGCCCATGAATTGCTTTTTTCAAAGTATGAGCTGGTTTCTTGCTTTGCTTTGCCAGATGTTCCAGGGTTGCTTGAAATTTCCCGTTCTGGTGAAATACTACACCCAGGTATTTATAAGTTTTAGTTGTTTCAATTAGATGCTCTCCACATTGGAAATTAATTGGAATTTTAGTGGGTGATTTGGTGAAAACTACTACTTTTGTTTTTGTTTTGTTTACTTTTAGTCCCCATTTGGAACAATAACCATTTAATTTATCTAGTTTAGCTTGCAGTCCTAATTTGGTTGTTGATAACAGTGCTAGGTCATCAGCATAGAGCAAACATGGGATTTTATCTTCTGCAGTAATATACGGTGAATCTTTTTCATCAATGATCTGAACAATATCATTTATGTAAACGTTAAATAATGTAGGACAGTGTGCTGCCTTGATATACCCCCCTTTATACAACAATTTCTTCTGTGTAATTTCCTTTTATTTTTACAAGGATTGTTGCGTTTGTATACATGCTGTTAATGACATTAAAAGTTTTACCAGTTATGCCTATCTTATTTAACTTTACAAGTAGAGCCTGATGCCATACATTGTCAAATGCTTTCTGAAAATCTACAAAACAACAATACAGTCTATTGTTTTTTGTTTTAATGCATTGTCTGTTAGTTTGTTAAGGATATAGATGTGGTCTGCTGTTCTACATGTTTTTTTCTGAATCCAGCTTGTTCTCTGACAAGTTTGTTGTTTTGCTCCAAATATTCTGAGATTCTTTTATTCAAAATTTGGCAGAAGAGCTTCCCAACTGTGTTTGTTAATTTTATCCCTCCGTAGTTATCCGGATTAACAGTGCATCCACTTTTATAAATGGGGATACTGACACCCTGTTTCCAGTCACAAGGATAGGCACCTGTATCAAGCACTAGATTAAACAAACTCCTGATTACTTTCATCAGACTTCTTATTACTTTCATCAGTAAATACCAGTAATTATGTTGGTATGGGTTGTGTGGATTGGTGGACTGGTGGTCTAGGAGCCAGCGAAAAGTCCAGGTCGGAGTGTGTGCGGTGGTTTACATCCTGTTTGGGCCCAAAACTTTTCCCCATCCATTAGACCATGAGTGGTGGTTTGGGTGCTAGTCTTTCCATGAGACGATAAACCGAGGTCCCGTGTGTTACACATCATTATTTAGCGCACGTAAAAGAACCCACAGAAACAAGGGGGTTGTCCCTGGCAAAATTCTGTAGAAAAAAGCCACTCTGATGGGCGCTGCACTTGTGGAGAGCAGCCCGAATTTCACCCCAGAAATCTGCGGTGACAGAATGTGGTGTAAAATTTTTTAAAATTAAAATAAATCAAAAATGGCATTAGGTAAGTTACTCCCTAACAACCAGCCGCCATGGCGCAGTGGTTAGATCTAGTGCCTTGGGTTTTGGACTGGAAGGTGGCAGGTTCGAATCCCATAAGAGTCAAAGGGGGCTGGAGGGGGGGGCTTAATACGTGGTGTCCTACATATGTTAGCTCAGAACAGGCACCACTGAACACCACCAAGGGTGGGTGCGTGCGTGCTTGCGTGCGCAATCGTGTGAGTGTGTGTGTGTGTGTGTGTGTGTGTGTGTGTAGTCTGTGCGGGCGTGCGGGCGTCCATGCATGTGCCAGTGCTTGCCTGTTTGTGTGCAGGCATGTGTGGATGAATGTTACTGACATATAAATGCTCTTTATGTAGTAGTATAGGAACAAGGTCTGCCTGCAACTGTGACTTCGATTTGCGCTGTTTATGTGACAGTGTTGACTTGTCCATTGTTTTCAGCTATGTTCGTAAGGTAAAAGGTAAAGGTGCCCCATAATCTATGTAGTTTTAGAGGAGCTAGGCAACAGAGACTTCAGCTTCTCTAGGTGCCAGCATATTGAGGGCGGCGCCCATCTCCTCTCCCTCGCTGCTTTATCTTCCCTGACCCAAGAAAGGGCAGGTACCCATTTACAGCTGGGTGAACTGGGGGAGTATTCTGAAGCGAAGGCGCGCAAACTGTCACCCATCCAATGGGTAACCACGCTGGATGCTGCTTATCCTTGGCTGAGGGAAAGCTAGTGCTCTGACCTCTGAGCTATCCCGTCCTCCACTGAGCTATGTTCGTGACCCACCCAGTTTCTCGTGTTTTGACATTATTTTGTTGATATATAAAATATCACACACACACACACACACACACACACACACACACACACACACACACACACCACACACACACACACCATATTAAACATACCGCTAACTATAACAAACATGCATCACTACGCACAATAATTATAACACTTTCAAAATATTTGTTGTTGTTTTTATTGCATGATATAATATAACACGCTTCTCATTGTTACATACATTTCGTTGTTGGTATGGAAAAAAATGGATTTAAATCATACAAAAAAATATCATCTTGCTGTAAACACAGAGAAAGCACGCTCTTACATTCCTTCATTCTTCACATATTTTCTTCGTGTAGCCCGAATTTCACGCAGAGAAAACTGCTGTGACATAAAGTTGTTGTTGTTGTTGTTATTGTTGTTGCTGCTGTTGTTGTTGTTTTTGGCCCCTGTATCGGGCCTT
>CM060336.1:26659269-26661769 GCA_030674155.1 Stramonita haemastoma | reverse complement strand
TATATATATATATATATATATATATATATATATATATATATATATCTGATAAAGATAATAAAGATGATGATGATGATGATGATGATGATGATAATAATAATAATAATAATAATAATAATAATAATAATAATAATAATAATAACAATAATAATAACAATAATAATAATAATAATAATAAAGATGATGAGAAGAAGAAGAAGAAGAAGAAGAAGAAGAAGAAGAAGAAGAAGAAGAAGAAGAAGAAGAAGAAGATGATGATGATGATGGTGATGATGATGATGACAGCGATAACAATAACAACAATAATAATGATAACGGTAATATTGGGGCGTACCTGTGACTCCAGTGCTAACAATGCCCGATGAAAACGTTTTGGACAGATCGTAGCTGAAACAAAAGAACAACAGAACGGTGCACTGAGATGAGCAGCTTTAAGGTAAGGTAAAGAAAGTAAAGCTGTTCCCATAACCTATGTGATCGTCGGGGAGCGAGGCGTCAGAAACCTCAGCTTCTCTAGGGGGCCAGCATATTGAGGGCGGCGCCCATCTCCTCTCCCTCGCTGCTTTACCTTCCCTGACATTAAGGAGGGCAGGTACCCATTTACAGCTGGGTGAACTGGGGGAGCTGTTCTGAAGCCAAGGCGTGCGAAAACAGTCACCCATCTACTTGGTAACCACGCTCCATGCTGCTTAACCTTAGCTTGGGGAAAGCGAGTGCTCTGACAACTGAGCTATGCCGTCCCCAGCTGTAGTTGTGTATTTTCCCCGTGGGGATGCCGCGGGGAGTGGGGAGTGGGGGGGGGGGGGAGGCTGTCAGTATAAATAGCATCCCCACCTTCTGAAAACTCTGCGCTAGAAATGTCTTTTTTTCTATTATTCTTCTTGTTCATGCTGTATTCCTTTTCTTCCTGTCGCCTTCTTCTTGTTTATTTTCTGCCGTCTTGGTCCATTCTCCAGCCTTTTTTTTCCCCCCCCAGAATGGATCAAAGATAACGATTCTCACCCACGCCGAAGTAGGATGCGCTGGACCCAACTTGTCAGGCGCTTAACGGCAGCGTGACGCATTTTCGCTCATATATCAGACGACAAGCATGCATACAGACGCCCCCTTTACACACACACACACACACACACACACACACACACACACACACACACACACACACACACACACCACACACACACACACACACACACACACACACACACACACACACACACACACACAACACACACAAACACACACACACACTTTCCTCCAAGATAGGCAACCACATACCATCTACGGGGAAAGTGCATGACTACATCCCACTTCACTTATCATCATCATCACACGTTGCATCCTGTTCCGCTTTTAAGAGTAGGCCATCCGTGTGCCGGTGGGAACAGATGACAAAAATGACAAAACAGCATACACACGGGGAACATGGATTTAAAAAAAAAAAAAGAAGCATGAGTGCTTATTCCATTATCCTCGATATAAATGAATAAATAAATAGTCTTTAGGATGAGACGATAAACCGAGGTCCCGTGTGTTACACATCATTATTTAGCGCACGTAAAAGAACCCACGGCAACAAGAGGGTTGTCCCTGGCAAAATTCTGTAGAAAAAAAAGTCCACTCTGATAGGGAAACAAATACAGTTGCAGACAGGAAAAAAGAAAAGAAAAATAATGGGTAGGCGCTGCCAAGTGCGCGACACGCTGTCCCCGGGGAGAGAGCAGCCCCGAATTTTCACGCAGAGAAATCTGCTAAGACATAAAGTGGTATAAATAAATAAATAAATAAAAATAAAACTTACCCAGTAGCCGCCGCTGTAGTCTAGTGGTTAGGACGTTGGACTCGTAATCTAAAGGTTGCGGGTTCGATCCCAGCTTTCCGCTATGGCGTTGTGCCCTTGGAAAAGGCACTTTACACTATTTTCTCACCCCACCCAGGTGCAAAACGGGTACCAACCTTGTGTTGGGGGTTAATCCTGCGATAGACTGGCGTCCTATCCAGGGGGGAGTCTATGACTCTCAGTCGCTTAAGGCCACAGAAACCGGGATAAGCACCGGCCTGATGAGCCTTAAGCTCGGGACAGACTTTAACTTTAACTAACTTACCCAGTAAAGAGCATGAGGTGATCATAGGCTGGCAGGAGGTCGGTGGTGCCCGCCCACAGTCTCAGGGCATTCAGGGCATCCGAGGCATCCACTCTGTCCCAGCGGGCACCGCTCACTGATCTCCTGTATTGCTCCGTCCACTGAGAACTGCTCGCCGTCTGCCACGGACGTCAAAATACGCTATGACGTCATTGCGTGAGACAACGACGTCACTATTGCAAACTAACCCGGTTAACACACACGCACGCAACACAGACACACACACAAAACTTGATGTTACATTCTCTCTCTCTCCTCTCTCTCTCTCTCTCTCTCTCTCTCTCTCTCTCTCTCTCTCTCTCTGAAAAGCCAATTTAATGTCCACTTGTTCAAATCTAGTTTACTGTACTCGGGCC
>CM060336.1:26649269-26651769 GCA_030674155.1 Stramonita haemastoma | reverse complement strand
CTGTCTGTGTATATCTGTGTATATGTGTTTGTCGGTCTGTCTTTTTATCACTCTGTCTCTGTCCCTATCTGCCTTTGTGTCTCTGTCTGTCTGTCTGTCTGTCTGTCTGTCTGTCTGTCTGTCTGTCTCTCTCTCTCTCTCTCTCTCTCTCTCTCTCTCTCTCTCTCTCTCTCTCTCTCTCTCTCTCTGTCTCACTCTCTCTCTCTCTCTCTCATCTATCTATCAATTGATCTATCTATCTATCTCATCTAAAAATCAGTCAATAAACTTCCCGCTGAAAGCCAAGATCACTGAGCCTTAGCAGCGAGCTTAAATAATGATTGAAACTTCACCCCCTTCCCCACACCCCACTCCCTGTCTTTTGTGCATACAGACAACTCTTCTTTTCATTCAGCCCCTTCCTGTGCACGCCTGTGCCATGTACCGTAAACATAGTCGAAGGTTTGTGTGGCCTCACTGACTCTCGCTGAGTCACAACCACAGACGCTGTGTGTATAGGTTCGAGTGCCGGATCTTGTGACATCGTGACTTCTGTGTGATTCACACACACCACGCGTCTTAGGGTTACACTCCGCTATTATTTTTGGGGTCGGTCAAGTAGATCTTCTATAGAGTGCGGGTCGGAAAAGTTTTTGTTGATTTTATAGAGTGTGGGTCGGAAAAGTTTTTGTTGATTTTCACAGATTTTTTAAAGTAAAAAAAAAATACACTGTGTACCTGTTTCGGGGGTTGAGGACGTAGAGCAATACCAGGTAGTCATGAGAAAGTTGGAAATGATCATCAAAATTAATGAGGATTGCTTGTGTTCCTACACCCTTGACCCCCGGCGCATGCATATTGGGCTTAGGAAGCCAGCATACGACAAAGGGGTGAGAGGGTACAGTGTTTACTGAAAAATGATTTTTCAAAGTTCACTCACTCACTCACTCAGTCCCATGTCCCAAAGGACGTAGGGGTGACATGGGAGAAGACGCAACAGAGATCTTTCTCCATGCTTCACAATCCTGTGTGTGGCTAGTAGGAGGTGTTGTAGGGGTTGGGCGGTCCAGTCTTTGATGTTGTCAACCCATGATTTCTTCTGGCGGCCTCTTCTTCTCTTGCCCTCAACTGTTCCTTGCAGGATGGTTTTTGCTAGGGTGTTGTGTCTTGTGGTGTGGCCAAACCACATTAGCTTTCTCCTCTTTATGGTGGAGAGCAAAGGCTCTTGGGGGCCCACACGCTTTTTGAGTCATGGGCTAGTCTCTGAAAAAGTGTTGTTTTTTTATTTCTATGAATGCCTTAGTACGTGCAGTGCGAATACAGGAGTGATGTATGAAAATAAATGAAACGTAGTCAAAGATTAATACCAGTGTGTAGCTTAGGCTACACTCACAGCTTCAGAAATTGGCTCTTTTGCTTCTGATTTTCTACAGCACTCTTATTACCATACCCCACGAGCCAAGGCATCCACAGAAATAATACAACCCCCCCACACACACACACACACACCCCACCCCTTTTGTGAAAGACTAGTCTCTTGACTCAAATCTCCTGTGATTTTGCTCAAATTTGGTAGGTTTAATTTTGTTTGGAGTTTGTTGTTTTTTTCAGCTATCGCTGTACCCCCTTTATCCTTAGCCGTCTGCTATCCTCTTAACCGCAATATGCATGCGCAGGGTCAACACTGTAGGAACACAAGCAGTCTTCTTCATTTGATGAGCATTTCCAATTTTCTCGTGACTACCTGGTATTGCTCTTTGTCCTCAATCCCCACAACAAGTGCTACCAAAGCTACCGAAGAAATTACAGAGTGCTACCAAAGCAACGAGAGAGAGAGAGAGAGAGAGAGAGAGAGAGAGAGAGAGGAGAGAGAGATGAGAGAGAGAGAGAGAGAGAGGAGAACACTGAACACATTGAACACTGAGAGAGAGAGAGAGAGAGAGAGAGAGAGAGAGAGAGAGAGAGAGAGAGAGAGAGAGAGAGAGAGAGAGAGAGAGAGAGAGAGAGAGAGAGAGGAGAAGAGAGAGAGAGAGAAACTGAACACATTGAACACTGAGAGAGAGAGAGAGAGAGAGAGGAGAGAGAGAGAGAGAGAGGAGAAAAGGAGGAGAGAGAGAGAGAGAGAGAGAGAGAGAGGAGAGAGAGGAGAAGAGAGAGGAGAGAGAGAAGAGAGCAAGCAATAAAACCACAACAACAAACAATCAAAGAAAGATCACTGTCACCCCCGCCAAAGAATTTTTTTAACAGCAAACAAATACAGGAGAATTTTTGTTGTTGTTGTTGTTCTTTTCTAGTCCCAACCCGAACCTTCCTTTAGTAAGACTTCAGTAATCCGTCTTCCGGGTCTGTAGAAACCCACACACGGATTGGGCGCTGACGGACTTCTCTTGATATATTGTTCCCGTGTGTGTGTGTGTGTGTGTGTGTGTGTGTGTGTGTGTGTGTGTGTGTGTGTGTGTGTGTGTGTGTGTGTGTGTGTGTGTGTGTGTGTTGTTGTTGTTGTTGTTGTTGTTTTCAATTT
>CM060336.1:26644670-26649169 GCA_030674155.1 Stramonita haemastoma | reverse complement strand
AAAACCACAACAACAAACAATCAAAGAAAGATCACTGTCACCCCGCCAAAGAATTTTTTTAACAGCAAACAAATACAGGAGAATTTTTGTTGTTGTTGTTGTTCTTTTCTAGTCCCAACCCGAACCTTCCTTTAGTAAGACTTCAGTAATCCGTCTTCCGGGTCTGTAGAAACCCACACACGGATTGGGCGCTGACGGACTTCTCTTGATATATTGTTCCCGTGTGTGTGTGTGTGTGTGTGTGTGTGTGTGTGTGTGTGTGTGTGTGTGTGTGTGTGTGTGTGTGTGTGTGTGTGTGTGTGTTGTTGTTGTTGTTGTTGTTTTCAATTTTACGTCTGTTCACTTTTAGTGATATTAGATGTGTGTGTCAAGTCAAGTCAAGTCAAGTCAAAATGATCTTTATTGAGGGTAAAGGATTAAGTTTACACAACTTTTTTTCATCCTGCCCTCACAAAAAAAATCAAGAAAATTGACTTCTAAAACAATCAAAGACAAATATCAACCGTGGTTGAAAACTAAAATAAATGAGGATTTTCATCCAAACAGAATCTTACAAGATAACACTGAAGACAGTAACATAAACTCAAGTCATACAGACAAAATAATGGAAATACAAAAATAACATGGGTATGAATAACAACAAAGCAGCCAAATGTGTCGAACATAAGGGCGGACTTATAATTTGTCCATCAGATGTTTCTTCAAAAGTTTCTTAAACATTTGTTTTGAAGGAACTGATTTTAGAAAGGGAGGCAATTTATTCCACAATGTTCTTCCTGAATATGCAAGGCTTGATTTATAGAGATATTATTATGGGGCCTGGGAAGAAACAGTCTATGGGTAGGCCTGTTTTTATTGACAGCAAATTTTTCCACGATTTTCTTTGGGGCTTTCCCATTTAATATATTGTACATACATATATATTTGTTGAACTGCAGTCTGTCTTTGAGTGGAAGGATATCTAGTTCTTTGTAGTTGGTGGTGGTCAGTGTATTAGGATTCAAACGGATAAGTTTCACAGCTCTTTTGTGCAGGCGGTTTATATGCTTTAGGTTTGTTTCACTTGCACTATCCCATAAGGTAGAGACATAATTTATAAGAGATAGAATATGGGCGTGAAAGAATAGTTTTCGTGACTGTAGGTTTAGGAAATTCTTGATTTTTCTAAGTTGATATAATCTTACTGAGATTCGTTTTCCTAATGTGGCTATGTGATCTGACCAAGACAAGTCGTTGTCAATCACTGCACCTAGTACTTTGTGTGAGACTGCTTCTTCAATTTGTTGTCCATGGATATATATTGGCGCGAATGGAGAACGCAATTTCTGTCTTTTTTGCCGAGTGGTTATAAACATACATTTTGTCTTATTAGAATTAAGAGACATATGATTGAGTTCTGTCCATTCGATAAGTTTGTTGATATCTGCCTGCATGTCATTCACAAGCTGGTTTGGATCATCGTTGTTACAATGAATTGATGTATCATCAGCAAACATTTGACATGAACAATGGATATGCAGAGGTAGGTCATTAATATAAATAGAGAAAAGAAGTGGCCCTAGTATTGATCCCTGTGGTATTCCATATTTCACAGGTAATAAGGTTGATCTCCTAGGACCGATTTCAACAAGCTGATGGCGATTAGTGAGAAATGAGTCTAAAAATGATAATGCTTGGTTGGAGATTTTATAGCATCTTAATTTTTTGATGAGGAGAGAGTGGCTAATAACATCAAAGGCTTTAGCAAAGTCTAGAAAAAGAACTCCTGTAATTTCATTATTATTGATATTCAAAAGACAATGCTCAATTAGTTGTATTAAGGCTGTATGACAAGAGTGGTTTTCACGAAAGCCTGACTGGTTTTCATTAATGAGATCGTATATTTTAAAATGAGAATGTAAGTGGAAATGTATATGTTTTTCTAATGGTTTAGATAGGACTGACAGTATGGATATTGGTCTATAGTTCGAGGGATTGGTAGGGTCTCCTGATTTGTGTGTAAGGGTATTACTTTTGCTTGTTTAAATTTCAATGGGAAATAATTTTTGTCAATACACAAGTTAAATATGTATGTTAGGGTATCGGTTATAGCGTATGCACTGATTTTTAATATTTTACTATCGATTTTGTCAAGGTCTTTTGATCCTGACTGTTTCAATTTGAGTAAGCTATTAAGCACATCTGTTACTCTTATTGGGGGTATAATAAAATCAGATGAGATGCTCTTTGATGAACAGTATTGTTTTAATTCTTTCAGCTCGTTTGTTTTTGTTTTATCATTAGATATTATAGAGTCAGTAATGTTTGCAAAGTGAGAATTCAGGTTTTCTGCTGATATTTCTTTTATGACTTTTTGGGTGCTATGTCTTGATTTATTAGTTAAGGTATTAATGGCTTTCCAAATCGCTTTTGGATTCTGAGCTGAAGACAGCAAGTCTTGAAAGTATTTTGTTTTGGCTTTGGGTTTCATTGAATTGACTTTGTTCCTTTGCTTTTTATATTCATCTTTTTGCTTTGATTTTAGCAAATAGTCTCTTAGATTCATTTCGTTTTCGATTTCTTTTGTTAACCATGGAGGTTTCATGAAATGTTTTATTCTTTTCTTAATAAATGGAGCGTGTTTATCATAAGTAGCTATAAATGTCTTTATCCAATAGTCAATAGCATCATCTGGGTTTGTAAGCTGATAGACATAGTCTAAGTTTGAGTTAAGAATATCATTAATGAAGGTATCTTTATCAAAATGTCTAAAAGAGCGGTAGGATATCTCCTTGTGTCCTGATTTGGGTATCTTTATTCCTTTTTTCCGCCATGTAAAACAAATGGAAGAGTGATCGCTACAGCCTGTCTGCACTGAACATGTTTCTGCTATGTTGGTTATTGAAGTAGTGTAAATGTGATCAATAAGGGTGCTAGCATTATTAGAAATGCGAGTTGGACGATCAATTATTTGCTCCAAACCATACATGGCGTAATTAATATTCCACTTTGTTCCCGGGACTGTCAGATCTATGTTGAAATCTCCCATAAGAAAGATTTCTTTGGACTCTAGAATTGCGGCATCCATCATTGAGTTGAATTTATCATACCAGTCAATTGTTTCAGCTGGGTTCCTGTAGATGAAGCCAAGTATAATCGATTTACATCGTCTAAATGTGATTTCTACCCATATAGATTCTACATGAAACTGTTCAAGATGTGTTAGTCTTTTCCATGACAAAGAAGTCGCACAATATAAAAGCAGACCGGTAGATCTGACAGTCACAGGATCAAGTCGTGCAGTATCATAACCTGGGATATACATATCTGAATCTGAAATTAAGTTGTTGAGTCTCGATTCTGCTACACAAAATATATGAAAGCTAGTTCCTTTATTGTGTATAATTGATGATATTTCCTCAGTCTTGTTCCTAGCACTATTGATATTTAGGTATCCTACACGAAGTCCTTCCTGAGAAGGCCATGTATCTAGAGTAGAAAACATTGTCATTGAATAAATTTATTTGAAACTTGAATAACAAAATTTAAATTGATGATGTAGGCTCACACCAAGACTGATGTGGGATAAGGAGTCACAGTATACCTATATAATATGTACGCTGTGTATTATAAATGCTCTTATACCTTGTTGAATATCAACAATTATTATCATAAACTGATGGCCTTCACATCCACTAAAAGGTGATTGGATTTATCAAACAGAAAAAAACAGAAAAAAAAAGAAAAAAAAGAAAGAAGGTAGCACAATATTATAACTATAAACCAATCAGTGAAGCACAATCATCAGTCAAAACAACAATCAAGAGAACTAAACAAGCAGAAAAATCAATGGGTAAAACAACAATTAAGTAGAATAATAAAAAGTGTGTGTGTGTGTGTGTGTGCGTGTGTGTGCGTGTGTGTGTGTGTGTGTGTGTGTGTGTGTGTGTGTGTGTGTGTGTGTGTGTGTGTGTGTGTGTGTGTAGTCAAGTCAAGTCAAGTGTGTGTGTGTGTGTGTGTGTGTGTGTTATTCTTTTATATCGAGGATAATGGAATATGCACTTACATGTGTTTTTTTACATCCGGCCCCCGTGTATATGCAGTTTTGTAAATTTTGTCAATGTGTGTGAGTCAGTGAGCGTGTGTGTGTGTTGGGGGGGGGGGGGGACACGCAAGCGCGCTCAGGTGAGTACTCGTACGCGAGTATGTGTGTGTGTGATTGTGTGTGCATGCATGTGTTCGTGCGTGCGCACGTGTGTGTGTGTGTGAATGTGGGTGTAGGGGAGGGGTGTTGGTGTGCACACTCGTACAGGTGCATGCATGTGTGTATAATGACGACCCAGAGGGTATATTCTTTAAGCCGTTTGCATGCTACCTCCAGACCGGAGGGTATTACTGACTACACTCTACTGGTGATGAGTGGCTATAGTTTCTGAAATGATCACGTGCGAGGGTTTGATTCTTACTCCATTTTTCCTTTCTCATGATATTAAATACGGCTAAACCACCATTATGTCCAC
>CM060336.1:26597939-26600439 GCA_030674155.1 Stramonita haemastoma | reverse complement strand
GGACCTGTTGTCTGAGCGCTGGACGAAGAAAAATCCACTCAGCTTTTGCCTCCGACATTTTTCCATAAGTATGCATATAATTATAATTTTGTCTTACTCAATTGTAGTGACCTTCTTTCTCTCTTACAGCATGGAATATGTGTGGAGGGAGGTAGGGATGGGGAAGGGAGGGGAAGGATTGAGGTTAAGTAAATGCTAATTTTGTTTTGTTTTGATGTAAACCCTAGATCATGAAGGAATTTTAAGTTATTCAGGGATCTTTGATATGTAAATGAAAAGAAGAGAGCTTCAGAGGCACTTTTTAGAAGTGAAAGTGAAGGAATACCAAAATTGATAGACAATTGATTATGAAAACTTGTTAGCGTCAAAACGTTTGCTTTTACAATATATATATATATATATATATATATATTATATATATATATATATATATATATATCACTGTCCCTTTGTGTACTATATATAATTAAATACATATATAATTCACATATCTACTTTTATTTACAGACAGACAGACAGACAGACAGACAGACAGACAGACAGACAGACAGACAGACAGATAGATAGATAGATAGATAGATAGATAGATAGATAGATAGATAGATAGATAGATAGATAGATAGATAGATAGATAGATAGATAGATAGATAGTGGTGATGGTGGATCGGTGGTCTAGGTGGTAAAGCACCTTGCCTAGAAAGCAAAAAGTCCGGGTCGGAGTGTGCGAGGGTTCGTTTGGGCCCAAAACTTTTTCCCCATCCATTACACCCTGAGTGGTGGTCTGGGCGCTAGTCTTTCGGATGAAACGATAAACAGAGGTCCCGTGTGTTACACATCACTATTTAGCGCACGTTTAAGAACCCACGGCAACAAGGGGGTTGACCCTGGCAAAATTCTGTAGAAAAAAGCCACTCTGATAGGGAAACAAATACAGTTGCAAGCAGGAAAAAAGAAAACAAAATGGGTAGGCGCTGCACCTGTGGCGACGCGCTCTCCCCGGGGAGAGCAGCCCGAATTTCACGCAGAGAAATCTACTGTGACATGGAGTGGTACAAAATACAAATAGATAGATAGATAGATACACACATGATATATATATATATATATATATATATATATATATATATATATATATATATATATATATATATATATATATATATATATATATATGTCGTGTGTGTGTGTGTGCGCGCGCGCGTGCACGACTGCTTTTGCCCATACTGTCCTTGGGGATGATGCCCAAACGCGACACCTGCGCAAGTGGAGGTTTTTGCTTGTTTTTTGGTTGTTGGTTTGTTTTTGTATCATCCGTTTCCACTGGCACCATTCTTCCAAAAAGGCAGAATGGGCTTTTAACGTGTGGCCAGATGTTCCGTGAGCGTTCGCACAGGGGACCTCGGCTTATAGTCTCATGGGAAGGTTTTTCAGGGGCAGAGTAAAAATCCCCTGGCACGGGTGCCTCGGTGCTGGCTGGATCCCGGGAAGAGAAAAAGACTAAACTGGATAAAATTCCCAGTTAATCAGCTGTTCTTAGGAGAGAAAGAAAAGAAGAAAAGCAGGAAGGAAGGAAGGACGGACGAACAAAAGTATGTACGAACGAAAGAAAGAAGAAAGGAATGAAGAAAGAAAGGAAGAAAGGAAGGAAGGAACGAACGAACGAACAAAATGTACCCAAAAAAATGGATGGAAAGAAAGAAAGAAGAAAGAAAAAACGAAAAGAAACAGAAAACACCGCTATTGTTATCATTATATTTTTTTGGTATGCAGACATTTTGTGCCCTGTCATGTCATATCATGCACGTGAAAATTTGTTGAGCGAAATATTTTTCCTTCCCTAGAAAATTGCTGAAATATATATAAGCTGAAGCTACCTATAGATCTATAAACTAAGATCAGCAGTAATCTAAGCTTGCTCCAAAACTGATATACACCTTGTGCATACGAATACACAGCAATACTTCTGTAACATTACACAATGCGTGCGTTTCCTTTTATATCATAACCCCTTGAATGGGTATTTTTCGTTTTACAATTGATGATTGTAGGGGCACGGAGCAGTATTACAGAGTATTACAAAGTCCCAGCTAAATTGACATCAACGACGACCACAACAACAACAACAACAACAACAACAGCTATAACCGTGAAAAGAAACTATCAAAAATATGAAGTATTGATAACTGAACTTACTATAAAGACTAGAAAAACTAGAAAATGACTACCGTTACTCTAAAAAAGCAAAAATCACCATCCCCACAAGACATTTAACCTCGATGTACTGTACAAGCTTTTTATCTACACGATTAAAACACAGAATTTGTGAAGTTATATACGCTCACAATCTCCTATGATGAAAACATAATCAATAGCTACGTATTTATATACGAGAGAGAGAGAGAGGGAGAGAGAGAGAGGGAGAGAGAGAGAGAGAGAGAGAGAGAGAGAGAGAGAGAGAGAGAGAGAGAGAGAGAGAGAGAGAGAGAGAGAGAGAGAGAGG
>CM060336.1:26582939-26590439 GCA_030674155.1 Stramonita haemastoma | reverse complement strand
TTTGCCGTCATGGTTTAACGCTGAAGATTTCTTTCTCGTGGAGATATGGCTGGCGTCTTGATCTTTATGTCCGAACAAATCTTCAGCGTCTTTCGAACCCCCGGGTACGGCACCAGAGTGTCTTCTTGAAGGAAAAGATTCTTTTCTGGTGCCGTTTTTGTCGTTCATTTTGCCGTCATGCTTTAACACTGAAGATTTCTTCTTGGTGGGGATGTGGCTGGCGCCTTGATCAATATGCTCAAATCCATCTTCGTCGTCTTTCGACCCCCCGGTATAGCACCAGAGTGTCTTCTTGAAGCAAAAGATTCTTGTCTGGTGCCGTTTTTGTCGTTCATTTTGCCGTCATGGTTTAACGCTGAAGATTTCTTTCTCGTGGAGATGTGGCTGGCGTCTTGATCATTATGTCCGAACAAATCTTCAGCATCTTTCGAACCTCCAGGTATAGCACCAGAATGCCTTCTCGGAGCAGAAGACTCCTTTCTGGTGCCGTTTTTGTCACTGACTTTGCCTTCCTTGTGTGAGGCTGAGGATTTCCTTCTGGTGGAGATGTGGGTGGCGTCTTGATCCTGATGTTCAAACCCATCTTGACGGCTCCCTAACAGCCTGGGTTCAGCACCAGAATGCCTTCTCGGAGCAGGAGACACTTTTCTGACTGAGTGTTTGCGGGTGTGCCCTGCCTCCTCTTCCTCGTCCTCAGGAGCAGGGGCTAGATCTAGTTCAGGATCACTTTCCCCTCTTGGTGTGTGCAGTAGAGCGGCTGCTTTGTTCTCAGAGCCTGAATGTCGCCTGGAGGCTGAAGATTTCCTCCTGCTCGAGTGGTTGTCGCCATGCTCTGCGTCTCCCCTCGTGCTGACGGAGTGTCGTTGTGGAACCTCCAGTTCCCCATCAAGCTGCATTACTGCAGCTCTAGAACCTGCCGTGGTTAACTGATCACGAACGTCATCTTTGGCTGACATTTTTCGTTGATGAAGACCATCATCTGAAGGTGTTCCAGCTTCATCATCCAGCCATTGGTTTTGTACATGATCAGTTTCCCCTTCATCAGAAGGCCCCTCTGGCTCACTATGTCCTCTGGCCACCAGGTTTTGAACACCAGTCTGTGATAACTCTGCAGAGGCGTGGGTCCTCAGGCCCCTGTTCGATAGACTGTGCACAAGAGGATCCTCCTCGATTTCTGGAATGTCTCCGTGAAACGAATGATTTTGAACATCATCATCGCCGATTTCATGAGAGGGCATCTGTAGACTGTGTGCTTTGTTTGTGGAATGTCGTCTGGATCCTGAAGAGTCTTTTCTGTGTGCATGGTGAAGAGCGTACAGGTGATCCTCTCCCTCTAGCGAGTGTCTACCCATGTGGTCTGTCACTCGCTCTCCATCTGCAAAATGCTCTCCTGACAGTCCTGCGCGAGTTCTGCTTCCCTGCTTCGGGGATACGGTGACTTCGCCACTCAACGTGTAAATTTTATCAGAACCTTTCTCCTGGAAATTCCTGTGATGAGATCCTGGTCTTTGATCACCAGAATGCTTTCTTGGTCTCCATTCATCGTCTAGTTTCTCTGTAGCAGTCAGGCTTGCTCTAATGAAGTGCCTTCTGTCCCTTTCGTGTTCACTTCCACGGGAGTATCGCCGCAATTCCCTTCGTCTTGTTTCATCAGATGATGTCGGGTCTGGACTCAAACGATCCCAAGAAGAAGTACAGCGCTTACTTCTGGAAGCTCTTCCCATGGGAAAAGGTGTAAAGCGTCCAGTCAGTTTCACACCTTGTTTCAACAGCTCTTTCTGAAGACATACAACATGATCCTTTGATGGCGAGGGACTCTTTCTGGTTACAAACGTGTCATGTCTGGATACATCTGCTTCATCCTCTGCCTCTTCGTACACAAAGCTGTGCTGAGGTGCCACACGGCTCTGCTTCTGTGTGGCGCGTGTGCTGGAAGAGCGTGTGGGATAGCGTAAACACATTCTCTGCCTGACCAAATCTATTGTTCTTTTCATGTACTTCTTTCTTAAAGTAGGCACTCTCTTTCTTGGAGGACTGACATAGTCCCTCTCTAAACTGGACCGTGGTCTGTTGCCAGGGGCTCTGACACCTGAGGGCGTCCTGCATGGAAAATAAGGATAACGCGGAAAAGGCAATTTACTGCCAGCTGCAAAACCACGACCAGCTGGTGTGCAGGTTTTTGCAGCCCTTCTCTTATCTGACAAGAGTTTTGCAGGAGAATGCCTAGCACTGGAAACATGAAGCCAGCCATCTGTGGATGCAGCAGACGTGGGAGGGGGGCTGGACTGCCTGGCGCGGAGTCCATGGTGTGTGAGGTAACCAGAGCTGAAGTAGGGGGGAGACCTCTGCAGGCTGGGGTCATAAGGCTCGGTCTGGTTGACGTCATCAAACATATTTTGAGACTGACTCACCTCCTCCCTGGGTTGAAAACATATGTCATGATGAAATGGTGCTTCTCTTTGGTAGTCCTTCCCACGATATTGCCTGGCTGGAAGGGAAATTGGGTAATGATTCCTGATCAGGTGAGGGTCAATGTATCCAATAGAGTTATTGGACTTTTGCATACCATACATAAGATGCTCTGTGCAAATTGAGGTTTTACTTTGTGGGTTCAATTCTTGTAAACCGTAATAGCTACTGCCGCTTTGAGTCCTGTGTGCTGGCGTGGATTTGGACCCACTAATGATCCTGTTTTGATGATGTGTGGCAGGAGAACGTGAGAGTGGATAGTATGGATAGTCTGGGACTGAAAACCCCTTGGGCTTCCGTACATGATTGCTGAAGAGTTTTCTGATCTGAGGAACATTGCCCCTCAGAGAACCCTTGTGTCTTGTTTGAAATGCTGACACATCCTCGTCATCCGGACACTGGTCGTCCAGGGTGGAGGAAAACGGATTTTTGGCGAAATAACGATCACGTGACGTTTTGTGTTTTCTCTTTTTGTACAGGGTGCTGAAATAGCCTCGCAAACGAGAACACCTTCTTTTCCACAGACGTGTCGCTGACGGAGCTGCCTTTGGATGCAGGTGGTGGTCGAGGAGCATATGCTGATCTTTTCTTTGGGGGAGATGGCGATGAAGGCGGTGAAGGTAAACAATGTGGCGGCCCGGGGGAGGGAATGCGTCTCCACTTGTATTTGTTGAACTGACTGTTGAACTTTCTGCACAACTCTGAAACGGGCACTTCAGGTCTCAGTTTGGAATAGCAGTCCCTCATGCTGGTGTCCTTTGCGAGCCCCTTCCGCCTCTCTGGGGATGGAGAGGAAGAGGAAGAGGAAGAATAGCGTGAGCGGGAAAACAGCGCTGATGGTCCTAGCTTACTCCTGTTTCTCTTTTGATAGGCTGGCTCTGCTCCTCCACGGTAACGCTCTTTGCCATACCAGGCCTTTTTCTCTGCACAGGGCTTATGTTTCCGTTCAAATGGATTATCTGTTAATTCTTTTCGCCCTTTACATTGGCTGCTGGTCAGAACTGGGGATACAGTCTGGAAGCCACGTGTTGGAAAGATCCATGTTTTAACTTGTTGTTTAGAGGATGCTTCTGTATTTTCTTCTTTTCGTGCAGGAGACAATGAGGATGAAGATAGATAGTAAGGGTACTTTGGAAATGGCAGTTTGCTGTATATCTTGGCTGGTTTGCTATATCGTTTACGTGCTTTAGAAATCCTTTCTTTACATGCCTGAAAATCAGTATATCGGGGTGGGGGGTTCTTTTCAGAGAAAATGCATCTTTTGAGCAAGACTTTTTCTCTTGGACATGCCGAGTAGAGGCAGTCATCTGATTTAGGACACTTGCGGGAGTTTTTGGTTGGAACTCTTAACGTTTCTCTCAAATCTTTTCTGTTGGCTTTATACAAATTTCTAGAACTATATTTAGATTTGTATACTGGCAAATCTTCATCACTTTTGCTTGCCTGATTGTCGTGGAAGGATGAACGCGGAGATGGTGTGAAAGATTTCAAAAGAGGAGATTTTCTATAAAACTGTGACCTGCTCATGAAAGTTGTCCGAAGCCCAGAGACTTTCTGGCCAAGTGTGCATGCCCTTTCCTGCAAAGGACAACAAGGAGTTACATGTGATTCAACACACCCTCCCTTTTTTCCGAGGGGGTGAAAGAAAGTAGTTTCCTACATCATTATGCACAGTTCTGTCTGCCGAGCTGTGGGGTCCGTCATTCTGTGATCTTTGTTCTGTCGTTGTCCTTTGACTGTGTGTGTGCCATCTACTGTCCTCCTCTTCCTGAAGTCTTCCTCTGGAATCGGGTTCTTTAGGCGCTGGTGGAGGAGAAGAGTACAAATAGTAGGGGTATCTTGGAAATGGCAATCTGTCATATCTTTGTGTGAGTTTACTCCTCTGTGTCTGCTCCCTAGGAGGTCTGTCTGTGTTTGTCTGCATGCAAAGATTTTCAGGTGGTGACCTGTTTGTAGAGAAATGCCTCTTGCCCTTGTCCTCTTCATCTGCACAAACCTTTTCTGATTCTGATCCATGGCTTTTGCCAGTTTTCCTTCTGTCATGTGGAAAAGAATTCATAGTCTGGTCCCCGGTATAAGTCGGTTTTAAAGATTCTTGAGAATTTCGCTTTAGGTGTTGAATATAGCTTTTGTAATATTTTCTACGATTCTTTGAATGTAATTGATTTAAGTCTGTGTATTCACAGGCAGTGGGGTCAGGAACGCTGGACTTGTCATGGCTTGTTTCTTTTTCTTCATTTACATTTGATTGACTTTCTTTTCTCCAATTCACACTTTTCTTCTTTCCTTTCTGCCCACTCATACTCGTCTTCCTTTCAGTTTCATCAGGTGACTGATTCTGTGTCTTTATCCTTTTAGCACTTCTCCCATCCTCTGGTGAAACGTCGTCTTCTTTTTCGATGCCTTGATAGTGAGATTTGACAGAACTCACAGTTCTTTGAGGCTGTGTGTGAAGTGATTCTTTTCCATGAATCTTGTCTCCTGAGGTTGAGTGGTCCACTTTGGAGTTTCCAACGTGCACGGTCATGGAATCGGATGTTGGGTTTTCAATCCGGATAGACTGCAATGAATCATGATGGCCAAATAAAGCTGCGCTTGCTGTCTTCCATATATTAGAGCATGTGGAATTTCCGCGAAACATTCTACGATCTCTTAATGCATGAATGGAACTGTCCTCTTTTGTCACAGTCATTTGGCTCGTTTCAAAGACAGGAAATGTGTCAATATTTCTTGGTGATTTAGATGAATTATTTACAGTAGTTTCAATGCGTGAATGGCAACTGTCAGTTGTTGGTATGTCTTCTACATAACAGTGTTTTGGAAAAGAAAATTTCTGAAGGCCTCCTAAAGAAACTTCATATGCATAAGGTGACGTTTTGTTGCTTAGTTCATTGTAAGGCAGACTGGTATTTAAGTACTGGTCATGACATGACAGCTGAGATGAGCATGTGTATGATGATTTGATACGTGGACAATCCAGACTGAGACCTGCATGTGAAAAAGGCAGAGTTCCATCACTGCTGCTTGACCCACTACCTTTCTGTGCAGAAGCTGCTACGAACATAGAATTTCTCTCTTCGTGCTTCAATGAACTAACGTTCCTCACTTTAGACAGAGACATGCTAACGTTTGGGTCAGTGCCATTGCCCGCTGCTGATGAAATGGACATAGAAACAGATGGTTTTTTTGTGTCTGCAAATGATCTTCCGCAAAAGATGTCATTGGCATGATGTTCAGTTTGGTTATAGGGGTATGTCTGAAGACAACCAGAACCACGTGTAGCTGTGGACGAGGACTCTGACACAGGGTGGACAGCATCTGGATAGGATCGACAATACGGACTTCTTGCCACGGGTTTGTGTTCCCAATCTTTGTTTGTGTCGCTGTCAGTGGAAGGAGGGTGCTGAGCACTGTTGCGCTGTACAGAACACTTGGCACACAAACCCTTACTACGTACCCGAGGCTGATCAAACTGTCCTGTGTGCTGTTCTTCCCAGCTGTCTGCTGGCTCGGGCCTGTGCTGTTTTCTCCGCGCTGTCAGAGAAGTTTCTGAGTCTGTGTCTACTTCCTGATGTTCACACAGTGAAAAATGGAACTCTTCTTTTGTAGCATGGTCAGCAGGCATGGCTTTTGGCAAACCGCATTGCCCACTGGACTCCTTTTCTGAAGCAGCTCTCTTTCCTAGACGTTTCACCGCTGTGCGACGTCGGTGTGCATCAAGCAGAGGTCTAGGCGTCTTTTTCACAGCAGCGGATAAATTGTGTTTGTTTCTGTCGGCATGGAAGCATTCTAAATGATCATACCTGGGTCCAGTTGCAGCTACATCATCACCTTCGTTACCCGAGCTGTGTTGATGCTCTCTGCTGCAGAAATCGGTTGTTTGCACTTTGTCGCCATTCAGATGAAATGCGTGTTCATGTCCACAGACATCTGCATGGCAAGAATCATTGGAAGTGAATGAGTTTTGCGGAAGAGGACGTGCGCCTTCAGCATCCTCCCCTTGCGCAGAGGAGGACAGGCTGTGTGGCTCGTCCATGCTGTCCTGAAGACCAAACGAGGAAGAGGAGTGATGACAGTAGTTTTCTGCATCCATTGGAATACCCTTCCAATTCCTGGCAACTCCTTGTCCTGTGTCCTGAGGTACACACCTGAAAGGGGTGTAGGCCATGTCGGCTCTGATGGGATGGACATGCAGGTAGTGTACCCGACCCTTGGAATCTACCCTTCCTACTATCGAGCCTTGTGACTGGTCCGAGGACACCAAGAGCGAGGAACAAGAGTGTACAGTCCAAGGACCCGTCTGCTTTCCACCACACCACCTTTCTTGGCGGGGCTCAAACCTGTGCAGTGCGTGTAGGTCAGCTTCGGAGACACTGACCATGTGAGGTCCGGGCTCCCCGGGTGGAGGGGAGACAGGCAGGAGGACCTGGAAGATCTGGAGGAAGAACGTAACACTGTGGTGCTCTCTGACCTGGTCAGACGATCTACATGTCGATGGCTCCCATGGCGGCCTGTTGACATGCCAGAAGGTCCTGCTACAACTAGAGGGTGTTGAGAACCCACCGTACACGGCACAAGTTCTGTGCATGACGAAGGTGATGGAAGGGCTAAAACTCGTGGCGGGGGTGGGGGTGACGCCACTGGCATTGTCATCTGCAGGCGGTGAAGAGCGGGCCGTGCAGACGAGGGCTGTGTGTGTCTGGAGGGGGTCAGGTTGAAGGAGCAGTGGTCAGCTGGCAGGGGACACAGGGGATAGTGGACCCCAGGGGGCAGTCTCCGCCCGACTACCTGTCTCCTGTGCTGTTCACAGGGAGCAGCGTGCACAGCCTCAGAATGGGCCCAACACTCGCCACTGCGGTATCTGGGGGGATAAGGGGACCCCTCTCTCCCACACCTCTGCTGAGGAGGAGGCCCCTGGCTTGAATCACGTGCCTGTGGCACTTGGTAGACCTTGCACTCGTACATGACTTCACTCTCTGTTACTTCTGGTATCATGCAACTGCTTTCGGTTCTCTCGGCGATCCCAGACGC
>CM060336.1:26567939-26577939 GCA_030674155.1 Stramonita haemastoma | reverse complement strand
GCACTTTTAGATAGGCCTTGTTCATTTATATCTATGTACACGAGTCTCTGAATAAAACTATATTAGGCCTATATCCTATCGAGTTGTCTGTTAGTCTGTTCACATCCCTATATGTGTTTCCACTTTAAGGCAGTAAACTTATAATAAGAACCCAACCTAGTAGTGATATAAAATCATACAATAAAAGAATAAGATTTATTACATGGTGGCAGCCTGGGTGCCTGTAAAAGTGATTTCAGACTGACACAACTGTGCCATGGACTACTAAATTCGACCAACGGATTTACAGTGCCTGATTGGACATATGTGACATTGATTCAATATTGGATTACTCTGTGCTGGTATAATACCTGTGCCTGTTTGTCATATACTCATCACCAATCAGGTAAGTGGTATCTTTTCATATTTTACCACACACAACCACTATGGCTGACAACTTGCCCAATCCTAAGATGGACTGGTCGCACGGCGACCGGGCACAAGCACTCAGAGACTTCAGACAGATGTGCACAATGTGGTTTGCAGTGAAAAACACTGATCCTAAAAAGCAGCACAACCACATCATTCTCTGGTTAGGGACAGAAGGATTAAGACTCTTCAACACCTGGGAGTTGACACAAGAACAGCTCGAGGAACCAAACAACATATGGGAGAGACTTGATCTTCTGTAGCCACAAGAGAACTTTCGTATACACAGGCTAGAGCTTCAAAGACTGAGACAAAAAGAATCTGAAACAGTAGAAGATTTTGTGACGCGCTGCAGATCCAAAATTCAGAAATGTAGATACCAAGCAGATCAGGCTGAAGAGAGAGTGCTGGAACAGCTGATATCCGGCACGAATCAGTCTGCCGTCCAGAGAGACTTGCCGTCCAAAGACGCTACATTGACTCTAAATCAAGCTCTAGCTATTGCTAAATCGCACGAGGCTACCGCCAGCTACATGAGTCAGATGAAGAAGCTAATGGGTGGTGACAGCGCAGCAGCAGCAGCAAATATTGACGCAGTCAAAGCAAAACAAACGTGCGGAAATTGCGGTACAAGACACCCACCTAGAAAATGTCCGGCATATGGCGCAGAATGCTACAGGTGCGGAAAACCGAACCACTGGCAAGAAGTCTGCAGATCGACTACAGAAGGAAGAGCCAAGTCTTCGCGTCGAACCGAGCATCGGCAAGGGCGTGGAGACGGACACAGAGGCAGATCCTCAAGTCGACACAAGGGCGACAAAAGTAGACAACGCAAGCGCATCAACGCTGTCTACAATGACCAGATCGATGATATCGCCGACGACATGGATTTCCTAGACTTTTCAAGCATTGAAAAAGCAATGGACGACAATCGAGACGAGATATACACCAAAATCGTCGTCGACTACAAACAACCAGCCAAACTGCGCGTTAAGGTGGACACGGGAGCACAGGGGAACATCCTCCCACTAAGAACGTTTCGCAGGATGTTTCCAGAGAAGCTGGACGCAGAAGGCTTCCCAGCAAAAGGGACAACGACGCCCAGAAGAACAATCCTTCATGCATACAATGGCACCGTCATCAAACAGCACGGCGTCATTAAGCTTCGTTGCAAACACAAAGCAGACTGGCACGAAGCTGAGTTCTTCGTCACTGACAGCGACGGTCCGGCAATCCTGGAATTACCAAGCTGCAGAGCACTGCAGTTGGTGACAGTACACTGTGCCGTACACGCAAAACCGCCCGTGCAAGATGAAACTAAGCCCATCTTGAGCGCAAAAGACCTACAGACTGCGTACCCTGATAGGTTCGAGGGCATTGGAGACTTTGAAGGAGAACTGCACATATCTCTAGAGCAGGACTCCAAACCTGTCATCCAACCCCCACCCAAATACCCAAAATCCAGTGGCTTTGCGGAGAGAATGGTCCAGACTGTCAAGAAGACCCTCCTCAAAGCAAAACAGAGCGGCAGCGATCCAGACATGGCTTTGCTTTGTCTCCGGTCGACCCCCATCAACGACGCCCTACCGTCCCCTGCTGAGCTCCTCTATTCCCGCACAATCCGGTCCAACCTCCCGTCCCTCCCCTCCATATCTTTGGAACACCAGAAGACGCGAGAAGCCCTGAAGACCCGTCAACGGAAGCAGAAGGAGTACTACGACCGCAGCGCCAAAGATCTGCCCCCACTCAAAGTCGGGCAGAAAGTTTTGGTCCAAAGCCAGGACGGCACCTGGTCCCCGGCCAACGTCACGGAGAAGCGACCTGAGCCCCGGTCCTACACTGTCCAAGCCCCCAATGGAGGACAGTACCGGCGAAACAGACAGCAACTGCGGGCCCTGACGACCCAGACCCAGACCCCGCGGTCCAGCCGCCAGCCACGACGCCACATGGACAGACGACACCCCGGACAACGACCCCAGGGACCCCGGCTACCTCGCCAGCTGTCATTCTGACAACGACACCGGCAACACAATCAGACAGCCCCGGACACACACACTACGACGATCAAACAGAAACGCAAAACCACCACAACGCCTTATTCAGGAAATCTAAATTTAACACTCTAGATCTAAAATTTCTGCTAATGATAAAGATGAAGCAAATGAGCAACAATCAGATATACTGTGCATTCAGGTATGTTGATTTTTTAAATTTTCCTTCAAAGGACGGAGAAAGATAGTGAATACATACAAGCAATTCTATCGTGAAATCCCCAACACTTGCACATAATTATACCCACAAACAAAAGAAATACACACGGACCAACATTTACTGTTCGGATGCATGATAATGAAAGACTGTAGAAAATAGTAAACTGCATGTGAAACTATATAATCTGCTAACCTCATTCTTCCTCTCATCTTTTGCTTGAATATATATCCAACTCTGTTTCTCAAATATATCTATCCATATATATCAATAATGAGTTATTCAATGTGGTAGGTTAATCAAATGAACATGAACTGTGCGTGTCAAGAGACTACTTCAAATACTTTCAAGATACTTTTACATCTTCAAGTTTTAATGCTGGCACAAGAGAAGTTGACTCAAACAAAATCACCAGTGACATTAGCCAGGAACAACTGCTAATAGTTTGCATACCTGATTGTGAAAGGACATCACCAGATTCACAATAAAATAATAATCTTATTATAATTTTCTTTTATAAAAGAAGGGGGATGAAGTATTATTAATACTAGCATAATAAAGACTGAAGGACAGTACCCCTAAGCCAACAAGGATCCCCATCTTGATCTACCCCCCCCCCCCCCCCCCCCCCTCCCTTACTGTCCATCCCCTGCACTGCCTAAAACTAACGCATGCAGCCTATGACCTTGGCCTCATTCATTCTGGCACCATTCGCCTGCGAGCGCGTGGGAACTGTCCGACCAGTGCCTGGAAGCGAGACTGACTTTCCCGCACTTTTAGATAGGCCTTGTTCATGTATATCTATGTACACGAGTCTCTGAATAAAACTATATTATATCCTATCGAGTTGTCTGTTAGTCTGTTCACATCCCTATATGTGTTTCCACTTTAAGGCAGTAAACTTATAATAAGAACCCAACCTAGTAGTGATATAAAATCATACAATAAAAGAACAAGATTTATTACAACTAACAAGCCTCAAACTGGATCGAAGACAAGTATGGACTGATATATTATGATGTGATATGATGTGTTATGGTAGATGATTTGATATGATAAGATAGGATAGGATATATGATATGAAATTATATGATAGTGTTTTCATATGACATGACATGATATGGTATGATATGAGATATGATATATGATATGATATTACATATAATATGATATAATAAAATATGATATGATATGACATGATATGATATTATACATGGTATGACATGACTGATTAAAATGGTAAATTTATCAATTCTGCAAGCTTTTCCATCAATACACTAATGTTCAACTCTCTCCTCTTTGGGTAAACGAAAACTGAAATCGCCATGAGACCACAGCAACTGGGGTCACCGAATCAGAGACAATTTTCCTTTATTGTATGATGATCAGTGGTGGTGAGGATGATGTAATGGTATGGCTAAAGAAGCCCGTATGCTTTGAGACTATTCGACAGGGCTGTACTGTGCGCTTCCTATCTGAACAGGGCCTATCATCCAGGTGTCAACCGGGCCAAGAGATACAGACACCTGCAGTGTTGGTCAGGTAATTTGAGCAACACTCTCAAACTCGCGTCCGTAAAGTGGATGAAGCTCGACTGTGTGATCCCAGTACCAGAAAAGCCTACAGCTCATTTATTCAGGGTAGGAGCTAGCCAGAGTCTGAAAAACCTCCAGAGTCAAAAAACCTCTATGTAGAATGGCAATACATAAAACACTTAATGGATTTCAACCCGCAAAGACAATTTTGGGCCTGTGGTGAGCTTGTGTCAAAGCCTTCAAGGTTAGAAGTTTGCAAGAGAATGTTGTTAGAGGGATGTAGGCCTAGAGGTTGTCACCACCTCGGGAGGGCATCTCACGCAGTCTGGCTTCCTATTTGACTTTTTATTTTAGTCAGTTGGGGGCTTAGTAGGTGGTGTCCTGCGTATTTCAGCTTTGAGCGGGGACCACTGAACGCCGCCAAGATAGCCTAACCCAGCAGCAGCAGAACCCCTCTTACCTAGCGGCCTAACAGCAAAACTGTAAATGAAATTAAAGAAAAAGCAAATAACAACAAACTGTACAAACAAAACAAAAAACACAATAACACACATGCATAAACCACAAAAAAACAACATCCCAACTTACGCTACAGCCAGTTCAAGTCAACTTTCGCTAAATCTTAAAAGAGCAAAAGATTGATAGATGGATGTTGTGGTGGTCAACTTTCGCTCAATCTTAAAGAGCAAAAGATTGATAGATGGATGTTGTGGTGGTCGCTACTTCGGATGGGCATCTCACTCATTCTGGCTCCGTGACTGAGTTATTCCTGTCTGAACAGGCTCTTCTGAACACCACCAAAGTGACCCAGCAGCAGGTGCCGGACTCCTCTGCCCAGTGGCCCCACAGAGTCTGACATAGATAAGCTGCCTGTGGACTTGCGACCTTGAGGATGCGGCATAACGAATCTGAGTATGGCAGTGGCTGAGAGATTGAAATGAGCGGCTTGAGAACGGTAGGGCAGGAACGCCACATAAGATGAAGCAGTAACTAAAAAGAAATAACAACAACCGACCGAATAAACAATAACAAAACAATAACAAAACAACAACAACAACAACAAAAACCACACCCACAAAACCAGAAAAAGACATTGCAACTTACAGGTGGTTTAAGTCAACTTTTACTGATTTTAAGATCAGCCGTATGAACTCATCGACCTAGAGTCAGTGTTTGAAATGAACAACGTCATTTCATTATTTCGACTAGTTTAAATAAGTGCAAAAGAGACTTCCATCACATAACTTATTGTACGAAAAAGCCAATCTACCCACCTCAACGTGAAGTTGTCTCCTTTCACTTTCCGTTGCGTGCATGTGGAAGGGACATTACTCTAATTGCGTTATTGGTTGCAACAATCATGGCGACCTCCGTCTGACATTCACGTTGTCTTAGATTTTTTGACTGGTTGTTGTCGTGTATCTTTGTTCCATACCATCTATTGCCGAAATGAACAAACTACCCCGTTTAGCAAGACATATTATATCTTTAACAACATATTAGTAGCTGTCGGGTGGTTGTTTTGTGTAGAATGATGTCTAGTTTTGTTTTGGCTAGAAGGGCTGCTGTAGACTTCACAAGTTCATGGCATATTTTGCGGAAATTAGATGTAGCAAAACTGACGGCTTGCAGGCGAATCGGACAGTTTCATAGAAAGTGTGTTCAAGCAAGCTATCGAGTAGTGTGTCTTCAGCATATACAGAAAGCGGTGCATCGAAATGTTCGTGAAACTTTCACCTCGCAAAAACGTTTCTTTTCAGCGTCGGCACACCAGTTTGTGAGACAATCACATTTACTTCAGTCATCAAAAACTAGCAGAAAAAGTGCATCAGTGATAGCAACTAGCCCCACAGAAGCAAGGGAGTCTCCAGAGCTTCAGAGAAGCCTATTAGAACAACGTTACATCTATGTTCACACAAGCGTGAACAGGTGGGAAGATGTGCCAAGTGGATTGGTTTTTGATACAGCTTACCTGGATTCAAATCCTGGAGAGAAAATCAATGCTGCAGTGCCTCTAGTGGTCAGTCTGCACAGTACACCCGGCTCTTTCTTTGACATGCAGCCCATTTTAGAGTCCTTCATCAAGAGTGGCTGTCGTGTCCTGGCTCCAGCTTTTCCTTGTAATTCTAAACTTTCTTTCTTAAATTAATCTGTATTATGATAAAACAGTAGCTTTGTATGAGAAATAATGTTGCAGAAATATGTGTGTGTGCGTGTGTGATTGTTTGTGTGTGTGTGTGTGTGTGTGTGTCACTGTGTGTGTGTGTGTGTGTGTGTGTGTGTGTGTGTGATTTTAGATTTATGCATTGTGTGTGACTCTGTGTGGGTGGGTCGTTTTAGTTTTTTTAACCATATGAAATGATGTGGAGTTGTACCCTAGTATGAGTCAAATCAATATTTAAGAAACAGAAGAAAAAAGTGAAGAGAATAAATGATAAAATGATCAGATAAATCATGGTCATTTGCGCTGCTGAAAACAACAAAAAGTAAACCAGAACAAATGAAACTGAAAGAAGGGTCTATTTATGGCTAAGTTCTTTTGAAAAAATAAATTGGAGTTAATAAAGAAAGAAAAGGAAATCTTATCATCCATTCTTAAAAATCATGATTTTTAGCTTTGTTTTTCTAGACCAGATTTTATTTGCTTCCAGGGCATTTGTGTTTTTGTTTTTTTAAACAATGAATATGTTCTGTGCATGTATATTAAAAATTAAGAGACATAGTAGAGGAATCTGATTCATGAAGTAAAGTGAACACTAAAAAAAGAGTGTGTGTGGTGTCACTGTGACAGGTACGGGGTACACAGAAGGTGTCTTACACAGCTACAATGATGTCTTCACTCACAGCACCAGCGAGAAAGCAGAGTTTGTTCGCGACTTTCTCGTTGCACTTGGTGTAAAAAAGTCAGTGTCATTTATACTTGATACAATGATAGTTTTGATTGTTACCTGTGCAGAGCATAGAATAAAATAGAACTATGATTGATGCAGAACTTTATTTCCAAAGTCAAATGATAAGATGCAGTGTGTTCTACAACATTTATAGTCTGTTATGAGTTGGTTTGTTAAATCATTTTGATGTAAATTTATTGTTCTTCCCCATTGATGCCTATAATGAACTATCAAGAATTAATTTTCTACAAGTTTTGTTTAAAATGTCCAAGTTGCCAAAAAGCATATTATTAGATGTGTGTGTGCACGCATTTCTTTACCACCAGTATTCAGAAAGTTTCTGCTTGTTTGTTTATTAAATCATTTGTACATGTATCTGATGTATACATTGTTTACATGCAGACACCAGGATTCCTGAAAAAAAAACCCACTCCACTAGCTGTCAGCTCTGTCAAAGGTGAAAGAGTCTTGTCTGACACTGTGACAGTTTGTTCTTGCTCTTGACTTGAGCATTCCCCAGCTTACCAATAACACACTGGGGTTACCCAGAGTATTATCAATCATGCACTCGTCTTGTTCATTTCAATCTTTTTTTCAGATGTTGTAATTCTGTGCAGTTTATGTTTAGCGGTGGTGTGTGTGTGTGTGTGTGTGTGTGTGTGTGTGTGTGTGTGTGTGTGTGTGTGTGTGTGTGTGTGTGTGTCCAAAATTATCATTTTAAAAAGTATTTTAGTTACAGATTGATTTCCATAAACTGATTTTACTAACTCCCACCCCCATCCCTCCTCTCCCACTTCTAAAAAATGGTAATTGAATAATTAATATCATGCAGTTGATTCGTGTTTTTCAGTACATCATGCTCATGTTGCCATTGTAAGGTAAATCAAAGTCAATTTTTGTTTTAAACACCCAACTTTAAATTATCAATTTTTTTTAAGACTTTGAGTAGCCTTTTCCTCATTTTATTGGACTTGCTTCTTTTTGTGGTATTTCAGGTATTTTTGTGCTATCAATGAGGGCTCATCCAGGAGCCGAAACTCGAGTCAGGTCAGGCCAAAGGCATGGTTCTTACCCCAAAATCCCTAAAATGCTGCCACTGAAAGACATTATTCCCTAGAATTTATTTTCATTTCATTTTTTTTATATTGAATCTTTGATAACTGATGTCATTTTCAAAATGATTGAGAAGTTGTTACCTGCACTTGTTTTTCCTCCACTACTTTTTCCTCGATAGTATTATTGTAGTATTTTAGGTATTTTTGTGGCACTGGTTTTCAGACTTTTTTGTAGAATTTCGTGGGGGGATGGTATTTAGGATGATTTGTGGTATTTTACTTTTTTAGGGTATTTTCTTGGTGGTATTTGATGGATTTTTATAGTGTTTTACTTTCAGGTATGTTGCATTCAACTCTTCATGGTATTTTTGTGGTATTCTAGATATCATTGTGGTATCTTATTAAAGTTGGGATTTTTTTGGTTTATCTCAGGGTGGATTTGGTGATTGGTCATGGGTGTGGGTGTTACCCGGCCATGCGACTGACAGGAGGGAAAGACACAGCCAGCATGTTCAAGTCTGCTGCCTTCCTGTCTCCCTGGCCTCATCGCCATTTCAAGTTAGTGGCGTTCGTCCAAATCTCTTATTTTTCAAACCTTTTTTTGTTCCTTTTTTTTTTATTACATAGTTATAGCAAATACAAAACATATTTTTAAACGGTTTTGTTGACACAGAGAGAGAGAGAGAGAGAGAGAGAGAGAGAGAGAGAGAGAGAGAGAGAGAGAGAGAGAGAGAGAGAGAAAATGTTTCTGTCAAATCTTGTGCTGCTTCGTGTCCAGTTCTCAGCAGAGTAAGAAACAGTGAGGATGATGGGCTGCTGTCTGTTGAGATCTCTGTCTGTCTGTCTGTCTGTCTGTGTCTGTCAGTCAGTCAATCAGTCAGTCATTCTGTCTGTCTGTCTCTCTCTCTGTCTCTCTCTCTTCTCTCTGTCTCGTCTCTCTCTCTCTCTGTCTGTCTCCCTCTCTCTCTCTCTCTCTCTCTCTCTCTCTCTCTCCCTCTGTCTCTGTCTCTCTCTCTCTCTCTCTCTCTCTCTCCTCTGTCTCTGTCTCTCTCTCTCTCTCTCTCTCTCTCTCTCCTCTCCTCTCCTCTCTCTCTCTCTCTCTCTTCTCCCCTCTCCCTCCCTCCCTCTCCCTCTCTCTCTCTCTGTGTCTCTGTCTCTGTCTCTGTCTCTGTCTCTGTCTCTGTCTCTCTCTCTCTCCCCTCTCTCTCTCTCTCTCTCTCTCTCTCTCTCTCTCTCTCTCTCTCTCTCTCTCCTCTCCTCTCTCTCTCTCTCTCTCTCTCTCAGTGTGCCAGTGGGAACAGATGACATTTACAAAAACTGCATACACATGGGGACTGGATGTAAAAAAAGCACAAGAGTGCTTATTCCATTATCCTTGATGTAAAAGAATAAATAAAATAAATAAATAAAAGAAAGAATCTGTCAATCCTCTCTCTCTCTCTCTCTCAGTCAGTCCTATCTATCTGCACTCTCGCTGTGTGTGGCAGGGGCACCAGCCAGAGGAACCTGCTGCCGTTGCTGCACGACATGTGGGAGCGGCCGTACTATCGCACCCTGGCCCCCTGCTGTCGCGCTGCGTCACCCACACCTCCCGCACCCCCTCCCAGCAGAGGATCGCCATGGTCTACACCCTCTACAACCTCGACCTCGATGAGGTTTGGGCCTGATGTGCTACTGGGCTGTATCTGTGTGTGGGGGTGGGGGGAGTTGTGGGGGGTTGTGTTGTGTGTGGTGTGGGGGTACTGTGTGTATGTGAGGGGGGGTGTTGTGGGGTGGGTGAGGGGGGAGAGGGCGTGTGTTTGTGTGTGTGTATGTGGGGGGGGGGGGGGGGGGGGGGGGGTGTTGTTTGTGTGTGTTGTATTGTGTCTGTCTTTCTGTCTGTTTCTTTCTTTCTTCTTTCTTT
>CM060336.1:26564434-26567839 GCA_030674155.1 Stramonita haemastoma | reverse complement strand
GTACCCTAGTGCTTAGAACTTGGGCTCGCATTTTGACGACCCAGGTTCGAATCTCGTTTAAGGAAATATTTACCCTGGAGAACTCAGTGCTGACCCCAAACTTCCCCCCAAAAAAGTCCTTCGGATGAGACTTTAACCGAGGCCCCATGGGAAACCCCACGCGGCCCCATTTTAAAGCACATGGTTTAAAAACGATTTTTGTATTATTTAGTGATATAAAAAAATGTAATCTGAAGAAAAAAACAAAAAAAAAAACAAAAAAACTTTTAGCAAAAACAAAAAATAAGCAAAAAACCCCAAAAAAACCCCCTAAATTAAAAATTTTTTTGGGTAATTCATTTCTATTTTTCTATTTAATTTTTTTACATAAGTTTAAAAAGGGGTGTCGATAATAAAAATTTTAATTAATTAAAAATTATAATAATAATAATTAGAATAAAAAATAAATTTAAAAAAAAACGTGACTGCCTTTAAGTGAACGCCGGTAACATTTTATTCTGAATAATCAAAACAAAGGGCCCCAACAAATTCTTGAAAAAAAAAAAACCCCCGAAAAAAAAATGAAACATCGTGAATCCCCCTCATAAATAATAAAGCAAGGAAAAAAATTAAAGCTAAAACAAAGTGAAAACTGAACCCCTTAATAAATAAATTCCCCCAGAAATAAAAAAGGAGGGTACCCCCCCCCCCCCCCCTTTTTCCAAAACTTGTAAAAAAAAACCCCCAAAATTTTTAAAAACCCAAAAAACTGTGTAGGCATATTCCTTTGGGGCAGATCCCAGAAGAGGGCAGTTAAATGTATAGATTCTGTACTTTTAAAAATTTAAAGGGGTTTTCATTTTTATGATTTTTTTCGATTATCCACTTTTTCTACTACTACTACTACTTACTAAATACTACTACTACTATACTATTTTCTACTACACTCCTCCTACTACTTTACTCTACTCCCACTTACTCTACTACTAATCTAATACATATATACTATTCTTCATTTAAACTCACTTGAGTAGTGTTGGGTGTTTCGTTTTTTTTATTAAAAATTTTTTTTTGTTATAAATCTATAAATTATTCTTTGTCATCATTTCTCATCATCATCATTGAAATCATCATAGTCATCACAAACATTATCGTTTATCATTATTGACAAACATTTCTTTCATCTTAGTCATCATCATCATCATCCTTCATCATCATCATCATCATTATTATTATTATTATTATTATTTATTATTTATTATTTATTATTATTATTATTATTATATCAAAATACATCCTCGCCCACTTAAGTCTTTATTCAAAATTGTTCTGTTGTAACTGACACCCCCTCCCCCCCCCCCCCCCCCCCTGTTACTTCAGTATCGTTGGTTCGTTCACTGACTACTACGCTGCACCATCCGTCTAGTATTATAACATTCATGAATGTTACTCCCCTTCTCTCTGTCTTTCCTATTCTGTGGTGGTCGTTGCTGTTGTTGTTGTTATTGTTACTTTTGTTGCTTTGTTGTTGTTTTTGTTGTATTTGTTTTTTTTCTGTCTTCCGTTTCTTGTGGTTGTTGTTGTTTTTCCTTTTTTTCTTATTTTGTTGTTGTTGGGTTTATAACATTATTTTATCTGGGTTTTTTTTTTGTCTTCTGTTTTTTAGTTGTTTTTCTTTTTTTTTTTTTCTTTACATCTGTATTATTTTTGTTTTCCGCTTTTTGTGATGATTTTGTTGGTTTTATTTATATATTTTTATTATTTTTATTTATTTATTTATTCTTTTATATCGAGGATAACAGAATAAGCAATCATGTGCTTTTTTTCATCTGGTCCCCGTGTGTATGCAGTTTTTGTAAATATTGTCATCTGTTCCCACCGGCACACGATGGCCTACTCTTACGAAGAGCGGAACAGGATTTAACGTGTGCGCAAGATGTTCTGCGTGCGTTCGCACACGGGGCCTCGGTTTAAAGCATTTTTATCAAAATCGGTTTTTCAAGCATTGTATCTAGTTTTCCTTTTTACGTCATTTCTTTCTTCTTTTCTTAAAAAAAAAATCATAGCACAGCAGATAGGCTGTACTCATGAGATTGTCTCTGCACATGCCCACACATCCACAGGTATGTGCTCTCTCTCTGTCTCTGTCTGTCTGTCTCTCTCTCTCGTTTTCATGTTTGTTGTGCTTTTTTTTTTTTGAGAGCTGGATGTAATGAAAAGCCTTTGTTGCTTATTCTATCTCATCTTTACATAAAATTTATTTATCCATTCAATCTCTCTTTCCACACATGCTGGTGCACGCACATATACCCGCGCACTTATGAACACACACACACACGCACACACATACACACACACACATCACACACACACGCACGCACATGCATGAACGTATGCACACATGCACGCTCGCATTATGACACTTACACACGTACAAACGTATACGCCTGCACACACACACACACACACACAGGTACACACACACACGCCGTACACACACACACACACACACACACACACACACACACACAATCACACACACGCGCGCGCAACACACACCACACACACACACACACACACACGCACTTCACAAAACTGCATACACATAGGGACTCGATGTAAAAAAAAAAAAAAAAAAAGCTCACGAGAAGTGCTTGATCTATTATCCTCAAAATAAAAGAAGAATAGCAAAAATATAACCCCTACCTGTATATTTACACACACACACACACACACACACACACACACACACACACACACACACACACACACACACACACACACACACATACACAACAAACGACCCCCCCCCCCCCCCCCCCCCCACACACACACACACTGTAAGTGCAAGCACTACATTGTAAGTAATACGCCACTAACCACACACACACGGTGTTGATTCCCAATGTACATGCATGCATGTGCTAGAGAGAATGTCTACATCAGTTTCCTCACAAACCTAAACACCTTACACACACACACACCAACAAACAATACTTAGAACTTGCAGATGCTACAGAACTGCCCTGCAATGCCAGAGAGCGAGGAGTGAGTGAGCGAGCGAGCAAAGAGAGAGAGAGAGAGAGAGGAGAGAGAGAGAGAGAGAGAGAGAGAGAGAGAGAGAGAGAGAGAGAGGAGAGAGAGACAGAGACAGAGAGAGACAGAGAGAGACAGAGACGAGAAGAGAGAGAGAAGAGGACACACAAACTCACACCCACACACCAACAATCACAAACGTTAAAGCCAATAAAACACACACATACACATAATAATATACACCAATAATATACACACAACACGACACAGGTGCTCGCATCAACATGCACACAGGTGAATGTTTCGAAAGTACGATTTTCGCGCACTGATTTTCTGACGGGGAATATAGGCCAAAGCGTGACAGAAAAGAAAGCAAAGGCAAAGTGTGCT
>CM060336.1:26554434-26559434 GCA_030674155.1 Stramonita haemastoma | reverse complement strand
TTGACGCTCAAACACGCGAAAGCGATCGTAACAGAGCCGCGCAAAAGCAGACGCCACGCACACACGACGCATCGCGTGAAAAACTCGCGTCACCACTGCAGTTTTTCTTTGATTGTTTTTTTGTGTGTTTGTTTTTGGTTATTTTTTTTTTGGCGTCTTAAAACTCTGTCAAGGTTATTTCCTTCTTCTTCTCAAGCGTGATGTAAATATTGGAACGAATTTCTCGTTGGTATGTACGCGAGAAAATAGTAAGGCGAGCGTGCATAGCTTGTAAAGGTGCATAAACAGACAGACACAGACAGACAGAGACAGAAACACACACACACACACACACACACACACACACACACACAATACACACACAGACTCCTCCTCTCTCACAGAAACAGACACAGACACACCTACATAAACACACACACAAGAATGCAGATGTGTACACACATGCACGGACGCACACACCGCACATACCACACACACACACACACACCAACACACACACACACACACACACACACACACACAACACACACACAACAACACACACACTATATAATAAACAGAATATAAAAAAGCCCACTTGGACTGAAAAAGTTATTGCTCTAGATCATTTTATCCCCTTCCTGCTTTTTCTGTGTAGCGCTTTATATTGATATAAAGAACACACACACACAACACACACACACACACACACACCCACACACACACACACACACACACACACCAACCACACACACACACACAACACTATTGCAAGATCTGCATACGTAAGGAGCTGACTTTGATCTTAAAGAGAGGAAAAAATTGAAGATAGATAACAAAAAACCTCACAAAAAGTACAGCATAATTTACAGAGCGTCTTTACAAATCTTTTGAATACATAGATGTTGAAGAGAGGGTATAAAGTAGCAGGAAGACATACTCGTATATTCAGCAGTGTTTGTGCTATTGTCTGCTCTTTTCTTCTTCTTCTTCTTTCCTCATCGTCGTCGCGGAAACGCTCACAAGCAACTATTGTTGTCTGTCAAATCAACGAAGAAAATGCGCTGTATTGCAAGTCTGGCCCAGCGCATTCGACTTTTTGTGTGTGAGAGAATTGTTATATTTCAAGTCTTTCTGGAAAAAAAAAAAACCCAACAGGAAAATGGACCAAGACGGCAGAAAATAGACAAGAAGCAGGCGACAGGGAAAAGGAAGAAGGCAGAAGAAACAAGGAGAGGGATACAGACGTTGGGAATTCCTAGCGCAGAATTTTGGGGATGCTATTTATACTGACAGGTCCCAGGCATCCCTTTTATATTTATTTTTCATTGTATTCTTTTATTTCGAGGATAATGGAATAAGCACTCGTGTGCTTTTTTTTTGTATTTACATCCAGTCCCCATGTATATGCACGTTTGTAAATTTTGTCATCCGTTCTCACCGGCACACAATGGCCTACACTTTCGAAAAGCGGAACAGGTTTTAATGTGCGCGCAAGATGTTCCGCGTGCGTTCGCATACGGGGCCTCGGTTTATAGTCTCATCCGAAGGGCTTTTTGGGGAGAGTGGAGTCAGCACTGATGTTAACTCCGAGAGAAAATGAACGGGAAGCGAACCCGGGTCGTCAAATTGCGAGCCATAGTGGGGGAAGCACTGTTCTGCCCAAAATCATTATACCTTGTCACCTGTAGTTACAGGCTCAAGCACACGCGTTTTAAAAGATTCCTGACACCCCAGCGTTCTATAGATGGATCGGTGGTCTAGGTGGTAACGCGCCTTGCCTAGAAAGCAAAAAGTCCGGGTCGGAGTGTGCGGGGTTCGTACCCCGCTTGGACCCAAAACTTTTTCCCCATCCATTACACCCTGAGTGGTGGTCTAGGCGCTAGTCTTTCGGATGAGACGATAAACCGAGGTCCCGTGTGTTACACATCACTATTTAGCGCACGTAAAAGAACCCACGGCAACAAGGGGGTTGTCCCTGGCAAAATTCTGTAGAAAAAAGCCACTCTGATAAGGAAACAAATACAGTTGCATGCAGGAAAAAGAACCCAAAATGGGTAGGCGCTGCACATGTGGCGACGCGCTCTCCCCGGGGAGAGAGAGCAGCCCGAATTTCACGCAGAGAAATCTTTCTGTGACATAAAGTGGTACAAAATACAAAAAATACAAAAATAATTATCACCTTTCCTGTTCGCGTTGATCCAAATCGTGAGTTTAGAGCCGTGATGATCTTTTCTTATGACTGCACGAGAGACAGTGGGATGTTTTTATGTGACTGGGGCTGTCCTAATTATTGTCTCCCATGCGGAAGCGACCAAGGGTGGTGCAACTCTGTGTGCTGCCCCCAAAATGGGACACACCAGCAAATTATATGTGCCAGTTTCGGTGGCTGTTAGTTCTGTCTTCTGTTCACATTGCTTATACAGACAAGAATGTGACAATTTATGTGACAAACTATTAAAAAAAAAAGCTACGTTATACAGTTATTCTGACTGAAAGCAATATCACAGCGAACACAACAGAGCTGCTGATACAACAAAAAGTCTCTAGGCAAGTTCTTTTAAGAGTGAAAGTTTCCGTTCAGCCTGATCTGGTCAAGTCAAAAAGAAAACATTCTCATCGGTCAGTCTGTGGGTACATTAAAGATTCACCTTTACCTACCATGTAGTCCAGTGGACCATGGAGGTACCAAAGAAGATTTTGCAACCACCTTCTGCACTCCTATACTTTCCGTAGAGAATCGTTCCACCCAAAGCCAAGCCAGTCCACTCTCTGATGTTGTCTTCCCACGCACTTGTATAAACAAGTAATCACAGGGGTACTATAGTTTAAAGAGTGAGTTTCATCTCATCTCGTTGCTTCTACAATTGTAACATTTTTGGGGTGGCCCGAGGTGCTGAAGTGGGAGAACTTGCGGGAAGCGTGGGACCTCCGACTTTCTGGCTTCTGACTACAGTCCTGATATCGGAGAAATCTGGAAAGGACTATAATTACGACTAAAACAAACAAACAAACAAGGGGTACTATTTTGGGCCATAGTCCGCAGTTGGCATCCTGGCTGGCTAGGGCTGAATGATGATATATGGAAAAAAAAAGTATGGATCATGTAAGTGATTCTACTCTTGGCCCCGTGGTCTGAAAGCAAAGCATATGTCCAGAAAGCGAGAGGTCGCGGTGTCGATTCCTGTTTTGAGTCCCAGTTTTTTTTCTCCCATTCACCAGACCTTACGTAGTGGTCTGGGTACTAGTCTTTTGGATTAAACGATAACCCTCGGTCTCTTACGCAGCATATTTTTGCGCACTTAAAGGAGTCGATGGTTGCAAAAAAAAACTGTCCCTGGCAAAACGTCGTTGAATAAAATGCCACCAAGACAGGGAAAAAGATTCGCAAGCAAAAAGGAAAAAAAAAAATGAGTGGCTTACTCTTGTGGTGACGTGCTCTTCCAGGGAGGGCGGCCCGGATTTCACACAGAGAACTCTGCGATGTCTGACAGTGGTATGCAATACAATGCAACACAATACAACACCATACAATACAATACAATACAACACAATACAATGCAACACAACACAACCCAATTTTGTACAAAACAATACAATACAACACAATATAATATAACACAATATAATACAATATAGTGCAGTACAATACAATACAATACAACACAATACAGTACAATACAACACAACACAACACAATACGATGCCGATGTAAATATTGCACTGTGAGTCAGCAGACATACACAACCAAAGGAACATCGTGGTATTTTTGTCAACAAGAGTGATGGTGACAATCATGGGATTTTGTAGCGTCACTCGCACGTGATCTTCCTATACACGTCATTCCAACCCTTGTCACAACCCCATCATACATCACCCCACAGATTCAATGACACTTTAGCGGGCAGACAGAAAAAAACCTTGAGAATTTTCGCTAGAGTTTTACTAAAGCAAAATCCCCGTGGTTGGAATACAGCTACCTTAATGGTGGGTAAAAAACGACCGCATACGCAAAAATCTTACTAACGGTAAAACCTCGGAACTCTTGCTTAATGAACAAATAACAGAAGAAAGATTCGAAAAGATCAGAATAATTTTTTAAGGCAATATCACCACTCAGCATATTCTAGACATGGGTTGTTTTTTTTTTTTTTACCACGAGAAATCACTTTCTAAACATTGTATTCTTCGAGCGATTTTTGAATTTTTTGGGGAAGGAAACCCCCATGCATAATTGATAAATGGGATGGGTTTGAAAATCACTTTATCTTTCATTCAGTTCGCTCTCAGATAACTTGTTGCTTTACCAGCTGCCCTCTTCCTTCAAAAAATAAGCGGCACTATACAAAACTCTCTCATGTATACCCACGCGTGCGCATCCATCTACGCTGGCATGTACACACACACACACACACACACACACACACACACACACACACACACACACACACACACACACACATGCACGTGCGCGCGCAAGCAAGCACGCATACACACGCACACACACGCACGCAACCACAAACACACGCATGCACGCACGCACGCATGCAAACACACACATACACACACTTGCGTGCGCGTGCACGTAACACACACACAAACACACACACACACACACGACACACACACACACACGAACACACACACACACACACACACACACACCACACACACACACACACACACACACACACCCCTCACACACCACACCCACCACCACTACCACCACCCCCCTTACACACCCTTACCCCCTCACACACACCCTCCCCCCTTACACACACACACACGTGTACACACACATACACAAGTACACACACACTCCCCCCTCACACACACACGTACACACACGTACACACACGTACACCACACACACACACACACACACACACACACACACACACACACCACTTCCTGCTCCCATGACAGTGAGTATAGCAGTGCTGTGTGTGTGTATGTGTGTATGTGTGCGTGTGTGTATGTGTGTGTGTGTGTGCGTGTGTGTGTATGTATTTGTGTGTGTG
>CM060336.1:26541934-26544434 GCA_030674155.1 Stramonita haemastoma | reverse complement strand
TTATTGATCTCTATGCCCGTGTGTCTCTCTGTGGTCGATGTACCATTAATATTTCTGCAAATAAAAAACAACAACACTTTCTTTTCTTTTCTTTTCAGTTTTTTTGCCACATTTCCATATTTTGACATCCCATGCTAAAACCAAAAACCGAAACAAAAACCGTTAAAAGACAAGAAAGTTTTGTTCTGTTCTGCTTCTGATGAAACAGGAAACATCCCTAGAAACTTTTGGAAATTCGATACCTAAAGATTTTTTTAATGAAGGAAAAAAAACTTTGGTGTCTGATACTGGTCATTCGAAAAGTAATACATTCTCTCCCCCCGCCCCAAGTCCCTAAAGAACTTGTAGATTTGTCCTCACGAAGTTCGATACATATTACTGTCTGACTAAAGTTGTTTGTATGTATCCAAATGATCTTGACTAGTCCTTTAAAACTGCAAAAAATCCACAAATCTTTGTCTACGAACCAGCACAGTCTGACAGATAGACAGACAGACTAACACCTCCCCCCCCCCTCACACACATAGTGGTAGTAGGCCTCCGTCAGTCGGTGTCGACTATGGAATTCGCGCCAAAAGACAGGTCATTTGTTCAGCGACAACGCCGCTGTGGCTGGTCAGTCCAATGCGGGAGTGGCAGTCTCTGTTGCATCTGATGCAGATGTGGCTTGTTGAGGTGGCTGGAGCACATGCCTTCCGCTTGGCTCTCTTTTCGTTTGCTGCGGTGGGGATCTTCTCTTCACCACACTTCAGCTGTTTGTGGAGAACACTGCGCCATTTGCTGCGGTCAGCCGCTACCTCCTCCCAGTTCTCTAGGTTGATGTCCAGGGCTTTCATGTTACGCTTGCAGACGTCTTTGTAGCGCAGTTGGGGGCGGCCAATGCTTCTCTTGCCGGAGGCAAGTTCACCATAGAGGAGATCTTTAGGAATGCGTCCATCCTCCATCCTTCGCACGTGACCGAGCCATCTGAGTCTGCGTTGTCTGAGGAGTGTGTACATGGTGGGAAGACCTGCAACCTCGAGGACCTGAGTGTTGGTAACTTTGTCACTCCAGTGGATGCCGAGGATGCGACGGAGAGAGCGCAGGTGGAAGCTGTTCAGTTTGCGCTCCTGTTTGGAGTATGTTGTCCATGTTTCACTGCCATATAGGAGAGTGCTGACGATGCAGGCGTTGTACACTGCCATCTTGGCGGAAATTGTCAGCTTTGGGTTCTCCCAGACACGGGTAGTGAGGCGTCCTAAGGTCGTAGCAGCCTTGCCGATGCGCTCGTTGATCTTGGCATCAAGGGATAGGTTGTCACTGATGGTGGATCCCAGGTATGTGAACTGGTGTACGACATCGAGCTGGTAGTCATCGATGTAGATGGCTGGTGTAGTTACCACATCCTGGCTCAGCACATTGGTCTTTTTCAGGCTGATTGTCAGGCCGAAGTCTTTGCAGGCCTGGGAAAACCTATCCATGAGGCATTGGAGTTCTTGCTCAGTGTGAGAAGTGACAGCAGCATCATCAGCAAAAAGCATGTCCCTAATTGTTTTCTCCATCACTTTTGTTTTTGCTTTCAACCGAGCCAGGTTGAATAGTCGACCGCTGGATCTGGTGCGTAGGTATACACCCTCTGTTGCAGTTCCAAAAGCGTGCTTTAGGAGCAGGGCAAAGAAGATGCCAAAGAAGGTGGGAGGAAGGATACAGCCTTGCTTGACTCCACTCTTGATGTCAAATGGGTTGGATATGCTGCCCTCATACTGGATTGTTGCCTTCATCTCATCATGAAAGGATCTGATGAGACTGTGGAGTTTTGGGGGGCAACCAATTTTTGGAAGGATGTTGAATAGCCCTTCCCTGCTGACTAGGTCAAAGGCCTTGGTCAGGTCTATGAAGGCTATGTAGAGGGGTTTGTGTTGTTCTCTGCATTTCTCCTGAAGCTGGCGTAGGGAGAATATCATGTCCACCGTGGAGCGTTCAGCTCGGAAGCCGCATTGTGACTCGGGGTAGACACGCTCAGCAAGTTTCTGGAGGCGCACAAGCATGACACGAGCGAAGAGTTTTCCTACGATGCTCAGGAGAGATATGCCTCTGTAGTTGTTACAATCACTCCTGTCGCCTTTATTCTTGTAGAGAGTGACGATCTTGGCATCTCTCATGTCTTGCGGCACGGCTCCCTCCCTCCAACACTGGCATAGGACGTCGTGAAGGGGCTGTAGTAAGGTGTCTTTACAGCTTTTGATGAGGTCGGGTGGAATGCCATTGGTGCTAGGTGCTTTGCCGCTAGCTAAGCTGTCAATTGCTTTGCGGAGATCAGCAAGGGTTGGTTCAGTATCTAGTTCCTCCATGATGGGCAGAGGCTGAATGGCATCGAGGGCTGAGTTGGAGACTGTGTTCTCTCTGGAGTACAGCTCAGAGTAATGCTCCACCCACCTGTCCATCTGTCTGCTCTTGTCGGTGATCACCTCCACATTGGAGGTCTTGAGTGGGGCGGTTTTGCTCTGTGTTGGCCCTAGAG
>CM060336.1:26529434-26531934 GCA_030674155.1 Stramonita haemastoma | reverse complement strand
GTTATCATATCGCTCTGTTACTCTTAACCATCGCTTGCGTGTGAGTGCGTGCGTACGTGCGTGCGCACGTGTGTGTGTGTGTGTGTGTGTGTGTGTGTGTGTGTGTGTGTGTGTGTGTATGTGTGTGTGTGTGCATGTGTGCGCGCGTGTGTATGCGTGCATGTGTGTGTGAATGTGTGTGTGTCTCAAAGTCCAAGTCCAAATTTTTACTTCCAGATGGTACATAACTACATTGAATAAGCATTGATTTGCTTTTTTTCATCAAGCTATCTGTCTTGGGGAAAAAAGAGATGAAAATAAACATTTCACCAATATTGTTTAATTGACATGATTTCAACAACCTCAAAAATTAAGATATTATTATATCTACAGATAAAAAAAGAAGAAACACAAACAAAAAAGAAAAAAAGGCCAAAAAAGAAATGCACTCAAAAGTCACACACACACACACACACACACACACACACACACACAACACACCCCACACACACACACACACACACACACACACACACCACGCACGCACGCACACACACACACGCACACACACACATACATACACACACGCACGCGTACGCGCGTACACACACGCACGCGCGCTCGCCTACACAAGCACATAGGCACATACGCACCATCACCACCACCCCCACCAACGACGGCGACGACTACGACGACGACGATGCTGATGATGCTGATGATGACCCTCTATTTCAACTGTCTCTACACAAAATAGGGGTCACAGACCACGATCATCTCCATCCATCTTCAGACATAATGCAAGTAATATATCACAACTTTCCATGTTGACTGTGTCTTTATAATCACACAAAAACGGTAGTAGATTATCTCCAATAACTCTGCATAATTCAACATTTGAAATTCCATTCACCCTGTCAAAATGTATAACCTATATAAGTGTGTGTGTGTGTGTGTGTGTGTGTGTGTGTGTGTGTGTGTGTGTGTGTGTGTGTGTGTGTGTGTGTGTGTGTGTGTGTGTGTGTGTGTGTGTTGCGCGTGCGCGCGTGTGTGTGCTTTCGAATTTGCTAGAATTATTTATTGTCATTGGTTGTTTGTTGTGAGGGTCGAGTGCAAGCGCTTTGATTTGTTTTTACAAGATATAGCGCTATATAAATTCCATGTGTTGTTGTTGTTATTATATTATTATTATTATTATTATTATTATTATTGTTATTATTATTATTTTATTATTGTTTTGTTGTCATTATTATTATTACTTATTATTATTATTATTATTATTATTATTATTATTATTATTATTATTATTATATAATGCTGGTAATGAATGACAATTATTCGCGATATTTTCCCGTCAATGTACAGAATACAGGGATGGGATAGCCCAGTGTTCCTTTCCCCATGCTAAGGTTAAGCAGCGTTGAGTGTGGTTACCGAGTAGATGGGTGACCGTTAGCGCGCCTTGGCTTCAGTACAGTCCCCCAGTTCACCCAGCTGTAAATAGTACCTGCCCTTTTAGGGTCATGGAAGGTAAAGCAGACGGGCGCCGCCCTCAATATGCTGGCCCCTAGAGAAGCTGAGGTCTCTGACACCTGGCTCCCCAACGACCGAATAGGGAACACGTTTACCTTTACAGAATACCGAAAAAAAGATTATGACTGTCCACAATAAGTATAATATATGTCTTCTTTTCACGCTTCAGACCAGAAAGAGACAATTATCATCCGTGTAATCTTCGTCTCTATCCATATTGGTAATGTATAATGATTATGCGTATTATTATTATTATTATTATTATTATTTATTATTATTATTATTATATATCATCATCATCATCATCATCATCATCATCATCATCATCATCATCATCATCATCATCACATCATTATATCATTATATTATTATCATTACTCAATTATTATCATTCATCATCATATCTATCATCATCATCATCATCATCACCATCACCTATATTATATTATTATATATTATTATTATTATTATTATTATTATTATATTATTATTAATTATTATTATTATTTATTATTCATTTAAAAAGCAAACATTTTTCATATTTCAAAAAACATAAATACACAAAGAACATCAAGCCATGAGACATTCAACAATCAGCAATGAAGGAAAATGTGGACACTCAATGTAGACTATTATGATAGCAATGAGAAAATACTCACATTTATTTTGAGATATTTTCCTAAATCTGAGATTTTTCGTAGCCCTATATATGTCTTTAATACTGATCAATTTATCAAGTTGCTCGAATTCACAACAAACTCTGTGTGAAATTTACCATTTATTTTTTGCGCTAACTGTTCTAGTGCATATTAGCTGGATTTTGAATATAAATCTTATAATTGGGATTTTTATCCATCCGTTTATTCGTTTTTGTGTTTTAGCAATTTTGCACACACACACACACAAAATTGTGTATACATACATACATACATACATACATACATACATACATACATACATACATACATACATACATACATACATAATAATA
>CM060336.1:26511934-26516934 GCA_030674155.1 Stramonita haemastoma | reverse complement strand
ACGTTCAATCCTGTTCCGCTTTTCGTAAGAGTAGGCCATCGTGTGCCGCGCCGGTGGGAATAGATGACAGATTGACAAAACTGCATACACACGGGACTGGATGTAAAAAAGCACGAGAGTGTTTATCGCATTATCCTCGATATAAAAGAATAAAAAATGAAAAGAATAAAAAAAAAAAGTCAGGAAGGGGGGTGGGTATCTATGAACAGGCAGCACTGTGGAGGCAGAGGGAGAAACTGAGGTAAGGGAGGGGGCACTTGCTCCCTTGATTATTCCTTTCTCCTTCCAATTTTTCTCTCTCTCTTCCTCTCCCCTCTCCAACTACAATACTGATGATGATGATGTTGATGATGATGGTGATCGGTGGTGGTGGTGATGATTGATAGTGATGATAGTGATGATGATGGGGTGGTGGTGATGATGATGTTGGTGTGATAGTGATGATGGTGATGATAATGATGATGATGATAATGATGACGAGATTGATGCCACCACTACAACCACACACCACCACCACCACCTCTACCACTACTACTACTACTACTACTACCACCACTACCACTTTTACTGCTGCTCTGCTGCGGCTACTGCTACTTGCTATTATTATTATTATTATTTATTTTTTTTTTACATTGAGAATAATGGAATAAGCACTCAATTTTTTTTTTACATCCAGTCCCTGTGTGTATGCACTTTTTGCTACTACAATACTGCTTATCACCTCTGCTATCACCCTTATGGTTGACCAGGGCGTCGATACAAGCAAGGACAGTGAGTTGGTTTTATACCCCGTTTTAAACTGTACATAGCTTGCACACTTTAATACGAGTTTTAAAATGTGACGAGGTGACAGCCCCGATATGGCCCCGTGCGGTCGGCGGGGCTGTAAGCAACATCATTGGATTGGATAGGATCACCTCTGCTTTTCCTTATCGGGTGGGATGCACAGTGCAGGTCTTCTCCTGTGCTTGTCACTCTGCAGGGGTCTGCCCACTGGCCTCAGCCCACACGTTCAAACTTCAAGACAGTTGATTTGTTTTTTGTACAAGATGAATGATGAGGATGATTGTATTTCCGTACCTCACCGGACGCTGACATGAATCACGGAAACATGGAATCTTTAATGTGTATATTCAATCTTCTGCATGTTTGTTTATAATTATATTCTTTCTCTTTTGCCTGTGGATTCCCGTGGGAACATAGGGCCGCAACAACACTCCTCCAACGGACTCGGTTCTGGGAGATCTATCCTCTTCAGCTCGGCCCACGTCATCATTCCGCTGCCTTCGTCTCTGCTTCAGTGCTTCTGCACCAGGTCTGTTTTGGTCGACCTACTTTCCGCTTCCCTTGTGGGTTCCGGTCAAGGGCCTGCCTGGTGACATCTGGAGCAGGCTTGCGGAGGAGCGTATGGCCGATCCAGCCCCGTTTTGTTTATGTACACGAACAGAATTAAGGCGCTGATTGAGTCTGCACCCATGGGGACGGGATAGCTCAATGGTCAGAGCACTCCCTTTCCCCAAGCTAAGGTTATATATATATATAATTTTTTTTTATCAAGGATAATGGAATAACCAGCACTGAGCGTGGTGAACCAAATGGATGGGTGACCTTTTGCACGCCTTGGGTTCAGCACAGTCCCCCCAGCTGTAAATGGATACCTGCCCTCTTTAGGGTCAGGGAAGGTAAAGCAGCGAGGGAGAGGAGGTGGCGCCGCCCTCAATAAAATGCTGGCTTCGAGAGAAGCTGAGGTCTCTGACCCCTCGCTCCCTTACGACCACATAGGCTATGGGACACCTTTATCTTTTTAACTTTTAGGTCTGCACTTGAAGTTGACTTGAGAGATCGTACGCGTACCACCCCCCTCCCCCCGTCCTGAATTCATCAGATGGCGCTGCAGAGATTCGAACCCACAGCTTCAAGGACCCAGGAGGCTGAAGTCATGGTGTGTGTGTTTCTTCAGTTTAACGTCTATTCACATTAAGTGATTTTAGACAAAAACAACAACAACAAACAAACAACCGTGAACAAGAAAAATTGAAGAATAGCTGAAACCAATGTCCAGATAACAAAGTTAAAAAAACTAAAACTAACTTTAACAAACTATCAATACTGAATTATCGGATTTCTTATTAGCGCTTAACACAATGTCCAGCAACCGTGATGGTTCAGACAACAACTTGGTGTGTGTGTGTGTGTGTGTGTGTGTGTGTGTGTGTGTGTGTGTGTGTGTGTGTGTGTGTGTGTGTGTGTGTGTGTGTGTGTGTGTGTGGTTGTGTGTGTGTGTGCTTGTGTGTGTGCGAGCGCATGTTTGCTTGTGTGCGTGTGTGCTTATGTTTGCTTGTGTGTGTTTTGTGTGTGTACGTGCGTGCGTACGTGTGTGTGTTCGTGCGCGTGTGCACGCGCGTGTGTTTGAGAGAAGATTTATAGTTTTGGAAGGGAAGTTGCGGCAATAACGGTATTAACGTAGCAGGGAGTTGTGTATTCTGTGAAAAACCCAATGATAACTTGTACAATTTTGTTGTTGATGTTGGGGGGGGGGGGGGGGGGGGGGGGTTAAAGTCAACGTTTTGATAAAGATTCTGACTAATACTGAAAAAAAACGACAGATATTTCCACGGTTCCACAGAAACAACGTACAAATCAAAGTCCAGTAGGTACCATTCACGTCAGAGATACCAATTTCTCTGTAACCATACTGTTTTCAGGACATGGCGAAATGGTCAACACTGTGTGTGGAGAAGGAGCAAAAACAGAGACACCCCCCCCCCCCTAAAAAATACCAAAAAAAAACAACAACGACAATAACAACAAACAACAGAAAACCCAAACATAATAACCAACATATCAACCAACCAACCAACCAACCAGCAAACCAACCAACCACCCAACCAACCACCTCCTCAAACCCCCAAAACATACAAAAATCCTCTGACATCAAAATAACTGTACGTCGCAACATGGTTCCCCCCTCCTCCTCCACCCCCCACCACCCAACCCCCCACCTAGGCAGGCTACTGGTTTTTCCCACACCATTCAAGGACACGATCCTAAACAACAAACAAACCAAGGAGAAAAAAAAAGAGAGAAAGATTAGATCCCACCCCCACCCCACAACACACACACACACACCACACACACACCACACACACACACACACACACACACACACACACACACACACACACATATCTACACACACATCCCACCCCACTAAGTTTTAAACACACGACTTTCACTCCAACCTAATGAAAACACACGTCCCCCATTCTGACAGTCCCTCAAAATGTCCTAAATGCTGGATTTGATTTATTATTATTATATTATTATTATTATTATTATTATTATTATTATTATTATTATTATTATTATTATATTATATTATTATTATTATTATTATTATTATTATTATTATTATTATTATTATTATTATTTTTTAATATATTTTTTAAAAAATATTTATTTATTTATTTTTTTATTTTTTTATTTTTATTTTTTTCAAAATCCCTTTGTCACCCTTTCTGAAAAGGCAGAAGTAAAGAAGTCAAACAGGATATTGTTTTAAAACAACATCAATCGACCAGGCATTACGATCCATTCAGTGTCAGTTCCTTTTTGTGGGGGCAGGGACCCTTTTGAAAATAATCATTTAAAAAAGCCAATCCTTTATTCACGAGGTTGGGGGGGGGGGGGGGGAGGGTGTGAAGGGGGGGGGGGGGTTAGAAAGGGAGGAAGAGGTAGACGGTTGAGTAAAAGGTGAAGGTCGGAAGTGAATGAGGATGATAGGAAAACGCGTCAAGACGTTTATGTAACTATGTCAAGTCATCAAAAAGATGGCAAGAGAATGATGCTATTCTTAAACAACAGCAACAACAAAAAAATAGGTTTGTTCGTCAATGAAACAGAGAACACAGAAGGAGAAGAAGAAGAAGAAAAGAAGAAGGAAATGATGCTATTCTTCAACATCCAAAAAAAAAGGGGGATATTTGTCTACAACAACAGGAAAAACAGAAGAAAAAGAAGATAAAAGAAGAGAAGAAGGAGGAGGAGGAAAAAAAAAAAAGAAAAGAACAACTCAAAACTCAAAAAAAGAGGAAGACATGTCTAACAAAGAAAAAAAACAACCAAAAACAAAAAAACCAAACTCTATTTCCCAAACCATCAGAGACAATTTCGCACTCGATATTTCCGAAAATGTGACGGAAATGTCTTCAGTGTCTCGACCACAGGCGGACACAGTCAGGATCAGACAGGTTTACACGGACAAGGAAGAAGCGAAGGTCAAGCTGCCAAGTCATAGATAGTGGAGGTCATGGTCATTCTCCCCTGACCTTGCCTCTGTTACCCGCTGACCCCCCCCCCCCCCAACCACACACAAACACTACAGACACAAAGATCGATGGTATACAATGTTCAACAGCAGGGAACTCAAAGATGGGACAGGAATGGGGAAAGTCCAATTAGCCTGACGCTGTTGTTGGGTGTCCGGAAAGGAAATGTTGGGAACACAGCCAACTTGTGTGTGTGGGGTGTGTGTGTGTGTGTGTGTGTGTGTGTGTGTGTGTCGTTGTGTGTGGTGTGTGTGTGTGTTTGGTGTGTGTGTGTGCTGTGTCCTTTTTGGTGTTTTTTTTCCTCAGAAAACAGGGTGTGACTAGTACCTAGAAGTGTCCTGGGTCTTAATTACACAGGGGCATCTTTATGTTAAACACTATGTCCGTGTAGGAAGACTTTGAATCTGTTTCCGAGTCTAGTTTTAAAAATTATGTTGTCTTTGGTCTGTCTGTGTGTTTGTGTGTCTATGTGTCTGTAAGTCTTTCTGTCTGTCTATCTATCTGTCTGTCTGCCTCTCCTCTTTCCCCTCTCCCTATGTGTCTCTGTCTCTGTCTCTGTCTCTGTCTGTCTGTCTCTCTGTCTCTGTCTCTCTCTCTCTCTCTCTCTCTCTCCCTCTCTCCCTCCCTCCCCCCTCTCTCTTTCTGACCCTTTAGATCTTCAAATGACAATAA
>CM060336.1:26494434-26501934 GCA_030674155.1 Stramonita haemastoma | reverse complement strand
GGCGGGAACGGTTAACAAAATGTACACAACTGCTTGCACACTGGGACTAGATGTAAAAAAAAAAAAGCACATAAGTGCCTACTCCATTATCTTCGAAATAAAAGTATAAATAGATAAATGAAATAAATGAAGGAGAGAAGAGAGAGAGAGAGAGAGAGAGAGAGAGAGAGAAGAGAGAGAGAGAGAGAGAGAGAGAGAGAGAGAAGAGAGAGAGAGAGAGAGAGAGAGAGAGAGACTCGAAACTCGAAACTCGAATATTTTAATGAGGGTAATTGGATAAGTCCCAAGCTTCTTTACACCAGGCCCTCAGAAAAAAAGAACAACACCCCCCCCCAAAAAAAAAAAAAAAAAGAAGAGAGAGAGAGAGAGAGAGAGAGAGAGAGAGAGAGAGAGAGAGAGAGAGAGAGAGAGAGAGAGAGAGAGAGAGAGAGAGAGGCAGGCATGGACTTTCAAGGACTAGTCTCACGGCACTATCGTACAATCGTATCTGACAGTGGGTACACGCCTTGAGACCCATATAGCAAAGCCCCTTAACTCGACTAGGTGGGGATCGGAGAAAGAGGATTTAAGGGGGGATTTACACCAGTGTCTGATTGCAGGAAACAACTTGGTAACTTCACCCCCACCCCCTTCCCTCTGCTATTTAAAAAAAAAAAAACCCACTGAAATCATTTCCGTCATAAATTACGTTGTTGAGAGACTAGACCAATCAGGTGGCGAGACCTTGACGTGTGAACCAATCAGATAGAAGGTGGAGAAGGGGGCCATGTGATACAACATGTCCGTCAGCCAATACTGTCGTCTGCCGTCAGGGAAGTAGCAGTGATGATGTCATCACTTTCTCTGTGGCTCCGACCTACAATTTTTAACGTCTATCTGTCGCTGCTTGCAAATTGCAGATTTATAATTTTTTTCCATTGAACTTAAGTTAGCTGTTTCCTGTCTTTATGGAATACGAATACGAATACTCTATTATCTCTTAAACACGAGAAATGCATTTGGGTTACAAGCGTAGCTGAAAACGATCATCAAGTCAGCACTTTCACGTTATAAACAACACAAATCGAGATGGCAGTTGCAGGCAGACCTTGTTCCTGTACTGATACATAAAGAGCATTTATATGTCAGTGACATCTATCCACACACGCCTGCACACAAGCAGGCAAGCACTGGCACATGCATGGACGGATGCATACATTGCATATTGAAACTGTTGTTGTGATTACTATGATGGTGGTGATGCTGTTGTTATTGCTAATGCTGTTATTTGTTATTGTATTGTTTAACTTTCAATGTGGTGTCAGCAGATTTGTCTGAGTGAAATTCGGGATGCTGTTCCCGGGGAAGGCGCACAACGCCACAAGAGTAGCGCCACTTTTTTCTTCTTTTTTCTCTCTATTTTTTTCCTGCCTGCGTGTGCATTTGTTTTCCTATGAGAGTATTTTTTTTTTCCACAGAGCTTTGCCAAGGACAGCTCTCTTGTTGCTGTGCGTGAGAACTACTAGTCTCCAACACACACACACACAGCATACAAAACATCTTGCGCACACGTTAAATCCTGTTCCGCTTTTCGTAAGAGTAAGCCATTGTGTGCCGGTAGGAACAGAGGACATTTACAAAACTGCATACACATGGGGACTGGATGTAAAAAAAAGCACACGAGTGCTTATTCCATTATTCTTGACATAAAAGAACAACAACAAAAAAATACAGAGAGAACGAACCATTTTCATTTATTTATTATATATTTTAGAGAGGAACAGAGTAAACACTAATAATTGCTTTTTTTTTTTTTTATACATTTAACCCTCTGGGGATGGGGGAAAAGAAAAATATTAAATGATGCATACAAATCTTAACATTGGATAGAATATAGCCACAGAGAGAGAGAGAGAGAGAGAGAGAGAGAGAGAGAGAGAGAGAGAGAGAGAGAGGAGAGAGGAGAGAGAGAGAGAGAGAGAGAGAGAGAGAGAGAGGGAGAGAGAGGGGAGAGAGAGAGAGAGAGAGAGAGAGAGAGAGGAGAGAGAGAGAGAGAGAGAGAGAGAGAGAGAGAGAGACAGACAGACAGACAGACAGACAGGAGAGAGAGAGAGAGAGAGAGAGAGACAGAGACAGAGACAGACAGACAGACAGACAGACAGACAGACAGACAGACAGACAGAGATTTGATTTGATTTGATTTATTCTTTTATATCGAGGATAATGGAATAAGCACTTATGTGCTTTTTTACATCTAGTCCCCGTGTGTATGCAGTTTTGTAAATGTCATCTGTTCCCACCGGCACACGATGGCCTACTCTTACGAAAAGCGGAACAGAAGTTAACGTGTGCGTAAGATGTTCTGCGTGCGTTCGCACACGGGGCCTCGGTTTAAAGTCTCATCCGAAGGACTTTTGGGGAGAGTGGAGTCAGCACTGATGTAACTCCATGAGAAAAATCTCCTCGACCGGACTCGAACCCGGGTTGTCAAATTGCGAGCGCAATGTTCTGACCACTAGGCTATCCGAGAGATTTGAATTGGTTTATTTGATTTACTCCTTTATATCAAGGGTAATGGAATAAGCACTCGTGCTTTTTTTTTTTTTTTACATCCAGTCCCCGTGTGTATGCAGTTTTGTAAATGTCATCTGTTCCCACCGGCACACGCTTTTCTCTTACGAAAAGCGGAACAGAAGTTAACGTGTGCGTAAGATGTTCTGCGTGCGTTCACACACGGGGCCTCGGTTTAAAGTCTCATCCGAAGGAGAGAGAGAGAGAGAGAGAGAGAGAGAGAGAGAGAGAGACAGACAGACAGACAGACAGACAGACAGACAGACAGACAGACAGAAACAGGCAGACAGACAGACAGAGCATAAGACTTACTTCTCAAAACAGTATAATGGTAAGAAGTCAGTCAGTTCAGAAAAGCCAACACAATCACCCAGTTTTCATGCAGGAAGAAATCACATTAAATACTTGAAGACCCCTCCGCACTAAAATGGCGAACGTGGTCAAAATAAAGGCGCATGCGCAAAGCAAAATCGCTCCTCTATTCCTTTGTGCCCCCCCCCCCGCCTCCCCCCCTGCCCCTCGAGAAAACAACTATGAAACGAACAACGCACTCAAGACCCAATCTTTGACAGTTGATAAATGAACACACTTCACAAATGATCTCACCAATTAAGAAATAGGATGGTCTCTTTTTCTTGTCTGTTCCTCTTCAATCCGTTTTGTTTTTCTCAGGAAAATTAATATGTAGGGAAACTTTTTTTCTTTGCTGTAAGGAGAGGCAAAACTCGTACACATTATAGTAGATGCTTAGACATAAGTTTTTGTCTTTCAGGAGTTTTTTTGTGTTTTGTTTTGTTTTGTTTTTGCTTTTGTTTCTTGTTGTTTGTTTGTTTGTTTGTTTGTTGTTTTCAGGGGAAGTTACACTTAAGGTGTTAACAGCGGATTTCAGGGGCTTTCTGTTTTTTCGTGTTTTTTTTCTGACATCAATCTCCACACACAAAACACCCTACACATCCGTCACACTCCACCCCCTGTACTCCCCCTAATCCTCCACTCCCTAAATCTCTCCTCCCCTCCCTCTCTATTCCCTCAATTCTAGCACTCCAAAGCTCACCACCTCCCTCCCTATCCCTCATTCCTCACTCCCAATGTATCCCCTCCCTACTCCCTCCTATTCCCTCAATTTCCTGCACTCCCCAAATCTCCCTCCCTCCATCCCTCTCCCTAATCCCTCTCCTTTCTCTCAATTTCCTGCATGCCTCTCCCCAAATGCACTCCCATCCCTCCCCTCCTACCCTATTCCCTCAAATTATCCTTGCACTCCCCAAATGATATCCCCTCCCCCTCCCTCCCTATTCTCTCAATTTCCTGCACTCCCCAAATCCTCTCCCCTCCCTAATCTTTTAATTCTGCATGCACTCTCCAAATGCACTCCCCTCCCCTTCCCTCCCTATTCCCTCAATATCCTGCACTCCCCAAATGCTCTCCTCTCCCCTCTAACTCCCCCCCCATCCCTTCGTTTCCTGCACTCTACTTCTCTCCCCTTTCTACTTTCATCTACTCTGGTTTGCTACTTCAACAACCCCCTTCTTAATTTTTAATTAATTCATTTTACTCTTTTATATCGAGGATAATAGAATAAACACTCATGTGCTTTTTTTATTATTTTTTTATCTAGCCCCGTGTGTATGCAGTTGTGTAAATATTGTCATCTGTTCCCACCAGCACACAATGGCCTACTCTTACGAAAAGCAGAACAGGAATTAAACGTGTGTGCAAGATGTTCTGCGTGCGTTCGCACACGGGGCCTCGGTTTACCGCCTCATCCGAAAGACTTTGGGGAGAGTGGAGTCAGCACTGATGTTAACTCCAGGAGAAAAAGTCTCCTCGACGTGAATCGAACTCGGGTCGTCAAATTGCGAGCGCAATGTGCTGACTATTAGACTATCCCGTCCCCCTTAACAATAAATCTGAACACACACGTACGCACGCAAGCCACATGCCCGTCACAATAAAATACGCATACAGACAGACGGACGAGCAGACAGACAAACAGACCGACACACAAGCAACATACATATGTGCACACACACATGCACACTTGCCACACGTACAACCCCACTACACACACAACCCACGCACCAACAATATACATACCCTAACATATGCGCAGCCACTCACGTCACAACGCGCAAAAAGACAAAATAACACACACAAACACAAACAACACAAAATAATATACAGCAATATGATGCACCACAGCAAAGTGCAGGGTCCCCGCCAATGCTCGACACAAACAAACATACTGACAAATACCAGCGCGCGCGCGCGTGCGCGTATGCACACCCAACCCCTCTAAAAAAGTACTGTTTTGGCGCAAAGATGCGACCGAAAGAGCCGTTTTAGCCCCGTCCAACCCCCACTTTTGCACGGTTAAAAGACCCAGGCACCAAGACAAATCGCACTGTAGCATACACTCTCTCTTACCCACTTGGATATGCGTGTCGCCGAATTTGTGGCGACGTCACAGCCCCCAAGAGCTAAAAAAGCTAGTTTGTCGAAAGGAAAGCTGTAAGAGTACGCGACAAAAAAGCGGTGTGCGGAAGAATAATGAACAACATACAACAATATGATACACCACAGCAAAGTGCAGGGTCCCTGCCACATGAGCGCACACACCAAACACATGACAAACACCAGCGCGCGCGCGCGTGCGTGCACACATACCCAACCCCCTGCAAAAAAGGTGCGGTTTTGGGCAAAGACGGGACCCAAAGAGCCGTTTTCTGGCCCGTTTTACCCCCGACTTTTGCACGGTTATCAGACCCCAAGGCACCAAGCAACATGGCACTGTATGCATACACCCTCTCCTACCAACTTCCATGTTGTGGCGCCGGACTTGTGGCGACACACCGTAGACCCCAAGAGCGGACCGTGGGGCACAACTGAAGATTTGACAACAGCTTCCGTCCACTCCCCACTGACGACTACTCACATAAAAAAAAATAATGCAGAGTTCATAGGTCTTGGGTTTTCCAGTTTATTTATAGAAATCTACGAAAGTATGGATATTGAGGGGAAACACAATAAAAAAATAAAATGAAATAAAAAAGAATAAACAATATTAAGAAAAACAACATTTTAGTATCATTATGGTAAAATAGCACACAATGCAGCACAATATGAATTTTCTATATCCTACAGACCTCTGAGCCTGAATTCAGATATATATTTCCCAGTTTCAGTTAGGTCAGAGACAGGCATGTAGCCTGTTGGATAAGACGAACGAGCTTGTGGTCTGTATGTTCCTCGTGTGTCATGGGTTCGAATTTCAGTGGGAGTTTTACCGTCTCCCTTGTAGTTGTTAAAAATTATGGCCTTTAATAAAAAAAAAAAAAAAAAATGTATAAGTACATTGAGGCTGGAGGAAATTTGGCGAGTATGATGGGGGGCAGACATGATGAGGGCTGCTCCCATAGTGGGAAAGACCCATCTACCTGGGCAGCCTGTCTTAAGCTGGGTGTTGGGGGTTTATCGTAAAAAAAAATCAACTCCAGGCCTTCCTGGTGACCTGCAAAAGGTGAATGATGCTCGTCAGTCAGAGAAGTGAGCAAACTGAAGATGGACATCATATGATGCCCTTCAGGAGCATGTAGCGAGAGGAGGAGGAGAATAAAACGAGAGAAGAAAGGAGGAGGAGAATATAGCGAGAAGGGAGGAGGAGAATAAAACGAGAGAAAAAAGGAGAGGAGAATATAGCGAGAAGGGAGGAGGAGAATAAAGCGAGAGGAGAAGGGAGGAGGAGAATATAGCGGGAGAGGAGAAGAGGGAGGAGGAAGGAGAAAAGGAGGAAATAGACGAGAGGAGAAGGGAGGGAGGAGAATTAGCGAGAGGGAGGAAGGGAGGAGGAGAATAAAGCGAGAGAGAAGGGAGGAGGAGAATAAAGCGAGAGGAGAGAGATGAGAGGAGGAGAGAATAAAGCGAGAGAGAAGGGAGGAGGAGAATAAAGCGAGAGAGAAGGGAGGAGGAGAATAAAGCGAGAGGAGAAGGAGGAGGAGAATGTAGCGAGAAGGGAGGAGAGAATAAAGCGAGAGAGAAGGGAGGAGGAGAATAAAGCAGAGGAGAAGGGAGGAGGAGAATGTAGCGAGAAGGGAGGAGGAGAATACAGCGAGAGAGAAGGGAGGAGGAGAATAAAGCGAGAGGAGTGAGAATGTAGCAGAGGAGAAGGGAGGAGGAGAATGTTGCGAGGTGTAACTGAACTTTTTGCTGATCACACCTCCATCTATTTTTCTCATTCTGATTTGAAACAACTATCTCATTATATGCAAGAAATTGCCAATCAATTGCTGGAATGGACTAAACTTAATCATATGGTCCTAAATCATCAAAAAACAAAATAAATGATGAATACGTCTCGACAAAAACGGCAAAATATAACCTTTGTTCTGCCACCAATTTATATTGATAATGTTATTAAAGAAGTAGACAGGCATAGACTCCTAGGAGTTACTATTGATAATGACCTTTCCTGGTCACGCCATATTGACTTTCTACACAAACGAATCTCTCAAAAGATATTTCCAGCTCTCTAAAATTCAACACTTTCTTGACCTAGATTCTCGTAGACAGTTTTATTATAGGTATATTCAATCATTTATTGATTATGCCTCAACATTATATGATGGATGTAGTGCTAGTAGCTTAAATCCCCCTTTAAGAATCCATAAACGAGCTATTAAAGCGATACTTTTAAGCCTTCCACCTTGTTACCCTGAGACTATATTGAATTGGATATTCTCCCTCTAACTTACCATCTGGAATATAAGAAAGTGATCATACTGTTTCGTATAATGAACGGTTTTGCTCCATCTACCCTGACTACTCGGTTCCCAATTAATCAGTCAAGATACTCCAATAACATAATAATTCCTAAACCAAGGCTCGATCTTTACAAAATAAGTCTCTGGAGGAACTGTTTGGAATTCTTTACCCCCAAAAAATATAAAAGAT
>CM060336.1:26481934-26484434 GCA_030674155.1 Stramonita haemastoma | reverse complement strand
AAGCGGTATAATAGCAAGAATAATCTAGGAAAACAGAAGGAAAATTGGCACACACAAAAATAATGATGGTGTGTAGCCAAACTGTTGATTTTGTCGTTTGGTTTTTTATTTTGATAAACGAACTTTCTTCTTCCTCTTCTTCTCTATCTTCTTCTTCAAAAGGAGCGTCACCACAAGAGCAACGTCATTACACAAGAGCAGCGTCGCCACAAGACTCACCACAAGAACAGCGTCACCACAAGTAAGAGCAGCACGTCACCACAAGAGCAACGTCACCACAAGAGCAACGTCACCACAAGAGCAGCACACAAGAGCAGCGACAGCACAAGAGCAGCGGCACCACAAGAGCAGCGTCACCACGACAGCAACGTCACCATAAGAGCAACGTTAACACAAGAGCAACGTCACAACAAAAACAGCATCATCGAAAGAACAGCTACACCACCACAAGAGCAACGTCGCCACAAGAGCAGCGCCACCACAAGAGCAAGGTCAGCACAAGAGCAACGTCACCACAAGAGCAGCGCCACCACAAGAGCAACGTCACAACGACAAACCAGCGTCAGCGTACGAGCAGCCTCACCCATTGCCAAAAGAAAATGTCTGCATGTGTTTCTTTGCTCTTGAAACGAGGACTTTTTTGTACCAAGTTTTCCTGGGTATAGTTCTTCTATTGTTATGTGTTCTTTTACGTGCTCTGAATGTGCGTTGCAACAGAATTGTGTGTGTGTGTGTGTGTGTGTGTGTGTGTGTGTGCCGCGCGCGCGCGCGCGTGTGTGTGTGTGAGCACGCGTGCGTGTGTGTGTATGTGCGCACGTGTGTGTGTGTGTTCGTGCATGCCATTAACCATTGCTTTGCGTGTGAGTGCGTGTGTGCGTGTGCGTGTGTGTGTATGTGTGTGTGTGTGTGGTGTGCGTTGTTGTGTGTATGTGTGTGTGTGGTGTTGGTGGTGTGTGTGGTGTGCGTGTGGTGTGTGTGTGCATGTGGTGTGTGTGTGTGTGCGTGCAGGAGGGGTGGGGGTGGGGTGTCGGAAGAGGAGGTGAGAGGTTTCAGCTTTATCTGTGGATGGCAGAAGTGGCGGTTTTCAATTAAGCACGAACTTTTCCCTTTCCCGGAACTCGTCAAGAAAGCGTTAATGAGACCTGACACCGCGGCTTTCATAAGTCACGTCTGTGTAGACTACAAACAAACAAACAAACAAACAAACTAACGAACAAACAACATACATACGTAACGTACAACATACATACATACATGCATACGTACATACATACATACATACATACATACATACATACATACATACATACATACATACATACATACATACTACGATACGTATCTACGTACGTACTAACATACATACATACATACATACACACACATGCACACATTCATGCATGCATTTCCAGCTTGCAAATTTGAGAAAAGTTTACAGTTAATATTACTGTAGGCAGCAAAATTTGAACATTGTGCAATCATCATACGTGTAATAATGTTAAACACTCAAAAATGCCTTCAGGCAGATATCTCTTGACTAGTTTGGTCTCTGTTCGAATGAATGGTGGTGCTTCTGGATGCATGCTGACTTCAAGTATAGAAAGCTGCCATCAAAGTGTTTACCAGATGATGAAAGATTTACTTGACAAATACTTGATTCAATCAGTAGTAATATGATTAAAAAATATCTTAGTACAAGGCGTAGTTGACTTTGTGGGAGAGACATTTATGTTCAAGTATACATTTTCTTCAAAGTAATTAAAATTTCACATATCAAAGCCTTCTTAATAGAAAATTTTGTTAATGAATGGAAAAGTGAGTCATGGATATGCGTGGGAGGGCTGGGGGAGGGTAATAATACGTTTTTAAAAAAGACAAAAACAAAAAGCAGCCCCCCCCTCTTTCCCCCCTCTTGTTTGTTGTTGTTTAATTTGGTTGTGATGAAGTGTATCTAGTTGTTTGCCTAATTGCTGATACTTTTTAATTCTCCTCAGATTTGTTGGTGACTTGCATCAAGATTTCAGAAACTGTAGCTGGCAGGATGTCTGCGTGGTTTTCAATGCTGTCTGCGTCAGGATAGCTGTCTTGCAGAAACCAGTGCGTGCGCATACAACAAACACACACATATATACACACAGCGCATACAACACACATACACACACACCACACAACACATACAACACACAGAACGCTTACAAACATACACACAGACACACATACAGACATATATACACAGACACACAGATAGATACAAACACACACACGACACACAGACACATCTCTCTCTCTCTCTCTCTCTCTCTCTCTCTCTCTCTCTCTCTCATATATATATATATATATATATATATATATATATATATATATATATATAAACACATACAGGTTCTGGGTATGCAATAGCACAAGCGGGGGTTAGCTATGTGTTGTGAGACTTTGACGAATGGGACCGCGGTAGAAACAGGAAGAGAAAACAATGCACGCGCGCTCACGCTCTGTCTCT
>CM060336.1:26428158-26443158 GCA_030674155.1 Stramonita haemastoma | reverse complement strand
CAGCTAGAAAAGTGCCAAGGCCTCTGTTTCAAAATCTTTATGTTATAGAATATTGTGTTGACATTGTCTTCATACCTCCACCCCACCCCCCAACCCCCCACCCCTCCTTGGGGATGATCTCTGCGTGAAATGCGGGCTGCTCTCCCCGGGGAGAGCGCATCACCACAAGTGCAGCGCCACCTTTTTTTTTTTCATTTCCTCTCTGCAACTGTAGTTGTTTCCCTATCAGAGTGACTTTTTTCTACAGAATTTTGCCACGGACAACTCTCTTGTTGTCACGGGTTCTTTTACGTGCGAAAAATATGTATAATACACGAAACCTCGGTTTATCGTCTCATCCGAAAGACAAGCACTCAGACCACCACTCGGAGTCTAGTGGATGCAGGGAAAAGTTTGGGGCCCAAACGGGGATCGAACCACCACACCACTTCGAACCCGGATTTTTGTTTTGCTTTCTAGGCAGGTGCGTTACCTCTAGACCACCGATCTACCGTCAGACAGACAGACAGACAGACAAGACAGCACGTTATGGGTTGAGCCCCCAAAGTACGTTAAGCCAGGGAAACGCCTAGCAAACAAAAAAAAATTCATCCAGATGTATGTCTTTCTTTCTTTGTGTGGCGACAGCGCCACAGACCAACGGCATCATCGTCCTGACCCGAAACAGCCCTTACTCCGGCGCAGGCGCGGCTACGGTGCTGGACAGCAGTGGTAGTGGCGAAGGCAGCGGCAACGCGTGTTCGGAGAACGTGTCGCAGGCGGAAATCAAACAGGCCAGCCTGCCCAGTCTGGCACGCTCCACCCCCATCCCCATCCTGCCCCACCCCCCTCTCTCCATGCCCTCCCCTTCCCTGCCTCCTGCAGGCATCGGCATTCTGTCTTCCATGGTGGGCGAGCACCCGCACAAGCATGCCGAAGTTCCAGGTAGGCTTTCAGGTGTGTGTTTCCCCAGGGGGTCTCCAGAGACGAGGGGGGGGATGTGGGGGGGTGGGGGGGGGGGGTAGGTGCGTGTGTGGGTGGGTGGGGGCGGGGGGGGGGTAGGTGTGGGTGGGTGGGGGGAGGGAGGTTAGGTGTGGGGGTGGGGGTGGGTGGGTAGGTGTGGGGGGGTAAGGTGGGTGTGGGTGTGGGTGGGTGGGTGGGTAGGTGTGGGGGGGGGCGGTAGGTCTGTGTGAGTGGGTAGGTGGGTAGGGGTGAATCAGAATCAGAATCAGAATCAGAAAACTTTATTGCCATTAAGTCAGAACGAGACTTATTTGACACCAAACGTAAACGTATTTAACATTCTTAAAAGATGTAGATTCTTATATATGTAATGTATCTATGTTCTTGCTCTTCTGGAAAAAGAATCATGCACATATTTGATCATATCTAGCAGACAGTCCTCGTTGTTGAAAACCTTACTCAGATTCTTGTAGTTATTCATTTCCTTAATATTGACATTAGATAGAAATTTTTTTCTTAAATCATCATATAATGTACAAACATCAAGTAAGTGATACTCGTCTTCTATTTTGTTACACCATTTGCATTTTCTTTCTTCTTTTGGTATATTCATATATCTCCCTTGCTCTATCATTAAATCATGGGAGCTGGTGCGAAATCTGCTGAATAGGCGCCTATAATTTTCATTCCTGCATATCAAAAGATACGGCTCCAATCTGTAAACATGTGAAACAGAGTTGTAAAAATTCAGCTTAGAAAATAACTTTTTTTGTTGATTCCAAAACAGTCTGTATAATTCTTCAAGTTTTGTTTTTATAGCATAGCATAATCTTTTCATATTTAATGTACTATGGTTATTCCACACATGCTTGAATCCAATCTTATGAATTATTGTTTTGATTATATAAATCCAGTGATCTTTTTCATTGTTTTGATGCATTTCATTATATAACAATTTCAAATAGCTATTTTCTTTTGAATCTATTATGTGAATCCAAAAATTGATTAAATGACTAATAACTTTTAACGTTAATGGGTATCTGCCTAAGTCTCCGAAAACTGGCAAGACCATTGTTTTTTTGTGAACTCCTAATATCTGTCTGCAAAATTTTGCGTGGGTGCTTTCAAAAGGAAACTGACTGGTTAAGCACATTTTAAATAAATCATCTATTTTGAAGTTATCTTTTACATTACAACCATAAGGAAACCATATTTCACTTCCATACGTTAAAATAGGCATTATTAGGGCATCAAACAACTGCATAACAATATTTATTTTTAGTACATCTCCTTGTAGAGCTCTTTTCAGCGAATAAATAGCTTTGTTACTTTGTTTGACTAAGTGTTCCTGGGCCACATCAAACTTTCCTGACTGATGAAAAACTATACCTAGATATTTATACCTATCTGTAGTTTCAATTAGGTTTTGTCCACATTTAAAATGAATAGGAATTTTAGGTACAGATTTTGTGAAGATTATAACTTTGGTTTTTTCTTTGTTTACTTGGAGTCCCCATTTTAGACAATACTCATGTAATTTATCCAGTTTTGATTGGAGACCTGATTTTGTATTTGATAACAATATAAGATCATCTGCATACATTAAACCTGAGACTACATCATTTTTCGTTATATATGGAGAATCAATCATTCCTATATGTTGAAAGATATCATTAATGTAGATATTAAAGAGTGTGGGACTTAGTGTGTTGCCTTGATGGACCCCAACTTTTACTTCTATTTCTTCAGATAACGTATCTTTTACTTTTGCATATATTGTGGCATCTGTATACATATCTTCAATCAGATTGAGACATTTACCAGTTATTCCAATTGCATGCAGTTTCACCATTAAATGGGTGTGTGTGTGTGTGTGTGTGTGTGTGTGTGTGTGTGTGTGTGTGTGTGTATGTGTGTGTGTATGTGTGTGTGTGTGTGTGTGTGTGTGTGTGTGTGTGTGTGTGTGTGTGTGTGTGTGTGTGTGTGTGTGTGTGTGTGTGTAAGGGAGGAGGCGGGGGGTAGGAGGAATGTATATGGGGTGAGGGAGGATGTATGAATGTGTTTGGGTGGGTGAATGGGGAGGGTGCATGTGTACGTGTGTGTGTGTGTGTGTGTGTGTGTGTGTGTGTGTGTGTGTGTGTGTGTGTGTGTGTGTGTGTGTGTGTGTGTTTGTTTGTTTGTGTGTGTGTGTGTGAGTGCGTGCGTGCGTGCGTGCGTTTTATAGTGTCTTAAATCATGCTACACGTTTCTGTGTCATTTTACAGTGTCTTAAATCCTGCTTCAAGTGTCTGTGTCATTTTACAGTGTCTTAACTCCTGCTACAAGTGTCGTCATTTTACAGTGTCTTAAATCCTGCTTCACGTGTCTGTGTCATTTTACAGTGTCTTAAATCCGCTACAAGTGCCTGTACCATTTTACAGTGTCTTAAATCCTGCTACAAATGTCCGTGTCATTTTACAGTGTCTTAAATCCAGTTACAAATGTCGGTGTCATTGTGTTAAATACTGCTGCAAGTGTATGTGTCATGTTACAGTGTCTTAAATCCCGCTACAAATGTCCATGTCATGTTACAGTGTCTTAAATCCCGCTACAAGTGTCTGTGTCCTTTTACAGTGTCTTAAATCCTGTTACAAGTGTCTGTGTCATTTTACAGTGTCTGAGATCCTGATACAAGTGTCTGTGTCATTTTACAGTGTCTTAAATCCTGTTACAAGTGTCTGTGTCATTTTACAGTGTCTGAGATCCTGATACAAGTGTCTGTGTCATTTTACAGTGTATTAAATCCAGTTACAAGTGTCTGTGTCATTGTGTGATGTCTTAAATCCTGCTATATCCTGTGTCTTGTGTTTACAGACGGTGTGTTAAGCCCTGTTATATCCTGTGTCTGTGTCTTGTGTTTACAGACGGTGTGTTAAGCCCTGCTATATCCTGTGTCTGTGTCTTGTGTTTACAGACGGTGTGTTAAGCCCTGCTATATCCTGTGTCTGTGTCTTGTGTTTACAGACGGTGTGTTAAGCCCTGCCATATCCTGTGTCTGTGTCTTGTGTTTACAGACGGTGTGTTAAGCCCTGCTATATCCTGTGTCTGTGTCTTGTGTTTACAGACGGTGTGTTAAGTCCTGCTATATCCTGTGTCTGTGTCTTGTGTTTACAGACGGTGTGTTAAGTCCTGCCATATCCTGTGTCTGTGTCTTGTGTTTACAGACGGTGTGTTAAGTCCTGCTATATCCTGTGTCTGTGTTTTGTGTTTACAGACGGTGTGTTAAGTCCTGCTATATCCTGTGTCTGTGTCTTGTGTTTACAGACGGTGTGTTGAGCCCTGCTATATCCTGTGTCTTGTGTTTACAGACGGTGTGTTGAGCCCTGCTATATCCTGTGTCTGTGTCTTGTGTTTACAGACGGTGTGTTAAGTCCTGCTATATCCTGTGTCTGTGTCTTGTGTTTACAGACGGTGTGTTGAGCCCTGCTATATCCTGTGTCTGTGTCTTGTGTTTACAGACGGTGTGTTTAAGTCCTGCTATATCCTGTGTCTGTGTCTTGTGTTTACAGACGGTGTGTTGAGCCCTGCTATATCCTGTGTCTGTGTCTTGTGTTTACAGACGGTGTGTTGAGCCCTGCTATATCCTGTGTCTGTGTCTTGTGTTTACAGACGGTGTGTTGAGCCCTGCTATATCCTGTGTCTGTGTCTTGTGTTTACAGACGGTGTGTTGAGCCCTGCCATATCCTGTGTCTGTGTCTTGTGTTTACAGACGGTGTGTTGAGCCCTGCCATATCCTGTGTCTGTGTCTTGTGTTTACAGACGGTGTGTTGAGCCCTGCCCCCACCACAGACCAAGAGAGCACATCTTCAGACGCTGACTCCGTCAATAATGGTAGAGTTTGCCTCTGTGCTTGCATGTTGTGTGTGTGCTTGTGAGCGTGCATGCGTGCGTGCACGTGCGCGCGCGAGCGTGTGTGCGTGTGTGTGTGTCTGGTGTCTGTGTCTGTGTGTGGTCCTGTCTGTTTGTCTGTCTGTGATTGTCTGTCTGTGTTTCATCGCTGTGTCAGTTGTTTGTAAACATTATTATCTCAATGTGTCTAGATAATATTGTGTTTTGGTTTGGCGAAGGAAAGGCGTAGTGTATGGTTGTTTACTTTCATTATTTCTATTGTTGGTGTGCTTTGGAAGAAACGAGTATATTAATTTTAATTTTTGTTTACAGGGCGGTTGGGCTGTTCGCGGAGATTTTGTTGTTGTTGTTGGGGGATGGGGGGTGTGTTTATTTTGTTTAGTTTGTTCTGTTGGGGAGGGGGGGGGTTCTCACAGTTGATATTTAGGGTGGGGGGAGGGGAGGGGCTTTGGTTGGTTTGTTTTGTTGAGAGGGGGGGAGGGGGATAGTTTTGTCTGTGTGTTAATGTTTGTTTGGGATTTTTTTGTAACAATAACTTTGACAAACGATTAAGTTACAATAACACTTAATATTATTCTTGATCATCTCACGGTATGTAACAAAAACATTCACTTTTACAACCAGTTTTCCTCACACTCCTAATTAATAAACTTTGCCTGTCTCCCCTCCACCCCACCCCCCCCCCAAAAAAAAAAAAAAAAAAAAAAAAAACCACCTAACTAACCTACCACCATCATTATTTTTTTTATTTTTTTTTTTTTTTTTTTTATATCGAGGATAACAGAATAAACACTTCATGTTCTTTTTTTTTTAACATCTAATCCCCCATGTGTATGCAGTTTCGTAAAAATTTTGTCACCCATTCCCAAACCAGCACACAATCAATGGCCTACTCTTTCCCCCCCAAAAAAGCGAAACAGGATTTAACGTCATCCTCATCCTCATCCTCATCCTCATTATCATTATTGTCTCTCGCTACAGAATCCATGCAGTACGAGCGAGGGGGGCCGGAAGGGGGGGTGCGGGGGATCAGAGGGGGCCGTGAAGGGACTGCCTGCCTCGGACAGGGGTCACAGCGGTCAGGAGGGTCAAGGTCACCTGGCCAAGGGTCAGGGTCAGGGCGGCGTGCCTCTGCCCCCCTGTAGTGAAGTCCTGCCACCTGAGGACGATCTGGCTTTGCTGTGCGGCAATGATGTGTCTGGAGGTCAGTGGGGAGGGGGGGGGGGGGGGGGGTGGGGGGGGAGGTGGGGGGGGTGGTGCGTGGTGGGGGTGGGGTGGGATGTGGTGGGGAGTGTGGGGGTGTAGGTGGGGGGGGGGGGTGGGGGGGTATGTAGTGTGTGGGGGGTGGGTGGGTGGGGGGGTGGAAGTGTGGTGTTGTGTGTGGTGTTCGTTGTTGTGTGGGGTGGTGGGTAGTGGGTGTTGTGTGGTTGTGGGGTGAGTTGTGGGGGGTATGTAGGTGGGGGGGGGTGGGTGGGTGGGTATGTGAGTGTGTGTGGGGGTGTGGTGTGGTGTGGTGGTGTGGGGTGTGTGGGGGTGGTGTAGAGTAGGGTGTGTATTGGTGTGTGTGTGTGTGTGGGGTGTGTGTGGTGTGTGTGGTGTGTGTGTGTGGTGTGGTGTGGTGTGTGGTGTGTATGTGGTGTGGTGGGTGGTGTGGGGTGTGTGTGTGGGGGGTGGGTGAATGGGTGTGTGTGGTGGGTGTGTGGGTGGTGTGGGGGGGTGTAGTGTGTGTTTTGGTGGTGGGGGTGGGTGGTGTGGGTGGGGGGGTGTAGTAGTAGTAGGAGTATGTGTGTGTTTAGTGTGGGGGTGTAGAGTGTGTGTGAGAGAGAGGGGGGGGGGGTATGTACGCGCGTGCATGTGTGTGCATAGAAATAATTGAGAAATAAGTCAGAACTTCTTATCTGTTTGTGCGTGTACCTCTGTGTTTGAGTTTGTTTGTGTGAATGAGTGTGGTGGTGTGTGTGTGCGTGCGTGCGTACGTACGTATGTCAATAGTCAGAACTTATTTTGCATTTTTTTAACAAAATGAAAACAACCTTACAATCCTTCCCTTTTTTTATTAACTTAATACAAGTTTTATATGACGTTTAAGACATGCTCATCTGTTACCTTTGAAAAATAAGGATTTTTTATTCATTCCTTCATTCTCTCTCTCTCTCTCTCTCTCTCTCCTCTCTCTCTCTCTCTCCTCTCTCTCTCTCTCCTCCCTCTCTCTTCTCTCTCTCTCTCTCTCTCTCCTCTCTCTCCCCCCCTCCCCCTCTCTCTCTCTCTCCCCCTCTCTCCCCTCTCTCCCCCCTCTCTCTCTCTCTCTCCTCTCTCTCTCTCCCTCCCTCTCTCCGTCCCTCTCACTCTCTCTCTCTATACCCCCTCTCCCCCTCTCCCCCTCTCCCCTCTCCCTCCCCTCTCCCCCCCTCCCTCTCTCACTCACTAACTCAACTCACACTCTCTGATCTTTCCCCACAAACACAGACTGCCGACTTCTCTGGGAGTTCATCTACCAGCTTCTCCAGGAGCGGGGCGGCAGCAGCAGCAACAGCCGCAGCTACGTGTGTTGGGGGGGGACGGACAGGAGCTGGTCTTCCGCATCGTCAACCCCACAGGACTCGCGGAGTTGTGGGGACACCAGAAGAACAGAACCAACATGACCTACGAAAAGCTCTCCCGCGCGCTGCGCTACTACTACAAGATGAACATCATCAAGAAAGTGCCGGGCAAGAGGCTGACCTATAAGTAAGTTTTGGGAGTTCGGGAGTGGGGAGTCGGAGTCGGAGTGTGTGTGTGTGTGGGGGGGGGGGGGGGGGGTAGGTGTGTGTGTGTGTGTGGGTGTGTGTGTGTGTGTGTGTGTAGTGTGGTGTGTGTGTGTGGAATTGTTGTGTGTGTGTGTGTGTGTGTGTGAGTGTGTGTTGTGTGTGTGTGTGTTGTGTGTGTGTGTGTGTGTGTGTGTGTGTGTGTGTGTTGTGTGTGTGTGTGTGTGTGTGTGTGTGTGTGTGTGTGTGTGTGTGTGTGTGTGTGTGTGTGTGTGTGTGTTCGCGGTGGTTTTGTATCCCCGTTTTGGCCCCGAAACTTTTCCTCCCCTCCGTCCATTTAGACCATGGTGACCGTTTGCGCGCCTTGGCCTCAGTACAGTCCCCCCCCCCCCCCCCCCCCCCCCCCCCCCCCCCCCCCCCAGTTCATCCAGCTGTAAATGGGTACCTGCCCTCTTTAGGGTCGGGGAAGGTAAAACAGCGAGGGAGAGGAGATGGGCGCCGCCCTCAATATGCTGCCCCCCTAGAGAGACTGAGGTCTCTGACGCCTTGATCCCCTACGACCACGTAGGTTATGGGACACCTTTACCTTTATACCCTTTTTACTGTAATACATTGCATTTGCATGTCATTTAAGAAAAGAATGCACAGGTAGCCTACGTGATTTTCCTTCTTATGCACTGACAATGTAGATCAGGATGTTGGGTCACATAACAGGGTCACCACATCCTCACTCCACCACAACTTTTTACATCCTACACGTATATATATATATATCACAGCGCACAAATCCAACATCACTCAGTCAAGAGTGCTATATTTTTTTAGCGCGCCCATTTCTTTTACCTAGTTCAAGTGTGGTCAATTCCTGCTATAAATATTTATTTATTTATTTTATTTATTCTTTTATATCGAGGATAACAGAATAAGCAATCATGTGCTTTTTTTCATCCGGTCCCGTGTGCATGCAGTTTTTGTAAATATTGTCATCTGTTCCCACCGGCACACGATGGCCTACTCTTACGAAAAGCGGAACAGGATTGAACGTGTGCGCAAGATGTTCTGCGTGCGTTCGCACACGGGGCCTCGGTTTAAAGTCTCATCCGAAGGACTTTTGGGGAGAGTGGAGTCAGCACTGATGTTAACTCCAGGAAGAAAATTTCCTCGACCGGGCAACAGCCTACCGCCCCCCCCCCCCCCCCCCCCCCATCTGGGCTGGGATGGGGTGGATTAAATTAATTAGCAGCTGAAAGTGGGAGAAACTGAAGGAAGGTGGCAGGATGGTTAAGACGTTTGCCTGCCAACAAGTAAACCGTGAGGTTCTGGGTTCGTACCCAGCCTCGCCCTTTCTTCCCAGTTTGACGAAAAATCGAACTGAATGTCAAAGTCATTCGGATGAGACTATAAACCGAGGCCCCGTGTACGAACGCACGCAGAACATCTTGTGCACACGTTTAAACCCCGTTCCGCCTTTCCGAAGAACAGGCCATCGTGTGCCGGTAGGAGCGGAATAAAATTTTTTTTTAACCAGCATGCACACAGGTGTCGTGTTAAGACACCATCCCTGAGGGAGAAAAAAAATGGTAGGCGCTGCACTTGAGGCGACGCGCTCTCCCCGGGGAGAGCAGCCCGAATTTCACGCAGAGAAATCTGCTGTGACATAAAGTGGTATAAAAAATATGTTATAAACTAACTGACAGCTATGAGTCTGTTGACTGACCACCTGTTAACTCTCTCGTCTCGTGTGTGTTTTTGTCCCCCCCCCCCACCCCCCCCCCCTACACAGGTTTCTCCAACACCCAACCAAGATCCAGAAAGGCCAGCGAGGGGCCAAGCCTCACTGCATGCGCAACTTCAACAACGCGCAGCCTCCTCAGGGCCCCAACCCCCTCGCCCCCTCCACCCCCCGCCCCCACACCCCCTCCACCCCCCGCCACTCCCCGCAGCACGGGCAGTCCGCCACCATGTCGCCCCCAGCTGCTGGCATTGGCATGGCAGTGGCAGTGGCAGTGTCACAGACCCAGGGCTGACCCACAGCCCTGACCCCCTGCCGCCTTCCCCCCCTGCAGTCCTGCCTCTGTGTCCCGCGGACTTGTTCCCCTCCCCTCACCGCCGCAGAGCCAGTCTCTCTCTCTCGCCGCGCCTGGACGACCACGTGCGTTCCAGCCTGAAGGGCATCTGCAGGACCGCCAGCTCGTCCACCCCAAACTGGAGGAGTCCCTGCCCAAACGCCACCGCCACTACCTGGAGATGCTTCGCCACCAGCAACAGCAGCAGCAGCAGCATCAGCAACAACAACAGCAGCAGCAGCAGAGCAGCAGCAGAGTCACGTCCCGGTTCTGATGGAGTGTGACTACCAAGAGGAGCCTGAGGATCTGTCCCTGAAGCCTGCTCACCCTGCCGACCCGACCTTGACCCTCCTCCCCCACCCCCACCACCCCCCCATCAGTGCCGCTCTCCCCCACACACGCACCCTTATACACCTCCACCCCCTCCTCTTCTTCCTCCTCCTCCTCCTCTCTCCTCCTCCTATTCCCCCTGTGGCGGCCTCCCTTCTTCCCCCGCCCTGTTTCACGCGGGCTACCACCCTCCCTCTTCTTCTCACTCCTTCACCCCTCCTCCCCCTCCTCCTTCTCTCTCGGGTCAGTCCTGCACGCCCTCCTCGCCCGGCCCCGAGGTCAAGGTCAGCGTGCTGGTCAGCCGTGCCCCGGACCTGCAGAGGATGGAGGAAGGGGGGGAGGAGGAGGGGGAGCAGGGGGGACTGGAGGGGGGGCCTCTGACGGGAGCGCTGTCATCAAGTCCGAACCTCTCCACGCCCCAGCCTCGTAACCCGGAACTGCTACCATCCACTGTTTCTGCCTCCTCCCTTCTTCCCTCCCCTCTTCCTCTCCCTTCCCCGGGGGGGGGGGGGGGGGGGGGGAAGGGGGTAGCTTCTTCAGCCATGTTCAGAGGGGGGGTGGGGGTGGGGGGATCCTCACTCCCTGACTCAGACAGACTCGGCTTGGCTTCAGAAGGAAGGTGGTGGAAGATGTGAGAGACGTTGATAATGATGGTAACTGGTTACTGTACTGGTCAAGCTATCCGCCATAATTAACTTGTGGAATTGGGAATTCCCCGTCTCCTGTCAGTCTTTGCCTGTTGACTTGGTTTTTAAATCTTCACACATTCATTATATAGATGTATAAATACACGTGCGCGTGTGTACGCGCACGCGCACACACACACACACACACTACACACACACACACACACACACACACACACACACACACACACACACAACACACACACACACACACACACACACACACACACACACACACTACACACACACACACACAAACACACACACACACACATACAAACATACACACACACACAAAGAGCAAATCCCTACACTTCAGTGACATTGAGGTCAATCAACTATGACAGGATTAACAGGATTAACCCAGAAAACAGCAGCAACAACAACAACAACAGCAACAGCGACGGTGGCGCCGGACTGGCAAGTATGGTACGCACACACTGGACAGAACACACAACCAGGCTGAAAGCACGAACAGTCACAGACTAGAAAGACACAGCGCTTGGTGTATGTAGTTTCCAGGAATGTTGCATGCAGCGGCTGTATTGTACGTTTTCAGCCAAGCTGGCAAAAGAAGACTTCAAAAAACACTCAGGCTGGCGCTCTTGCTTGCGTGCTTTGCTACCCGAACACTTGACTGTGGATAGAAATGTCATTTTGGTTTTTTTGGTTGTTGTTTTTTTTTTATTGTTGGTTGTTTTGTTGTTGTTTTTTAAATCCATGTGCCTGTATTATCTCAAGATGTTGAACGAAAAATGATGTGAGGGTTGGGCGGGGGTGGGGTAGGGTGGGGTGGGGGTGGGTTCGTTTAAAGATAAACGATTCGTTATGATTTGTTGTTGTGATTTTTGTTTTGTCATGAGTAAATCCTGGGATTATTATGTGTCATGTGGATGGACGGGGATAATGCTGCGCCTAAAAGAAAGAAAAAGAAAAACAAACTCGCCTCCTGAAAGGACTTGTGTATCAACTGAACCTGTACAGAAAGGAATCAAGTTTAAATCCAGAGGAAGAAGAAAAAAACAACAAACAAACAACACGGATATGATAAATACAGATGCATAGTGGACATTCCTCAAAAATTGACATGTTGTTGTGGAGTTGTATCGTCTTTTGTGTGTGCTGCGTGTGTGTGTTGGGGGGGGGGGTTGGAAGGGGATTTGGGGGTATAAGGTGATGTGCAATTCTGGAAGAAAAAAAATGTTGCTATGGATCACGCTTCACTTTGTCATCACACCATGCCAGTTTTTTCCTCCGGGCCCCCCCCCCCCGCCCCGCCCCCTCCCCTCGCTAGTGTTTTTGGGGGGGGTTGCCCAATTCTGAACAAAACGCCAGTCCGCTTCACTTTGTCATCACACCATGCCAGTTTCTCCCTCCCCCCCCCCCCCCCCCCCCCCCCCCCCCCCCCCCCCCCCCCCCGCCCCCCCCGCCCCCTTGCACCCCCCTCCCCCTCTGCTTAGTTTTTTTTGGGGGGGTTGTCAATGTTTGAATCAAAGGACGCCAGTGTTACTCCGACAGGTTCGACCTGAGTCCTGCGAGTCAAATCACTAGAATGGACATTGTTACACCAAACCAGGCTCCTATGTGTCTGCCTGACCCTTGGAGGTGGTGGGTAGGGGGGGGGGGGGGCTTCTGTCAGGTTTTTTTTCTTCTCCCCACCCCATTCCCCCAGTTTTTTTTTCTTCTCCCCACCCCATTCCCCCCTCCCATCCACATAATATATCCTTAAATCAAATCGTTTCTGTGATAATTGTATTGATGATTTCTACTCTTTCTTTTTTTCTTTCTTGGTTGCTGTGCATTTGTTTTGGTTGGGGCGAGTTACTTTTGATTGGGTTGGTTGTTGTTTTTCTTGTGGTGGTGCATTTGTGTATGTGCGATTTAGTTGTTTTTTTCCTTGGTTTAATTTTGTGACCGAACTTTTCTCTTTCTGTCTCTGTCTGTCTGTCTGACTGACTGACTGACTGACTGACTGTCTGTCTCTAACTCTCTCTCTCTCTCTCTCTCTCTCTCTCTCTCTCTCTCTCTCTCTCTCTCTCTCTCTCTCTCTCTCTCTCTCTTCTCTCTCTCTCTCTCCCTCTCCTCTCTCTCTCTCTCTCTCTCTCTCTCTCTCTCTCTCTCTCTCTCTCTCTCTCTCTCTCTCTCTCTCTCGCTCGCTCGCTCGCTCGCTCGCTCGCTCGGTCTGTGAAGAAAGAATATTGTCAGCAGTAGTCCTAAAAGCCCAGACATCCCCAGAAACCTCAAGAAGACTGAACTCAAGAGCTGGGTTGGAACAAGAATAATTATTATGAATTGATTGTACATGTCATTATTATCCTGGTGTCTGTGGAAGTACACGTTGAGTTGGTTGCCATGTTCTCGCTTTAAAACTTGAATTTGATCCTCGTCAGAAGCTGGGATCTTTGCCATGGAGAATATTATATATATATATATATATATTATATATATATATTATATATATATATATTATATATATATATATATATATATATATATATATATATATATCACCTCTGTTGCTGCTCTGTACACGAAGAGGTCTGTTGTTTTTGCGCTGCTTGTAAGACTCACGTTCCCAGTGATTTTGAAGCTGACATTCCGTGTAATGCTTTTTTACTTCGTTCTGTTTGAGATTCATTCCACACATTTTTGTTGTTGTTGCTGCTCTTGTTTTTTATGGGGGGGGGGGTTCTTGGGTGTGTGATTGTTGTTGTTCCTGTTTGTTTTTTTGGTTGAGGTTTTTTGTGTGTTTTTGTGGGGGGGGGGGGGGGGGGGCGAGGATTCATTGCCTTTGAAAGTTTGGATTGTCTTTCAGCTATGTTGAGCATTGCCATTTTAAACCTTAACCTGTGCTTTTGATATTATTATAGCTTTGTGGCCGGGGGTAGGGGGAGGGGGGGGTGGATTTTTGTTGGTGGGGGGGGGGGGGCGTCGTTTTTGGGAGTGGGTGTTAAGATTTGTTTTGCTGATGAACGTGTTTGATTTTTGTATATAGAGAGTTTTGGAGATTGCTTGGAGGTCCAGAGAGCCTTACTTTGTTGTTGAGGGGAAGGGTTCTTCCTTTTTAGGTTTTGCTTCAGGGTGAGGGTTTTTTTGGGTAGGGATGTTTTGTTTAATTGTTTTGTTTCCTTGAAAGAAATGATTGCTCTGCTTCGTTTTGATTTTGTTTATTGAGACAAAGTATTGGTATTGTTTGGGATTGACGGGTGTTTCGGGTGGGGGGGGGGGGGGGGGGGGGGAGAGACTGCTTTGGTTGGTAGTCGCTGTGTTATGAGTTCAGGGTTTGTTTTGTGGTTGTTGTTTTTTTATTGAGGGGGGGGGGGGGGTATTTTGAGGGGGTTGTTTATTGTTGTTTTTGGGGGGATGCCTTTTTTTGTTTTTTTTTGTTTTTTCTCGGGGGATGGGCTGGGAGGGGGAGTGTGGGGGGGTTCCTTTTCTTCTGGCCTTTTTCCGAATTGACGAACTTGAACGTGTACATACGTCCATGCCTAGGGGTCTGTGTGTTGTGTATACGTACGTGCGTTACCGTGCAATCGCTGTGCTAACTGCTGCTGTGCTTCTGTTGCCGTGCATGCCGTGTGCTTAGTACCTGAACATTACCAACGACACGAGGTGTAGGGGGCCACTTGACCTGCAGAAAGCTGCTTGACATATCTGACTATACATACATGCATACCCTTGTTATGTATATATACAGTTACCATGATAACGTATGACATGTTGGTGATTGTTTTCTGTAATGATTATCTTATGGGTGATTGATATTTTTGTTCATGACTTGACCTTATGTGATTTGTTGTTGTTTTTTTCATGACTTGACCTTTTTTTTTTTTTTTTAATGATTGTTATCATAATACGACGCGGTTTCAGTGTTATCTTGATGTGACATTGTTTGTTGTTGACGTTGTTGTTGTTGTTGTTTAACAATGATGATATGACATTATTTATCTCGTACGTTGCTTTGATTTGGGTATTGTTGATAAGTGAACTCCCAGTTTTGTTTTTGTTTTTTTGTTTGTGGGAGGGGAGAGAAATTTGTCTATAATTATTATGAATGTGTATGAGTTTAGATGGAAAGTAGGTATGTTTCGGGAGAGAGAGAGAGAGAGAGAGAGAGAGAGAGAGGAGAGAGAGAGAGAGAGAGAGAGAGGGAGGAGAGATGAGAGAGAGAGAGAGAGAGAGAGTGTGTGTGTGTGCGTTGCGCGCGCGCGCGTGCGTGCGTGCGTGCGCGCGCGCTTGCACGCGCATGCATGCGTGCGTGTCTGCAAGCGCGCGTGCGTAGGTAAGAAAGAGAGAGGAAGAAGGGGGGGAGGAGTTCGAGTCGCGACGAAAAAAACATCCCAA
>CM060336.1:26405658-26425658 GCA_030674155.1 Stramonita haemastoma | reverse complement strand
TGTGCTGAGCGAGCACATTGTCTTTATATTTAAAGCAGTTGTAATCATTTCCCCTTAATAACGGTAATAAACAGTTATTATTAATTAATTTTTATATATCTTTATATATATACATATATGTGTATATATATATATATATATACATATATATATATATATATATATATATATATATATATATATATATATATATATATATATATATATATATATATATATAAATCAGCAGAAACAGGTAAAAAAAGGAGCATCCCATAACTTTACTGGGGAAAATCGTGGAGTTTGACCCTATTTGAAGATCTATACTTGTAACTAATATCAGCTAGAGGTAATATCAAGATCCATGGATATCGAGGTCAAGAAAGTGATATAGTTCAAGCTGAAGGCATATATACATTTCTTATACCCCAAAATACGGTACACAACATTCTACCCGAAGCTTCCAAACTGGGTGGGAGCAGTTTCTTACCGCAGCCGAGCCTTATCCACTTTAGGACATCGAGCACTTAGCGACACCGCACCCATCATTTCTTCTTCTTCGTCGTCGTCGTCTTCGAACGCTCAGACAGCAACTACTGTTGTCTGTCACATGAGCAGAAAATGCGCTGCACTGCTGCCGTTAAGCGCCTGACAAGACAGGCCCGCGCATCCTCTGTCGTGACTTTGAGGCAGAAAGAAAGGACCTCATCTCACCTTAATACCTCAGGCATCAACACAGACTCAGGCATTAAGGCAAGGCAAGGTAGGGCAAGGCAAGGTAAAAGAATTTTGCCTTTGCCTTGCCTTGCCTTGCCTTAATGCCTGAGTCTTAAAGATCAGAGGTTGTACAGAGAGAGACAGACGCAACTACTAATTGGAAACGGCAGTGCCTGCTTCCTTACCGAGGCTTGTGATAATTGTTGTATAACACCAATACCAACACCAATACCAACACCACCACCAATACCAACACCAACACCAATACTAACACCAATACCAACACCAATACTAACACCAATACCAATATTAACACCAATACCAACACCAATACCAAACACCAATACGAACACCAATACCAACACCAATACCAACACCAATACCAACACTAATACCAATACCAACACCAATACCAATACCAACACAAACCAATACTAATACCAACACCAACATCAACACCAATACCAACATCAACACCAATACCAACATCAACACCAATACCAACACCAACACACAATACTAATACCAATACCAATACCAACACCAACACCAATACTAATACCAACACCAACATCAACACCAATACCAACATCAACACCAATACCAACACCAATACCAACACCAATACTAATACCAATACCAACACCAACACCAATACTAATACCAACACCAATACTCTATAACTTCAGCAAGCAGGTACATTCATGTTGGCTACAAGACATACTTATAAATACCATAATAACAGGAGAGAAGGGGGAAAAAAATATCTTTCAGTTTACCTTAGTTATCTACACTTATTAACTGAAGACAGGTTATATGTGTGTGTCTGTGTCTGTGTGTGTCTGTGTGTGTGTGGTCGAGGGGGGGGGGGTGCTTGTGTTTTGTTTTGTTTTGTTTGTATTTTGTATTATTTGCGTGAAAAATAGTGGATTGTTGAAAGTAGTAAAACTGCTTTAAAAGTAGGTCTCCCAAAAATGGGGGGGTTACACACACACACACACACACACACACACACACACACACACACACACACACACACACACACACACACACACACCACACACACACACACGCACGTACGCATGCACACACACACACACACACACACACACACACACACACACACAACACAAACACACACAACAACACAAACACACCAACAACAACAACAACACAACACATTAAAATTTATTTGCAGTAGCCTGGCACTTGGGGTTAGCACGTTTTGTATATTTATATGTAAACCCAAATCCGCAAGGCAAACAAAATATTCCATTCCAGTGTTGTTATATCATTGACAAAATGAATACATTCTGGCACGCCCAAGTCCTTCTTGGCAATATTTCACATCATTAGAAAAAATTCTTTTCTTTTTTTTTCTTTTTCTTTTTCTTTTACAAAAAGATGCCCCTACTTTTGGTTTTCAAAAAAATCTTATACAGAAAATCATACACATTGACCTAAAAGAGTAACGACTAAGTTCAAAGCTTATAGTGCGTTCAACAGAAGTTTAAGTTGATAGCTATTTACAACTGGTATATAATTACGAATGGAGTGGATGGAGGAAAACTGGTTGCAAAATCTTTAGTGATGCCCCCACGGTCTACAAGACTGCACTGCAGGATAAGCGAAGGTGAAAGTGAAGTAAAATACAAGAATAATGACATAATTTATCTGATATAATTTTTTTTGGGATTACAACCCTTTCAAAAATGTATGAAAAACCTGGCTGATGTTGATTTCTTGTTGTTGTTGATTTTTGTTGTTGTTGTTGTTTAATATGTTGTGGTGAGGAAGAGTGGGTTTGTTTGTTATTTTTATTGTTCATCTCGGTGATTTTTTTTATTGTCTGTGGTTATGTGATATTACTAATATTTTGTCTAAACGCTTTTTTTGCAACATGTTTTTTTTTCTAAGAATGTGAAATTTTGGTTAATGGGTTTATTGAGAAAGAATGAATGTGCTTCTCTCTCTCTCTCTCTCTCTCTCTCTCTCTCTCTCTCTCTCTCTCTCTCTCTCTCTCTCTCTCTCTCTCTCTCTCTCTCTCTCTCTCTCTCTCTCTCTCTGCATCACACATACATACACACGTGCGCGCGTGCGCACGCACACACAACCACACACACACACACACACACACACAACACACACACACACACACACACACACACACACACACACACACACACACACACACACACACACTTCAACCTCATCCCCGTATATATACACTTACACGCGTGCTTTGGCCATATCTTCGAATTATCTGTGTTAATATTAACATTTTGAATTGTTATCATCGTGATTGAACAGTGTGTTGTGTGTGTGTGTGTGTGTGTGTGTGTGTGTGTGTGTGTGTGTGTGTGTGCGTGCGTGCGTGCGTGCGTGCGTGCGTGCGTGGTGCGTGCGTGCGTGCGTGCGTGTGTGTGACGTATGAATAAAAAGAGCCATTTTTGTCTCTGTTTACCAGCAATTATTACTTTTGATGACAGTGATCAGTTTTTTTCTTTTTGTAAACGTCTATATCAAGCAGAACTCAACTTTAACTAAAAAAAAAAAAAAAAAAAAAAAAAAAAAAAAAAAAAAAAAGCATTTCAAAGATATGAAATAGAAAATGGAACAGTGTTATAAAAAAATAAAAACCTGGAAAAATACAGTATGATATAAGTAAAGAACTTTTTTTTTTTTTGAAAAGATAAACCAATAACTGAAATGAATATAAAAACCCAGACAGATAGAGACTTTAGACTGACAGATAAAACCTACAGTCAACCAGACAGTAGACAGACAGACAGACAGGCAGGCAGGCAGGCAGTCAAACAGACACAGACGAACAGAAAGGAAGCGATGTGGGGGGGGGGGGGGGGGGGGTACTGGGACTAATAGAAAAGAGGAAAGCTGGTGAAGTTGAAACTGACGAAGTTGTTAAACTGAATAAAAAGAAACCAGTAAGTTTCCTCCTATATTCTCAATTATATATATAGTGTGTGTGCATGTGGGTGTCTGTCTGTCTGTCTGTGGGTGGGTGTCTGTCTGTCTGTCTGTGTTGTTATGTGGGTGTGTGCGTTGTTGTGTGGGAGAGAGAGAGAGGAGAGAGATGAGAGAGAGAGGAGAGAGAGAGAGAGAGAGAGAGAGAGAGAGAGAGAGAGAGGAGAGAGAGAGAGTTGTTGATATTGTTTTCGTTGTTGATGAAACGGGATTTTTTTTGTTGTCGTTGCAAAACAGATGCTGAAATATCCTATGGATGATGAACTCATTGTACACTGTGTAAATGTGGACTAGCAATCGTAAAAGACATTATGTGGCTTCTTTCAACAGAGTTTTATTTCCTTTTCTTTTCTTTTCTTTTTCTTAAATAAATAAAGCTGCCTCCATGTTTATACGCCTCCGATTTCTGCTTTCTTGTGAGCATGCCTGTGTGTCAACAATAAGCGCTGTCTGGTTCATACATACATGCTACATACATACATACATACATACATACATACTTTACATACATACATACATACATACATACATACATACATACATATATGCAACATACATACATACATACATACATCAACACATACATACATACATACATACATACATACATACATACATACATACATACATACATACATACATACATACATACACACACACACACACACACACATACATACATACATACATACATACATACATACATACATACATACATACATACATACATACATACATACATACATACATACATACATACATACATACATACATACATATATGCATGCATGCATACATACATACATACATACATACTCACATACATACAAATTATACATTATATATATATATATATATATATATTTATATATATATATATATATATATATATATATATATATATATATATACATACATGCATACATACATACAAACAAACATACGTATTTATTTATTTATCTATTTATTTATTTATTTATTCTTTTATATCGAGGATAATGGAATAAGCAACCGTATGCTTTTTTACATCTAGTCCCCGTGTGTTTGCAGTTTTGTAAATGTCATCTGTTCAAACCAGCACACGATGGCATACTCTTACGAAAAGCGGAACAGGATTTAACGTGTGCGCAAGATGTTCTGCGTGCGTTCGCACACGGGGCCTCGGTTTATAGTCTCATCCGAAAGGCTTTATATGCATACATGCATACATACATACAAACACACAAACAAACAAACATACATACATGCGTACATTCGTACATACATACAGACATACATACAGACATACAGATATACAGACATGCATGCATGCATGCATGCATGCATGCATGCATGCATGCATGCATGCATACATACATACATACATACATACATACATACATACATACATACATACATACTACATACATACATACTCACATACATACTCACATACATACTCACATACATACTCACTATATACATACATACAACATACATACATACATACATACATACATACATACATACATACATACATACATACATACATACATACATACATACATACATACATGCGTACATACATACATACATACATACATACATACATACATACATACATACATACATACATACATACATACATACATACATACATACCTGCAATAATACATACATATACACATACATATACACATACATACATACATACACACACACACCCCACACACACACACACACACACCACACACACACACACACACACACACACACACATACATACATACATACATACATACATAACATACATACATACATACATACATACATACATACATACATACATACATACATACATACATACATACATACATACATACATACATACATACTGCAATAATACATACATACATACATTACATACATACATACATACATACATACATACATACATACATACATACATACATACATACATACATACATACATACATACATACATACATACATACATACATACATACATACATACATACATACATACATACATACATACATACATACATACATACATGCATGCATACATACATGCATGCATGTATACATACATCAAATGGTTAAGAAAAATAAATAAATAATGTAAATGTGCCCATAACCTATGTACATGTGGTCGTAAGAGAACCAGGCATCAGAGACCTCAGCTTCTCAAGGGGCCAGCATATTGAGGGCGGCGCCCCTCTCCTCCCCCTCGCTGCTCTACCTTCCCTGACCCTAAAGAGGGCAGGTACCCATTTATAGTTGGGTGAAACTGGGGGACTGTACTAAAGCCAAGGCGCGCAAACTGTCACCCATCCACTTGGTAACCACGCTCGATGCTGCTTAGCATTGGCTTGGGAAAAGCTAGTGCTCTGTCCGCTGAGCTATTCCGTACAAGCAAACAAACAAAAACCACATACACATAATCTAGGCAACAAATCTAGGATGGAGAGAGAGACGGAGGTATGGGGGTACAGGTTGGAGGGGGGCCCCGGTTGCAGGAACTGTGGTATAGAATGTGCCAAGTAGTCCGGTGAGAAACCGTCCATAGCTCAAGGGAAAGATCTTAATCCAAACTATTCCTAACCCCGTGAGTACAGTTATTTCCCTTTAACCGAACATGATTTCGTGTTTCTCCTATGAGATCGAAGAGTTCATGGAAGATAGATAGATCATCATGATCATTGTCATTATCCTGCCGAAGTGTCACCGTCCATTGAATGTTCCATTATTACGCTTCATCATATCTACTGAAGCATATGAACAAAAAGCAAAGATCACAGAGATTTATGGTAAAGGTGTCCCGTAACCTGTGTGGTCGTAGGGGAGCCCGGCGTCAAAGACCTTAGCCTCTCCAGGGTCCAGCATATTGAGGGCGGCGCCCATCTCCTCTCCCTCGCTGCTTTACCTTCCCTGACCCTAAAGAGGGCAGGTACCCATTTACAGCTGGGTGAACTGAGGGAACTGTACTGAACCCAAGGCGCGCAAACGGTCACCATCCAATTGGCAACCACGCTCGAGGCTGCTTAACTTGACTGGGAGAAAGCGAGGCTCTGACCACTGAGTTATCCTGTCCCCATTGTTGTGCACAGACGCTAGGCTAACCCCTCATCCATTTTCTGAAGAGCAAGCCACCTGTGGCCAGTGACTCGACAGACACAATCATGCCCAGCATGCAGCCTGTGATCTGAATAGAAATAGACTCTGCCAGTTTCAGCTTTGCCCATAACGCAACTTTTTCTGTCCAGATTTTATTAATTCTGTGCGTCTCCCAAGGAAGATCCGATCCAAGGGGTCTGAGCCTGGGCTATGAGGGGTCCAACCTGCGATTGACATGCATAAATAAATAAATAATAAATAAATAAATAAATAAATAAATAGAGAAAACAAAGTTATTTTTTTAATGTCAAATCAATATAATAAAAAAATTATGTCAAAACAAAATTGATACAGAACGAAAAAAAGAAGAAAAAAAAATGAAAGAAACGAAGAAGGGCAAATAGCCATGAATGTGTTGATTTGTTTTTACAAGATACAGCGCTATATAAACTCCCTATATTATTATTATTATTATTATTATTATTATTATTATTATTATTATTATTATTATTATTTATTATTATTATTATTATTATTATTTACAGACACAGTTTAATTACCCAAATAGAATTAATGATAAAACGATAATGATCAACAAATAAATTAAGAAAAAAATCTTTCTTTTTTTTTTTTTAAAAAGGGGAAAAAAGGAAGAACAACAACAACAGAAATCGTTTTCATCTGATGAATAGTGTCATGAATGACTAACGGCAATTTTTCAAAAACATAGGTGAGTTAAACATACATACATACGTATATATATATATATATATATATATGTGTTGTGTGTGTGTGTGTGTGTGTGTGTGTGTGTATTTGTTTGTTGTGTACATGAAGAAAAATATAATTTAAAAAAAAAAAAAAAAAAAAACATTCCCAAGCGGGGAATCGAACCCCGGCCGTCGCGGTGAGAGCGCGAAATCCTAACCACTAGACCACTTGGGACATGCGTTTGGTCGCTCAAAAATATTTTATATACCTACATTATATCAATGTCGAGTTCATTTCCCTTTGTATCTACAGGACTATACTACAGAGACAGTTTACAAACACGTGCTATATTTCTTTAAAATCTTGTCACAATAGCAGCGATTTCTGATTCATCGTCAGTCATAGTAAGTTGAAGAACACTTCTAGCGCAGAGCTACGCCTTCCTTATCAATATTCATGACAAGTGTTTTGTCATCTTACAGCTGATTGGTCAAAAGAAAGCAACAAGCGCTTCACGTGGTCGCAGACGACCGAACAAGTCTCAACAAGTTTTCTGCCTTGCAAGTGATGATGATGTCGATTTGAACGCTTCAACAGTCGACAGCGATGTTAACTGAGTGTGAAGTTGGTTGCCTGGGAAATTGACGTAACTGTCGTCTGTGTCTCTGGTTCCACATGGTGAAGTGATGATCTTTTTGTAAGTTCATTTTACATCATTATATTTTTCCTCACGAGTTCATGTGACTGATTCTGGTAGCCTAGCTATTCCACTCTTGATCATCCTTTAAAGTGTTATGATAGTTGGGTACTTCATCATGCATGCATGTCTTCCTTGATACGTAATGACGAAAGTACTGTTCAAAGAATTTTCATTGTTAGGGCAGGTGACATCGTGGTCACTTAGCGTGATTGTTATCGTTATCAATATGTTAGTGTTGTTAAGTGTTGTAAGTTTGTTTTTTTTTGTCGTCGTTGTCGTCATCATCATATCATCACTTTGATATTGTTGTTGTTTCTTCTCTGTTGTTGTTGTTGTTTTAGGGGGTAGAATCTTTTTTAACAGAATGGTTTCTTCGTTGGGTTGTTCTTTTAAACTTATTCAGGGCAATGGCCAGATGAAAAGAAAAGCCTATGTTAATTTATATATCTCACCATTGCAAAAATACCATCTCATCATCATCAACTCTCTCTCTCTCTCTCTCTCTCTCTCTCTCTCTCTCTCTCTCTCTCTCTCTCTCTTTTCTCTCTCTCTCTCTCTCTCTCTCTCTCTCTCCGCTTTTCGTAAGAGAAGGCCATCGTGTGCCGGTGGGAACAGATGACATTTACAAAACTGCATACACACGGGGACTGGATGTAAAAAAAAAGCACAAGAGTGCTTATCCCATTACCCTCGATATAAAAGAATAAATCAAATCAAATCTCTTAGGGGACAGGCCCTAGAGCGTTGCACTTGCGCGATCTGACTTCAGATCCCGGGTTCGATTCCAGATTTAAATCACCACAGACGCCCGTTCAATGGATTTTTTTCCCTGGAGTTAACAGAAGTACCAACTCCACTCCTCCCGAAGGTCCTTCGGATGAGACTATAAACTGATGTACCGTATGCGAACGCATACAGAACATCATGCGCACACGTTAAAACCTGTTCCGCTTTTCGTAAGAGTAGGCCATCGTGTGCCGGTGGAAACAGATGACATTTACAAAACTACATACACACGGGGACTGGATGAAAAAAAAGCACAAGATCGCTTATTCCATTATCCTCGAAATAAAAGAATAAATCAAATCAAATCAAACCTGTCCGCCCCACCGTTTGCATGAGTAGGTCAAGTGAGCCTGTGAGAAAGAATGGCAGAATGTTACAAAACCACATGCACACGGGGACTGGATGTTTAAAAAAAAACAACAACAAAACCAGCACCTGAGTGCTTATTTCATTATCCTCTGACGGACATAGTACTATGGCCGAGTGGTTAAGACTCTCTGACTTCAATCCCTGGGTCCATGAAGTCGAGGTTCAAATCTCCGCGGTAGTTGTCTGGTGAATTAAAGATGGGGATTTTAACGATCAACTTGAAGTGCAGACCTTCCAATCTCTTCATTCTCTTTGTGTTTAATTAAACTCGTGCAGAAGATACACGTTAAAGATCTCGTAATTCATGTCAGTGGTTATGGAAACATGAGCATACCTAGCATGCAGTCTGTACAAATGAAATGAGCTACTCTGGAGTCGGAATGTGTTGGCTGAGGCCAGCAGGCAGACAGGCCTCCTGCAAGCTTGCAAGCACGTGAGAAGACCAGGCCCTATGTATACACCCTGTTGAGTAAGAAATGCAGAGAGAGAGAGAGAGAGAGAGAGAGAGAGAGAGAGAGAGAGAGAGAGAGAGAGAGAGAGAGAGAGATTCTTTATACGAGGATTTATTTTATTTATCATTTTTATATCGAGGATAATGGAATTAACACTCATGTGCTTTTTTACATCCAGTCCCCGTGTGTATGCAGTTTTGTAAATGTCATCTGTTCCCACCAGCACACGATGGCCTACTCTACGAAAAGCGGAACAGGATTTAACGTGTGTGCAAGATGTTCTGCGTGCGTTCGCACTCGGGGCCTCGGTTTAAAGTCTCATCCGAAGGACTTTGGGGAGAGTGGAGTCAGCACTGATGTTAACGAGAGAGAGAGAGAGAGAGAGAGAAGAGAGAAGGAAAAGAGAAAGAGAATGTGTGTGTGGTGTGTGTGTGTGGTGGTGGTGTGTGTGGTGTGGTGTTGTAAAGAGGAGACCTACTTATTTTATTTGTGAACGGTCGCATGCGCGTGAATGATTTCAATGCAAGCCCCTTCGATTTGTTCGCTTTCGCTTTACAAGCTTCAGCGCTGTAAAAATTCCTTATGTTATGATTATTATGTTTGTCACAATCTACACCAAAAATACGCATACGCAGAAAAGGTTGATTTTTTCCGGGAGGGGGAGAGAGAGGGGGGAGGCAGTGTTATGCTGCTTTATTAACCAACCCCCCCCCCCCCCTCCCCCCAACTTCCCACAGTCACACCCATGCTGATTATACCAAGTTCAAAAGTTTCCCAGAGGGCTTACAATGTTATCCTATATGCTGCATTATTATTTGATTTATTTATTCTTTTATCGAGGATATTAGAATAAGCACTCATGTGCTTTTTTTCATCTAGTCCCCGTGTGTATGCAGTTGTTAAATATGTCATCTGTTCCCAACGGCACACAATGACCTACTCTTACGAAAACAGAATAGATTTAATGTGTGCGCAAGATGTTCTGCGTGCGTTCGCACACGGGGCCTCGGTTTTACAGTCTCATCCGAAAGACTTTTAGGGGAGAGTGGAGTCAGCACTGACGTTAACTCCAGGAGAAAAATCCCCTCGACCAGGAATCGAACCCGGGTCGTCAAATTACCAGCGCAATTTCTGACCACTAGGCTATCCTGTCCGATTGAAGAAGGGAGCTGACCTGTTGTTACGCCACAATGCCGTGTGTCGTGGCTGACTGCATGCTTTGCTGTGTTGAGACTCCGCAAAGAATGGACATAAAAAAAGTTGAAGAGAAGGTTGTGTATAATATTATTCATTTATTTATTTATTATTCTTTCATATCGAGGATAATGGAATAAGCACATGTGCTTTTTTTTTTTTTACATCCAGTCAAATATTTAAAAACAACAACAACAACAAACCACGGTAACAAGAGAGTTGTTCCTGGCAATATTCTGTCGTAAAAGCCACTCTGATAAGGGAAACAACATAACACATGTGCAAACAGAAAAGAAGAAAAATGGGTAGCGCTACTCTTGTGGCAACGTGCTGTCGATCCCTGGGAAGAGCAGCCCGAATTTCACGCAGAAAAATCTTTAAAAGTGTGTACACAATACATCACAATTACATATTAAAACGTGCAAGAATTACACACAACAACAACACACACACACACACACACACACAACACACACACACACACAACACACACACACACCAGATTAAAAGACCCAAATGAAAGAGCAACTCATCTGTGGTTCCTCCTCCTTTCAGCATCTAGCCAGACATAAACGTCAAAGCTGAAAAACCACCACATAGTGGGAGAACCACATAAACAACACTTCTACTTCAAATCAAACAAACAAGAAACACAAACCAATACATGAACCTCAAAAATGACCATGTTCAGTTCTTTAGAGTCAGAGAGAGAAAGAGACATTTCTGACATAATTTCTTCTTCTGAAATTCCCTAAGAAGTCACCACGGCAATGTACAGAACGTCCAGACAGTGTCCAGTCTTCAACAAGAAAGAAACAGACAGGCAGAGACATATTAACTCATTTCAGACGGAAAATACCGGGTTCTCTCAGGAACATAAAAAAATGGACCTCACTTAACCCAGTTGTGTTGAAGATTGGTCAGCAGTGGTAGTGTAATTCTTGGGTTTCTTTGCTTAACCACACCTTACAGGACTTCTGAAATTCAAGAATATCCTCTCTTCAACAAGTTGAAACCGGTGGGTATGTTTGTGTCGTCTGCAACACTGGCCATCGCTGAACGGCTGTTCTGTGGATGGGCTCTAAGTGAGGTCATACCTGTCTGCCTGTCTTGTGCACACAGAACATCCGTTTATAAACGTTGTAAAAACTTAAACTAAAGGGGAAAATTTTAAATGCTTCATCCAAAAGAGTTGGGGGGATTGAAATCAGTACACAAAACAATTGCAAGTGGGGTCGGGGTGGGGGGTTTCATGTAATGGACAACAGCAGAGAATTTAACTCCCTCCCTCAGTTACCATCATGATTCAGGTTTGATGCTGTAAGCAATGTATTCTTTGCCTCCCCAGTCCGTTCACCTGTTTTTGTTTTTTTAAGAAAGTCTGATCAGTTTTTATTTTTAAGTATTATGGACATTTTGTCTGGACTGTTTTATTCTGGGAACCAGGTTTGTGAAATTGTAAATACTTGGATGGGTAATGCATTTCCACTCTGAACTGTGTGATTTGCTTATAATTATTGTCCTTCATTGTGTTTGTTTTGGTATTGTTTTAGTGGGGGGGGGGGGGGGTCTTTCTTTTTTTTTCTTTCCTCTTATGTTATTAGTGTGTGTTTGATTTTTGTTAGGCACTTAACAGCAGAGCAACGCATTTTCGCTCATCTGACAAACAACAATAGTTGCTGTCTAAGCGATCTACGAAGAAGAAGAAGAGAAGAATAAGAGTATATATTTTTTTGTTAATGTAAAGTATTTATCTTTTTTCACAATTATTTTTGCATAATCTGAGGTTGGCAAATTTAGTGGAATGGCTGGCGTCTTCGGCATAGCCTGGTTTTATTTTGGAATAGTTAAGACACTGTATCAGTCTATATTGGTGCTGGTTTTCACCAAGGAAAGACGGGAGTTTCGGAAGGGTGTGTGAATGTTAGAGGTATTTTGAGGAGACTGCTTGCTTGCTGTGTGAGTTGAGACCGAATTTGAACTGAACATTCAAGCAATATAATTATAATAATGGGTAGGCGCTGCACTTGTGACGACGCGCTCTCCCTGGGTAGAGCAGCCCGAATTTCACGCAGAGAAATCTGCAGTGACATAAAGTGGTATAAAATAAAAATAAAATAAATATTTTGGAACTGAATGAGATGACATATTCCACATAAACAACTCGAAATAAATTTATTCTTCTACGGTGTCGAACGCACAGACGGCCACTCCTGAGGCCCGCACACATAGGCTTACTGCCGTGCGCTGAAGGCCCTTTGAGTCCAAAGAGTTTGTTCCTCATCGGCAGGTCAATAGGCCAGATATTGACCCACAGGTTTTGGTTTGTTGGACAGGTCTGGAGGAAATCGGGGGGGGGGGGGGGGGGAATTATTAGACCCATAGAAGAAGAAGAGTCACTTGTGGTAGCCTTTGAAAAAGAACAAAGAAAAGGCCTGGGGAGAAGAAAAAACCGTTAAACAGGGTACTAAACGTGATTCCCACTGCAGGCTTCTCTACTTTCCCCCCCCATACCAGAAATCCACCCGAATCAAAAACCTCCCATCTTTATCACCCTGTCTGTCCTCTTTTTCTCCTCTTCAAACAGAGGCAACGTATCTAAGATGGTTGGAATGTTGCGCTGGTTGCGTCATGCAGTCTGCTGCTATATTTAGCCCCGTGGCAAGCTGAGGCCCTTACCTTACCCCCTACCAGCCCCCAGCCCCCATACCCAACAAACAGGTGAGAGAGGCGGTGAGTCAAAAGGTGAGCAGCTTTCCCTCCGGCCTACCTGCCTGCCTGCCTTCCCAGTGCAGTGCCGCTCTGTTGCTCTGTGCTCTCACACTATTTGCAGCGATGATTCAATCTGACCTCGATTGCTGGCTGATAGCTGCGATTGAGCATAGCTGTTAGGGCATTGTCAGGTAGGACACCTCTGTCTGTCTGTCTGTCTGTCTCTGTCTCTCTCTCTCTCTCTCTCTCTCTCTCTCTCTCTCATCTCTCTCTCTCTCTCTCTCTCTCTCCTCATATTAATTTTTTTTGTATGTTGATATTTGCAATGTACCGTTTTGTTTTCTTTCTTTTTTATTGTTGATAATTATCAGTTTCCTAATCAAGTTGATTTTATTGATGCCTGATTAAGATTGACAATTCAGTAATTACTTTTTTTTTTCATTAGTAACTCTCTCTCTCTCTCTCTCTCTCTCTCTCTCTCTCTCTCTCTCTCTCTCTCTCTCTCTCTCTCTCTCTCTCTCTCTTCTCTTCTCTTCTCTTCTCTTCTCTTTTCTCTCTCTTCTTCGCAGTTTAGTTGCTGTTGATTTAAAAAAACAAAAACCAGGTGTCAAACAACACTGAAGTTACAAGTTTATTCATGATAATTATGTGCTACACGGTGACAAGTTCCAGATGATGTTTATGCCATTACTGAATGTTTAAAATGTTTAAAACAAAATTTTACGTTGAAAGATTGTCTCATGTCGGCTTCAAATATTTGTTTTATTCGCTCATGTGTGGTCAACCAACGATATTTGATAATGATAAAAGCGTAGTCCGTTTTGAAGAATGCAGAGAAATGAAAAACTCTGAACAAAATGTGATTGTGGTGTTCTTGGTAAGGAGTCTTCTTACATTTGCTTTCTTAATTGTCCATTTTTCTGCGAATCTTGTTACATGTAATAAAAATCGTTCCAAATACAGTATTCCAAATCTTTTCTTCTTCTTTGCATTCTTCTTCTTCTTCTCCGCAATTCTTCTCTTCTTCACAATTCTTCTTCTTCTTCTTCACAATTCTTCTTCTTCTTCTTCACAATTCTTCTTCTTCTTCTTTGCATTCTGGTGGTGGGTGGTGGTGTTTGGTGGTGGTGGTGTTGTTCTTCTTTTTCTTCTTCTTCTTCTTCTTCTTTCTTCTTCTTCTTCTTCTTCTTCTTCTTCTTCTTCTTCTTCTTCTTCTTCTTCATCAATGTATTCTTTGTATTCTTCCTCCTCTGCTTTGCACTCTTCTTCCTCTCCGCAGTTCTTCGCAATTCTTCTTCTTGTTCTTGTTGTTGTTGTTGTTCTTCTTCTTCTTCTTCTTCTTCTCCTTCTTCTCCTTCTTCTCCTTCTTCTCCGCAGTTCTTTTCCTTCTTCGCTATTTATTCTTCTCCTTCTTTGCAGTTCTTCTTCTTCGCAATTCTTCTCCGCAGTTCGCCTTCTTCGCAGTTCTTATTCTCCGCAATTCTTCTTCTCCGCAGTTCGTCTTCTTCGCAATTCTTCTTCTTCGCAATTCTTTGCAATTCTTCCTCTTTATCGCAATTCTTCTTCTTCGCAATTCTTCAAAATTCCCCAGAGTTTTCTTCTTCTTCTTCGCAGTACTTCTTTCTTCTTCTTTGCAATTCTTCTTCTTCTTCGCAATTCTTCTTATTCATCTTCCCAATTCTTCCTCTTCTTCGCAATTCTTCTTCTTCTTCTTCTTCGCAATTCTTCTTCTTCGCAGTTCTTCTTCGCAATTCTTCTTTGCAGTTCTCCTCCTCCTCCTCTTCCTCCTCCTCCTCCTCTTCCTTCTTCTTCTTCTTCTCCTTCTTCTTCTTCTTCTTCTTCTTCTTCTTCTTCTTCTTCTTCTTCTTCTTCTTCTTCTCCTCCTCCTCCTCCTCCTCCTCCTCCTCCTCCTCCTCCTCAATTCTTCTTCTTCTTCTTCTTCTTCTTCTTCTTCTTCTTATTCTTCTTATTATTATTATTCGCAATTCTTCTTCTTCTTCGCAATTCTTCTTCTTCTTCTTCTTCTTCTTCTTCTTCTTCTTCTTCTTCTTCTTCTCAACTCTTCTTCTTCTTCTTCTTCTCAACTCTTCTTCTTCTTCGCACTTCTTTCGTTTTCTCTGCACTTCTTCTTTCATCATCTTCCTCTTCTTCTTCTTCTTCTTCTTCTTCTTCTTCTCTTCTTCTTCTTCTTCTTCTTCTTCTTTCGCAATTCTTCTTCTTCTTCGCAATTCTTCTTCTTCTTCGCAATTCTTCTTCTTCTTCGCAATTCTTCTTCTTCGCAATTCTTCTTCTCCGCACTTCTTCTTTCTTCTTCTCCGCACTTCTTTCTTCTTCGCAATTCTTCTTCTTCTTCACTCAAAAGGATTTTTAACGCAGACTCAAACCTGTGCTCTCAGTGACCGTCGTTTCACTAATTTGACGCTCTAACCACTAGACATCCCATTTCCTGCTCCGTACAGAATACGCCATCTTAAAATTTTAAAATTTTAAAAAGGCGATCCCAGTCCATTTTGAAGTAGAAATTTGAAGAAAGCAAATCCTGTCAATTTTAGCATTAATTAACCCCCTCTACTCCCAAGCCCATCAAAAAAAAAGTCGCTTTGGAGTATCACTTTTGCGTATTTGATCCCTCAATCGTTAATTTTTACACATACACATGAGTACACATAATATCACATGAATACACAAAGTCTGGTGTTTGTAATTATATATACAAAAATAATCTGCGGTGACTTAAAAGTGGCATTCAATCCAAAGTATATATATATATATATATATATATATATATATATATATATATATATATATATATATATATAAAATATATACATATACACATATATATATATGTATGTATACATACATACATACATACATACATACATACATACATACATACATACATACATACATACATACATACATACATACACACATACATACATACATACATACATACATACATACATACATACATACATACATACATACATACATACTGTATATGTTTGCTAAAGTATTGTAACACGCACATGTGCACACATTCTAACCACAGTTTGTTTGGGGGGGGGGGGGGGTTGTTATTATTTTTTTGCTGATTTGGAGGTAGGTTAAGTATTCATTTGAAACAGCTTTGTTACTGATTTCAGGTCACAATCTTTCATCCGCCAACGGAAAATTGTTACTGGCTTGGAGACATAAACCGATTTTGAAGTGACCACAAACTGTCCATGGTGGTTCAATCCCCACCCTAGCTGTGGAAACAAAGTGTCCTGTGTAAAGTCATCGCCCTGTGGAGACAGGTTCCACCGTGCTTACTTACACTCACCAAGGTTCAAAGGCAATGATCCTAGATTGGTTCAAGAAGAAACGACATATGCACTTGACTAAACTTAGTCTTTAAGTGGGTCCTTCAAGTGTGTGCAATCAGTGAAAATCTGAGCTCGTTCGTTTCGTGTGAAGACTCGTTTCTGGACCCAGGAAGATGCCGTGCAAAGCTCCCTACACCGCCTCCCTGACCTGCACCGTTCTGAGAAGCTGGATGATAGCAGTGGCCACACTGGCCACTCTGGCCACCTTTTCTGAGGCCGTGGTCTCCAGGTGCCCTGACGGCCAGTTCTTCAGCACCAGTGCCCGCTCCTGCCTGGCCTGTGCCCTGTGCCCCAAAAACCTCATCATCCGCGTGCCCTGCAATGCCCACTCGGACACCATCTGCGGGCCGTTCTTCGAGTTCTACGAGTTCCACCAAGCCCCTCGACCAGCCCTCCACGACTCGGGTTTCCTTCAGGGCGAGGGCAGTCAGGAGAAGGAGGAGGTGGACTCCGCCCCCCACAACCCTCACCTCAGCCACCCCACTTCAGACCCCGCACGTGGCGGACAGTTTGAGGAGGAGTCTCTTCCCCCTGGGGAATCAGCAGCGCAGACTCCTTCACGTGCTGATTCTGGAGGTCAGGGGGCTCGCCGCGACTTTCAGGACCTGGAGTACTTGCTCCCCGGAGGAGGAGGCAAAGCCGGGGAGGACGACGTGGAGAGGTCCCCACCCTGGGAGGGAAGCCCGGACAGGCCCCGGGTGCAGAGCCCGGGGCAGGATGAGGAGGAGAGGCAGTGGAAAGTGCTGGCCTTGGCTCTGATCATCGTCCTGTGCGTCTTCTGCATCATGCTCGTCCTCTTCATTTTCGTCGTCTGCTACTTCAGGGACAGCCGCTCCCACAGGAAGGCGGCCTTGTGGAGTGCAGGTGAGGTTGGGTTTGTTTGTTTATTTATTTATGTATTTATTTATTTATTTGTTTTGTGATGGTGCCGAGAGGTAAGGAAAAGACAGGTTAGGGAAAGAGCGGAACAACAATTCTCAAGCAACAATTCTCAAGCAACGAGTCTCAACAATTGGGCAACAGAAGACTCAGGGGAAGACGGTAGCTGGCTGGTCATTCTTTTTTTTTTTTTTTTTTTTTTTTTTTTTTTGTGGGTAAAAAAAACATACGTGCTTATTCTATTTCCTTCGAAATCAAATAATAAAATATAAAAATGAATAAATGATAACTACATAAACAAGTAAGCAAATAAATAAATAGATTTTAAAAAATACATGGAAAAATACATAAATCTATCTATCTATCCATCCCTTAGTCTGACGACCGTGGGGGCACCCTTGAAGACTTGACAACCAGTTCCCTCCATTCCTCTCTCTGCTCTGCCTTTCTCGGGTTTTGTTGAGTTCTAGGCCTGTTCATTCGCTGATGTTGTCCTCCCATCTCTTCCTTGGTCTGCCTCTTTTTCTTCCTCCTTGGACAGGGCCTTGCAGTATTGTTTTCGCAAGTCCTTTTGATCTTGTGACATGCCCGTACCATTTAAAATTAACATAACAAATCATGACCATTATAGGTTCTATAATCTTAAACGATGTACATTCAGATCAGATATACCAAGTCTAAATTTTGCTGTGATGTGTTTCAATTGCCGACTCATATCAAGTTCTAATACAGTTAACTGCAGAATTTATGTACAATAGATATCTATTAGTTTCACTACATATGATGTTATTAGGTGTTCGTCTATCAACACCTAAGTACTTCTTTACTGCAAACAAATGAACCGATTCACAAAGAAGTGCTGCTTTGTCCAATCCCTATAATTCTGACCCATACTGAAGAACTGGTTGAACCTGTGAGTCAAATAGTTTCATTAATAGCCCAAAAGAATTATTATTAAGTGTGTACAATCTTTGCATAACATATACCAATGCATTCTTTGCCCTACTAGAAAGGTCCTTACAAGCAGCAGTGAAACTCAGACGTGTAGAAAACAATATCCCTAAGTACTTATAAACATTAACCACAGGTAGCAGACTACTATCGTAGGTCCATCTTTCTCGTATACTCAAATAGCCTCCCTTGTGAAACACAATAATGTTACTTTTCTTCATATTCACTTTTAATTGAAGTGAAAATGCAGCGTGATACAAATCATTTAACTGATTTTGAAGTCCCACAATAGTCTCTGATAACATCACTACGTCATACACACAGCACTATCCATTATGCATTCATGAAATAACTGTAATGCACCATTAACATCAACATCAATTAAATTCATGGCACCTTCCAGTTTACCTTTACTGTTTTCCTGACACAGCATATTGTTGTATGTAGCAGTATAGTCATCACACCAGATAAATTTTTCAATCACCAAACATGTATCATCTATGTTTTCATCAACACTAACTTTATTTTCATTTGGAAATACTATTTTGGCAATAACAGGCATATGGTCAGAATCTATTCTTTCATCTATCAACAGTTCACATGATACAAAAACAAGACACAATAAATCATTGGAAAGAATAAAATAATCATTGACACTACACCCTGAATCTGAAATATATGTATTGCGCGCGACCCTGGAGGTTGCTGTGACATCACCCATTCAAAATACACAAGTCTAAAGTGGTGCACATGTTCAACAAGGTCATTCTTTATTTGTTACTCAGCATTCAGGTACAGGTCGTATGAAGCTGTATGAAGACCGTATGAAGACAAAAGCTCTAACTTAAGGATACTTATTCACTACACAGCAATAAGATTGCATGGAATATTATCTAATCAAGTCTCCTGTCGCGCTAAGTCTAGCACACTACATCTAGCATACAAACAATATTATTTACAAAATCTCTTACTCACTCACACACGCACACACGCGCACACACGCACACACACATGCATACACACATGGGAGATAATCCCTGTCGCGCTGTCTCACAACGCTAGCTCTACCGGTACTAG
>CM060336.1:26388158-26400658 GCA_030674155.1 Stramonita haemastoma | reverse complement strand
AACAACCGCAACACACTCACAGAGAGAGAGAGAGAGAGAGAGAGAGAGAGAGAGAGAGAGAGAGAGAGAGAGAGAGAGAGAGAGAGAGAGAGAGAGAGAGAGAAGCAAGCAAAGCAAAGCAAAGCAAAGCAAAGACAAAACCTTTAGATTTTGTTTTTCCCTGTTCCTCGGCTACAGCTCCAAGATTCATCAATGGTGAGGGGGGGGGTGTTGTTGTTGTTGTTTGTTTTGTGGGTTGTTGTTGGGGGTTTTAGGGTTGGTGGTTTGTTTGGGTGTTTTTTTTTGGGGGGGTTACCCCACCATTAAGGCAGCCGCATTTCGGAGATACAATTGGGAATTGAATCTCCCAATCTTGCCAGAGCAGTAGGCAGGTACTTCCCTGCCCTTTTCGATTTTCAACTGCAGTGGTTTCTTTTGACGCCCATTAGTCTGTAAGCAAAGGGATCCGACTGGTTTAGAGTCTCGTGCAAAAGACTTCCATTCAGTTTAAATTTCCCGGCTAACTGGGAAGAAGGAGCAAGGTCTGGAATCGAACCCAGAACCTCATGGTTTACTTGTTAGCTGGCGAACTTCTTAACCATCCTGCCTCTTTACTTTTTTTGTTGTTTTTTTGGTTCTGTTTTGTTTTGTTTTTGAGAATGCATTTTGCATTTCAGAGAAATGCCAAAAGACAATTTTGAAAACTTTTTTGGCCAATGAAAAATTGCAATGAGAAAACTCACCAGCTAGAGAGAGAGAGAGAGAGAGAGAGAGAGAGAGAGAGAGAGAGAGAGAGAGAGAGAGAGAGAGAGAGGACTGACTGACTGACTGACTGACTGACTGACTGACTGACTGACTGACTGACTGACTGAAAGATAGATGGATGGATGGACGGACGGACGGACGGACGGACGGACTGACTGACTGATGACTGACTGACTGACTGACAAGTAGGTCGATAGATAGACAGACAGACAGACAGACAGACAGACAGACAGATAGATAGACAGACAGACAGACAGACAGACAGACAGACAGACAAACAGATAGACAAACAGATAGACAGACGAAAAGGCTGGTAGATTGACAGACAGACCTATAGATGAAAAATAAATTATCTTTATTAAAACCGTACGTGTGTGTATGAAGTTTAGGGCGTTTTTTTGTCAATAATATTATAATATAATGGTTGTACAATGAACCATCGGTGTAAACAACGGGTGACTATGCTGTGTTTTTTGTGAAGTATAAGAAAGCTTTTGAGTCAGTGTGAAAGGAAAGTCTGAGCTGAATGAGTTGTCACATGATGTCAATGCTTAGATTATAAATGTTATCATGAATTTGTACTGTAAAACCATGTCATACTTATGGGAGGAGGGTAGGTCTGTTTTATGTTCAATTTGCAGTCATACCTCTTTGTTATTTTTTTTTAAATCAGGAAAAAACATTTGGCACAAAGCAATAGGAAATTTAGGTAGTTTTTGTTTGTTTGCCTTTTTTTAAAAAAATGTTTACGTTTGTTTTTGTTTTGTTGGGATTTTAGGTTTGTTTGTATGTTTGTTGCTGTGTTTTTTCTGGGGGGGGGGGGGGGGTTGAGATAATAAAGTATTTGAATTTGTTGTTTGGTGGTGGTGGTAGTGGGGTTGTTTTGGGTTGGGTTGTTGTAGGGTGTTTGGGGGGGTTGTTGTTTTTTGGGGGGTTTTGGATGGGGGTTGTTGTTAGGTGTGGAGTTTTTTTTTGGGGGGGTCCTCTTTTTTGCTTTGCCTTTTTTGGATTTTTCTTTTGCTCGAGGGGTCCTATTTATTAGTCTGTGCATGTGAAGGTTTGCTGAAAGAGGCTGGGAGGCTCACAGAAACAACTTTAAAACAAAAGTATTGCAAAAAGGAAAAATGTATGATACGTAAGCAAACAGTGCTTGTTCTTTTGCTTTGTTTTTCAGTGGGTGGCACCGCTCTTGTGGCGACAGTATTCTTCCTCTGAAGAGCTGCCCAAATTTCGTGCAGAGAAATCTGCCGTGACTAAAAGCAGTATAGATCATTAATACACAATTGAAAAATTATAATGTTATTAATAATAATGGTGATGATAATGATAAGGAAAAATAATTAGATAATAATGATGATATAACAACAATGATGATGATGATGATGATGTGATATTATATAGCGCTGAAATCTTGTTAAGCAAACAAATCAAAACTCTTGCATTCAAAACATTCACAGCAGACAACCGTTCACAATAGATTAACAGATTTTTAATTTACACACACACACACACCTCCACTCTCTCCTCTCTCTCTCTCTCTCTCTCTCTCTTCTCTCTTCTCTCTCTCTCTCTCTCTCTCTCTCTCTCTCTCTCTCTCTCTCTCTCTCTCTCTCCTCTCTACACACACACACACACACACACACACACACACACACAACACACACACACACACACACACACACAGCGCGCTCACAGAGAGAGAGAGAATAAGCAGGGGCAAACCCAAGCTGTGTTCTGACGGCAATTTCTGACGCCGTTATCGCTGTCAACGAACCATTCAGGCTTTTGTTTTCTTTCACATGAAGCAGGCCTCCGCAGTCGCTTTGTAGTTTATATAAATTTGAAACGCCAGGCTCTGTCTCCCTGCCTGCCTGCCTGGTATGTCTGCCTGCCTGCACTGCCTGCCCCCCCCCCCCTCCTCCCCTGACGGTTGCCTGTACTGCTAAACTTTGTGTGGTATGTAGTATGTTTGTTTTTGATGAAACAGTTCAAAAGGTGTCGTGGGTTGTTTACTGTGTGTAATACAGACACAGCCTCTAGGCCTGCCCTGCTCTGCCCTTGCTCCACATATATAGCCCAGCTGTCGGCCTCCCTTTTACTTACTTACCTGCTTACTTCTGCTGTACTTTTATGTCGTGTATATCCTCTCCTGGGTCGAAAATTGTGTGGTCATTTGCCTTTTGATGTGTCTGATGCAACGCAACTTATGTGCTCCTAAAAAATGTCATTGTCCATGATTTTATTATTTATTTGTTCTTGTCTTTAAGGTCTTTTTTACGATGAGTACTGGTATTAGAAGGGTCTTTTGTTTTCATCTTTGCATCTATCTATGTGTTAGATTGTGTTTGTATGTTGCCTGAGTACGGTATAATAAGCTCTAGGCTTGTTGTTGCGCTGTGTCGTCGTTTTGTGTTGTTCAAGTATATTGTTGTCTAATTTGGGAATAAGTTCACGTTAAAACAAACAGCCCCTTAAACTATGCATGTGCAACTACGCCTAAGCCACTAACATTATGTGCATTAAACCCGAGTTCCGTTTTACTTTTTTTTTTTTTAATTGCGTTGTGGTTTCGCGGCCTATGTACTGTGTTAGTCACCTCGTTTCATGCATGATACAATGTTGAATTTCTGTATAGTAATTGTATGGGTGTTCAGTATTATGTGATGAGAGGGGTGAGGGTGAGACATGGTGACTTCTTCCCTATCTACCTTTTCTTTAATGGACACCTTTACCTCCATAAAACGCAATCAGCCTTGAAAATTAAATGCCTTCCCTATCTTGGAGGAGGGGAGGGGGGGGGAGGGACACAACCACAACATCAAACGAAAATACAAACGAAAATCTCAAAGTTGTTAATTTTAGGGTAGCTTGACAACTTTGTAGCTTTTGTTCAGGGGCCTAGAATAAACAGCGCCACACCTCTCCAGGGCCACAGGTTGTACCTGTACCGTACCTGGCTGCTTTGAGGGCCGGCAGGTACCACTCTACACAAGAACAGATTGTTCACTAGGGTTGAGGAAAAAGTAGTGAGGAAAGACTTTCCTCACTACTTTTTCCTCAATAATTGTTCACTGGGGTCAGAACTTGCCATGGCCTCATGTCTGACAATGGACCCTTAATTCCGAGAGCTATGCCGAAGCATTTATTTTCCTTTCACAACTGTCAATACGTTGTAGTCTCCTACATGAATACACTGTCTTCTTCCGTAAGAAAAAGAACACATGAAATAATATCCAGTTTGGAGGGGGAATGGGGGGAGGTGGGCGGTCTCCAAAATCTGCCCAAAGTTGAGACGATGTCTTCCCGGCTCTCATAGGTACGGGGGAAAGGGGCATGCCTAAGAACGATGCATTACAATCACTCCAAAGTCTGCACTGTTCAGTTGATCCGATGGTGACACCATTGTGTTGTGGAAATAGGGTGTTTTTCCTGGCACCCTTTGCCTCTGACGTGTCACTGGTGATCCTGTTCTCACGTCATTAATTTTGGTGACGTGCAATTTTATGAAGTCCAACTTTCACAAACCTGAAGCATTAGAGGAAGTTTTACCATGTTTCTGTGGACTGCAAAAAGGCATTTGATAGCGTCTGGCTTGATGCGCTACAAGTTACAGTGAAGACGTTACAAGATCGGGCAGAAGCTAATCCACATCATCGCCGACAGTTTGAGTTCAAATTAGCCAGTGCGGCACTGACAACATGGTGTTGTCGGGAAGTGGCATCATGCTTCTGTAGCAGTGAGTCCCTCAGGGTTGTTTTCTATCTCCGGCTATTTTTAGCATATTCCTGGAACACATTTTAAAATCATATCAGATATTAGAGGAAGAAGCATCAGGAATGGATTTAGTGTCTTGCTGTAAATCTTCATTTCCACGGCTTTGATTCCTCTTTATACATTCACTGTCCGTGTTCCTCATCATACAATACCAAAAAATGAAAGAATACAAAGGGGTTGTGAAGGGGGGGGGGGGTAGGTCTAAAAAATCAAAAGAAACTGTTAAGGAAATAAGGCAGATCTATACAAATGATTATTTTTGCATCCCAAGAGTGAAAGTGGTAAGGGTGGTGGTAAGAACTTGTAGAACACATGAATATGCGAGTGTGTGTGTGTTTGTGTCTTTTGTGTTTTGTGTGTGTTGATTGTGTGTGTGTGATGTTGTGTGTGTGTGCCAGAAAAACAGACTGACAAACAAACAAGCTGACAGACAGCAATCATACACAGGTATTTAAAAAAAAAAAAACACCTAGTGAATTTCCTGAATGAGTGACCATTAAGTGGCCAGTTTCGGGACCTAACGAGATAATGCGCAGTTTTTTTTACCTAGAAGTCGTGAACTTTGGGGATATTTATATTTGGTTCTGCTTCCCAGCCTACATCCTGGGGGTTCACCCAGAATGTTACACCCTACCTTTGTCATCCATCACACCTAGAAAACACTGTGTTCACACTGGTAGAGAAGTGTGCCTGCATGACTTGACAGTTTCCAGGTACCTCATCATAAATCTAGGCAGCCACGCACCGACAGCAGATAATTTTTTTTTCTTCTAAATCTCCTCTAATAGAAAGCAATAATAACAAATAATTATGTAACAGCTGTTGCACTAAAGAGCTTGTCATAGATAAAGAGGACAACCTCAACACCGCATTTCAAAATAATAACAGCAGCAACAACATTGTCAACTAGGCCTGGGCGCTTTGTTTACCTCAGAATAACTGACCGTGGAAGGAAGGTTGGGGCCTGGGTGATGTCTGAGGGTTTGACAGTGTGTTAGACAGCTAGCTAGCTAGCGGGAGTGTTGGCACACCGCCTGGTACAGGCTGCACAGGCCATCTGCTGTAGCCTGCTGTGTTCACTGTGTTAGTGCTCCTTATTACGTACGTACAGTAGACAGGACTGTGCGGAGATGGTGTTTACTGCCTGAACTGCAAACTGACAGAGGACCTGATCTGTGCACTGTCAACCAGTCAGTCACACGCATGCAACGCACGCCAGCAATGACGCACGCACAAGCGCGCACACACACACACACACACACACACACACACACACACACACAACACACACACACACACACACAGCGCGCAAACAGACACATAGTGCGCGAACATAGCGCGTAGGCAACACGCACGCACGCACGCACGCACGCACTCGCAACACACACACACACACACCAACACACACACACACACCACACACACACACACACCACACACAACGTCTCCCATGCAATTACACTTTGTTTTTTTCCCAGTCCTCGTGATAAATTGCTGACGATGTTAAAAGAGAAAAGGGGAAGAGAGAGAGAGAGAGAGAGAGAGAGAGAGAGAGAGAGAAAAGAGAGAGAGAGAGAGAACTAGCATGACTTGAACCATGCTAACTATATTTTGTAATAACTTGACACATCAGCTATGTATGGTTCTAATGGTATTGCTACGGGATCAAGATCCGTACTGTGCATCCGTTCATTCATACTATGTTTTATTTTCTCTCTTTAATTAATCCTAGGACTGGGTGAAAAAGAGAAGTGTTGTCAGTTTGCCTACATCATTACCCTGGTGAAATAAGTTTTTGTTCATTCGTTCCGGGTGGTTGTTTTGTTGGGTTTTTTTGTTAATCTTGTTGTTGTTGTTGCTTTTAATTCTGTCGTAACTCCTGAGGTCGTATGTCGTCTGTTCTTTGCTTTTTCATTCTTCGGCTGCAGATCCTAGGTTCACCAATGGTGAGATTTTGCATATGCAGCTGTTGTTTTTTGCCCACCATGAAGAAAAAGTAGCTGCATTCCGACTTCGATGATGTATGCTGGGTATGTTCGTGTTTCTGTAACCCACCGAACACTGACATGAATGACGGGATCTTTAACGTGCATATTATTTATCTTTTTCATGTATGTAGAGGCATACACGAAGGGAATGAAGGCACTTGGCAGGTCTTCACTTGAAGTAGACCTGGAAGGGAGATGATTTTTTAAAAATTAAAAAAAACTTAATTCACCAGAAGCCGCCACCGAAATTTGAACCCACCACTTCATGGACTCATACGATAAAAATCGAACAGTGTTAACAAAATCGAAAACAGTCTTAACAAAAATCGGAAACAGTCTTAACAAAAATCGAAAACAGTCTTAACAAAAATCGAACAGTCTTAACAAAAATCGAACAGTCTTAACCGCTCGGCTCTGGCATCGGTCAGCATAACATAAATTCTAATCAAGTCTCTGGGTGGGTTTTGTTCTGTGTTCAGCACAAGACCCCCGAAGCGAACCCCGCGGTCCAGAAGCCCCCCGCTACTTCCCTCTTCCCTTCTGGGCTCAGACACGCATCGCCGCGTCAGCACCAGGGGAGAGAAGCCGTGTGGCAGGCATGACAACATCCGGGGACAGACCGGAAATGGTGGCTGACCGAGGTCCGGGGCAAGGCACTTCCGGCTCGGAATATGTGTACTTCAAGAGTCCGCAGAATGGGAATGGGAGGCTGTTGAGGTTTGAACTTTTCCTTGGATCTCTGAGTAGAGGGAGAACTTGGCCACAAACAAACAAAAAACAGGGTGGTGATTGCTTGGAGAGAATGTGTTCGATTGTCGAAAAAATGGCTGTATAGATTTCCAGAAAATGGCTGTATATAATTCATCTTTTTTTTTTAATGAATATGTGCTTTGTTTGTTGGTTGGTTGGTTGCCGGATTTGTGAAATTTTTTTAATGGCCAGCCTGAAGTGACATTGTTGTTTGTTTGTTTTAGAAAATAATGATAATGTTTATTCAAAATGACATTACACCATCAGATAACAAATCTGTATGAAAACAGCCACAAACTCAGAGTTTATACTGCATTCTTCCAAGGGAACATGTGTAACAAAAAAAATATGCAATGATGGAAATGATAATATGTAGCAAAAAAACAGGTAGTACGTATATTCGAAACTGCACATCTAGGCGCTAAATATCAGTTGCTTTTGTTTTGTTTTTTAAATGAGTGATATTGGGGATGTGGGAGGTGTATGTGTGTGAGGGGGGTTATCCTTCAGCTAAGTTAGCAGTACAGAACATAATGCATTTTCAACGAATGTAAAACAATCATACACTCATCCCAAATATGACAAAGTTGTGCACTGACGAACTGATCTTGAGCCTCCCTTACCAGAAGTAGCGAGTATTCAACAATCTTTCCCACATGGCAGTAAGTTGATGAGCACCAAGAATAAATACAAGTTCCTTGCCAGTTTCACAAAGAGAAAAGTGACCATACAATCAGATTTTTTTTTGGGGGGTGGGGGGGGGGTTGTTAATGGGTAGTGCAGAAATTGTTCTCAGTCTTGCATCATTAAAGGGGCTTGGGCAAAATGATGATATTAAAAAAAATGTTCCGCTGATTCTTCTGCATATCTACATGGACGCTGAATAATGTTAGGGTCCAGACGAATATGATGACAAGCAAGATCTTCAGTACGTTTCCTTCAACAGGTGGTCCATGTTGTATTTGGTCCTCTCTCTTAACAACGTAGCAGTATATGGAGGAATGGGCCGTAGCCCTCACACAGAAAGAGGAGATTTTTTCAGCTGACTTTTAGAATCATTTTGTGTTTGTTTTTTTCATGTTATTTTTCAAGCTGGATTCATGACTGAATCTTTTCAAATAGTTTGTAAATCAGTTGATTTGTTTTTCAAGTTTAAAAAAATGGTTTGTTTTGAGTATTATTATCATTATTATTATCATCATTAACATCATCATTACTATTATCATCATTATTATCATTGTTGCTATTATCATCATCTTCATTATTATGATCATTACAATCATTATCATCATCGCTGTTGCTGTATCTATTGCTAATGATGATGATGAAGATGTTATTGTCGCAGATATTGTGTAAATTGAAATCCAGACAGAGGCAAATTGTCGAAAAACATGCATGTTTTTACATTTTTATGACATAAAAAAAGAAAGATCGCCATAGTTGTGAATAACGAGGTATACCATAGAATGACGGAAATTGTTGAGAACTGCACTGTACATACAGTCAAGTCAACATTGCTCACTTTAAAGATTGTGTTACTTCAACAATTGCTCTGCTTATGAATAACAGTATCTACCAACAGCAAAGTGGCTTGTCAGTTATAAGCAATTGAAATCATCAGCAAAGTGGCCTACAAGATAACAATTTATAACACAGCAAATTGGCTGTAACAGGTAACAGTTTATCATCAGCAAAACTTGGCTGTAAGATAACAAGATCATCAGCAAATTGGCTAAAGTAACAATTATCACCAGAAATTTGGCTGTAAGATAACAATGATCATCAGGAAATTGGCTGTGATACAATGATCTACAGCCAAAAATTATCACCAGAAATTTGGCTGTAAGATAACAATGATCATCAGGAAATTGGCTGTAAGATAACAATGATCATTCAGGAAATTGGCTGTAAGTAACAATATATCAACGAAGAAATGATTGGCTGTAAGATAACAATGATCATCAGGAAATTGGCTGTAACTGGCTGACTTGATGTAGGTGCTTGAAGTCTGTGTTGACAGGGATTTTTTTCTTATTGTTGTTGTTGTTTTCATTCATTTTGGTTGGTTGGTTGTTTTTAACTTCAAAAAATCTGTCAAGTCTTGCTGTGAATTTTATTCATCTGTCCCACCAGCACCTTTTTTTTGGTGTCTGGATTTATCAAAAATTTGCAAAAAATATGCAAAGTTTTTTTCGTTTTTTTTTATGCCAAAGAATTTGAATTATTCCTTTGTTCGTTTTAGTGTCCTCCCCTTTACCCACCCCTTCACCACCCCCACCTCCCCCTCATCCCTAAAGATTGTGTGGCTCAGTGTGTTGATCATTGCCAAGAACAAGTGTTATTGTCAAAGTGTTATTGTCAAAGTGTTATTGTCAAAGTGTTACTGTCAAAGTGTTATTGTCAAAGTGTTACTGTCAAAGTGTTATTGTCAAAGTGTTACTGTCAAAGTGTTACTGTCAAAGTGTTATTGTCAGTGTTATTGTCAAAGCGTTGCCCCGTGTGTTCACTCACTCCTGGTCTCAGTGTAGGTTGATCCTGTTTAGGCAAACACACTCTTTGTGTGTAGGCGCTGCAACCAGAATCCGATAACTATGTAGACTTTGGTCAATGTTGACTGGCTATAAGGTCCTTATTTGATGCAGACTCTTCTTCCCTTTTTTGTGCCAAAGACAAAAAGACAGAAGCAGTGCTCACAAGAATACACGCACAATCATTCATTTACTCAGAGGTGAGGCAAATTCTGTACAGACTCCATTCCCTGATGTTCCACTAAACAACAGGTTTCTGAGAGAATACAGCATTCTCCCTCTGAAATCAGTTACTTTGTCAAAAGTCTCTTTTTACAAACACACACAGTTATCGTTGTAGGTTGCAGGTATTGATTTTTCTTTTACGTTTAGTTTTGCTTACGTGGTTTAGCCTACTACTACGAGGTGACCGTCCTGGTTTCACTCACATGGTTGGCTAGCGCGCTGATACGAGGAGCGAGCGACTGAGGAGTTGGTGGTTTGAATCTTGGTGTGTTCTTCTGCATGCAGAGGCACAATTTGAATCTGGGCTGTACATATTATGTTGATCAAGTGATCAACCCTGACGTGGCCTCTCTGTGGTGGAAGGGGGGGGGGGGCTGCGAGCAAAATGGTAAGATGGATTGAGTGGGTTGGAGAACAAATATAAAGGAAAAGAGAAGACTGAAACACTGACAAGAATGGAAACAATATTAAGGGGTTTTGTTTCTTTGACTTTTTGTCAAATACAGCAAAATAAACATTTTCCTGTCATCAAAATGGCCTTGATGTTTAGGACACTTGATCCTTACCACGTTTGTCCAAAATGTGGTCATGCTATGGAATCCATGCCATGATGACTATTTGGGCTCTAGTTAGTTCAGTTTTCAGTATGACATTTTGTGTTTTGTGCCCAGCCCCTCTCGCACTGTCCCTTTGTGAATGGGCATCTTGCTAATCACAATGAACCTTTTGTCATTGCCATTGTCATTTTTTTCCCAAAAAGTGGTCATTTCGTTTTGTTCTGCTTTTGATTTTGCTTTGTATGGGTGTTTATCTGTATTCTAGTGAGCCAGAGTGAACCTTGTTTGTTTTTCTGACGTCCTCTAGTCTTTGGTTTTCCTTTATACAAATAGCACTGTTTCAACCCTATTTTCCTTTGCTGAGGTGTTTGGTCTGTGCTTCTTTCTATTTTGTAAAGAAAAAATATTTAGATCAAAGCCAAGCATTCGTGCATGTCTGTTTACGTATTTGCAATGTATAGGTAAGAGGGATGTGTGTGTGTGTGTGTGTGTGTGTGTGTGTGTGTGTGTGTGTGTGTGTGTGTGTGTGAAGGAAGAGGTGTGGAGAAATAAAAACGTCCTGGTGGTTTGTAACCAAGAGCCTTACGTGTCTCTCTCTCTCTCCTCTCTCTCTCTCTCTCTCTCTCTCTCCTCCTCTCTCTCCTCTCTCTCTCTCTCTCTCTCTCTCTCTCTCTCTCTCTCTTCTTCTCTCGTCTTCTTCTCTCTCTCTCTCTCTCTCTCTCTCTCTCTCTCTCTCTCTCTCTCTCTCTCTCCTCTCTCTCTCTCTCTCTCTCTCTCTCTCTCTCTCTCTCTTGTGTATAAAAAAGATGAGAAATCGAAAGACGGAGAAGTGAAGGAGGAGTACTACCCATCTGTTGTCTTAGATATGAGAGAGTAATGCGGTTTTGTTTTTTTTTCATTTTTGCATCTCATATTGTTTACAGAAGTGAGGGAGAAGTACTATACCAATCTGCTGGCTTAGATATGAGAAAATAGTGCAGATTTTTTTTCATTTTTGCAATTTGTGTATAAAAAGCGAAAGAGGAGTACCAGATCTACCAATCCATGTCTAAGATATGAGAGAGTAGTGCCTATTTTTTTTTCATTTTGCCTTGCAATTTGTTTGCCAAACTCCGATTGTCAGGGACTGTGCCAATTCTTTTTTGTTTCTTTCAGGTGTATTTTTCATCCTGTTTGATTGTCTTTTATTCATCCAAGTTTTGTTTATGTTTTACATGTGTGCAGAAAGTTTGTGTCCATACAGACATGAAAACTCTGGGGTTTTTTGTTTGCACACATCTTACACTTGTACAATGTATGTAGACATGGTTATATGATATTCTATTATTGAGTCCATATCATTCATTGGGATTTAACTGTTTTGTTTCATTGAAAGTTTTGGTTTTGTTTCTTACAAAAGTTTGGGGGGGGGGGGATTTAACAAAAAGTAAGTAGAGGAACTTACGCATACGAAATCTTTTGTGTTTTAAAAAAAAATTAAGAAATTTAATAAAAGATCATACTGATTTTTTTTTTTTTTTTCATGCACCTTCCCGCCCCCCCCCCAAAAAAAAAAGAAAACATGGCAAATAAAGAGTTCGTGATGGACAATAGTTGTTTAGATTGCTGTTGTTGTTTTTTACTCTCAAGATATACATACACGTGTGTTCATGTAGATAAGATGATGACAGGTTTGTTTTTCTTTCTGTATGATATTTTGTCAGTCAGGTCATGTGGACACAGTTTTAGGTGGAGCTCTTTGTTGGCTACATCCGCTTTTACTGGGGACTGGATGTAAATAAAAAATTAAAAAAAGCACATGAGTGCTTATTCATGATCGCGGAATGAAAAGAATTTGATTTGATTTGTTTTGATTTGATTTACTCAGTCAGTCCCTTTGTTTAAAGTTTTGTTTCAACGTTCAAGATGATTGTATGAAGAGGAATCCATTTTTT
>CM060336.1:26382014-26388058 GCA_030674155.1 Stramonita haemastoma | reverse complement strand
AACTTTGCGCTCGAAACCCGGGTTAAATTTCCCCCGCCCCGGGGGGGGGGTTTTTTCTCCGGGATTTTAAAACATAGTGTGACTCACTCCCCCCCAAAATCTTTCAGATAACTAAAAAAAAAGGGGCCCCGGGGGCAATGCTACAAAACATCTTGACACTTTTAAATCCTTTTTCCCCTTTTTTTTGTAAAGAAACCCATTGGTGCGGTGGGAAAAAGATGAAAATTTTCCCACTAAGCATCCCCACAGGGGGAAGGGGATGAAAAAAAAAGCCCATAAATTTTTTCCCCTCCCTTAAAAAAAAAAGAAAAAACTAAATAAATAAAACAAAAAATTTAACCCCCACCCACCCCCCCCCCACCCCCCACACACTCCCCAAAACCCCCCCCCCCCCCCATAACACACAAAAACCCCAACCCCCCCCCCCCCAAAACCAACCCCACCCAACCCCCCAAAACCAACCAAAAAACACCCACAAAAACCCCCCACAAAATTAACCCAAACCACCCCCCCCACTCACCTCCCCCCCCCAAACCCCCACCCCCCCCCCCCCCCCCCCCCCCCAAAACCCCAAACAAAAACCCCCCCCCCCACACAAAACCCCCCATTTCCCCCCCCCAAACCCCCCCCCAAACCACCAAAACCCCCCCCCCCCCCCCCCCCCCCACCACAAATTCCCCCCCCCCCAAAAAACCCCCCCCCCCCACACACTACCCAAAATTCTCCAAAACCCCCAAGAGGGGGGGCCACCCCCAACCCCCCCCCCTTTCCCCCCTTCAAAAACTCCAAAAAATCCCCAGACCCCCCCCCCCCCGGGGGGCCCCCCCCCCCCCTAAAAAATAAAAACCCCCCCCTTTTTCCCCGTTTGTTTTTGATTCCAATTGGATTTTTGGGGGGAAAAAGATTTTGGGGTTTGCACTTTTTGGGGGGGCCCCGGTTTTTGTTTTTTTTGGGTGGTTGGTTTGGGGGGGGGGGGGGGGGGGGGGTTGTGGTGGGGGGGGGGGGGGGTTTTTTAGGTGGAGGGGGGGAAAGGGAAAAGGGGGAGGTAGGAGGGGAGCTGGAAAAGGGGTGTGTAGAGGGGAAGGGGTTTTGTTGTTGGTTTGTTTTTTTTGTTTGTTTATTTGTTTTATTATTTGAGAAATAAGGGGATTTTTTTGGTAAATTTTGTAGAAGAAAATTTTATGGGGTTTTTAAAAAAAATGAAAAAATTTTTTGTTTTTTTTGGGTTTGTTTTTTTGATTTTATTATCTTTTTATTTAAATTTATTTTTTGGGGGTTTGTTTTTTTTTATTTTAAAATTTTTTTAAATTTAAAATTTATTATTTTTAAGGGGTTTGGGGAATAAATTAAAAAAAGTTTTTTTTGTAAGGGGAAATAGAAAAAGAAAAATTTTTTTTAGGGAAGGAATTTAAGGGGGGGTTTTTTTTGTGAAATTATTTTTTAATAAAAAAAAAGAAAAAAAAAAAATTTTAATTTTTAAAATGTTTTTTTTTAAAAATTTTTAAAAAAAGAATTAAAAAAAAAAAAAAAATAAAAATAAAAATAAAATAAAAAATTTTTAAATAATATTTATATTTTTTTTATTAAAATTTAAAATTTTTAAATAAAGGGGGTGAGGGTAGAAAGGGTTTGTTTAGAATATATTTTGTGGAAAAAAAATTTAGGGGGGTAATTTGGGGATTTAGTTTGATTGATTAAAAAAAAAACTAAAACCCAAATTTTTCCCCCTTTAATAAAATAAAGGAAATTTTTTTTCCCTTTTTTTTTTAACTTTTTTTAAAAATTTCCCCAAACCCCTTTTTTTTTACCTTTATTATGATACAAAATTTGTCCATTTCTTTTTTTGCCCTTTCCGCAGCTACATTTCAATTTTTTAAACTTTTCCCATAAATTTCCCCCCGATTTTCAATCTTTTTTTCTTTGATACCTTTCATTGCAGAAATAAAATTCAATAACAAAAAATTTAAACCCTTTTCGGGTGCAATGCGATCCTTATGGGGGGGGACGTCCTTTTACAAATATATTAAAATATATTATAAAAAATTTTAAAATTTTAAAATTTTTATATATATATATATAAAATTTTTATAAAATATAATTTTAAAAAAACCCCCATGTTACCCCAAAACAAAAACACACAATCCCTTACGCAAAAATAAAAACAACAAAATAACAAAAACAAAAACCCAATGATACCACCACCACCACCACCACCACCACCACCACCAACAACAACAACAACAACTACAACAACAACAACACATTGCAGCACTGGATCACACCCCATCTTATGACTCAATCTCAACAACACCACCACCAACAACAACAACACTACACTGAAGGCAGCACTGGATCACATCCCCCCATGTTATGACTCCATCTCAGACAGACAGACAGACAGACAGACAGACAGACAGACAGACAGACAGACAGCTAGCTAGCTACCTTCGGCCTTGTCCGCCATGAGCTGTGACAGGGCTTGCTGCAGCTGAGGGGACAGACCCAGCACAGTCAGGTTGCTGCTGATGTTGAAGGGAAACACCCCCGCCACCCCCCTCCTTCCCCGCCACCACTGTCGCAGCCTGGGGATTCCTGCAAAAATACAGACAGCCTCTTTTTATTTTTTTTTTTTTTTCTTCTTTTATATCGAGGATAATGGAATAAGCATTCATATGCTTTTTAACATCCATTCCCCGTGTGTATGCAGTTTTGTAAATGTCATCTGTTCCCACTGGCACATGATGGCCAACTCTTACGAAAAGCGGAACAGGATTTAACGTGTGCGCAAGATGTTCTGCGTGCGTTCGCACACAGGGCCTGTGTTCAGATATTTTTGCTATGAATAGAATGATTAACCCTTTCAGACCCGACCCGGGATTTGCTGGGATTAATCATTCCCTCCCCTGAATCCCAAACCAGGATTTGCCGGGATTTACACACTATAGTTTTCCATCACGCAGTGACCTCCACTGATTGCTACCATATGCCAAAGCTCTATCGGACCAGATGAGTGAGAGTCTGGAAGTGATTACAGCTGCTGGTATGTACTTAGAAGGAGGAAAAGGCGAGCAAGCATGTGTGCCTGACCTGATTTTGTGATGGAATGTGAAATCTAGGGGCAATTTGTTTTCAGAGAATCCGAATGCAAGAGGGTTAAAGTATATATATATCACAGAGCTAGACAGACAGACAGACAGGCAGGCAGACACAGACAAACAGACAGACAGACAGGCAGACATACAGGATGTCTTTGGGGTATTCCTCAAACAGGGGGATGCCCAGCTCCTCCCCAGCTGCCTGCTGTGTCCTGTTGCCTGCTGTCTCCCCCACACCTTTCTTCTTCTTCTTCCTGGCCATGCTGCTGGGTGAGGTATCCACTGACACCGTGAAGTTCAGCTGCACACCACACACCACACAGATATAATATATATAACATAGACACACACATACACTTACACACACACCACACATATATACCACATACACAGACACAGACACAGACATACACACACCATACACCACACATATATACACACATACACAGCACACAAACACACACACACATACCGTATACCACAAATGCAATCACATACACACACACCAACACTATACCACACACATCACATACAACCACCAGACCATACACCAACCACACATCACCACACACCACACAACACACACACACACACACACACACACACCCACCCACACACACACATACACCCACACACACTCAACCAACCCTCCCTCTCTCTCTCTCTCTCTCTCTCTCTCTCTCTCTCTCTCTCTCCTCCCTCCTCTTCCCCTCCCTCTCTCTCTCTCTCTCTCTCTCTCTCTCTCTCTCTCTCTCTCTCTCTCTCTCTCTCTCTCTCTCTCTCGCACATGTTAAATCCTGTTCTGCTTTTCATAAGAGTAGACCATTATGTGCCGGTGGAAACAGATGACAAGATTTGCAAAACTGCATACACACAGGGACTGGATGTAAAAACAGCACATGAGTGCTTATTCCATTATCCTCAATATAAAAGAATATATCAAATCAAATCTCCCCCCCTCTCTCTCTCTCTCTCTCCTCTCTCTCTCATCTCTCTCTCTCATCTCTCTCTCTCCTCTCTCTCCCTCTCTCTCTCTCTCACATTCTCTCTCTCTCTCACACTCTCTCTCTCTCCTGCCCTCCTGCTCTCCTCTCCTGCCTCTCCTCCTCCTCTCTGCCTGCCTGCCTGCCTGCCTGCCTCCTGCCTGCCTGCCTGCCTGCCTGCCTGCCTGCCTGCCTGCCTGCCTGCCTGCCTGCCTCCTGCCTCCTGCCTGCCTGCCTCTCTCTCTCTCTCTCTCTCTCCTCCCTCTCTCTCCTCTCTCTCTCTCTCCTCTCCACCCTTCCCCCCTCTCTCTCTCTTTCTCTCCCTCTCACCCTCCCTCCCTCCCTCCCTCTCACCCTCCTTCTCACCCTCCCTCCCTCTCTCCTCCCTCTCACCCTTCCTCTCACCCTCCCTCCCTCTCCCTCTCACCTGAAAAGCATCCCCTTGCCCAGTGTGGAGGCCCTGCAGGTGGAAGCTGAGGCGAGAGGTCAGGGTACAGGATCAGATCTCTCTCTCTCTCTCCTCTCTCTCTCTCTCTCTCTCTCCCCCCCCCTCTCCCTCTCCCCCCTCCCCTCCCTCCCTCTCACCCTCCCTCCCTCTCACCCTCCCCCTCTCCCCTCACCACCCCCGCTCCCTCTCACCTGAAAAGCGTCCCCTTGCCCAGTGCGGAGCCCCTGCAGGTGGAAGCTGAGGCGAGAGGCGTTGCGGTCAGGGTACAGGATCAGCGTCAGCACTGCAAACTTGTTGGCCACCGCAGCCACGCGCACCGCCGCTGATGGCTTGTGGCTGGCCACCGTTACCTTCCCCTTCACCCCCACCACCTGGGTCAGGTTGAAGAAGGCCAGCGTTTCACCTGCACAGTGACACAGGTGACTTTTTCTTGAAGAAGGCCAGAGTTTCACCTGCACAGTGACACAGTGACTTTTTCTTGAAGAAGGTCAGAGTTTCACCTGCAGAATGACAGAGGTGACTTTTTCTTGAAGAAGGTCAGTTTCACCTGCAGAATGACAGAGGTGACTTTTCTTGAAGAAGGTCAGTTTCACCTGCAGAATGACAGAGGTGACTTTTTCTTGAAGAAGGTCAGTTTCACCTGCAGAATGACAGGTGACTTTTCTTGAAGAAGGTCAGTTTCACCTGCATAATGACAGTTTACTTTTGAAGGTCAGTTTTACCTGTACAATGACAGAGGTGACTTTTCTTGAAGGTCATTTTCACCTGCAGAAGGACAGAGATTACTTTTCCTTAAGGTCAGTTTCACCTGCAGAAGGACAGAGGTGACTTTTCCTTAAGGTCAGTTTCACCTGCACAATGACAGAGGTGACTTTTCCTTAAGGTCAGTTTCACCTGCACAATGACAGAGGTGACTTTTCCTTAAGGTCAGTTTCACCTGCACAATGACAGTTACTTTGAAGGTCAGAGTTTTCCTTAAGGTCAGTTTCACCTGCACAATACAGAGATGACTTTTGAAGAAGGTCAGAGTTTCACCTGCACAATGACAGAGGTGACTTTTCCTAAGGTCAGTTTCATCTGCACAATGACAGAGGTGACTTTTCCTAAGGTCAGTTTCACCTGCACAATGACAGAGGTGACTTTTCCTTAAGGTCAGTTTCACCTGCACAATGACAGGTGACTTTTCCTAAGGTCAGTTTCACCTGCACAATGACAGAGATGACTTTTCCTTAAGGTCAGTTTCACCTGCACAATGACAGGTTACTTTTTGAAGAAGGTCAGTTTCACCTGCACAATGACAGGTTACTTTTCCTGAAGAAGGTCAGTTTTCACCTGCACAATGACAGGGGTACTTTTTGAAGAAGGTCAGTTTCACCTGCACAATGACAGAGGCTACTTTTGAAGAAGCATATTTGATCTTCTGCCGGAGGGGAATTAAGGCATTGGCAGACCTGCACTTTCAGCTGACCTGGGAGATTGTTAAAATCCCCCTCGTCTCCCATAATTCACCACATGCCG
>CM060336.1:26377014-26379514 GCA_030674155.1 Stramonita haemastoma | reverse complement strand
CTTCCTGACACACGATGTTATCTGTTAATACTTGTTGTTGGTGTTTGTCATATTGTTTAGCAATACTATATCCATGGCTATACACAATGTTCACTGACAACACCTGTTGGTCTTGTTCATATTGTTGTCTAGCTATATCATAGTCGTGCGTTTTTACAGAGTTCACTGTCAACACTTGTTGGTGTTGTTCATACTGTTGTTTAGCTATACTACAGCCATGGAGCAACATTAATCAAACAGCTTTTCTTTCGTTGTTCCTTGGCGAGAGCTCCAGAGGTTCACCAATGGCGATACTTCTGCATTATATACAACAGTTTTTCCCAAGGACGGTGGCAGGATGGGTAAGACGTTCGCCTGCCAATATGTAAATCGTGAGTTTCTGGGTTCGAACCCAGCCTCGCCCTTTCTTCCCAGTTTGACGAAAAAATCGAACTGAATGTCAGTCATTCGAATGAGACACGAAACCGAGGCCCCATGTGCGAATGCACGCAGAACATCTTGCACACACGTTAAAACCCTGTTCCACCTTTTGGAAGAGTAGGCCATCGTGTGCCAGTAGGAGCGGATGACAAAATTATAACAAACCAGCATGCACACAGGTGTTGTGTTTAGACACCGTCCCTGAGGAAAAATCGGGGAGTTGGAGTCCCAGAGCAGCTCGGGGCTGTAGGTATATGGCAACGTTCTGGTGGCTCCTGCTACGGTACTGGAACCATTCGTATCGGTCAATGCCCTTCCAATGGATCATTCCAGTGCCGTGGAGAGGGGGGGTCTGCTGCATGGGTAACAGCTTGCCCTCCATACATACTTGCCCAGGCTTTGCGCTCTAAAGACTAGAGCGCAACTCCATAGTCTTCCGAGACTGATGAGTGCCTACTACCTACTTCCACTACTTTTCCCAACATTAAGGTAGCCGCATTCTGACTTCAGGGTGACAGCTGGCAACTGAACACAGCGGGAGCTAACTCACCGCTCTTGCCAATGCTCAACTGTTGTGGATTCTTTGGACGTGCAGTGCAGGAAATTGAACCCAGAACCTAAAAGTTTTGTTTTTAGGCAGGTGAATGCCTAAATTGTCCTGCCACCTTCCTCCTTAAAAGGCTTACAAAACATTGAACCGTGAACAGAAATTTGTGTGTAGTATTTCAGTGTATTAAGAACACAAAAGAAATCTTTAATGTAACACTTTTTACAATACTTACAGAATACCCCCCCCCCCCTCCCAAAAACAAATCTATGGATCATTGGGAAAGAACTGTTGAGAGCTAAGATGAAAAAGAAAACTTGTTTAAAATCTCACATCATAAGCTTAATACTCACAGAGTACCATGAACAGAAGTCATCAAATATAGCTTTACAATATGCACATTTAAAAAGCCTAAGCCTCATACAGTTGAAAGGAAAGCCACAAAAATGTTCATAGTTCTACCAGTCACAAATGACTGGCACATTTTTTGTGCTAAATCTCATCCACACACACACACACACACACACACACACACACACACACACACACACACACACACACACACACACATCCTTCAGATGAGACTATAAACCGAGGACCCATGTGCAAATGCACGCAGAACATCTTGCGCACATGTTAAATCCTGTTCTGCTTTTCATAAGAGTAGGTCATCATGTGCCGGTGGGAAGAGATGACAAGATTTACAAAACTGCATACACACGGGACTGGACGTAAAAAAAGCATATGAGTGCTTATTCCATTATCCTTGATATAAAAGAATAAATAAATAAAATAAAAATAATAAAATAAACACACACACACACATTTCAATTATAATATTGAGAAGAAAAAAAAGAAAGAAAAGAAAGCCTTTCCCACCTGAACAATCTCCGCCATCCCACTCGCACTCTGAAGAGTTGCAGGCCTTGTCACAGTAACCGTCACGGATCCAGTTGGAGGGACAGCCTTCGTTACAGCTGGGCACCGGCCAGGTCAGGTACAGCTGGTGGAAACACACATCCAGATGTTAGCAACATCACCTCTCTTTTTTATTTTCCACAGAAAAAAAGTTAGATACAGCTGTTGGAAACACATCCACAAGTTAGCAACATCACCTCTCTTTTTCTTCCTTAGAAAATCAGACACAGCTGTTGGAAACACACGCCCTTTCCTTTCACTCAGTCCAAGTGTGGTGAGTTCCTGCTACAATCAGCACCAGCTGGCCCCATCTGGACTGGGGTGTGAAAGAATAATCCGCAGCTGAGAGGAGCTGAAAGTGGGGGAAACTGACAGCTGTGAAAGGCACTGACCAAGCAAAAGGGAATGAGGGATGGCACCGCACACCTACCTACCTTCTACCCTGTGGCATAGGTGTAGAAGTACCGCACACCTACCTACCTTCTACCCTGTGGCATAGGTGTAGAAGTACCGCACACCTACCTACCTTCTACCCTGTGGCATAGGTGTAGAAGTACCGCACACCTACCTACCTTCTGCCCTACCTACCTTCTGCCCTATGGCATAGGTATAGAA
>CM060336.1:26342014-26367014 GCA_030674155.1 Stramonita haemastoma | reverse complement strand
CAATAGACAATATCAATCCTAGTGTAATTTTCTTTCCAAATTTAAAACTGAAAATCTGATCCAATCCACCCCACTCCCCTCCGGCCCCCATCTCCACACGCCTCCTGCACCCTCCCCCATCCCCTTCCCAAAGAAAAAGGAAAGGTGTATATATATGTATATATATATATACATCACTAGCATCAGAAATGCTGAGGTAGGCAATGGCCAAAGCAATATTAGCTTTAAAAAATAAATTAATTAAAAAAGCTCTCTGGTACATTTTTAAACACACATGCATGACTCAAATGTATACATGTATACATGGCACTGAAGATGCACACACAAGCACACACGCATGCATGCACACGCACATACATGCACGCACGCACACACACACACTTGTCTAATATCACTTATGTAAATAGACATTAAACTGAAGAAGACACGCACGCATGCGCGCATGCGCACGCACACACACACACACACACACACACACACACACAGTGATGCACATTGCACTCGTGATCTGCTGACTTGGGATCGAATCTTGTTTGAGAGGATTTTTCCTCTGGAGTTAATATCAGCAAGTGCCGACTCCACTACCCACTGAAGTCCTTTGGAGGAGACTATAAACCAAGGTCCCAAGTGCGAACGCACACAGAATATATTTCACATATGTTAAAACCCACTACGCTTTTTGGAAGAGGAGGCCATTGTGTGTCGGTAGGAATGGATGACAAAATTTACAAACTGCATACACATAGAGACTGGATGTAGAAAAGCACATGAGTGCTTATTCCATTATCCTCAAAATGAAAGAAAGAATAAATACACACACGAACGCACACACACAATGCACACAACGCACGCACACACACACACACGCCTTCAGAACAACAAACAGAAAAACATGGATCAGAAGGTATTGGTTCCACTCAGTCTCATGCAACAGTTTTTACTTAACTTTTGCAAACAATGCAAGCCAAACAGTAAAAACAAATAACAATCAAACAAAACCAATGAAACATATCCCTTCAACATAATAACCATGATGTAACTAGCCCATCCCCTCCACCATCCTTCTACAAACAAAGAAACAAACAAAACAACAAAACAATAACAAGCCAAACACATGAAAGCTTGCAATCTAAACTCTCTACAAGCAAAACCAAAGCAGACTGTCTGGTACACCAACAACCAAAGAGAACATTTGGTAAGCATGCAGAGTACTTGACAAACTGAACATAAAGAAGCAGTGAAATCAAAGTTTTGCCACTACTCTTAATTTTACTTTCTCCTCATAACCAATTCCACCCTTGTTTCACTCTTGTCTCGTCTCATCTCGTCTCCCCTCCCCTCCCCTCCCCTCCCCTCCCCTCTCCTCCCCTCTCCTCTCCTCTCCTCTCCTCTCCTCTCCTCTCCTCTCCCTCCTCCTCTCCTCTCCTCTCCTCTCCTCTCCTCTTCTCTCCTCTTCTCCGCGTTCCCTTACCAGGCAGGACATAGTGCCTGATCTTCTCCTGTGCTTGCAACTTTGCAGGAGGTCTGACCACTGGCCTCAGTTAACACATTCTAACTTCAGAGCAGCTCATTTGATTGTACAGGTTGCATGCTGGGTATGTTTGTGTTTCCGTAACTTACTGAACGCCAACATGAATTACAGGATCTTTAACGTACATATTTGATCTTTTGTATGTGTATAAACACAAAGGAATATCAAGGGATGGTGACCACCACAGCATCCCTCCAACAACCTTTTCCTGTAAATCTCCAACCCTGAAGGCTTTGCTACAAACACACCACAGGCAGAGAAGTATGCAGGAAAGCAAAAACTGAGGTCACCATGAGACCAGAGCAACTGGGAACACCAAATCAATCGCAGTTTTCTTTTACTGCATGATGATTAATGACAATGAGGATGTAGAACTGCATATGTTTGAGACTACTTGACAGGGATGCACTCTGCTTTTTATCATGATATATCCTGCCATCAACCAGGCCCAAGAGATACAGACACCTGCAGTGTTGGTCAGGTAATTTGAGCAACACTCTCAAACTTGCATCCGTAAAGTGGATGAAGCTCGACTGTGTGGTCCCAGACTTCCCAATGAGCCCACAGCACACTCACTCTGGGTAGGAAGCTGGCTGGAATCTGAAAATCCCTATGACTTAAGAGAACTCAAACCCTTGACCTTCCAATCAGTAACCCGAGGTACTAACCACCACACAAGCAGCCGATACAGCTCCAAATATTATCAGAAATATGTTCAGCATGCACTGTTATGATCATGGCTAATATGATAATATCATACATTAACACTTTCTACCCCGGGTACGGATTAATCCGTACCACGCGATCATCTCCCCTGGACGGGGTACGGATTAATCCGTACCACAGCAGGTACTTTCACTTTCGCCCTCCCATTCTGTTCTATTCTCACATGGTCGGTTTAGCTTGTTGGCTTTAGCTGCCACGTTGGTCGCACATCGTTCACAGCTAATTTGCATATAAATTGAGCGTGTTTTTGTTGTGTTTATTGTTGTTTTACGTGTCATATGCTTGTAGTATGGCTTTGGTACATCATACTTTCACTGCTGACGAAGTAACAGAAGTTTTAAACGAGTTATTACGTTGCCGATAAAGATCGTGTTTTGGATAGAGATCGTGAGAGCTTTGAGTCTCGTGATACTCACTGTGTGCCGCGAGGAGCGAGATAGGCCAGCTAAAAGGGGTGGGAAGTGGGGGGGGGGGGGGGGGGGGGGGGGGTGACTGGGGAGGGGCGTGGCCTTGGTACTGTGAGTACCCCTACGATAAACACCAACTGTTTACATGAAAATGAACTACAAGCCACCTGGTGAAGTGCAAACATTCTGTACATATGAATAAAGTAGTGTAGAAAAGTTCAGGAACTTTCTTGGGCTAGGGAAGAAATGTTATCTGTATATTCCATGATCGTTATTGTGACAGTGTCGTGTCTACAGTTCAGTGGTTCCCTTTGATTATATTACATTTGATGCATGCTGGAAGAAAACTTGTATAGTACCTATGTTTGTCCCTGTTTATTTGAGATTCTTGTATAGTTTTGTTGTTGTTGTGTTGTATTTGTTGCATACATTGTGTAAAAATTGTAAGCCCATCAGTGGGATCACCACTTAAAATCAGAGCAATTACGTAATTTGACACCATAATTAACATACTCTTTTTTATGCAATATAAATTTTTATGCACGCATATAATGGGCAGTCATTTACCCACACAATGCCACAGTTTCATAAGAAATGGGCTTCAAACAAAAAAAGATATGAGGATTTTACTATGATGACCCAGTGCACACTGCACTCAGCTGCTGCAGGGCTGGTCCACAGAGACTGCAGTGCAGCTGCACCCTTGGGGTACAAAGTGTTAAACTACCATTACTATGATTATAATACTAGCAATAATAATGACACTGATGATGATGATAATGATAATACTTGAATAGTATTGTGATGGAAGTAGAAATCCCCCATGATTAGTTTCATTAGCTGTTCCTGCACCTGCAGTTGATACGATTTTTATTATTCTAATTCATCACAAAATGAAAGCAACAAAAAAGATATATATATCAGCAAACATATAAAACATATTTAAAACAGATTCTATAACATAAACACAAAAACAATCACACCACACACACACACACACACACACACACACACACACACACACACACACACACACACACACACACACACACACACACAACATCACATAATAACTCTAACCCCCACCACACATGTACTTATACACAACAGCAATAATATAAAATTGTAAGCAGCGAATAATATAATTTTGAATAATATGTATATATGCAGGAACATCTTTTTTTTTACAGATAGTATACTTACTTCTGTTTATCATTTTTCCTGGGAGCGAAAGGAGAAAAACAAAGTAAACTTTTCTGTCTTAAAATCAAACCAGTCACACGTTCCAATCGGTGATCTCCCCTTCCTATCTACCCACTACCTTCTCAGCCATTCCACACAGGGACTGGATGTAAAAAAAGCACATGAGAGCTTATTCTATTATCCCTGATATTTAAAAAAAATAAATAAATAAATAAATAATATTAATAAAGTATTAATATTAAATAAATTTATAAAGTAAATAAATAAATAAATAAATAAACAAACAAATAAATAAATTCTTCTTCTTCTTCTGCTCCTCCTCCTCCACCTCCTCCTCCTCTTTACTCTTCTTCTTCTGCATTCCCTGGCTTGATGCATGGCCTTACTGGGTGGGATGGGTAACACCTGGTCTTCTCCTCTGTGGTGTGTGTGTGTGGTGTGTGTGTGTGTGTGCTGTGCGTGCGTGTGCTGCGTGCTGCTGGCGTGCGTGCGTGCGTGCGCTGCGTGCGTGCGTGCGTGCGTGCGTGCGTGCGTGTGACTTTGCAGGAGGTCTGCCTGCCAGCTCAGCTGACACATTCCCACTTCAGAGCGGCCCATCCCCAGGATAGCCTGAGACCCCTCTTGGCGGAGGAAGATGCCAAGTGAAGAGCTGGTTTTGCTATGTACAGCCCTGGTCATCTGTGCCTGTGCCACGTTCACCACAGCTTGAGGCTGTCACAGCGCACAAATCCAACATCACTCAGTCAATAGTGCTATATTTAGTGCGCCCTTTCCTCTTACCTAGTCCAAGTGCGGTCAGTTTCTGCTATAAATAGCATAGCTGTCCCTAATTGGGGTGGGATGGGATGGATTAATTAGAAGCTGAGAGGAGCTGAAAGTGGGGAAACTGACTGCTGTGCTGTGCCCACCCTGCCCTATACATGTCCCTGTCAAGAGTTCAACTCCCACATTAACATGGTGTGTAGGTCTGGTGTGACTACACATGAGAGAGAGAATAATGCATGCTCAATCAGTCATGTCCATTACAATAGTGGTAAGAAAACAAAAGATTCCCTATTCAGTACTCCTGAGGCTACATATGTGTGATTCTATTACATTGTAGTTGATGACAGGCAAAACTGAAAATCTCTTCTATAAAAAAATATTTTAAAAAATTTAAAGGTGCAACTACAGAGTTAATTCCTAATCCACATGAATGGGAGATCTTTGCAGAGTTCTCACCCTTCAAAGCCCCCTCTCCATCAAATCAAATCAATCAATCAATAAGTCAGTCATGATGCAAAGTAAATAATAATAATAATACATGGAATTTGTATAGCGCTATATCTTGCAAAAACAAATCAAAGCGCTTGCATTCAACATACACGACGCACAATCAGCAACTATTTACAGTTTTGACAAATTCGAATGTACACACACACGCACGCACGCAGCACACGCGGGCACACACACACACCTACAAACGTTATGCACTTTGGCAGGTGGATGTTGAAGGCAGGGACAGGTAAGAGATGGAAGCGGAAGGAGAAAAACTTAGGTTTGAAATAAGTGTGTCTTGAGGTTGGATTTAAAAGTGTCATAAGTAGGCTTTTGTCGGAGGGAGAGAGGAAGGTCGTTCCACATCGATGGACCGGAAACAGAGAAAGAGCGGCGGCCAACCGTAGATAGGTTGAATCTGGGTGTTCTTAGGGACAAAGTATCTGCCGACGAGCGGAGGGAGCGAGAAGGTGTGTACAAGTGAAGACATTCACAGAGGTAGGAGGGTGCAGTATTGTGGAGACATTTGTAACAGAGGGTATTGATCTTGTAGGTTTACTCATCTGTGGTACGGGCAGCCATGAAGAGATTGCAAGAGAGGGGTAATGTGCTCAGATTTCAAAGTGTCACACTGCCAATCAATGAGTTTCACCTTATTGAATATCACAGCTCAAAATTATTTAAGATGTTGCTTTTTTTATGTAGTACATTGAATAAACACTGTTTCAGCTTGTAGCTTATAAATGTATAATGTTATTGTTTTGTTACTGTTTACTACCATCCCTATACAGTAAAGGGTGAGTTCTCTCCAGTTTTTTTGGGACAGGGCACAAGACAACTTATTAAATGAAAACTGTACATTCAATTGTGGGAGCTGCTGTGAACAAAATATGAATGAATCAATACACACATGCATTCAAGTGCACACACATACCCCCCCCCCACCCCCCCTACACACACACACACATACACACACATGCACATAAACATAAACATACACAAGCACACACACTTGACTGTTTGTTTGTCGTCCAAATCACAAACTGTGTATACATGGACATTAATTCGAAGACTACTACTACTACCACTACACACGCACACATGCACGCACACGCACGCACCAGCACACACACACACACACACACACACACACAACACAAATAGTTTACAGATAAAATGACACTGTAGTGAGTGATCCTGTGTGTAAATCATGCCTACTTAAGAAGTACTGGAAATCGTACACTGAAAAACCATTTAAACTTTATGAACAGTGACGCCCAACAATCTCTGTTTTACCTGTTATCAACTGCTCAGTTAAGCCCTACCTAGGCACTGAAAACATGACCCATTCACTTTTATACAGTCTCTAATTTATATAAAACATATCAAATATTCAATACTTTTTTTAAACAAATCAAATCTTCAGTACCTGAGATGTTGAGTTCTTGCTCCATACTCATTTTCACCTTCCGGAGCTGAAGAATCAGCTCAGGATCAGAACCGTTGACCCAGGTGTACACCACATCAATGGGTACAGGTAGACATAGTCTGCAATGTGGATATCACACTTTATTACAGCGTCAGTTACTAATCCATGCACACACCACATCAATGGGTACAGGTAGACATAGTCTGCAATGTGAATATCCATGTTATTACAGCGTCAGTTAGTAATCCATGTGTTTATTACAGTCAGTTACTAATCCAGTGTTTTATTACATGTCAGTTACTAATCCATGCGCACACCACATCAATGGGTACAGGTAGACACAGTCTGCAATGTGGATATCACACGTTTATTACAGCGTCAGTTACTAATCCATGCACACACCACATCAATGGGTACAGGTAGACAATAAGACATAGTCTGCAACATGAATATCACATTTTTATTACAGTATCAGTTACTAATCCATGTGTTACATGGTCAGTTACTAATCCATGCCACACCACATCAATGGGTACAGGTAGACATAGTCTGCAATGTGGATATCACACTTTATTACAGCGTCAGTTTACTAACTATGTGTTACATGTCAGTTACTAATCCATGTGTTATACATGGTCAGTTACTAATCCATGTGTTTTATTACATGGTCAGTACTAATCCATGTGTTTATTACAGGTCATTACTAATCCTGTGTTTTATTACATGGTCAGTTACTAATCCATGCGCACACCACATCAATGGTACAGGTAGGTACAGTCTGCAATGTGAATAGCACACTTTTATCAGGGTCAGTTATTAATCTATGTTTACATCACATCAATGGACAGTTAACTCACTCAGGACGGCCAATTCTCTCCCTTGCTTCCCCCCCCCCCCCCCCCCCCCGCCCCACACACAAACGCCCATTTAAAAAATACAAAACACACAGTAAGAAAATTAATTTTCTGAACTTATGAATAACATATGGGTTAGTACGTATATCAAAAGATTAAAGCTCTCACTTTAATATTTGAGCTTTGACTAGCATGAAGAAAATACTCTGAATTTTGTACTCTGTGTCACTACTCCATGTTGGCTACTCTCTGCAACTGCGAACAAAGAGTTTGGAACACACGAATCACCCAACAATGCTATGCATTCGTCCTTGGACAGGCTCATGAAGCTATGTTTAGCTGCACTAGTCATAGTATCATGCGGCTCCGCATGAAAAATCTGCAAACAGCAAATCCGCTATAGCGGACAGCCATCCAAAACCGTTGCTTACACTGATCCGCTATAGGGACGGCCATCCTCTGAGAGTCTGCAATGTAAATGCCACACCACTATTACAGGGTCAGAGCTGTTGGCCCATATGTAGCATACACCATCTTAACCAGTACAAATAAACATAGTCTGCAAGGTCTTATGCTACAGAATCAGACCACTGATCCATGTTACACCATATCAGCTATCACGGAACATAACATAATTCACAATACAAATAACATACCACCATCCTAACTGTTCCCCTCAAGCACACTACATTTCTTAGTGTCCTGAACCACATCGAAAGTGCCGTTTCTCATTTCATTTCACTCCATGTTTTCTTGTTGTCTAACTGCCTTAAATGAAGAGTCTGTGATGGAGTCTTATAGCTGAAGAGAGTGACCACAAAAGTACAGGCTGCTGAAAACTTAGTTAAAAAACAAAAAACTCTTTCTAACTGAACTCTGGAATCTTTGTTTTAAAAAAAAAAAATTCTTTCTTTCTCTGAAATCTTAGTTGTATAAACTCTCTCTTACTATGGAATCTGTCTTTAAAAAAACAAAAAAAAAACCCCTCTCTTTCTCTGGAAACATAACTGAAAAAAAAAACTGCCTGCCTGCCTGCCTCCATCCCCCTCCCCCCTCTCTCTCTCTCTCTCTCTCTCTCTCTCTCTCCCTCTCTCTCCTCCTTCTCTCTCTCTCTCTCCTCTCTCTCTCCCCAGTGGGCTAGCCTAGTGGTTCGAACATTGGCAACTGCACTCATGACCTGATGGCCTGGGTTCAAGCCCCCACTAAGCCACCTGTTCAGGGAGATTTTTCCACTGGACAGGGGTTACTGCTGACTCCAATGCCCTGAAAAGTGAAAGTCCTTCGGTAAGACTCTAAATTGAAAGTCCTGTGAGTGAACACATAATTATATAGAACATCTTGCACACATGTTAAAATCCATTCTGCCTTTCAGAAGAGTATGCCATTGTATGCGAAAGAGAACAGATGACAAAATTTACAAAAATGTGTACACATGGGAAACTGGAAGAAGCACATGAGTGCATGTTCCATTATCCTCAAAATGCAAGAATCATGTGAATTGAAGGAGATTTCTCTATCTTTTATTCACTCCTTTAAACATGTTTATTCCATTAAAGTACAGATGCTGGAAAAGTTACCTTTCTCTGTAAGAGCGTCCAGCCAGATTGTCACTGTAGGAGTTGAACACAGCTGCATATTTCTCATGGCTCCATTCCAGCAGGGCCTGACAACAAAAGAACAGGTATCAGAGACCTGACAAGCAAAAGAACAGGTATCAGAGGCCTGACAAACAAAAGAACAGGTATCAGAGACCTGACAACAAAAGAACAGTATCAGAGGCCTGACAAACAAAAGAACAGGTCTAAAACTAAAGGCGTGACATACAAAAGAACAGGTATTAAACTAAAGGCCTGACAAAACAAAAGAACAGGTATCAAACTAAAGGCCTGACAAAACAAAAGAACAGACTTTATCAGAAGCCTGACAAACAAAAGAACAGGCATGAGGACAACAGCAAAGCAGGCCTTGACTACAGTGGGTAAGATGTCTAGTGCCTGGTCTTCAGGACATCCAAGTCGCACACACGCACACACACATGCATGCACCAACAACACACACACACACACACACACACACACACACACACACACACACACACACACACACACACATGCAATTTGATGATCCGGATTCAATTCCCGTTCAACAGGATTTTTCCCATGGAGTTAATATCAGTGCATACAGTTGTATATAAATAAAACCTGTTCCGTTTTGGGAAGAGTAGGCCAATGTGTGCCACTGGAAATGGATGACAAAAATTACAAATCTGCATACATACGGGGCTGGATGTATTAAAAAAAAAATTTAAGGCTTCAAAAGCACATGAGTGCTTATTCCATTATCCTTGAAATAAAAAGAAAAAAAATTCCACACATGTGTACAATATATCTGCACCAACTAAAACCCCAAAAACTTATTTTGGCATTTTTGCACAGAAAAGCTGGCTCGCTAAACCTCTGGTTGCATCGATGACATGAGAGTGATGCACAATTCATTATGAAATCTGCGATATGAAATAGGGCAGGCTTTAGTCAAGCTGACTTGATCCTGCTCCCGATGTTGATGCAAGGTCTGAATATATTTGTTTTGCTAGTGCTGATCACTATTCACAACCCTTGATAATATTGTGCCTGTAACTTTTTGTATTATCTGTTTGATGTTTTTATTAAACTAGTCTACGACACAACCATGGCACTTAGAATCGTCTGCAAACTGACGACACGAGGGACAAACGGTAGCCTAGGTGTGAGGGGTCACATGATGATCATCCTACCTCCCCAAAGTGAAACGCAGACACAGTGATCACGATTGCACCCACTAAGACTAACAATAGTCCATAGCGATGAGAGAGCAAATCGTATGTTCGCTTCTGTACGAGTTTCCACACTTGTGGTTCCATCTTCAAACCACAATCGTCTCATCAACTTTTCCGGTTTACATCTCTGTGCATGGGCGCCGCCATGTTACGTACGGATGCATTGTGGGAGAGGCACGTGGCATTGTTGACAGCGGAAGTTTTCCAAGTGTGAGGGCGTGGTTCCTTCACCTTTTGGCTAGTTTGAAGCTGACGATAGGCTAGCAACTACTAGGTTCTGTTGCCCCTAATTAACACGTTGGTGTAAAAGGGTGTTATCCCCTGTTTTAACGCTTTTTGTGAGATGAGAGGCGGAAATAATGGTCAAGTCATAAACAGTCACTGGTTATCAAACAGAAACTGTAAAGGAGTTGTATTGGGCGTGACTCTAATGAAAGGTGTTGCTGTATTAATTTTCTTAAACTCATTTTCCCCCAAAATTATATTCGTGTAGACCTTCGTATTTTTTAACTTCTGCATTATTCAGTATTTTACACCACCTCCTGAACTTCTTCTATTTGTTTTTGGCAGCTTTAACAGGAATCTGATTGAATGTTATTTACTGTCTACATAAAACATATTTATTTTGGTCTTTTTCCGTAAATCCAATTCCTCTGGGTGTGTGTGTGGTGTGTGTGTGTGTGTGTGTGTGTGTGTGTGTGTGTGTGTGTGGTGCGTGCGTGTGTGTGTGGTGTGCGTGCGTGCGTGCGTTGTGTGTGTGTGTGTGTGTGCGCGTGCGTGGCGGCGTGCGCGCGTGTGTGTTGTTGTGTATCTGTTGTTTAACACTTTATGTGCGTTCGCTGCTTGCGCTCTGTGTGTATGCTTTTGATATTTGTTGTTTTAACTATTTTAATGGTGTTGTTTTTGTTTTTTTGTTGTTGTTTTTGTATTTTGTTGTTGTTTTATTTTTTGGGGTTGTTTTGTTTTGTTATTGTTTTTGTTGTGTACTGTTTTTTTTTTGTTTTTTTTGTTTGGGGGTGTCTTTTGTGCTTACTTGTTTTTTTTGGGAAGCTTTCTGATTTTTAGAAAAGGGGGTACTTTTCTACCTTGAATGTTTTATTTGAAGTCGACTGTTTAAACTCATCTATTCATTCTCCTCAAATAGAATCTGCTTGATTCGACTTTTTCTCTCTCTCTCTCTCTCTCTCTCTCTCTCTCTCTCTCTCTCTCTCTCTCTCTCTCCTCTCTCTCTCTCTCTCTCTTCTGGGGGGACGGATAGCCTAGTGGTCAGAACATTGCGCTGGCAATTTGACGACCCGGTTCGAGTCCGGTCGAGGAGATTTTTCTCCTAGAGTTAACATCAGTGCTGACTCCACTCTCCCCAAAAGTCCTTCGGATGAGACTTTAAACCGAGGCCCAGTATGCGAAAGCACACAGAACATCTTGCGCACACGTTAAATCCTGTTCCGCTTTTCGTAAGAGTAGGCCATTGTGTGCCGATGGGAACAGATGACATTTACAAAACTGCATACACACGGGGACTGGACGTAAAAAAAACCACAAGAAGCTTATTCCATTATCCTCGATACAAAAGAATAAATCAAATCTCTCTCTCATTAAGATTTGGAACATCTGGCCACTGTTTGGCTTTGAAACTGGTGCATTGTACCCCCTTCAGAAAGGGGCCATAGCCTATACTGAATAAACCATTTCGAGTTCGAGTTCGAGTTCGAGTCTCTCTCTCTCCCAATTGTTGCGTGTTTTGCCTTAAAGTAAGTGCGTGAATGCTAAAAAACAAAAACAAGTTTTGACACACACACTCAGGTTTACCTCAACAAGATGTAAGTATCTACGTGCCAATCCACAAAAATAAAATCGCGCTGATTTCCACACAGTAAATTCCTGAGTCAAATCATTTAAAGTACAATTTTCCAATACTTCATCTTACAGTTCGCACGTCTTCTTTGTCCCATTATCGTCATGAAAAGTCAACTCACGGCGCTGTAAGAAAAAGTCCAAAAGCATAACTACACACAAAGAAGGTGGCAGGGCGGTGTATACGTTCGCCCGCCTAACAAGTAAGCCATAGGTTCTGGGTTCGATTCCCAGCCTTTCTCTTTCTTCCCAGTTTAACGAGAAAATCGAACTGAATATCAATCATCCCCATGAGACTATAGATTGAGGCCCCGTGTGCGAATTCACTTAGAGCATCTTGCGCACACGTTAAAACCTGTTCCGCCTTTTGGAAGAGTACCCATTGAGTGCCTGTAGAAACGGATGACATATTAAAAAATTATTTCCAAAAAAAAAACAAACGCATGCCCACAGGTGTCGTGTTTAAACACAGCGAAGTTGGAAAACGGCTACCTAAATGGCAGGTTAGAAACGGTCTCATGTGCAAATTTCTTATATTGGTGAATATCGGAGCTCTAGCCGAAAACAAAAAACCCACAGCAACTTTTTAAAATGATCAAAAAAATTTTTAAAAAACTGAAGCAAACAAAAACCACCACACAAGTCTGATAGTTAAAGGGGGGAAAACAGACTAATTCAGCTAGCAGCAAGAGTTGTTTCTCTTGGATTGAACGCAGGCGCTCTCTCTCTCTCTCTCTCTCTCTCTCTCTCTCTCTCAAGTACTACATTGTAGGCTTATATCACTTACAAGTCAGACTTGAGAGCGGAGAAGTCACACTTCAGTAGTAAAAAGCTAGAAACAGTTTGGGACTAGAAACATGAGTGTGTCTTTGAATTTGCTCTGTACACTTATTATTAGACGATTAGAAACATGAGTAGGCATAGTGGTAAGAAACTCATGACAGCAGAGAGTCCTCAGAGGAGAAGCCCCCTTCAACAAGTGTTTGGGTCTTTAATCTTCCTTACACTCTAGGAAGGCTGGCCCACATCCAGTTCATGACTGGATGTCTCTCTGCTGCCCCTTCATGTATGTGTAGAGCAAAAGATTAACACACACACACACACACAACACACACACACACACACACACATATATATATATATATATATATATATATATATATATAATATATATAATAATAATGTGTTTATATAATATATTTCTCTGTATAATGTGGGTGGGGTGGTGTGTGATGTGAGAGAGAGAGAGAGAGAAGAGAGAGAGAGAGAGAGAGAGAGGGTTGACAATCTGGACCTTTAGCAGATCAAAGCGAAATAACTTCAGTGTAATCTCGATACACAGATAAGTACCAATAAAAAGTAGGACTGAATGGGAAAACTCGGAAAGTTATTACCCTAGACAAATGAGTAGCCAAACAAAATACATCAGATCTGATTGCAGTGTACACCGGTTAAATGATGCAAAACACAGATCTCCAACTATACTGCCCGTGCCCTTGTGGGCCGTAATAAATTTATTACTTTGAACTGCTCATCAGCTCGGTAAAGTGTGCTCCCTCACTCCATACAGTTTTCTTTTCCGGAATCAAAAGACGATTTCAATTTGAATATGAGCTTTGAGGCACAGGCTGAGAGGGCTACAGTAGGCTTGGTGCTCAACATGTCTCTCAACATGGTTGATCACCGGACATTACTCTACCGCAAGAGAGAGAGATAAGTTTACATTCACGGCGGCCAGATCTAGGCTACCCTATCTCCCTATCACCATCCCTCAAGGAATAAACATCACCAGTCGGATTACTAACGGGACACAACTCTTTCTTAGATGGTGGTTTCAAAGAGTGAGGATAACGGGAGGGTGGGTCATTTTTATGGAATCTGGCGTAGGCTACCATAAATATTCTGCTTTCTGGACGGAAATGGGAGCTGGTGGACAGACATGGTGGCTTTGACAATGTCACGCATGAGTAGGCCTAGCTTGCCTGAGCTGTTGAGTGGGCCGAAAGCTTGAGTGTGTTCGTTACAAAAAGGGGAAAGCAATGTGAATACCTCTTGTTGCGCTCTGAGTGTTCGGGGTGTTAAATAGATTGCTTCGAATATTTGTTGTTTTGTTTTTATGTCTTTTTTTTCATTGCTTAATTAAAATTTGTATGTGAATGTATGTCTTCTTCACCTTACATTTAGAACCTCGCCTGGATATGAAAAAGATGTACGTGTGTATCAATTTAGTGCGTGTTCAATTCTCTTAGTGCCGGGTTAGGTGTGACATTATCAACAATACCCACATTCTCCCCTGGGGAAAAAATAATAAATGCAGTTTTCCTATCGCTAAAAATCTTACGTAGGCCTACACGAAGGCAACATTTTCACCAGATCAGTCGTCAGTTTTCTGTGGAAGAATAGCAAAATTAATGTGGATTTTGCTGGTGACATGTGCCATGACTTCAGGATGTTTAAACGTAGAAAGTAGACATGGGACTACCTTCCTTATGGGGAAAAAAACGGTTTGCATACGCAAAATCTCACCAGTGGTGAACCGCGGAGCTCTAAAGGAAAAAAAAACAAGACCAAAAATAAAACAGCCAAAACAACCCCCCCCCCCCCCCCCCCCCAAAAAAAAAAAAAAAAAAAAAAAAACTAAAACAACATAGCCTTATTCAACCATCTAAGCCCTAAATCATGTGCATTACTTTTGACATGAAACAGCCTCTTTAACGGCACAAGGAACATAACGTGTTTTGGCTGTGTTGTGACATTCATTATAATCATTTCATTTCTTCTATAAATAACCTGTTGCAGATTTCCCTGTCAAAAAAAAGAACCATCCCCCCCCCCCCCCTCCCATTCATTCAGGCTGGTCTCCCCACCTAGGAAGAATGTGTGTGTCCCCGTTGGGTGCCGCCCTTTTTTTTTTTTTGTAAGATTTTTCCTCTAGTCGCCTTTCCTGTCTGCATATATTTTGCCCCACCCCAGGTCAGTGACTGAGACCGTTTGATTCAATTCATTGGGTCCATAAAGTCATGGGTTCGAATCTTAGTAGGTTTAGCGGTGTCTGCTGAAGTGTGGGGATTGTTACGATCTCCCAGGCGAACCTAAAGTGCAGACCTGCCAATGCCATGATACCCTTCCTGTATATATAATCAACGTGTAGAAGATCGAATATTTCAAGATCTTGTTGATTCATGCCATTATTTGGTTGGTTACAGAAACACGAACATACTCAGAATGCATCCTGTGGAAAAAAATTAGCTGCTCTGAAGTCAGAATATGTCAGCTGAGGTAGCTAAGCACAGGAAAAGACCAGGCACTAGGCATTACACCCATGAGCGAAAAAAAGAACAGAAGGGTTAGAAGAGAAGATAAGAAAAGAGAAGAGAATAAAGCATCCCACACCAACAAAAACGATTTGAATAATTAATATAGGAATTTTGTCGGGACAACTTTGGTAATTGCTGTGTGCGTTTATTTTCTTCCTGCTCTAGAAGCATGTTGTAAGCAGGGCCTATGTGATCATCGTACTATCTCCTTGAAAAGGACTTAACACCCAGAAGAAAAATAGCTCACAATCTTGTGGATGAGTGTGAAAGATGGATCTGAACGCAGGACTTTTCTGTGTCTACTAAAGACTCTAGTAGATGCATTACCTCCAGACCATCAATCTACTACTACACGTGTGTGTGTGGTGGTGTGTGTGTGTGTGTGTGTGTGTGTGTGTGTGTGTGTGTGTGCGCGTGGTAGTGTGTGTGTGTGCGTGCGTGGGTACGTGTGTGTGTGCGTCCGTGTTCCGTGCGTGGGTACGTGTGTGTGTGTGTGTGTGTGTGTGTGTGTGTGTGTGTGTGTGTGTGTGTGTGTGTGTGTGTGCGTGCGCGCGTGGGTGTGTGTGTGTGTGGTGTTGTGTGTGTGTGTGTGATGTGGTGTGACACATAAGTGGGTGTACTGCCCAGTCCAAAACGATTATCAAGTTTTTGTTGATGTAAGCAGTGTCAAGGTTTACGTTGAAGTGTTATTATGCTTTGAAGTGTTTAGTCAAGATTGTCTTCCTCCATGCATGCCCTTAGCATAACAGCCTGTAGTTTCTATTTAAGAAAAAAATCCCTGAAGTTGAGTTGTCTCCCATGTGGACAGATGCTGAAAATGGCATTCAGAAGACTTTTATCAAGTACATACTTGCAGTCTCACAATGATTCAGTGTTTGAGGGAGACAGACTGCAAACTCCGGTGATGTTATTGTCGTCACTAGGGAGACGGTGAAAACTCCGGTAACTGTTATGTCGTCACTAGGGAGACGTTGAAAACTCCGGGTGACTGTTATGTTGTCATAGGGGAGACGGTGAAAACTCGGGTGACTGTTATTGTTGTCACTAGGGGGAGACGTGATAAACTCGGTGACTGTTATTGTTTCACTAGGGGAACGGTGAAAATCCGGGTGACTGTTATTGTTGTCACTAGGGAGACGGTGAAAATCGGATGACTGTTATTGTCGTCATAGGGGAGACGGTGAAAACTCCGGGTGACTGTTATTGTTGTCACTAGGGGGTGGGGGGTGCACAGAGTGCAATCTGGTGACTTATTGTCATCATAGAGGGGACGCACAGAGTGCAAATCTGGTTACTGTTATTGTCATCACTAGTGGAGACAGTGCAACTCTGGTGACTGTTATTGTCATAATTTGGGTATCCTAAGCATTTCCTTGCAAGTCATTGTTCATTGCCGAGGTCATGTCCACAAGCAGTCTTTTAAATTAAGCATGTTCCCTCTGCTTAGACAGCACAGGCTGCACTGGCTGGGCCTTGTCTACTACACGAAGGACAGCAATCCCAAAAGACATTCTGTATGCAGAGTTGGCATCTGGGAGGAGAACCAAAGGCTGCCAATAGCTGCACTATACTATGAGGATGTCTCCAAGAGAGACAGGAAAGTACTTGACATCAACACCGAGTCCTGGGAGGGAGGACTTGCAGCCGACTGCACGAGGTGGAGAAGCACTGTGAACCAGCACCTTAAGTCAGGGGAAGAGAAACTGATGAACACAGTGGTAGGATGGAAAGGGCCCCAGAAAGAAGTGCAACTCCACTCCAACGGACCAGACACCCACACACACAAGTGCCACCTTTGCCACAGAGACTGTTTCTCCAGCATGGGTCTCTGCAGCCACAAGTGAAACTGCTTCAATCCATCAGACAGGACAACCAGGATGTACTACACCTAGGATCAAACTTGACTGATGGAGGTTATCTACTATTAAGGAGACAAATAGGCGTCGATGTGTGTCCCGACACTCCTACTGACTGAATACTGCTGAAGTGACCCAACAGTAGTGCAGGGCCCTGCTGCTAGGTGGCCTTATGGTAGCCTAACATTGACAAGCTTCTTGTGGACATCTATTCCTAAAGGTTTGACATGACCAATCTATCTAGATATGGTTGGGTGTGGTGGAGAGATTGGAATGAGCGAAATGTGAAACAGCATTACAGGAACATAGTATCACAAATGATAAGGAAGCAAACCAAACCAACAAATAACAACAAAGAACCAACAAAAAAACGAAAGAAAAAACAACTAATCAAACAAATCCCCCCCCCCCAAAAAAAAAAAAAAAAAAAAAGATAAATGCCTAGTAGTCATGACAGCATAATGAAATTTTGATCCTTGACCAAATGTAGCAGCCAAGATCTGTACCCCTAACTAGTGTATACTGTGGTGAACAACTGGTATTGTTATAAAGAAGAGATCAGAACAGCCCCAACTGCTGAGCAGACAAGGTACCCCTCTCCTCCAACCTCTGCACAGGCAGAAGCTGGTTAGCATGAAGGCTGGAGAGAGTGCCCAGATGGGGATTCAGAACAACTACGAAAGATGGCATCATGTAGGAAATAACCATCTGACTATAATCCAAAACTTCCAACGTGGTTCAATGGGATAAAAGGAGGAAAGGGGAAAGGGTCCAAACACAAAACAAATCTAGGGGGAGGGGGGACCTGAACAAGCCTATCCACTACCTACCCAAAACAAAACAAACAGACAAAAAAAAAAAGCAAGGAGTTAAGACTTAAGAGCTCATAGGCAAGAGTCAAACGAAGGGAAAAGACAAGATGCACAGAAACCAACAACACCTCAGTCACAGGCAGTCAGAGCCACAAACAAGTTCCCATGTAAACACTGAAACTGAAAAAAAAAGAAGTGTTTGTTACCACTGATAATTCTGTACTTCAAAAATTGTTAAGTGGCACACACACACACACACACACACACACACACACACACACACACACACACACACACACACACACACCTTTTTCAACCCAACTTAGGCGAATCCTGGGAATAATAAATCTGAACTGATGGCGTTTGTTTGACATGGATTCCACAACAAACCGTATCGTAAATAATATTTTTTTAAAAACCGTCACATACAGCGTTTTGCTCCAGTTCAATGCTTCGCAGATTTTGTCACCCAAAGAATCAAATAACTTAACATGGAACTTATTTTGAGGATTTTCTCTATTTCTTTTTTTTAAAATTTTATAATTCTTTTATATTGAGGATAATGGAATAAGCACTCATGTGCTTTTTACCACCAGTCCCCGTGTGTATGCAGTTTTGCAAATGTTGTCACCCATTCCCACGGCACACAAAGGCCTACTCTTCCGAAAAAGCGGACCAGGTTTTTACATGTGCGCAAGATGTTCTGCGAGCGTTCGCACGCAGGACCTCGATTTATAGTCTAGTATCATCTAAAGGAAAGCACGTGACTGGATGTCAAGTGCATTGGTCCCTTCATAATCACTTCTCTTGTTGAAGAGTGGCGGCAAGTTTCCCACAGTGTATGTTCTTCCCTGTGTTTGATGTCTCAGGAAACACAACCACTTTTATTCTTTGGTATTGGCACGCATAAGACTCCGACAAACTTGGATTGCCTGCTTCATACAGCAACGTGTCTGTACCATCACAATAATTTTAAATTACAACTTTTAACAAATATGTCCTATTTTTATCCCTCTCAGATGCATGCTACACACACACACACACACACACACACACACACACACCATTCTGTAATGTTAGTGGCGAAATATATGGACCAGAGTGGTATTAGATCAAAAAGTGTTGCGGTTTTTGTTGGTTTTTTTGTTGTTTTTTTTTAATTTCTGTGGATGCCTTAGTATATGCGGTATGAATGCAAGATTAATAATATAGGGAAGCAAAGGAAAAAGTGGCAAAAAGTAATAGCCGGCGTGTAGCCCCGTCGCTTTCCCCAATCAAGCAGTGTCGAGCGTGTGGTTACCATTTGGATGGGTGATGGGCGACCTTGGCTTCAGTACAGTCCCCCCCCCCCTTAGTTCACCAGTGTAAATGGCGTACCAGCCCTCTTTAGGGTCAGGGAAGGTAAAGCAGCGATGGAGAGGAGATGTGCACCACCCTCAATATGCTGGCCCCTAGAGAAGCTGAGGTCTCTGACGCCTCGCTCCCCTACGACTGCCTAGGTTATGGGACACCTTTACTTTTACCTTGTGCATTATTTTGGTTCTAAAACCCAAGCCAGTGAAGTTGCTGAATGAAGCTAGGACAGACTACCTCCCAGGCCAGAAGAGATGGTGTGGTTCCAACTGATCCACTGGACACTGGATGACTGACATGGTGGCTACCAAACCAAAGAAACCAGACTTAGAAAAAAGATAAAAAGAAAGAAACACACACACACCGCGCACCAACATACAACACACACACACACACACACACACACACGCACGCACGCAGCACGCACGCATGCACACACACACACACACACACACACCACACACACACACACACACACACACACACACACACTTCCAACAGCAATTCAACCCTCTCCCCCAAAACAACAACAGCAACAACGGCAACACCCCAAAACAAAAGAGGCTGGGTGTCTTCACTAGTGACTTTTATCATTTTGTGTTGTTGTTGTGTGGTGGTGGTGTGGTGGTGGTGGTGGTGTGGTGGTGGTGGTGGGGTGTGTGTGTGTGTGTGTGTGTGTGTGTGTGTGTGTGTGTGTGTGTGTGTGTGTGTGTGTGTGTTGGTCTTCAATTTTTAAGTCTGTTCACATAAGTGATATTACTAGACCAATTGTGTGTGTGTGTGTGTATGTGTGTGTGTGTGTGTGTGGTGTGTGTGTGTGTGTGTGTGTGTGTGTGGTGTGTGTGATGTGAGAGAGAGAGAGAGAGAGAGAGAGAGAGAGAGAGAGAGAGAGAGAGTGTGGTGTGTGTGTGATGTGTGTGTGTGGTGTGTGTGTGTGTGTGTGGTTGTGTGGTGTTGTTGTGTGTTGCCAAGAGAGCTGCAATTTGAATCTAGCCTTAGAGTCCATGTATAATTATGACAGTTCTTTTGATTATAAAGGAAAAAAGAGCAGAAGGAAGTTTAGAATTAATAATGACGAGAAAATCAATACTTAATATCAGAAACAGGGGACGAGATAGCCTAGCGGGTAGAGCATTTGCAGTCGTGACCTGACGGCCCATCCATGATCAAGCCACCAAGGAACGCCCATTTTAGGGAAATTTTCCCTGAAGTTAACATCAGTGCTGACTCCACTCCTCCAAAGCCCTTTGGATGAGACCATAAACCAAAGCCCTGTGTGACAAAATTTTGAAAAAAAGGCATGCACACACGTGTTGTGTTTAGACACTATTCCTGAAGTCGAAATGCGGCTGCCTTAATGGTATGTTAAACAAACAAACAAAAAAAACACCATAAAATCTCACCATTGATGAACCTGGAAGCTCCAGCCAAGTTACTGTCTGTGTGCGCATATTAATGTGCATATGCAGGCTGATAAATTTTGTGAACGAACGTGCGTGCGTGCGTGCGTGTGTGTGTGTGTGTGTGTGTGTGTGTGTGTGTGTGTGTGTGTGTGTGTGTGTGTGTGTGTGTGTGTGTGTGTGTGTGTGTGTGCGTGCATAGGTGTGTCTATATAATTATATGCACAAAGTTTGTGCGTGTGTGTAACAGTACTTTCACCTAACATCTTTTCACAGCTGTGTTGATAGATGTGTGTGTGTGTGTGTGTGTGTGTGTGTGTGTGTGTGTGTGTGTGTGTGTGTGTGTGTGTGTAGTGCGTGCGTGCGTGCGTGCGTGCGTGCGTGCGTGTGCGTGATAAAAATCGATGTGTGGACAGTCTGTGATTTGCTGTAACCTGGTCTGGGAGTCTTAGTGAGTCATACTGTGTAGAGGAAAATTGTAACGTGTACCCGCAATACGAATAATCATGCTGTGAGACTTGCTGGGGTAGGCGTTTTTCTGCGGAGAAACAAAATCACAATGCACGTCGTGAATATCGTACTTTGAGATTGTCGCATTCTTGTTTTTGATGAAAATGGGCGTGACGATGTAGGTGTGCTGTCAGACAAGCTTGACTCGGTCGTTGTTTTGGACCAATCAGAATGGCCGTTACATCAAGTTATGAGTCCGCAGTACCAATCCGCCATCTTGGATGATCAACTAGGGGACTTCGTCGAAAGTTGACAGGTTAGTTCATCATAACATCATTACTAACAGCTAACGAGATCGTGACGATTAATTGATGATCAGAGGTTCATGGATCGCATGATCTTTTCATCTGACTTGTCATCTAATTATGTTGTTGATTTGGAAGCTTTAGATGAAAATAGCAGCAGATGTGTGTTGTCAGTTGTGTTGGCAGAGAAGGAATAGACACCATCTCCATTATGTTGTGTCAGTCACGACTAGGCCTACCTCACAGTTTAACAGATCTTAGGTGGACCTACTGTATAGTGCGCGGTGTCAATCACCTCGAAGTATGAAGATCAGAAGTGCCAAACACATGTCAGATTCAAACGTTGTGCCAGATTATGCTGAGTGTTCGGAACGGTTCCGTTTGTTTTTGTCGCAAAGTTATCATGTTTATCTTATAAACTGACAACAATACACTTTTTTCTTGACAAGACTGTGACAGTACACAAATCCAGACACAGATAGTCAGACATTTACGCATTAAGACAGACATTTACGCCCTCAAACACACACACACACACACACACACACACACACACAACACACACACACACACACACACACAGTGACACAAACACATCACACACAACACACACACACACACACACACACACACACACACACACACACACACACACACATACATGTGTACACACGCACTACATGTTTACACACACACTTCACTAACACACCACACCACAGCCCCAGCACAGACCAAACAGCATTACACCACACGGTACCACTCACACACAATCATTCTCTCCCTCTCTCTCCCCCCTCTCTTTTTGAAGTTAATTCTCTCGCTCAAACATGCAAGCCTACACCCCCCCCCCCCCCCCACACACACACACACACCTAATACACTCACGCTTTGGTTTCACACACAAGTTCCACACACACACACACACTCACAAGCATTCACAATTCATGTACATGCATATTCCCGCATGTTCACAAACACATGTAATGATCATGATGTATATATATATTGTGTATACACTGATGGTGATACAGTAAATCACACATAGTATGTACACACACACACACGCACGCACACACACACACACACACACACACACACACACACACACACACACACACCCCACACACACAATACACACACACACACACAAAAAAAATTCACTCATGTGTACATACACATGTAATGATGTATGATACAAGTGTCTAAAGATGCCTGTGTGTATGCTGATAAGCAAACATATATATTACAGTGTTGATTCTGTGTGTGTGTGTGTGTGTGTGTGTGTGTGTGTCTGTCTGTTGTCTGTCTGTCTGTCTGTCTGTCTGTCTGTCTGTCTGTCTGTCTGTCACTCTGTGTCTGTCTGTCTGCCTCAGTGTCTGTGTCTTCTGTGTCTCAGTATGTGTATGTGTGTGTGTGCGTGTGTGCGTGTGCACATGTGTTTGTGTGTGTGTCACTGTAGTTGGTTGTGTGGTTGTGTGTGTGTGTGGTGTGTGTGGTGTGTGTGTGTGTGTGTGTTGTGTGTGTGTGTGGTGTATGTGGTGTGTGTAAAACAAGGCTGTCAGCATTTACTACCAGTGTCATTTAGTGTGTTTTGAAAGAGAGTGGCTATAAGTATAAACTTGTCTGTTCAGGCTACTGTCCCCAGGAAGAGCATGTTGACACAAGTGCATCACCACTCATGAACTGATGAAGTGACCACATACAGTGACACACAGTGACTGACACATACACACACACACACACACACACACACACACACACACACACACACACCACACACACACACACACACACACACACACACACATTCTTTTTTGCTTGTTTTTTCCTTATGTATATATTTTATTGTTAAAGGTTGCTGTAAAAACTAAAATGTAATGATGTTGTAGTTAAATATTACTGATGAAATGATTTTTGTTCCTAGATAGATGGCTTGAGCATTGATCATTGATGAAAAAAAGAAAATCAATTCTTATTCAGTGTAACATCTGGAAATGAAAATTTGACTTTGACACTCACAGTGACATACCTGCTTACACTCACTGAGTCATACACACTTTTCTCTGTCAGCAGCATTTAAAAAAAAGAAAGTTCTTGTAATAGAAATGGTTATTGCTGTGGGTTCTTTTCCGTGCATCAGATTTGTACCTTAATTTATAAGCATTAACATCTGCAGCATAAAATATCAATATGTGGAATTGTGTGTATTAAGATAAGATTAAGATCAGAAAGACATTTGAAGAAAAAAGAGTGGGGAGTCATTTTTATAGTTTCAGTTTGACAGAGAGAGAGAGGGAAAGAGCTAGAGCAGAGAGAGAGAGAGAGAGAGAGAGGGGGGGGGGTTGAAAATGAGTGATTGGCTAGCAGTGGCTCATACTCATGTATTGTTGTTTGTATTTTTGGTGTGTTATTTCTTTTTTCTTTAAAAAAATTTTTTTTTTAACTCTATCAGTTTATGGTAATTACATAAGAAAAAACACCATGCACTGCTTTACTGCATGACTGTGAATCAGTCACTGAATGAATATATGTAATTGATCATACTGATTCTAGGCATTATTAGCCTTTGCTGTATGACCGTGTGTGAATGAATTCATAGACTGATACATAGGTATTATTAGCCTCTGCTGTACACCCAGAACAGTTATGTGTGCCTAGTATCATTGGTATTTTTAGACCTGTGCTTTTTTAGAAGGAAGTTTTAGCTTTTGTTATGGAAATGAAGTGACTCATTGAGAAATATAATAAAATATATATATATAAGCAGCATTGCCCCATGGATGGATAACCTTTCATGCGGCTTAGTTTTAGTACAGTCCCCTAGTTTACCCAGCTGTAAATGGTTACCTGCCTTATATAAGGACAGGGAAGGTAAAGCAATGAGGAAGATGAGATGGGTGCCATCTACCAGATGTTTGACTCTAGAGAAGCTGAGGTCTCTGAAACCTTGCTTCCCCACGATCACACAGGTTATGAACTTTTTTTTTTTTATTCCTCAGGTAAAAATCCAAGGTTTACTGGCCAATGGTGAGATTTTGTGTAAATCATTTTGCACACTATTAAGATAGCTGTATTCTGACTGTGGAAATGACATCTAACCAGTATGCATGTTTTAAAAAAAAAAAAGTCTCCATTCCTACCAGCATGTAATAGTCTATTCTTTTGAAAGGCAGAATGGGTTTTAAAGTGTGTTTAAGGTGTTCTCTGTGTGTTTGCACTCAGGACCTGAGGACCTTGGTTTACAGCCTCATCTAAAAGATGTTTTTGAGGATTGTAGTTGGTACAAGAACTCCAGAGGAAAAATCCCTTTGAATTTGAGTCACCTGTGCAAAGCACCTATTGCTCAATAAAAAGAACCCCAACAACATTGCCTTCCTTACTTCCTGGGCAATCATTGAATCATGCACGCATGCACACACACGCAATCATGC
>CM060336.1:26297014-26332014 GCA_030674155.1 Stramonita haemastoma | reverse complement strand
CCACACACACACACACACACACACACACACACACACACACACTCTCTCTCTCTCTCTCTCTCTCTCTCTGTCTCTCTGTCTGTCTTCTCTGTCTCTGTCTGTCTGTCTTTTCTGTCTCTGTCTCTGTCTCTCTCTCTCTCTCTGTCTCTCTGTCTCTGTCTCTGTCTCTGTCTCTGCTCTCTCTCTCTCTCTCTCTCTCTCTCTCTCTCTCTCTCTCTCTCTTCTCTCTCTCTCTCATTCTCACATTATGTCTGTGTCTGTCTGCCTGCCAGTATGACTCTCTGTTCAACCATATCATTGAAACTAAGAACCTTGAATTTGAATGAAGCTGACATCTTTTCATTTCAAAATCCACCTGTTGTCATTGCATCAAAGTCGTTCTCCATCAGCCCCTCCAAATAAACAAAAAAGAAAAGAAAGCCAAACCAAAACAAACAACAACAAACAGAAGCAAACCAATAGAAGCAAACAGAACCCACCCAGCCTCTCCACAGATATAGAAGCAAGTCTATATATTTTTGTTTTTAATATTTCATAATGATTTCAGTACACTTACATGTGAATGGACACATGTATGTATAATCTGATAGGTTCTAAGAGGGGCCAGTAAAATACAATTCACTGATCTTTGCTTGTCATCACTGGCATTGTTCGCTTACTCCGTCAGCACACAGAAAATCAGCCCACATTTCTATTACTTGTGTCTTTTTTCAGATACTTATCAAGTGCTAGAAGTAGTAAACTGCGAAGTAGAATAACCTTGATTTAGCGTCGTGCAGTTTTGAGCCTGAGTTAATGGATACATGATTGGTAGAAAAATGTATCTATAGTCTCTTGGGGGATCATTTGAAATTGTAAGAGTCTAAATTATAGTACTTACTCTGCTCCAGCCTTGTTGCGTATCGCCCTGCCAATCACAGAGGCCTTATCAGCGCGCTCAGGTTGTTCAAGATCAGTGGGGGTTTTTTCCTAAATAGTATTTAATTTCCTGTTGTGGTTTTTAAATATAAAAAAAAATGTCCAACTGTTTGTTGCTTGCCTTGCAAACAATAGATAAGTATGGTTGAAATTCTAACCACCACCACCTCCCCCCCCAAAAAAAGGAAAAAAAAAAAAGAAAAAAAGAAATCACGCTGAAATTCTCTTCGTTGAAACAGCATAGGTAGGCATTCTGGCATTGTGTTGTGCGTGCATGCGTGGTTGGTGTGTGTGTGATATTATGCTTTATCTCTTTTCTGCCCAATTTTTAAGTGATGATATATATATATATATATATTATATGTATATATCCAGAAGAGTTGCCAAATACAGTGCTGTTTTGTGTCAACCCTTGAAATGAGTAATTAAGTAATAAAATAATGATACTCTTGACACCCATTGACTCATCATAATAATATGTGAATACATTTATGATCAGTTGTCAATCTCTGAATCTACCATAGCAGTGTTTTCAGTCAATACAACTGACATATCAACACTCTCAGTATACTGTTTTGTGATTGGTTTTTCCGTTTGCTTTTGAAGTGTTTTCAAAGTGTTTCCATTTTGTGTCCAGCCCATGTAAATTTCCTGTTTGCCTTCTGACAGTTGTTTTGTGTTCTGCCATTGTGTTGCTTTATTTCATTCAGAATGAGGAAGTTTTTGTATATTTGCTTTTAAAATGAAATCATCAGTAATACACTTTCATACTCCTGATAAAAAACAACAACAACTGTGCTGTATTTTGTTTTTATTATAAGTATTTACATGCAAAATGATTTCCTATGAATGCAGAATACAAGTTTGTTTTCATGAATTTACTGAGACAGTGTGAGAAAGGAGAGAAAACACACACACAACACACACACACACACACACACACACAACCACACACACACACACACACACACACACACTAAACAACACTAAGCACACACACACACACACGATACAGCACACACACAACACACACACACCTAATAAGACACGCTCATAGCACACCACACATGCACGATCATGCACTCGACACACAGTCACATGCTAGCATGCACATGTGCACAGGTGGGGGAAGGGAACAAGAGAGAGAGAGATAGAAAAAGACAGACACTGAGACAGACAGACAGACAGAGAGACAGACAGACAAACACTAGACAGACAGATGGAGAGAGACAGAGAACTATTTCTGCCAGACAGATATCACAGGTCTCTATGTCTTCACTTCCTCCCCCACATAGATTCCTCTGCACTCAGGAATGTATAATGTGAAAAGGTAAAGAACAAATGAGGGATGGATTTGGGGTGTTTGTGTTTAGGAGGACCTCTCATGCATAAACTTAGTACTTGTAATGTAGCAGGCAACTGACAGACAACTATTTCAAGCCACCCGTCCTTCCTCCCCACTGAAAAATTGTAGTAGGCTATTTCTTCCTGGCTTTCTGTGCATGTAAGGCTTTCTTCCTTGTTCTGCCTATACTATAGTGTCGACTGTTTGTAATACGGCTCAGCTTTGGGTGGTTGAACATCAGAAACTGGTTCAAGTTTAAATTGAGCTACACTTTCATTTTTCCCAGCAAGGGGGGGAAAGAAAAAAAAAAAGCACACACCGGCAGTACTGTCAATGGCAGGTTAGTTAGTCTGTCGTTGCATGCCAGTTTTGATTGTGCTGAAAGCATGTTTGGAAGAGGGGGGTAGACTTCTGACAGAAGATAATATCGTGTGGTGGTGGTGGTGGTTGTTAATGGGTTTGATGTTCCCTGTGTGGCTACGGTGTGGAGGTGCCATGTGTGGAGCTACTGACTGGCTAGCTGTGAAGAGCTCCAGATTGGGGGTGTTGTGTGTTGGTGTCTGTGTAATTACATCACAGCCACTGTTCTGTATAGTAGATACATGTATACACTACACTACAGCCAGTCTGTTACATGTGGTGTCATCGTCTGTGCTCCGATGACTCTTCTGCTCTTTGTGTTGGTATGCTCGAGCACATTATTTTCACCAAAAAGATCACAGTGGAGGACTGCTCAATGTGTGGGACAGGATTTAGGACTGGAGCAGTGGAAGCATTACTGCTGGTACTAAAGTACTATGGGTTATGTTTACTGCTTAGAACTGAATAATGTTTTTGAGTGTTTTGCTTTTACTCTAGTTGCAGTCAATGTGTGTGTGTGTGTGTGTGTGTGTGTGTGTGTGTGTTGGTGTGTGTGGTGTGTGTGTGTGTGTGTTGTGTGTGTTTCACTGTTTGTTTATTTTTACTTTTTCTCTTTATTCTGTATTTTTTTTATTCTATGTATTTTATATGTATATGTTGTTTTACTGTTTGTTTATTTTTACTGTCTTCTTCTTTTCTTCTTTATTGTTTTATTCTATTATATGTGTGTGTGTGTGTGTGCGCTACGGCTGGCGTGCATGCTGTGCGTGTTTGTGTGTGTACATGGGTGCTACGTGCATGCAGATGTGATTGTATGTATGTATGTATTGCATACATGCATTCCGGGATTGTTTTCATATCGGGGTTCAATCACATCTTGTGCGGTATGTGTTTCAGGTAAACAAGACCAGCATCGTCCATACCTAGCAAGGCACAGGGGGGCAGCCGAGAAGGTTAGACCAGGAAGGAGCAGCAGAGAGATTCCTGCAGTTGTGTTTATTCGCAGTTGGTGACTTCCTGCAGTTGTGTTGACTTCCTGCAGTTGTGTTGACTCCCTCGCAAGCAAAGCAAGCAGTGGCCATGTCTGTCAGCGACGACATTCTGCAGTCCAGCAGTGACAGTTTCTGGGAGGTGGGGAAGTACATGCGCACGGTGAAGCGCAGTGACAATGGCTTCAAGCTGTGCGAGTCCCTGCGCCAGCTGATCGAGCAGCGCAGCGAGATCGAGAAGAAGTACGCCTCCATGCTGTCAGGCTGGTCCAAGAAGTGGAACGAGTTTCTCGATAAAGGTAAGACCTGGCCTTTGATTAACTGGAAACAGCAATGGCATACATGTAACATGCACACAGCATGACATGTGTGCATGTATGTGTGCATGCATGCACGCACGTGTGCATGTACCACGCACGCACGCACGCACACACACACACACACACACACACATGCACACACACACACACACACACACACACACACACACACACAACACACACACACACACACACACACACATGACAGTGGTAGTTTTTTCATCATATTGTTGTACCTGTGATGCACAGTTACTTGTGCCCTGCCTATTTTTTTTTTTTTTTTTATCTCATTATCTGTGAAATACATTGCCTGTGCCCTGCCATTTAGATATTGGATTCTACATTGTTGTTTGTGTGCCCTGCCATTTGTATTATGGTAGTATCTGTGGTATATCATTGCCTGTGCCCTGCCATTTAGATATTAGAGCTGCATTGTTATTTGTGCCCTGCCACTTTTACCTGTGATATATCATTGGCTGTGCCCTGCCATTTAGACATCTCCATTGTTTGTGCCCTGCCATTTTTGTCAAAATCTGTGAAATATCATTGCTTATGCCTTGCAATTTCTATATCTCGTTATTTGTGAAATATTAGTTGTCTATATCACAGCTGGTGTCCTGCCATTTAGAGATCTGTGATATATACCACTGCTCAGGGAACAGGATAGCCTGGTGGTTAGAGTGTCGTGCTCATGAACTGATAGCCTAGGCTTGAGAGTGTTTAAACTGTTATTGGGATATGTATTATTTGATAATAATCATCTCCATTCCTGAGTGTGCACTCACATTGTAAGGTGTATCTTTTTCAAGTTTGTAGAGTTTTTGGTTATCCTCAGGTTGACACTCGTTAATATATAATGTCCTGCAGATTGGTGTAGGACTGTCTGTCTGTCTGTTCAGGCAGTAAACCGAGGCATTAAGTTTATCAAGTATCAGTCAAGTAGCCCAGCAACTCTGCAGAGCCTGTTCTGGTTTGTGGTCTCTTATATACCTTTGCTACAAGGGCTCCTGTATTTTTACAACAAGGGCTTCTGTACTTATGGCTCGGCATACACACGTTCAAGAACAGCACTGAATTTAAAGTGACCCACATAAGCACAGGATCTCTCTTGCTTTGTAGTCTCTTCTTGCCTTGGGAATGACTGATCTATGAAGCGGGTATTTATGGCCCAGTAAAGACGCTAATGATTACCATTGAGGTGACCCACATGGAGGGTATACTTAGTCCTTGATTCAGGAATTCAAGGTTCGCTGTAGGCTACACAAAAAAAAAATTGTCAGGGTATGACATGAGTATGACAAAGCTGGAATGAGTGATGCAAGAGCAGGTTTAGTTAATACTCTTGCTGAGGTGCCAGACAATGCAGAAAAAAAACAGTAATCAGATGTATTTCTTTTTATGCCCTGATTTGGTTGTCTGTGTCTATTTCAACTGTTTTGGAGAAATTTTGTTTTCTTATATGATTGCCAGAGTAAGAAGGAAGGTGGCAGGATGGTGAAGCCCTTCGCACTGCGCAACAGTAAACGTGAGGTTCTGGGTTTGATTCCCAGCCGTGCCCTTTCTACCTTGTTTGAGGAAAAAATTGAACTGATTGCCAGAGTCCTTTGGATGAGACTGTAAACTGAGGCCTTGTGTGTGAAGCATGCAGAACATCTTGCACACACCTTAAAAAACTGTTCTGCCTTTCAGAAAAGTAGGCCATTGTGTGCGGTAGGAATGGATTATTGAAGAAAAAAACCCAGCATGCACACAGGTATTGTGTTTAGACACCATCCTGGGAATTTGGAATGCGTCTACCTAAATAGTGGGGGGGGGGGGAAATTGTCGCATAACATAAATCCACCATTGGTGAACCTTGGAGCTCTAGCCAAGGAACAGGGAAGAAACCCAACAAAAAAACAGTGTTCTGTACTTTGTTATGTAAAATAAGTCATAAACTGGCCGTCTGGGGTTTGGGTGTTTTTTTTTTTTTTTTTTCGTGGTGGGGGGGGGGGCCTTATTTGTTCCTTGGCAAGACCTCTGAATTCACCAGTGGTGACATTTTCCTGGCAAGAGCTTCTGAAATTCCAGTTGTGACATTTTTCCCTGGCAAGACCTCTGAAATTCACAGTGGTAGATCATTTTCCTGGCAAAGGCTTGAAATTCACCAGTGGTGACATTTTGCGTTGCGGCCATTGCCCCCACAATTAAGATAGCTGCTTATCAACTTCAGGGAAAACATTTTTCATGTATATATGTTTTACCTGTGGCGTGCAGGTCCAGAGTACGGGACAGGTCAGGCAGCGTGGCGCAGCGTGCTGTCGGAGTCTGACCAGGTGAGCGAGCTGCACATGAACATGGCTGACCACCTGATGTCAGAGGTGTACGCCTCCATCAAGACCTGGCAGAAGGAGAACTACCACAAGTCCATGATGCACTTCAAGGAGACCAAGGAGTTTGAGGACGGCTTCAGAAAGGTCAGTCAGCCTGTCAACAGGTCGTTTTGTGGCATGAGGAGGGAGGGAGGGGTGGGTGGGTGGATGGGTGAGTGGGTGGGTGATGGGTGAGTGAGTGGATGGATGGATGAAAGGATGGATGGGTGGGTGTATGGATCTAGATAGATGGATGATCTTAGATAGATGATAGACTTAGATAGAGGATAGTAATAGATAGAGAGATAGTAGTAGATAAATACAGACAGTTAGAATAGATAGACAGAGACAGAGAGACAGACAGATGAGAGAGAGAGAGAGAGAGAGAGAGAGAGAGAGAGAGAGAGAGAGAGAGAGAGTGTTTGTGGGTGATTTTGATTTAGAAAGAGAGAGTGTGTATGATGGTGAGTTAGAAAGAGAATAAGAGAGTGTGTGAGGGGGGGTGTTGTGTTGTGTGCATTTTCTGTAGCATGTAATCCCCTTTCTTCATATATGTCATGTTGGGTTTCACTTTCATTCCAATCTTTCCTGTTGTTTTGTGATATCATCGTTACCTGCCAGTTACTTGCATATCTTTGCATTTTGTTTTAAATCTTGTTTGCAATTTTAGAACACCACAACCTAGTTTCTGCCTGTGTTCAGTCTGGTTCTTTGACAAAGCTGTAGTGTTTGTGTTAGTTTGATTATGAGTTTAGGCTATGTGGATATCTGGATAAGTCTGCATTAATGAAGGTCATTGGAAGGATCAAATACCATGATATTGATAATGTTGAGCCAGTGTGCTTTCTTAATACTATAGAGCCTAAAGAGGTCTTCATTCGTAGGTAAACTAAAGATTACTGGCACAAGGCTTTTATTTCAGAACAGGAAAGAGGCATAATTGGATTTGAGTGTTGGGGTTTTTGTTGTTGTTGCTTTTTTTATTTTTTAATTCTGAAACCTTTAGCTCAGTCAGTCTTGATTGTCAAAAGGCGAGAAGAGCAAATTCTTAACCCTTGAAGTTGAAATAGACCTGGCTTAGGGAAAAAAAAGTGTGTATGTACATGTGTTTGTGTGTATGGTCTTGGTGGGGGGAAGGGAGAGTAGTTTCTGAGATTGAGATGGCGATCCCTCAAAAGTTGTTGAAGAGCCCCTACCATGTACAAAGAAGGGTCTCCTGACCCTGACATTTAGAATCCAGATAGAACACTTGATATAAATTACTTCTTATGTTCTCATGGGAAGAAGCTCAAGTGGTCCTTGTAACTTCAAGTTATAAAATCTTGATGAGGCCACTTAACCCTCTTCCTGAGCTTGAATTTTAGGCTGGATGTTGTTTGAAATTACAATGTTGACATTTTTAAGTGATGCAGCTAAGAGTGGGGTGGGGTGGGGGAATAAAAGGTTAATTGCTTAAGTTTAATGATTTGTGTTACAATAAAATTGTTCTTTCACCAATTCACGCCATACAGGTTTGTGGAACTTCAGTAGTTCATTGCAAGGAAATTTGAGTGCTGCATGGAACTAGTACTGCAATAGGGCAGAGTAAATATAGACTAATACAGTAATAGTACTTTCCCTCTTTGTGTGTGTTGTGTGTGTGTGTGTGTGTGTGCGTGCGTGCGTGTGTGTGTGCATGTGCATGCGTGTGTGTGTGTGTGTGTGCATGCGTGTGTGTGTTGGGGGTCTAGCACTAATGGTACCATCTAGAAAGCAAAAGGTCCCTGGTTCAATTCTCACCCCAAGCTGGGCTTTTTTCCTCATCCTCTAGATCTTGTGTGGTGGTCTGGGTACTGATAGTAAACTGAGGTCCTGTGTACAACGTTAAATCATCTATGGTAACAAGAGAGTTTATTAAGAAAAAGTTATTTAGAAAAAGAACAGAAAAAAGCCATTCTCATGGGGGAACAAATATAACTGTAGACTGGAACACGTTTTTTGCTGTTGGGTTTTTTTGGTTGTTGTTGTTTGTTTTACACACAAGTGCCACTCTACTAGTGGTGGTGCACTGTCCATTGGGAGAGCAGCCTGAATTTTAGCAGAGAAATCTGGCAATGTTGAAATGGTATCTATGACTCTCTTCTCCTCTGTGTTTCCTTCCTGGGATGTATAGTGCCTCATCTTCACCTGTGCCTGTAACTGCTCAGGTCTGCCTCCCGGTCTCAGCCGACACATTCTGACTTAACCGTCTTAGCCCCGTTGCGGCCGCAGCCGCCCGTAACAGCACCTGCTGCTAGATTCCGTTGCGGCCGTAGCCGCCCGTTGGTCCTGACCACGTGGGCAGTACTTTTCCATCACACACATACCTCGTGGTTCTCACACAATGTGTCTGAAATTTGGTGGGGCGATGCAGGGAAGGTTTCAGATGGTGCCAGTGATAAATTTAGACCACTAACAGTGTGTACTTGGGAGGGAAGGAAGAAAGCAAGGCTGGCGATAGAAACGCCTTTCACTCATAACGCGTGGCGAAAAAAAATGGCGTCTTCGTTGGTAGCAGACGATTCATCTAACTAACTAGACAATAAAATGAACGTGTTTGCATTGGAAGTAGAAAAAATTCAATGATAAATATTAAGTGAGTCAGAAATAAAAAGCTGACGGGGGAGAAGAGAAGGGAAATAACGCAGTTAGAGAGAAGAATGAACCCGACTACACGGCACATTCCTGCAAGCGTGGCGACCTGTGCTACCCACACGCTGTGGAGAAATTTGACGGGGGGGGGGGGGAGGGGGAGGTCAGCAGCATAAACGCCAGAAAATGTGACGCCTTTTGTCTATTTTCTAGTTAATACCACACTTTTTATTTGAAACTCAACGGACAGATTTGCTGATGACGAAAATACCGAGAAGGAAAAGAAAATAGACCTCAAGTCTGCCAAGATGCCACAGGTGACAGCGATAGGTACACCCCCGACACATCCACATTTTGTGCTTTCTGTGATGTGATGTGTCCCTGTGCCATCACTATGACTACTTTAAAGGCTATCACGATTAAAATTTTGTAGAATTACAGAAGTTCTGTGTTGTTTCATGTTTGTCACACCTGTGTGGTGACACTGGTGACAATGTGACACTTATGTACAATATTACACTTCTGTGCACTTAACAAACATGTGGTAAGACATAGACATCTGAAATGCAGTATATAGGTAAGATATTGATTGAATATTCCTTGTTTTCAAAAGACAAAAAACCAGTTAAACAAAAAGTATGCCTCATCAAGACATATAAAACAATAGGTGTTATGAGGACATTGTGTGACACATCCTTGAAGTACAATTGCACACAAACATTAATAAACACGTTAGGTAGGCATCAGTTCTTTATTCAACACTTACATGTATGAATTTGTGTCTATTCCATATATATTTTGCTGGTTTATTGTATACAACATACTTTTACCTGTGATTGGTGACAAATAAGGTGACAACGACACGACATTTTGTGACCAGACATGTAAACTTGTCTTAAAATGCAAGTACAAAGATATATCTAGCTTGTGACAAAATTTCAGCTTGATAGCTTGTCATGCACACAGACAATTGTCTCAGGAGTAGACTATGTCAGTTTGGGGTAGAAAACTTTAAAAGAATTCAAAATCTACAGGCAGTTTAGCTCTGTAGAATTCAACAACAAGAGGGTTAAGAGCAGCTCATTTTTTTGTGTGCAGAAGACATGCTGGGTATGTTTGTGTTTCCATTACCTATTGAATGCTGGCTTGAATTAAGAGATTTTTAGTGTGCATATTTGATCTTCCACATGTGTATAGTATATATATATGAAGGATATTAAGGCTCTGACTGGTCTGACCTGGGAGATTGTAAACACTGGAATCACAAAACGTTGCTTCCAAGATTTAAACCCATGACTTCATGGACCCACAGTATTGAAGTCTAAAGTCTTAACCACTCATTGGTAGCATCTGTCTGTTTTTACATATTAATTTTATATCCTGTGTAGTAGAAATGTTGACCAGATTGGAAAAAAAAAAGGGGGGACCTGTATTAAGCAGTAAGCTAAGGGTTGGGCATGGTGGTTGCAGGCGCAGAAGCCCTGGGGGAAGCGACTGAGCAAGGTGATGACGGCCAAGAAGGAATACCACACCGCCTGCCGCACAGAGAAGACCACCGCCAACCAGGAGAACAACGCTCGCGGAGACGCCTCCGTGTCACCCGACAGTGTCAGTCAGCCATCTTTTTTTTTTTAATATATTAAAAAAATTTATTTTTTAAAATTTTTATTCTTTTATATCGAGGATAATGGGATAAGCACTCTTGTGCTTTTTTTTTTACATCCAGTCTCCGTGTGTATGCAGTTTTGTAAATGTCATCTGTGCCCACCGGCACACGATTGCCTACTCTTACGAAAAGCGGAACAGGATTTAACATGTGCGCAAGATGTTCGGCGTGTGTTCACACACGGGACCTCAGTTTATGTTATCTTTTTATCTGTGTCTTGGGTCGGATTGGATTTGTTGTTGTTATTGTTTTGTTTTGTTCCTCGGCTAGAGCTCCGAGGTTCCCCTATGGTAAGATTTTGCATATGCAACTTTTTTGTTTGTTTTTTTGCTTACCATGAAGGTAGCTGAATTCAGATTTTTCAGGGATGTTTGTTTGGTAGGCTATGTTTGTGTTTCTGTAATCCACCAAATGTTGACATGAATTATGGGATCTTTAACATACATATTTTATCTTCTGTATGCGTATTTACACAAAGGGAATTAAGACACTAGCAGGTCTGCTCTCGAAGTTGACCTTGGAGATCGTGAAAATCTCCACACAATTCACCAGATGGAGATTGAAACCCACGACTTCATGGACCCAAAGGATACCGCTCAGCAATAGCATCCATTATTTGTTTGTTTTATGTTGTATTCTGCTGTCACAGCAGATTTCATGTTTTGGTGTGTGTGTGTGTGTGTGTGTGTGTGTGTGTGTGTGTGTGTGTGTGTGTGTGTGTGTGTGTGTGTTTGATTTATTTGATTTGATTTATTCTTTTATATCGAGGATAATGGGATCAGCACTCTTGTGCTTTTTTACATCCAGTCCCCGTGTGTATGCAGTTTTGTAAATGTCATCTTTTTCCACCAGCACACGATGGCCTACTCTTACGAAAAACGGAACAGGATTTAACGTGTGTGCAAGATGTTCTGCGTGCGTTTTGTGTGTGTGTTGTGTGTGTGTGTGTGTGTGTGTGTGTGTGTGTGTGTGTGTGTTGTGTGTGTGTGTGTGTGTGTGTGTGTGCTTGCATGTGTATTCACATGTGTGCGTACATACATGTCAGGGGGTATGCGTGTCTATTTCAGTCGTTGTCTATGCATCAGTGTGTGTGTGTGTGTATTTATTTTATTTTATTATTTATTTATTTATTTTATATTGAGTGTGTGCATGCATGTGTGTGTATGAATCTGAACCAAAATATCGATGAATGAAGTGTGCACAGAAAAGACGGCAGTACCACCCTAATAAGGGACGTGAAGTGTTTTCTTATTGGTCGACAGTTGCGGAAGCTGCAGGAGAAGCTGCGGAAGTGCCAGCAGGAAGTGGAGGGCACGCGGGAGAAATATCAGGCTTGTTTGAACGACTTGAATGGATACAACGCAAAATACATAGAGGATATGTCAGAGGTGAGGCAGAGTTCTTAATTCATTCACATTTTTTGGTTAGAGGAATCTGTTTGTCCTGTCTTGACTTTGTCACTCTCATAGATTGGCTATGTTTCCAAGAATTTTTTTTTTTTTAATCTTTTTTTTCTGGCCCATGCCACTTCTCTGTTTTTTACTGTCTTGCAACTTTTTTGGCTTTTGTTTTTGTTTTGGGTTTTTTTGTTGTTTTCATCAACTTTTTTTTAATGCTGAAGGGTTGTGTGTGTGTGGCGTGCAATGCATGCAAGTTTGTGTGTGTGTGTGTGTGTGTGTGTGTGTGTGTGTGTGTGTGTGTGTGTGTTATTTCTAATTTTGTGTTTGTTCTGCCAGAAAATGAGATAAGTGTGTGCATGTGTGGAATTTTTCTTTTAATGTCAGTTTTAAGACTATGCAAAAATAGTTAAGGCTTGTTTGTGCTTCTTATGTTTGGCCATCTGATTTTAGTACAAAGTCAGTAAGGTCAGTGGGGTTAGACAGGGTGGTTTTTTGTTTTGTTTTTTTGTTGTTGGTTGTTTTGTTTTTTTACAGAATTGCCTAACAGTAAAACTTAAGTGTGAACTTTTCATGCAAATGCAAATATTTTTTATGTATATATTTTTTCCTTCCAGTTTTTCCCCTAGATATTTCTTCCTATTTTTTTCCTTTTAAATGGAGAGACGAATATCTGTGATCAGTGAGCATGTATGGGACTTTGTCATCATGAACAAACTGCACCATTTGCTAAAGAAAAAAGTGTAAGTGAAGGGTAACTCGACTGCTGACAAACTGTATCAAAGTGACACTTTCCAGCAGTGTCAGTCACTTTCACCAGCTGCCAGCTCCCCCTTAGCTGGAATGCATTTATCATGTAGTTAAGTGTTTTAGTTGTCTGAACACACTTTATCATCAAGGTCTTCCATAGAGGGGTTAGCACAACAAGTGTCAAGGGGACCAGTCAGTCACCTTCAGCTGCCTAGTGGAGAATCTTTGTTGGTCAGAATGGTTGGATTATGAAGTATGGCCAGGAAGACATACAGCATTCCATGACAAACCATCTCAGATAGATAGCTGAGTTTGTTCGTGCCCCTGGTTCTGACTGGCTTGTTGATGGTCTGTGATGTGAAGATGACCACAACAGTGTTGCACCACAGTATTATTATCTCATTCATCATGTTGGGTTTTGTGTGGTAAGTCATGTTGACCGCTGCATTGCTGTTTGTCAGGTGTACGACAAATGTCAAGACTTTGAACGGAAGCGGATCGACTTCTTCAAGAAGACCTTCTTCGACATGCACAGATGCCTGGACTTGAGCGTAGATCCCACGTAAGTACAGACTTCAGCTCCAGGCTGTTCACCATCAAGAGGGTGGTCTTTTCCCTGTATGTGTGACTTGAGTGACTACACCGACCTTTGTCTTGTTCTGTAGCATTTTAGGTGACATGGTGCAGAGCATTGTAATTGCCCTTTAGGGATGATTAAAGTGTTTTTGACTTGACTTGACTTGACTGACAAGCATGATTTTGTTTTGCTGTCGATGCCTTGGTTCGGAGCTGTGGTGGGCATGGAGGTGATGGGTCAGTTTCTGTTGAAGGAGGTGGACCCAGTGTGGGTATTGTGGAAATGGCTGACACCTTGAAGTCTCTAGGTCAGTCTGTCTTCTGCCCCTCCGTCTGCCTGCCCGCTTTATGTGGTGCAGGCAGTATGTGTGATAGATTTTAGGGAGCTGAGCCCATGTTCCTGTATATGCTCAGAGATGGACCGTTATCATTCATCTCCAAAGCTTAGACTCTGATATTCTGCCTTGAACTGTTAGCTTTAGTGGCCAAGATTTTTTTTACTCTTTCCCAAAAAACTTTGTTGTAAGAGTGTTTTTGTTTTGTTTTTAAATTTTTTTTAGAAGTATTTCTTAGAAGTTCTTTTATTAAAGTTTGCATTACTATTTTGGCTCCTTTCTGGTCTCCTCTGTCAATCAGCTTCTACCTATAATCTTGAGGTATCTTCTGGTCATTCAGTTATTTAGTTTAATGTGTATGGAATTACATTTTTTTTTTTACCTGTTGCCAAGAGCACTAGGCATAGACATCAGCTTTAGAGATCAGCATTAGAAACCAGTTTTCGTAATTATTCCTTTCTCAAGAAAAGGATTGGAATCTGAGTTAGACTTATCAGTCACTTCATTTTTAAATGCTGCTTTGACAACTCCTGTGGAAAGTTTCAGCTCAAGGATATGGGGGGGGGGGGGGAGGGGGGGTAGGAGGGATGGAGCTTTTTCTAAGATCTGAATGGAAGAATACATAGAGGAAAGTGGCCTGGTGGCGTGCCTCTTAAGAAGAGCCTGTTTGCTGTGTGTGTGTGTTGCAGGTTTGCCAGAGTGTACACTGACTTGCACGCCACCATCGCCATCACCGACCCCGACAAAGACCTCAAGTTCTGGTCCAGCAACCATGGGGTGGACATGGCCATGGGATGGCCACAGTTTGAGGTCAGTGGCCAGGAAAAACAAACTTGATGAGGATTGACCTTTGAGTCAGGAGAAATCCCTGTAAATGTTTTCGGTGTGCAATGTGTTGTTCGGTTTTGGATGAAGTTGTAATTCTGTGATATTTTCTGTCCAGGAGGACAAAGCACTATCAACAGATCAGGTAGCCACTCTCATGAAATTGTTACGAACATCGTAAGGAATCAGAAAAGGAAGAAAACAGGAGTAAGTTATACAGATAGCGACACATTCTTCAAATCTAAGCAGAGAAAAATTTTTTACCTTAACATTTTTTCCGAGTTGTATGTCTTTGCTTAACTTAGACAAGGAGTTTTTCTTTGAGCTTGAAATAAATGACATTATCTGAAGGTTGACAGCAGATGTCCGTGTTGTTTTGCTTGATATCACTGTATTCTATAATGCAGCATTATAAAGACATTTAAATTGACAATGAACATTTTCCAAGTATCACCTATGCTACAGCCCATGCACATTCAATTTTCTCTGCTCTTACCTTCCAGCACTGTGAGAGTCTTGAAAAAACCTGGCAAGCTTATAACTTTTCTTCCTTTTTCTGTTTTGTCTGAACATTTTTTTCTGCTGCCTATCTTCCATTTAGCTAGCTGTTAGCACTGCAGAGCTGTTGCTGTCTGTAAGTGCTCAGTCTTGATATGCATGTTCATGTCTTTTACAATTTGGGGCCTAAAAACGTGTGATCTACAGCATGTGCAATAACAGTTTAAAGAAAAAGTTCTCTTTTTTTTCTAACTTTTATGGATTTAGGAATCTGAGTCTTCCGTCCTCCCAAAGTTAGACAGGGTGTTATGCTTTGGGAAATTTTGTCTTTTTTTGGTGGCTTTTGAAGGGTGTTGTTTGGGTTTGTGTTGTTTGGTGGCTTTGTGTTGTTGTTGGTGTTGTGTTGTGTTGTTTGTTGTGTGTGTGTGCGTGTGTGTGTGTGTGTGTGTGTGTGTTGTTGTGTGTGTGTGTGTGTGTGGAAGGCAGGTAAGGTAGGGGGATTAATTCACTTATGTCTGTGGTCTTCATTCTACTTACCGGGTGCATTCACTTTTCCAAAGTCTATTTCTTATGTTACCTTTCCACATACTTACCTACCTACCTACCTACCTACCTTTCCACATACATACCTATCTACCTACCTACCTTTCTATCTACCTACCTACTATGAAAGTCTACAGTTTTGTTACACACAGGTTGGTTCTGTTCTACTCATCCCCTTCTGCACATTACTCACAGTCTTCGGATGAGACTTTAAACGAGGCCCGTGTGTGAACGCAGCGCAGAACATCTTGCGCACACGATAAATCACTGTTCGCTTTTTCGTAAAGAGTAGGCCATCGTTGTGTTGGTGGGTAACCGATGACATATTTACAAAACTGCATACACAACGGGGACCGGACTGAAAAAAATAGCACATGATTTGCTTATTTGTTATCCACAATATTAAAGAATAAATAAATAAATAATTAAAAGATGGCAGTAGTATCTATAGAAATCTTGCTGTAGTGTTCAGCACGTGTCACACAAATCTAAAGACAGCTGCTGGCTCTGCTCTGCACAGGAGTATTCCCCAGAGCTTCAGGCCATCTCCAAACGCGGCAAGGGTGCGGTGACAACTGGGGAAGGGGGGATCACCATCACCAGCATCCGCCACGCCCGCGAAGACAGCTACGGCAGTTACAACGCCGAGCAGCCGCAGATGTCCAGTTCACAGGCCAACTCCACGACAAACTCTGCTCCTGCGTCCGACAAGTTAGTGGGTGAGTACTGAGGGGGTGCGCTGCCTTTCCTGCCTTGGTCTCCTCCCTACCTGTGAAATGTGTATACTATTATAAGATGCTGACATGTAGGTCACTGAATTATATATCGACTGGCAAGATTACCGTCTGGTGACTTTTTTGAATCAACAGGGTTGTGTCTGTGTTATATCCTGCTGCCTTCTCCCCCCCCCCTTCCCCCCACAACCTGTTATTTTTTTTATATACTATAAATGACAGAAATGGAAGGGAAAAGTTCTTATTTGCATGATCTATTTTGTTGATGTGCAGTATGGATGAATGCATTAAACTTGCAATGACCCTGCCCCCTTCTCCACACACACACAGAAAAGACATAGATAAACAGAAGCTCCGTGTATGAACACACGCAGAACATCTTGCGTACACATTAAATCCTGTTCCACTTTTTGAAAGAGTAGGCCATTGTGTGCCGATGGGAACAGATGACAAAATTTACAAAACCATATACACATGGTGACTGGATGTAAAAGAGCACATGAGTGCTTATTCCATTCACCTCAATATAAAAAAAATAAAAAAAACACACACACACACACACACACACACACACACACACACACACACACACACACACACACACACACCTACACCTACACTCACACACACTTTTTTTCCTGTGATACACAACAAAGCTTGCTGAGTTTTCAATATTTTAAATATTTATTTTATTATTGTTGTTGTTGTTTTATGCATTGCTGCTTTTCAGCTTTTGGTGCTGAGTTTGGTTTTTTTTGTTTGTTTTTTTGTTTTTTTACAGTTGTCATGGCTATAGCTGTTATACTTTCATGATTTATCCAATACATGTTGTCATTGTCTAGCTGAATTCAACATGGTATTGTGGTATTTTGTATCTATCGTGGTATTTTGTATCTCTTGTGTTTTGTTTGTTTATTATTTTAACTGTCCTTATTTACTTGGTCCTGTACTGAATTCTCTCCACAGTCATTCCTACGACCACTCCCTCAATCCGTTTGGGGAAGATGAAGAGGAGGAGAATGAGTCGTCGAATAGAAAATCCAAGTATATATTCACCTGTCTGTTCCCAGCATGGAATGTGCATCGCATGCCAGTATAAACCTTGTGTTGTCGAGAATTGCAAATTTTATCTGTTGTGTTGTGTTGGACAAGCTCAGCATGGTTTTTGTGGGCTGTGTGTGTGTGTGTGTGTGTGTGTGTGTGTGGTGGCGTGCGTGGTGCGTGAGTGTGTGTGTGAGCTGTTGATCCCATCCTGGCCTCTTTTGCTCCCATGTCCTGGCATATTGTGCGGTGTATTCTTTGTTATAGTTGTAGCTGTGTTACCTCTCACTTTTTGTGTTGTTAGAGAATTCCCATGGAGTATGAGTGCATCTTGTCTTTTCCTCAGTTGTGAGGAGCATTGCTTTTTGTTGTGTGGATTTCAGTATGCTCTATTTTAAGCTTCTGTTTGTGTGTGCGTTTCCTTTTGTGTGGTTTTTTTTGTATGTGTATTTCCTTTTGTTTTGTTTGTGTATTTCCTTTTGTTTGTTGTGGATTTCCTTTTGTTTGTGTATTTCCTTTTGTTTTGTTTGTGTATTTCCTTTTGTTTTGTTTGTGTATTTCCTTTTGTTTTGTTTGTGTATTTCCTTTTGTTTTGTTTGTGTATTTCCTTTTGTTTTGTTTGTGTATTTCCTTTTGTTTTGTTTGTGTATTTCCTTTTGTTTTGTTTGTGTATTTCCTTTTGTTTTGTTGTGTATTTCCTTTAGTTTGTGTATTTTTCTTTTGTTTTGTTTTATGTATTTCCATTTGTTTGTGTAAGTGTATTTGTATGTAAGTGTATTTCTCTATGTTTGCACAGAAGGCATCTGCTGTTTGTGTAGAAAATCCCCCCAGTTGTTTGCTTATTTACAGACTTGATTCAGGTTTTTGTTTGCCTGTGGTAGTTGTATTAAACTGCTGTCGTTTGTATTAATTTTTGTCAGTATTTTGTGCATGTATGTCAGAAGATAGAAAAGAAATGAAGGAGCAGAGGGCATCACACAGGAGGCAGTCATAAGCAGGGCTATGTACAAAGATAATGCCAGATTGAGAAGGTGGTTATTTTTTTTTTTCATGTTTTGTTGGATTTTAAACAAGGCTGTGTTCTTCAGAAGAGGACTGTTGCAGATTTTTTTAAATGATTTTTTTTAATCTGTGTATGTAGCTTCGTTTGATTATATCAAAAGCATATTACAGCGTGAAATATCGAAAAATATTTTCTGCTGTAGTCTAGGAGTGTCTTATAGTCAAGAAATGATAACTCACTTATCACATAATATCGAATGTCTTCACTTCAATGTCACTTCACTGTCACATGTCAGTGTGAGAAAAGCTGCGAGATAATCAGTAATGTGCATCCACACCGTGCCATCAGATTCGATAGCTGATTGAAATAGATGTGTACTTATGTGATTGGATGCAATTTGGTTCGAGTGTTTCTGTAGGTCTGCAGTGGTCATGATTCCTTATTGAAACATGCACCTTATCTATGTGGCTTGTTTGGTGTTAAACTAAGCACTAAAGCTGTTATTATTGTTCCATTGTGCATCATGGCAGCTGTACTTGCTTGTGTGGCTATTTCCTTTTTTTGTTGTTATTGTAATCACTCTCTGTCATTTTGTGCCTGTATGTTGGGAAGGTTTCTATTTTCATTGTAGACCAGTGGATGTGGAAAAAGTGATATTGTAGGGTTGGCAGGTGTAGGGACCAAAAGAGCGAAGACACAGTCTATTTACTGCAGAATGCCGTGACACTGACTGTCCACTGCAGAATGCCATGACACTGACTGTCACTCTCCACCGCAGAATGTCATGACACTGACTGTCCACTGCAGAATGCTGTGACACTGACTCTCACTGTCCACTGCAGAATGCCATGACACTCACTGTCCACTGCAGAATGCCATGACACTCACTGTCCACTGCGGAATGCCATGACACTGACTCTCACTGTAGAATGCCGTGGCACTGACTGTCCACTGCAGAATGCCGTGACACTGACTGTCCACTGCAGAATGCTGTGACACTGACTGTCCACTGCAGAATGCCATGACACTGACTGTCACTCTCCTCTGCAGAATGCCATGACACTGACTGTCATTGTCCACTGCAGAATGCCATGACACTGACTGTCCACTGCAGAATGCCATGACACTGTCCACTGCAGAATGCCATGACACTGACTGTCCACTGCAGAATGCCATGACACTGACTGTCCACTGCAGAATGCCATGACACTGACTGTCCACTGCAGAATGCCATGACACTGACTGACCACTGCAGAATGCCATGACACTGACTGTCGTTGTCCACTGCAGAATGCCATGACACTGACTGTCCACTGCAGAATGCCGTGACACTGACTGTCCACTGCAGAATGCCATGACACTGACTGTCCACTGCAGAATGCCATGACACCGACTGTCACTGTCCACTGCAGAATGCCATGACACTGACTGTCACTCTCCTCTGCAGAATGCCATGACACTGACTGTCATTGTCCACTGCAGAATGCCATGACACTGACTGTCCACTGCAGAATGCCGTGACACTGACCGTCCACTGCAGAATGTCATGACACTGACTCTCCACTGCAGAATGCCGTGACACTGACTGTCCACTGCAGAATGCCGTGACACTGACTGTCACTGTCCACTGCAGAATGCCATGACACTGACTGTCTACAACCTTTCCTTTTTCATCCCAAATTACTTTCAGTTACCTGTGATGATAGCCGTCGCTGTAGTCTAGTGGTTGGGGCGTTGGACTCGTAATCTAAAGGTTGCGGGTTCGATCCCAGCTTTCCGCTATGGCGTTGTGCCCTTGGAAAAGGCACTTTACGGCTATTTTCTCACCCCACCCAAGTGTAAAAGGGGTACCAACCATGTGTTGGGGATTAACCCTGCGATAGACTGGCGTCCTCTCCAGGGGGGGAATCTATGACTCTCAGTCGCTTAACGCCACAAAAACCGGGATAAGCACCGGCCTGATGAGCCTTAGGCTCGGGACAGACTTGAACTTTAACTACCTGTGATGAAGAACAAAAAAAATAAAAATAAAAATTTAGTCTGCTCGGGATTCTTTGTTGTTTTTGTTCTCTTTTTAAAAATTTACTTTTTGTTTATTGATGTAAGGATACCCAGGTCATTTAAAGCATAGAACTGATGATTTATTGATAAACATTCTTTCATGATACTGCCACATTGCATGTACCAGGTGTTTTTGTTTGGTTGGATTTATATGTTTGTAAAAGTATATTGAACAGACGATTGCCCGAAATGGAACAACTCAAGATGTATATCCAGCGACTTTGTTGGCTTTTTCACAGACATCTGTTCAGTGACCCCCCCTTTTTTTTAAACAACTCTTTTTCACATACATCTGTTCAGTGACCTTGTTGACTGTTTTCACAGACATCTATTGATTTTTTTTTTTTTTTAAACACCACCCTGGTGGATGTTTTCACAACCATCTATTGATTTTTTTTTAAAAACATGGTAGATGTTTTCACAAACATCTATGATATATAAAAAAAAATTTAAACCCTGGTAGGTGTTTTCACAGACATTCATCAACGGGGGTTTTTTGTTGTTGTTTTTTTTTTAAACCTGGAGGATGTTTTCACACACCCATCAATTGATTTTTTAAAAAGTTTAACTTGGTGGATGTTTTCACACACACTCATCAATTGATTTTTTTTGTTTAAACCTAGAGGATGTTTTCACACACGCTCATCAATTGATTTTTTTCTTTAACCTAGAGGATGTTTTCACACACACCCATCAATTGATTTTAATTTTTTTTAATTTAAAACCTGGTGGATGTTTTCACACACCCATCAATTGATTGTAATTTTTTTTTTTAACCTGATGGATGTTTTTACACACTCATCTACTGATTTCAATTAAAAAAAAAACAAAAAAACCCCCACAAACAACCAAACAAACCAAACCTGGTGGCTGTTTTCAGAGGCTCGGTGGGTGCCGAGGGTTCGAACGGAGAGAATCCATTTGGGGACGGTGACCTGGATGTGGAGGAAGAGGGCATGGATCTGGACAACAGCCAGGGCTGGGCAGTGCGCGCACTCTACGATTACGATAAGGCAGAGGACGACGAGATTGGCTTCAAAGCAGGTCTGATGTTGCCTCCAGGGGGTTTTTGTTTGGGGGGGGGGGGGTTGTTTGGCTGTGGGTTGCCTCTGAAGGGGGCCTGTGTTGTGGTACCATGCTGTGTTGCGTTTTTGTCGGCTGTATATGTACGCATCTGTGCTGTGCTGTGTTGTGTCTGCTGTATATGTACGCATCTGTGTTGTGTTGTGTCGTGTCGGCTGTATATGTACGCATCTGTGTTGTGTTGTGTCGTGTCGGCTGTATATGTACGCATCTGTGCTGTGTTGTGTTGTGTTTTGTCGGCTGTATATGTATGCCTCTGTGCTGTGTTGTGTTTTGTTGGCTGTATATGTACGCATCTATGCTGTGTTGTGTTGTGTTTTTGTCGGCTGTATATGTACGCATCTGTGCTGTGTTGTGTTTTGTCGGCTGTATATGTACGCATCTGTGCTGTGTTGTGTTGTGTCGGCTGTATATGTATGCCTCTGTGCTGTGTTGTGTTTTGTCGGCTGTATATGTACGCATCTGTGCTGTGTTGTGTTGTGTCGGCTGTATATGTACGCATCTGTGCTGTGTTGTGTTTTGTCGGCTGTATATGTACGCATCTGTGCTGTGTTGTGTTGTGTCGGCTGTATATGTACGCATCTGTGCTGTGTTGTGTTGTGTCGGCTGTATATGTATGCCTCTGTGCTGTGTTGTGTTTTGTCGGCTGTATATGTATGCCTCTGTGCTGTGTTGTGTTTTGTTGGCTGTATATGTACGCATCTATGCTGTGTTGTGTTTTGTCGGCTGTATATGTACGCATCTATGCTGTGTTGTGTTATGTCGGCTGTATATGTATGCATCTGTGCTGTGCTGTGTTGTGTTTTGTCAGCTGTATGTGTATGCATCTGTGCTGTGTTGTGTTGTGTTTTGTTGGCTGTATATGTATGCCTCTGTGCTGTGCTGTGTTGTGTTTTGTCAGCTGTATGTGTATGCATCTGTGCTGTGTTGTGTTGTGTTGGCTGTATATGTATGCATCTGTGCTGTGCTGTGTTGTGTTTTGTCAGCTGTATGTGTACGCATCTGTGCTGTGTTGTGTTGTGTTGTGTCGGCTGTATATGTATGCATCTGTGCTGTGTTGTGTTTTGTCAGCTGTATATGTACGCATCTGTGCTGTGTTGTGTTTTGTTTTGTCGGCTGTATATGTACGTATCTGTGCTGTGTTGTGTTGTGTCGGCTGTATATGTACGCATCTGTGCTGTGTTGTGTTGTGTTTTGTCGGCTGTATATATATGCATCTGTGCTGTGTTGAATTGTGGTGGCTGTTGTGTTTTGTCAGCTGTATATGTATGCATCTGTGTTGTGTTGTGTTGTGGTGGCTGTTGTGTTTGAATTGTGGTGGCTGTTGTGTTTTGTCAGCTGTATATGTACGCATCTGTGCTGTGTTGTGTTGTGTCGGCTGTATATGTACGCATCTGTGCTGTGTTGTGTTGTGTCGGCTGTATATGTACGCATCTGTGCTGTGTTGTGTTGTGTCGGCTGTATATGTACACATCTGTGCTGTGTTGTGTTTTGTCAGCTGTATATGTACGCATCTGTGCTGTGTTGTGTTTTGTCGGCTGTATATGTACGCATCTGTGCTGTGTTGTGTTTTGTCGGCTGTATATGTACGCATCTGTGCTGTGTTGTGTTTTGTCAGCTGTATATGTACACATCTGTGCTGTGTTGTGTTTTGTCGGCTGTATATGTACGCATCTGTGCTGTGTTGTGTTGTGTCGGCTGTATATGTATGCCTCTGTGCTGTGTTGTGTTTTGTCGGCTGTATATGTATGCCTCTGTGCTGTGTTGTGTTGTGTCGGCTGTATATGTACGCATCTGTGCTGTGTTGTGTTATGTCGGCTGTATATGTACGCATCTGTGCTGTGTTGTGTTGTGTCGGCTGTATATGTATGCATCTGTGCTGTGTTGTGTTGTGTCGGCTGTATATGTACGCATCTGTGCTGTGTTGTGTTTTGTCGGCTGTATATGTATGCATCTGTGCTGTGTTGTGTTGTGTCGGCTGTATATGTACGCATCTGTGCTGTGTTGTGTTGTGTCGGCTGTATATGTATGCATCTGTGCTGTGTTGTGTTGTGTCGGCTGTATATGTACGCATCTGTGCTGTGTTGTGTTATGTCGGCTGTATATGTACGCATCTGTGCTGTGTTGTGTTATGTCGGCTGTATATGTACGCATCTGTGCTGTGTTGTGTTGGCTGGTCAGGCCTGTGGGTTTTTTTTTAATCTAATGTTAATAAATGCCAGACATTACAGTCAGGTATTAATTAAAGCCAGACACTGCAATCGGGTGTTAATTAAAGTGAGACACTGCAGTCAGGTGTTAATTAAACCTCTTAGTCCCGAACCAGGATTTACCAGGATTGGATAATTACCCCCCCCCCCCCCCCCAAAGTCCTGTGGGATTTGCCGGGATTTACATACAGTAGATTTCCATCATGCTGTGACCATCACTAATTGCTACTACATCAGGCTAGAAGGAGAAACCCTGTTGAGAGTCTGGAAGTAATTATAGCTGCTGGTATGTACTTAGAAGGAGGAAAAGGCCAGCGAGCATGTGTGCCTGACCTGATTTCGTGATGGAATGCGAAATCATGGGGCAGTTTGTGTTCAGAGAATCGGCACTGCAGTAAAAATTTCATTTTGGGGGGAACCAACATTAACTTTTTTTTTTTCCTTATCCAACAGATATGTCATTATTTCTGTATCGTAGACAGTGTTGAATTTGACCCCTGTGTGTTCAGGCTGCAAAGGAAACACAGCAAAGTGACTCACCAGACAATCATATTGAAAACATCTGGAGTTGTGTCTGGTACTATCAATCCCCAAAGTTTGTGTTTACATGGATTGGGTAAAGAATTATGTCCTCTGAATTCTGCCAACAGACTTCCCTTTTTACAAATTTTTGTATTTTTACAAATCCTTTTTTTTTTTTTTTTTAAAGATACTGGTGTGTGAGAGCCTTGACATATACCTCAACATATGACATCAAAATAGCAAGAAGTTCCTATCCAGACATTTTCTATAAAATTAAAAATTTTAAAAATTTTTAATCGGGAACTAAAATTTAAATATGAGGACATCAAAAAAAAAAAAAAAAGGCCTTGCAAATTTTGAGAGCTATATCTTTGCTCTCTGCTGAACAAACAAGGTTAGTTCTGACATAATATTGCATTTTCAACAGCATTATTTTCAAGTTTCCTGTATGAGATGATGATGATGGTGATGAGGATGATGATGATGATGATTACGTAACAGCACCAACTGTGAAGAAAGAGCTGCAGGAGAGAAGTTCAGGGCATGATATGTTAGGAAAAGGCTACACAAACCTTGTGCTGTTCCTATCATAGATCTGGCCCAGGCCAAAAGCTGTGTCGATTATTGATGTCACTGCTGACTTGAAAAAAATGTTGTTATGCTTCAGAATGTTGAGATTGTCATCAGCCATGACAAGCTCTTAGCATAACAACCAGCTCTTAGCATATTAACATGCACTCTACTTTAGAGGAGAAAAAGGAAAACCTCTGATGTAGGAGTATGGCTGCATATATGGCGAGGTATTTGAAAATTTCATACATACAAACTTCTCATCCAGTGTGCATACCCTGGGTATTTCCCAGGGTGTTAAGGTAGAGAACACCCATCAGAAACTATCGCCATTCCAAATGGTTCTTATGAAAATTCAAATGGCAAGAGTCAGTGGTTTTTTTTTTTTTCATTTTGAAAGAAGAAAAAAAGTAAATAAAACAAAGATTCAGCTGTATTACCTTGCCAACAGCGTCTGACACATTGTCCCTGTGTGCATGTGCAGGTGACGTGTTTGTTCAGTTATCGACAGAGGACGAAATGGGCTGGTGTAAAGGTCGAAAGGACGGCGCCACAGGTCTCTACCCCAGCAACTACGTGGAGAGGATATGAGCAGCTTGGCTGCTGCTGCTGCTGCTGCTGGCTTCTACAACCCCCTTCAACCCAACCAACCCTTCCCTCACTTCATCACAACACGCAGCACTGCTTTCCTAGGGGGGGACAAATTGTCAAGACTTTGCTGTATGGAAAGGGAAAAAAACTCTGCAGTGGTTGAAGAAATGAAGGAGAAAAAAAAAGAAAAAGACGTAGCTCCTGAACAGGCGGAAAGTGGTCGGTCACAGGGGGCTGTTCCTCCTGCATCCAATGTTGGATGTGATGGGACTTGCATGGAGGGGGGGGGGGGGGGGGGGGGGGGAGGAGGTTTGTTACTGTAGCACTAACTGAAGTGGAGGCTGACCCATACATGTGCTTGTTGGGTAGGGTCCTCTCTCCTGTAGCCTTCTTTTCTGGGGACCCAGCACATGTCAAAGCACAAACACCTGTCTCTCTTATGTTAGGTAGGAAAAGCTGGGTTGTCTTTTTTTGTCTTTTTCCTGGAGGTGTGTGTGTGGGGGGGGGGGGGGGGGGGGGGGGGGGCAGTCGGTTGATAGGGGGCTTGAAGAGCACAGTGTAAAAGTGCTTTAGGACATTGTTTTATTTCTTCTTTTTTTTTTATAGAAAAAAAGTGACTTTGGGAGTGTGTGAGTTATCTTGATTGATTGGAATTATATAGCGTGAATATTCATTTGGATTTAGGGGGAGGAGAGAGAGACAGATACAAGTGTGCTCAAAGAGAAACTGGACTGTGCTCAGCTATACAAAAGCTATGCTCAGATAAGGAAGTGACAGGGATGATTCATTTGAGGATGTGGAGTGTGATGAAGGAGATATGAAGGTGCATGCGACTGGTTTTTTATAAGGATGTGAACAGTGCAATACAGAATAGCCTTTCTACTTCTTTTCTCCTGTTGCCTTACAAACACACACACACACACACACACACACACACACACACACACACACACACACACACACACACACACACAAGTGATAATATCCTCGCTGTTAACTCTGTTGATGCAAATTTCCCAACAAAAAAAAATCCAGGGAAAATGTCATTTTTTTCAAAGAATATTTTCAGTGTGTTGTGATGACTCACAGAAGTACCTTATCAAAATTTGTAACAGTCTTTCATGAGTGGGGGAGAACAAGAGGGAGAGAAAAGGGGAGATGCATAGATGAGGGGGAAGACGAGGGAGAGAAGAAAGGAGAAGCATTGGCATATGCACAACAATATGCACCTTGATATTGCTTACTTTTGTTTTTGTGTTTTACTTCTCCAAGGTGATAAAAAACCAACACAAATGCCAGCCAGTGTGGTTCAGAAGTGGTAGATCTAATGCCTGAAATCTGTAGCTGTGAATCCGTTGTGTGGACTTGTTGTATTGTGTCAAAAAAGGCCGCTGTTTTACTGACATACATGCATGAAAGGGAGAAGAAGGTGTGGATTTGTTGATGTGGTAAACAGTGTTGCACTATGCAGAGCTGCTGATAACTTTGCAGAGGTGTCAGACTTTGGCTTTCAGCAAGCAGCTTGATCAGAAGATAGCAGTATGTTAACATTTAAATGTTGATGTTAAGAATGATGTTCCACTGACATAGAAACGATGTCAAAAATATTCTGCTGACCTAAAAACGATGTCGAAAATATTGTTCTAACTTAGAAACAATGTAGAAAATATTCTACTGACATAGAAACAACGTGAAAAATATTCTACACAGAAATTATTTTCCTGTGTCAGATTCAAAGTAAGCGAACAAGCAAACAAACAAATATAGATTGTCAATCATACAGTTCATATAGGTTGGCATGTCTGCTTTGCTTGTAGACAGAGCATTCATTTTGCAATCCAAAACTTATTGCAGACATTCTGCAAAACATGTCTTTATTGAAAAAAAAAGGAATCAGATAGAAATTCAACTCCAACCAAAAATGTATTAAAGAAGAAGAGAGAAAAAAGAAAATACAAATCACCAGTCTGCGTATCTAATCTATGCTCAAAAGGCAGTTTGAGTAGTCCTGATATTGGTCAGATAATGTTCAGTCTGCAAGTTTTGTCAGTCACTACAGACTTCTTCCTTTTTGCCGCATGGCCTGTTGACATGTTCTCAGAGTGCATCTATCAGTGCAGGATGATTTGGAAGTGATTAGGGCAGAGATGGCAATGCGTTTGAAGCATTGGGTAAACTTTGAGATGACAGTGATGTCTGCTGTACGTTCATCATTTCCGAAATGTGCACAAGAAACAAGCAGATGAACAGAATATGTCAGAACTGTGAAAGAAAAGCACACAGCCCTGTAGAATGTAGGACAGTGAACTGCCTGTTTGATGTTGCTGGTGTGCTGATAATCTCTGTTGTAAGTGCAGTGATGAGGACGAAGTGTGGCATTGTCCAGTGGCATCAGGTGATCTGTGTCATGTTTAGAGAGCCACCTGCTCTGGCATCATTCATCAGCTGATGTCTGGGTGACCAGAGCATTGTGGAAAGACTTGTTCTTAGTGAAGAGTTTGAATAGCTGTTGATCATATGGACGTGTGGAGATGTGGAATGAATTGAGCGTGAACCTGTAGACTGGAAGTGGCTGTTGCTGCATGGGGTTTGTGAGGCCATCTTGGCTGTATTCCTGTCTGCTGTGTTCAGAGGGTAGCAGTTTTGACCATGGTAAATGTCATTGTTTAGTGTGCAGCATCCTTCCTTCAACAGCTCTCCTGTTTCTGTCCACATCCCTCCATGTCAACTTGTAGCAGTAGGAAATTATTTTGTTGTACTTATCATGCCTTTCTACAAAGCTTTAAAAAAAAATGTTTCGTCTTTTTGTGTCTGTGTGTATGATGAGGAATATGATTTCCGGGCATTTACACACATTCTTACATGTGCACATACACATACACCACACACACATAACCCAGTCCCTCCCCGACCCCTTCCACCAGCCAGCAAACACACACTTAACCTGAATCAGGTATGCGCACATACACATACACCACACAAATAACCCAGTCCTCCCGACCCCTTCCACCAGCCAGCAAACACACACTTAACCTGAATCAGTGGTTGAATTAATGATGTAAGCTGTCTACTGTCCTGCAAATAGTCAAGTGTTATCATTACCTCCATCTGAGCACTTAGCACTGTACATAGTAGTCCTAGATCTCGAGATGCACGGTATAGAGGATTTCCTGGTGGAACGATGTGGTGAAGGGAGGGTATGTCATGGTGGGAGGGAGAGGAAAGGGGGGAATGCTGCAGGTGTGGATGTGCACAGAGATAATCAGTCATCAGAAGAGCAGAGGAGATTGGACAATGGAAACCTGAAGCAGCAGCACTACTAAAACATTTTACAACCCCGCCCCAAAATAAAGAATCATGTCACAAACCTGTTTCCTAATATCACCACATCAATCAGTCATCAGAAGAGCAGAGGAGATTGGACAATTGAAACCTGAAGCAGCAGCGCTACTATAACATTTTACAACCCCGCCCCAAAATAAAGAATCGTGTCACAAACCTGTTTTCTAATATCACCACATCATCTTAACAATATGAAGAAATCGCTATGAAGTTTCAAATCCTTTTTGGCTGCTTTGAAACTGAGGCCTCTTTTTACTTATGTGTGATTGAGAAGGGGGGGGGGGGGGGGGGAGGGTTTGTTAAAAAAAATAAATTAATAACTATCTTCCATCTCTTGGTGAAAGGTAACCAAAGAAAGGTTGGTGGATATTCTTAAATTGATATGAAATAACAACCAATGTCATCTCACCCTGACACGGCCAAAAGATCACTCATTGTCCGTCTGTTTTCCGGTAACATATCCGTCACTCTTAGCAGCCTTTTTTCAGCTTGTCTGAATGAACTGGAGAATAGTTTTCAGAAGGGTTCTGTAGTATGTAGTGTTTGTGAAACCTTTGGAGAAAGATGTTGCCTGTGTTTTGTTCCTGCCTTCCAACTTTCCTAGGACAGATAGCGGTGAGGAAGGAGGAGAGTTTGGTTTTTATACTCTTTGTGTCGCTTTCACTGTGTCCTGTCTTAACCTCCACTTTTTGTGGAGGTGTTTTGTATTATAGTTTATACATATATTGCAATGGAAGATCTACTTTTCACTTAAGGTTTTTTTATAAAAAAAAATTAATGTATGAGTATGGGTCATTTGAGTATTGAGATTTGTTAGAATTTGGTGTTTCTGCATTGTTTTGTTGGGTTTTTTTAAAGTATTTTGGACAAACTGGTTTTGGAAAGGCTGTGTTTCTGTGTGTGCTTGCATGTATGTGCATGTATGTATTTTGAGATGTGTTTTTGTGTGTGCATGCATGTATGTGCATGCATGTATTTTGAGACTTAGATGTATATAGCTTATTTTCAGTTTAGATTGTTGTTTATTTTGGGGGCATTTTTTTCCCCCTGTCTCTTCTTTGGGTCCCTTTGAAGCAGAGCTGACATTAAAATCGAAGGAGGTGAGCATGTAAGCTGTTCTGCCATGTCACAGTATTTGCGCCCCCCCCCCCCCCCCACCCACCCCCCACTTTGTTTTTTTGGTGTGTTTTATGAGAAACCGAGAGTGGCAAGAAATAGCTTGGATCTGTGTCCATGCAGGAATTATTAGTTTTGTAATATATCTGAGACTTTTTAACATTACAGCTTAAAAAATTCGTTTCATTTTAAAAACAAGGTGCAAGTCAGTGAAAAATGCGGGGAAAATTGCCACTTTAATTGAAAGCAAGGGTAAGAATTGGTGGATTTTCTTTCCGTGTGTATGCATACAGTATCTAAATACACTCTGGCATGTGGCCCATGCTGTGGTGACTGGGTCCCTAGCTGTGGGACAGGCTGTGTGTGGTAAAGGGAGGGGTAGGGAACTGGGACTGTGGCTTGCTGGGAAATATTGCACACTGCTTTCGATGGGAAGGTCAAGGTTGGGGCATCGCGGGGAAGGTTGGCAGGGGGTGGAAACCTTGGAAGGTTTTGTGGAGAGGGTGTATCTACTGTAAAATATAAAAAAACAAACAAACAAAATGTGACTGTTGTTTGTAGAGCATATATTGCCATATTTATATTATATATAATCTATCTTTTTACATTTTTTACCCGAAACAACAGGAAAAAAGAAAAATGGTGTGCTGATCATTCCACAGTTTTGGATTCGTGTCTTGTAACATGGTGTTATGTTTGTGGAGGTGAGTGACTTACTTGGTGGTCTTATCCCACTTCTGTATCAGAGTTTTGGGTCGTTGTATTGCCTTTTTGTTTTGGGGTTGTTGTTTTTTTTGGTTTTAATTTACTTTCATGTTAATACTGTGTTTGTTGTGATAACTCAACGTGCCCTTCAGACCCCCTCCTCCCCTGGTTTCTGTTATTATGTGTTTTGTTTTCTCTGGAGTATTCATGGTCATTACCTCTTTGTGTGTGTAGAATTTGTGAAAAATGCTGCCTGCTGTCGGTTTGACAATGTGCAGAACTTAATGGATGTAAAGACGGAACAAAATGTGATGGAGAGAGTTAGGCTGTCTGTGTGTGTGTGTGTGTGTGTGTGTGTTGTGTTGTGCGTGCGTGTGTGTGTGTGTGTGTGTGTGTGTGTGTGTGTGCGTGCGTGTGTGTGTGTGCGTGCGTGCGTGCATGCTCACACACATGCTAACAGTGCTTCCACCTCTTAGGACTGCTGATCACAGATCAGGTGATACAGTATTTTGACGTGTGTTTGAGGAAGGCAGAGTCCCTTGACAGGAGGCACACCTGTTGTCCTCAGAGTACATTTTGTTGGCATCAGTTTTGTTGTTGTTGTTGTTGCTTGTGTCTGCTGATCATTTTCATGTCTGTCTGGTGGCTGGTTTGAATTGAAGCTGACAATTATTTGAACCTCACAAGATTCTCCATGTTACTACAGTACATTATATATAGTTTCATTCCCACTTGGTTGTCAGTTGAAACCTAATTCAAGTTATTACAGAACATGTAGAGTCGTGAGTGAAGAATTATAGAGAGATTTTGTGTGTTGAGGAGGGTTGGCTGGCTTCATCTCATCCCAAAAACAAACAAACCAAACAAAAAAGAAAAGACAGTGTACAATCTTGCCCAATCAGCCTTACAATACCGGGAAAGACAGGGAAAAGGAACAAGGTAGTCAGTGAGCGAGAGTGAGTTGGAAATGTGTCCCGAGTTGTCAGCTGAAGCTTTTGTCTTTCCTTTTTTTTTTTTTTTTTTTTTTTAATGATATGTTTTGGTTTTTTGTGGGGTTATTTTCCAGTTGTATTTTTTTCTATATGGGATTAGTTATAGCAGGGTAACACAAGAAAACTTTTTTTGGGGTGGGGGTTAGGAATGGTGTTGTTCTTTAATGTCATTTCACTATCAGTGATATGAGACGGAGGAAGACAGATAGAAAAAAATATAGGAGAAATGCTTGTGTATGACTGAAAGTTTGTGTTTTGTCACTTGAAGTGTGTGTGTGGAAATGTGTTTGGTGTGCACATGTGTGTGTGTGTGCATGTAAGAGATTGATTATAGGATTATCTTTTTTTTTAAATCAAAACTGTGCTTGTAGGTCTTTATTTTGGTGTATTTAGCTTGCTGCTGTGCGGAAACTCAGGGCTGCTGGTTTGTATGTTAGGTAAGAGAGAGAGAGAGAGAGAGAGAGGAAGGCATGGTTTCTTCACTGAACAGTTGGCATCAGTACAAGTGCTTGGCTTCATTGGGGTTTGTGATGGGGGGGGGGGGGGGGGGGGGTTATCCCACAATGGTTCAAACAGAAGGCTGTGTCTTTTTGATTGATATTTTTGCAGTGTGAAGAATATGCGCTCTGTGGATTTTTTTTTTTTATAAGGGAGAAGGTGGTGGTGGTGGTGGTGGTGGGCATTTTGTATGGTTATTTGAACATCTGATTGTGTGTGTGTGTGTGTGTGATATTCCTGTATGAGATGGTTCAGAAGCCGAAGAAGAGCAGTGAAGATGCATTATCAAGAGCTGATGTTATCATCCTGTTGTGTCTGTGGTTTTTATTTTATTCTATTCTAATGCAGGGTTACTTTGTACCCTTGCAACAAATAAGCAAATTGCTTGTTCTTTTTTCTCTGATGTTTTGTTTGGGTTTTTCATGCCAAAGCTGGATGCGCTGGGCCTGACTTGTTAAGCATGGCAGTGCATCGTATTTTGGCTCATTTGACATACAACAATAGGTGCTGTCTGAGCATTCGATGATGAAGAAGATGTTGGGGTTTTGTTGTTCATGTTGCCTTGAGTGCATGTGTGTGTAAACTACTGTTGAATAATCAGTTTGATACTCAGAAGGTTTTTTTTTTAATTTTGGTTTTCCAGGAGGACTGCTTAAAAAAAGTGTGTGTGTGTATGTGTGTGTATATATATATATATATATATATATATATATATATATATATATATATATATATATATATATATATATATGTGTGGTCTTTGATTAGTGTATATGGTTTCATTTTTTAATAAGCCTGAAATAGCAACTAGGAAATAGCTCAAAAGTCTTTCCAGTATTTTTCTCTCTTTTTTTTTTCCTGGTAAATATCCAATGTATATTATCAAGAATGGGTGGGGGCAAAGTGGATAGTATGAATCTCAACAGCTGTTTGTGAAAAAGTCACTGAATGCCAAGGCTTTATGGTGTGGTGGGCATTCCCCACCTGAACACCCTGGGGGTCTGTCACCCAGAACATGCATGCACTCTGACTTGCTCATCCCTCCTGAGAAACACTGTGAGACTGAAAGTACACACTGGATGAGAAGTTCCCTGTATGCCACGTAGGCAGCCATATTCGGACTTGGGAGGATTTTTTTCTCCTGTAAAGGAGAGTGCATGTTGTTGCACTGAGAGGTAGTCATGGCTGATGACAATCTGAACATAACATTTTATAGCATCACAACATGTTGATGTGGGCCTTGGCACTTTGCTGACATCAATAACTGACCCAGCTTTTGGCCTGGGCCGTACGTCATGAATTGATTTTTGTCATCATAGTGACGTGTCTTCAAGTGCTGAATGGTGTCATCAGTTGAACATTAGCCATGTGCAACACACACACACACACACACACACCCCACACACACACACACACACACACACACACACACACACCAGAACAGAGTACAGAGTTGACAACATCTTATCTCTAAAGTGGACGTACACAAGAACTCGGCATTCTTTTATGATTTAGAAATTGTAGGAAGGCAGGCTGCTCGTCTCTGATTCATACAACGAATCCATGCCCTTCGGTGTTGTGTGACTTGTGATTTGAGTGTTGGCTTCAGTGATAGAAGCCTACTGACAGAATCAATCCTCATTCATTCTGGACAAAACAAAAGGCCTTTCCCTGTGTGTTTGGCTGAGAAGTATTGCAGTTGGTATTGTTTTGTATATATTTATATATTATATATATATGGAAGCCTTGGCTCTCGTGGACACCATACTGATTGTTTCTGTGTACTAATCATAATAAAGACAGTGGATGTGTACTAGTGTGTAGAAATGAAGAGATATCAACTGTTGGTAGCACAGCCGTAATGATCAAATATAACTTGGGCTCAGTTTCTTCGTGCTGGGTTTATCTATTACACATATAGTTTGTCTAAACAGTATCTAGAAGTCACAAAGAGAGTGAGAGGATGGATGTTTATATATCAATATTATTATTATTATGTATGTCTGCGTATTACATCTTTTTTCTGTGTTTTTTTGGTGTGTGTGGAAAATGGCTACTTTCTTGTCACTTTTTAAGAGTTGCTAACCAAATGATTTTCAGTGTTCATAGAGGCTCATATATTTTTTAACTTCAGGTGTAATGTTTTTTTTTACGTTATTTTGTTTTAGCAAAATAGCTGGAAAAGGTTTGACCTTGCAAAACAAGGATTCATTGTGCTGTATTTATGATACTATTTAAATGTTTTCAGAAGGAGGAAAAAAGAAAGAATTTGATTTTCATAAGCATTCATATGTTATTAAATCATTAACTGGACCTTCATTTTATGAACATTCAGTATGTATATTTTTTTTATTTCAAAGTCATTAAATTCAGCATATGTAGAAAGTATGTAGAGAACATGTTTAATTGTATTTAATCAGGATATGTTCAATGGTCACCTAATAGCAGTGTGTATTTGTTTGTTCAGGAGACATGATACTTCTTGTTTTCCTTGTAAACCCGTTTTCCATCAACAGCTTGGAATTATTAACAAGGTGTATGATTTATCTTAATGATGTAATAACTCTCATCGCTATCATTTATCAAAGTGAATTGCAATAAAGTATAACAAAGTTTCAGTTTTCCAGCAAGTGTTGTGATTGAATGTTGAACGCATAACCACATACGATTGCATTTTCTGAAATTATTTTTTTAATACAGAAGTAAGGGCACCTTCTGTGTTCTGTTCTTAAAACCTTGAAAACTGAATATAGATTGAGGTTTTCACTATTCCATTAACCCTCTTGCATTCAGATTCTCTGAACACAAATTGCCCCCAGATTTGACATTCCATCACAAAATCAGGTCAGGCACACATGCTTGCTCAACTTTACCTACTTCTAAGTACATACCAGCAGCAATAATTACTTCCAGACTCACAACAGGCTCTGTGCCTCTGGCCTGATAAAGCTTCGGCATATGGTAGCGATCGAGGGCAATTATTCAACCCTGGGTCGGGACTAAAGAGGTTAAGGAGAGGGATAGACCTGTGATTAGAATGTTGAGCTCT